>BLBF01000055.1:20221205-20270841 GCA_015471245.1 Laticauda colubrina | reverse complement strand
CCCCAGATTCATTGGTCTTGGGCTTACCATGTCTTTAGGGCTTATCAAAGAGTATCAAATTTATGTGGAGATGATGTTCCATAGGGAGGGAGGGAGCACAGAGAAGGACCTTCTTCTTGCTCCCATTAAATAGATCTCCATAATGGAGGGGATCTGAAATATATTCTGCCTGCTCACTTTGGTGTGTCAGGAAGATGTTACTGGGAAAAGACAGTTCTTCAAATAACCTAGCCCCAAACCACATAGGCCTTTAAAAGATGAAAACCAGTATCCTGAATTAAACTCACTCAGAATCACCTTGAACCGTATATAATAAATAAATAAACAAGCCCAGAAGCAAACTGGCAACTAATGCAGATTCCACAAAAGCTTAATTCAGGATACCAAGAAGAATCTAAAGAAATTAAACTTATTGGAAGGACAAAGTCCTTTTGAGTTAAATTGAAAAATACAATGCTATCGGACTATCAGCATATCTGTTTAGAAACTTATTTAAGAACACTGTTCTTGATAACTTTTGTACAGTTCTACTTCAGACAGCTTGAAGACATCAAAACTTGAGAAGGATAAAGATAATTACAAAAGTTGAGTGATTGGATACTGAAATTTCTGATGACCTCCTGATCTGTACCCACTATCCATTTTGTCCCCTCTGAAAACTCTCTTCCCTGAAGGGGAGATGACCCTTTCTAAAATAGCTAAGAGTGAAGTGAGAAAGGAGTTGGATAACATCATGTTATATAGTAAGAAGATACAGCTATAGTAGATGATTTCCCACTCTAGGTCTTTCTCTAGGCCACAGTGAAGATTTAAACCAGTAAACAAGCTCTTATGTGAGAAACAATATGTCAGATTATAACTGGCTCATTACAGGAAGGATCAGCATTATTTTTATTATATATTTTACTTGTTGAAACCAGTGAAAAGTTATTACAACTCTGCACAATTCAAATAAAATTATAAAGTATTTTGAATAGAGAGGCAAGCACTGCTATTCATTACATTAGCCATATCTTTTTTTATTTTTTTGTCTTTAGTGAGAATAATTAAACCATCACATTTCAAATATAACTTCCTTATAATGAAGCAGGGGTTCTTTTTAAGACATATATGGAAGTCTTAATAAAGAATAAATGTGCTTTAAGGAATAGCAGAAAGTTTGCATATTCACATGAAATCCAATGCATTTCTCCCAATCATGTTGAATCACACCCCTAAATCACTTTGTCTATGATATAATCTGGTGAATCTACTGTAAGAAGTACTGTAATTTGTGGATCTTATCCAAGGTTGTATCAAATCAATGAATGGCTTCAGATTCATGACCACCTCCAGTTATACATGGAATATCCTGTTCTCATCTGAAGAACATCATCAGAATTTTCCACAGCCATACCAAGCAGTTGATAGCAAAACCAGTATAATATAAAGTTTAGAAGTGAAGGTGTTGTGTTGCTGCAATTAAGCCGTTATCAGAAGCAAATTCCCACTGTGATGATCTATATTGCCCTACATTACCCTAGATATATCCAATATCACTTGAAGACATCAAAGAAATCAAGGCAGTTGTCCAAAGAATTATTTCCTTGTACTCAATATGTAGAACTAGACTACATCCATGCTTCTACTATACTAGTCCATAATAGAAATTTGTCTAATCTCCTTTGAAAGCCAACTAAACTGATGAACAACTCCACTCCTTGGAGCGATAGATTCCACAGGTTGATTATATGCTATATATAGATATAATTCCTCTTATCTGTTTAAGTCTTCTGTTCAGATTCAATGGATTGCTTTTAATTCTAAGTGATAAGGGAGATGGTGTCAGCTAGTACAAGAATGAAACTGCAGGAAACTGGAAAAATTGTTTTGAGAGACAGGCAGACTGTAACTTGAACTACGATTAAGCAGAACCTGGGTGCTGGTTTTTAAACACAAGAAATAAATACATGTTTATTTATTTATGGTATGGCACATCATACACGGACTAGCAATATACATTAACATTTCACCTAGGTTAATTAATCAACTGCCTCCATTAACAGCTTCTTGCCAATTCTCTCTCCTCTCTTCCTCAGCTACGTTTTTCCCATCTGCTCACCGTGTGAAGAGGTCCTCAGCAGTTCTTCTCAACCCAGTGTTTCAAAAATCTCAGGAAGATGTGGATCTTCTATTTGAGGTTTAGTATGAACCAAAGTATAGTTCCGAATTCAGCCCTTTTGGGGGAAGGACTCTAGCAATGGGTCAAAAAGATAACACAACTTCATGGCAGCCAAAAATCATGAGAAAAATCACAGATACTGCAACCTTGTGAAGTTATTGTGCAGGTTACTGATGTTATTCCAAAACGGTTTCAAAGATATGGTATTTCTGGACTCATCTGAAGCAAAATCTTCACACCCCTCTTTATCCTGATTCCAGTGTTGTATTTAAAAAATAAATATGTTAGATATACTGTATGCTTTAGCCTTCAGTTATATTATCAAGGGGGCTTATAAAAATCAATTAATAGTTATAAAAAAATCTTCATTCTGCATTCCAGTTATGGTAAACAAAGCAAAACAGTAACACAATTTCTTTGTTAAGTATTATTTATTCTATTTTATTTATTCATTTCATTGGTTAGATCATACCTATAACGAACATGCAATAGACAGAATAAATGAACTATTCTTAATAGAATGCAATTTGAACAACACAGAAATGATTTTAACAAAATACCATAGCATACATTAGTGAACAGTAAATGTAACAATGATATCTAAAGGGTGATCAGAGGTTCAGGAAAATCTGCTGGTATAGGTGAACCTGAAAGTAACTTAGAACAGGAAGAGAAAGAGCCAGCTTTTCCTACATTGTATTCTGATTCTGTAATCTTTTGGGAATGCCACATAGTTACCTAAGAAGTTGAGAGCCTCCCTTTAAAAAGTGAAATTCTCAGTCTGGAATGTTTGGCAAAGACAAATAATCCATTGGCAGAGTAGTTAGTATAGATAGAATTGATTCAACAGAAAGCAGCATTCCATATAGACTCCAACTCTATGGATTCTCATGGATGGTCTATCTATGAGCTCTTGTTTTTTATGTACATATATTTTCTTCAATGGAGAAAGTATTGGATCTGATGATTCTACAAGGCTTTTCCAAAATGATTCCATTGATTATTCAAGGGATTGCAGTCCTATCAATTAAACTAGTATTTATTAAATTATTTTCATACAATCTGAAACTTCATGGAAAGGACAATGAATGTATCCTTGCTCTATGTTAATCCAGACATAATTTCAGCATTTCATGTATTGATTTATAAGAACTTAACCAGAACCAGTTTAAAACTTCTGTCCCCCATGCTTTCATCCCAGTTTCTTCTAGGTGAGCTGAAAATTGATGATGACCTAAAAATCACAGTCAAAGATGAGGAACTCGCTTCAACCAGGAAGGCGATAATGTTTGACACCGTGTGTAATGATGTTATCCCAAAAAGTATTACAGAAATACGTAGATTAAGCTCCAGGCTGTCAGGTTTCCCGGGCATGTTAAAGAAAGAAGATTTTGAAAGGACGGTATTGACTATGGTCTTCACAGCATACAGGACAGCTCAGTCCCAAGGACATCAGAAAGACACCTGGGCAGAAACCTTTGTAAACCTTTACAAGCTTGTGATGCATGACTTGAAGTTGCTATCCAGCCAGGCTCTAACTTCTCAGAGAACATGATGCACCAGAATATATCTGCTGCTTCATTTTGATAAGTAATAAAAGAAACAAACTGCAGGCTTGGAGATATTTCTTAATCTCTAGCTCCTCCTAGAGAGAATCCATTGTAAAATCTTCTATAAACGTTTTCCAGATCACCTAGCCTTTTCTTTTTATGTGTAATCAGTGGACTGCGAATCCTCTCTTGTTGTGTATTTTTTATTTTATTCCCATCAATGTCTTTCCCATGTCTGTATAGATTATAGCTGACACAAACTTTACTCCAGCCTTTAAATGCAACAGTTAAGCTATGCTCATTCTTGATGGATAAGTGGGATTCATAAAACATTTTTTTTCCTGTTCTCTTTTAAAAGGTGAGGGGAAAATGCGGATCTCAGTCCTTTTGGAAATTCTATCTTATTATTATCTCCCTCCTCACAAAATACATTCTTTCTCCCCTCTTCTGTCAAGAAGCATTAGTTAAGAGATGAAGTAATGTGTTCATTTAAGAGAAAGGATAAGGCTATATTTCTCTCTCTCCCCCTCTTTCTCTCTGTTTCCTTTATTCTTTTTCTTCTCTTATAGCTGATATATTAGTAACAACAGAACAAAGCTTAAGCAAACATTATAAAAATGATTCTTCCAAAGTTTGCTGCCACAGCATTCGGAAAGGTTTACTGTATAACCATATTCTGATTAAGCTATTATTATCTCAGGTTTCTTTAAAAAAGAATGTCTGTTTTCACATTCCTTCAAAAACAATAAGATGCTGGGTGTTTTTTCTCTGGGGGCATGCAATGCAGAATACACTGAAGAAAAAAAATGTAGTATAAAATTGCAAAGTAGATTACTGCTACTTCCAGAGGAGGGTAACTGTTTAGATACAAACAATTTCCAACTTCCTACTGGCTTCCCCATTGAATTTCCTTGTGGAAATCTGGCAGGAAGTATCAGATATCTCCCTTCCCTTTCTGGCAGGTAGTGCTGATGCTGGATAAGGAAGGGAGTGAGTGATTGTGAGACTGGCTATAAACAGTCATGGGACACTGAACAAAACTGCAGCAGCAGCCATTCATACTAAGGTAACCATGATCGTCCCAAATTTCATTCCCTCAGGAGTCATGGGTTCTGGAAATACCTTGGTTCAAAATTTGGTGCCAGTTTTGTTCAGTTAAAGGTCATGACAATGAAAATTTTAGCAGTATATAGATACATCGGTGATAAAGAGCCTTCATAAGAGCTTGCTGGATTTATCCCAGCTTTGCAGAAAGATTCTCCTCATTTAAAATTAAATCATTAAGGCCTTACTTCCAACTAAGTTACATAAAGGTTTGCAACCTTAATTAAACTTTGTTAGTTCTTGATTTAATTTTCTCTGCAATCTCAAATCAGAATGAGAATCATTCCAGACTGATAATCTGATCAATTCAACTATTTACATTTAGAGTAATCTGTTCAAAAGATAAGAACGTAATTACTTTTTCAATGAAAAAAAAAACATTCTGAGTTGTATTTCACTATGATTAGAGACCAGATATTATTAAAAGAAGAATAAAAAACTCATCTTTACAACTGGGACTTTTCTAAACATTTTTTTAAAGCTAATCCAACCATTAGGCAGGTGCTGAGGGAGAGAATGCCAATAAAGACAAAGCAGTTTGTATCTTGTACTTTTTAGTAACCTTTATCTCTGATGTGCCATATGAACACAATCCAGTTATTGATGTTAACTTAAGATTGAATTCCTAGTCATGTGGAAGCCAAACAATAAAATAACTTAGGACAGCCGTGGTTTTCCACAAATTATAGAGAGTCAGCTTTTATTTTCTTTAAAAAAATTATTTGGAAGTCCTGGAGCTAATATTTATAAATATTTCCAAAACAATGCACCAAGCTGAGCCAGGATCTTAGTATGGTGTCAAGCCTAACAGTGACGCTATGTGGGCTCAGACATCTGCAAAACAATGGTAGATCAAAGTCTCCACTGGCTGTGAAATGGCACTCTTCCCTCTCTGTGAATCTTGTGATTGAATAAGGCATGACTTGGGTCAGATTCCTGATGAGTTTCCTATGTGGCTCATAGATTAGTCTGGAGTTTTTTCAGGTCCATCAAAGCAGGGGTCTCTACCTTAGCAACTTTAAGACTTGTGGACTTCAACTCCCAGAATTCCTCAGCCACCTGGCTGAGAAACTTTGGGAGTTGAAGTCCACAAGTCTTAAAGTTGTCAAGGTTGGAGACCCCTGCATCAAAGGATTACTAATGGCAGTTGATCCGTTTGGCTGAGAAGGAGAAAAGAAACCCAAGCTGTATTTCTACTGGACCGAAATCACTGTGAGATGACAAAAGTGACAATCTTTGGAAGTAGGAGCAGGGATGGGCTTCAAAAATTTTAGCAAGGAGTTCTCTGCCCAGTTGCTGGGCGGGCGTGGCCATGAAGGGCATAGCCTAGTCAACTTCCTGCACCACAGTGGGGGAGGGGATGTTTTTGCCCTCAGGGGCTTTCCTTGAGCCTCCAGGAGGGAGAAAACAGCCTCCTGGGCTCTGGAGGCCCCCTGGAGGCCAGAAATGGACCCATTTCTGGCTTTCCCGAACTTCTGGGAGGCCCGTTTTTCATCCTCCCTGAGTTTCCACATGTGCCTTGTACTTACCTGCATCCAAAATGGGCCGAGTGGGGACTCCTGGGAGGAGTGGGGTGGGCAGGGCCAGCCAGGAGTGACATTTGGGGGTTCTCTGAACTATGCAGAATCTTAGCTAGATGTTCTCCCGAACCACTTGCAAACTCCCAGCAGCCCACCCCTCAGTAGGAGGTATCTTTCCCCATTGTGAAGATAGTTAGGATAGAAACTTTCATTTGGATTGTTTTGGTTCATCAAGACCATCCTTACCATTGGTAACTACAAAAATAAGTCCTTGAAGTTTCCCAGTAACATCTTCAGAAACAGTTTGCCAATAATTTCTTCCTAGAGATTAGAGCGAGTAATTAGCCAAAACTCATCCAGTTGGCATCCATGTTAAAGACAGGGCAAAGAGTCATAAACTTCCAGCTTCTAAGCAAGTGCCTTAGCTACTAGACCAACATATCTTCCTTGAATCAAGTGGATATCTCAAGATTGTCATTTACAGAGCTCTGTAGGAAGAGAAAAGTGACCACAAGGATCAGAAAAGAAGAAGACTACATGAGATACATTTAGTATTATAGCCCTATTTTAATTAATATTCATTAAGAATATTCTTCCAATGCTGTGGGCAATTATAAGAGTACCTCAACCATTAGTTACTGGCATTTATAAAGCCAGTGTCACTGTTAGATATTTACATACACACCTCTGATTGGTTGGTCTGCGGCGGTGGGAATTTAAAGGGCCATCACTGGTTGTAGCCGGGAACAGCTCCATGGTAAGAGGAGCTGCCACAGCTGCGGCTTTGTTCTGAACAATGCAATAAAGAAGCTAAGCAGTCGGAGCCTCCCACGTTATCTCTCGCCTACAATTTAACCAAGCCATATATTCTGACTGAGTCTTGGAAAGCCACATGATGTTCTTTGCTGTAGACAAAATTGTCTGTTCATGCATGCAAATTGTTTCAGGGATCTGTCTAGTAATGTGAAGTAGGAGAAAGCTTAAGTGGCAGAGTCATTAAGCAATGGCAGCTTTATAGAGAAGAGCCTCAGCATTCTCCAATTTATCTTAGAAGTGAAGGTGAGGTGAAGATTCTTCAAAGTTTATGAATCGGTCTCACTGAACCGAAATTGACAGTGGTTGTCAATAATCAGAGTAAGGGAAGGTAAAGAGGGAGAAGTAATTATCTAATTTTCTTCCAGGATGGAAGAAAGGGTTTTTTTAAAAAAATCCTTACTTGCAAACTGGGAGGCATGGTTTAAGACAGGGATCTACAACCTTGGCAACTTTAAGACTTGTGGACTTCAACTCCCAGAATTCCTTTCCAGCACTGGCTGGGGAATTCTGGGAACTGAAGTCCACAAATCTTAAAGTTGCCAAGGCTGAAGACCCCTGGTTTAAGAGATAGATACTTAGCAGATTTGTACAACTTGCAACTATTTGTTTCGTGACCAGTTGAAGTTCTGATGGCACTAAAAATAGTGACTTATGGACAATCCTCACACTTGCAACTATCGCAGTGTCCCTGGGGTCATGAAAGCTCCATTCATGACTTTCCCAGCTGGCTTCCATATTCACTTAATAACTATGTAATTAATAACTGGAATGATTCATTTAACAATCATGGCAAAAAGTCATAAAAATGGGTGTGACTCAATGGAAGAGTCTGTATTGATTGCGATCATAAATTGAGGACCACCTGTATTGGGATCTTTCTCTTCTCATTTTTCCAGTAGGATCAACTGAAGCTAAATGAGATCACAATTTGATCTCACCCCCTCATGTTGTAACAAAGAATCAGAGGAAGTTTTTGTCCTTTAGCATACTTTCACTTACTGAAATGTCCCAATCAAGAATATTATAGTACTGGAGGTGCCCCATCTTTCCATTTAAGATTACCTTTAAAATATCATGAAGAAAGATGACAGTATATGTCAGATATGCACAATGCAATTGTTAATTAATAAGGTAACTGTAACTTCTCTCACAGGAAACCTATATCTGCATAACTAACCCCTCTTCTCCTCCCTTCTTCTGCTTCCATCTCACTCCAGTTTAAGTCCTGTGACTGTCTACCCATTCTATGCATTGATCAAGTGAGCTGCTGTTCAAAAAAGCATATACTTTTAAATAAAATGTGTTAGTCAGGAAAAGTGCTACCATATCAAGATGTATAATTAGAGAACCAGTGGTAAGGTTAGTAATACATTACATAACTGAGTCTCACTGATGAGAAACCAGGAAAGATGGAACAAAAACTTTATTTATAAAACTAAGTTGGATCCAAGAGGAAGGCAATGGAATCTTCTGAGTAGATTCAGCCATTATTGTTGGGACAAACTAACTATCAGCTAATGGCTTTGAAGTTTTCTTTCTTTCTTTCCTCCCTCCCTCCCTTCCTCCTTCCCTCCCTCCTTCCTACATGATAGCAGTGTTCCAATATTTGAGGGTATGCCCCAAAGATATTTTCCAATATCTTCCAATTTTCAGATGGCAAGATAAGAAACAATGGATAAAAACTAGTTCAGGAGAGAAACAATCTAGAACTAAGGAGTAATTTCCTAACAGTGAGAATGATTAACAAGTGGAACTGCTTGCCTTCAGAAGTTGTGGGTGCTCCATCACTGCTTGAGCAGGCTTGGACTAGAAGACCTCCAAGGTCCCTTCCAACTCTTTTCTATTATTCCTTCCTTCCTCCTATTCTCTCTCTTTCTTTTTAGAAATCTTCATTTATTCAAGGAGATGTTGAGGATCTGGGGTCCCCAGCCTAAACTACCAAGAAAAGAAATCAATCTGCAAAAAGTTTGTACCATGCTTCAGTTGAAAAGCAATGAATGAAATTTGCTTGTGCTTTTCATTCTTTTCTCATATTCCTGCAAGGAAGCTAATATTTGGCCCAAAAAATATATGCGTTAAGGCTGACTGTCTAAAATGAAAATTTGGATGCAATAATGCATATATTAAGGAAAACTATCTTTAAAAATATATATACTATCCAAGCAAAGGAATAGTGTGAATAATAAATGGATGCCTTAATCCAACAATCATAAATGCATATCTTTAAGCATTATTCACTTGCATAGCTTTCTTTTTTTTTTTTTTTTTTACTGCTTGGCCCAATTTTGCTTCCATTTCCAGATTACTATTCATATCCTATAGATATGCAGCTAGCAATGCTATGTTATTTGTGAATTCCATATCCATAAACTTCAATTCCTTCTTACCCTCATTATAAAATCTATCTGCATAAAGAACAGGAATACAGAAAGAAAAGAGTCTTGCCATGATCCACAGCTGATAGTGAAGACACCTATGATGCCATGATCCGTTTTCATGGAGCAACTGAAGTTCAGAAATGACTTTTGGAAAAATATTAACAAAGCATTGACCATTGTGATTTTGCCATTTCTCATTACTCTCAAGATTTTATCATCTCAACATAGCCTGTGAATCTTTCACAAGGCAGCCTTTTACCAAAATCTTAGCTAAACTTTAAGCCACATTTTACAGCACCGTGTGACTTCTCTTATAGTCAAAATGAAGTACTGTTGATTTAACAGAGCCTTGGCTTGTTCTCTGAATAATACATATACAAACAAAGCATAGAATACTATGCAACTCCCTGTAGAGCAATCAACTTAGAAATAACTCTTTATAGTCCAGAACTTTCAGCTTCTAAAATAAAGTATTTCCAGCTTTGTGGGTTTTCATCCACCTCTTTTACTGTAGATAATGTCAGTAGTTAAAAATATAACAATGGCATCCCAATCATTCTATTTTATTCAGTAAACTATTTCAAGACAAAGGAATAAAGCAGCCATATTCTAAGATATATTTGGGTTTGGGGTTCATTTATTAGAGGAAACGTGTAAAAAGCCTAGCAAATGAGGGGGTGGGGGAGAAAGAGAGAAAAGAGAATTGGTTTAATTGTAAACCTTTACATTAGATTGAAATTGGTAGTTGTTTTTACTTGAAAAATAAATTCTTCCAAATAATTAAACAAGGAACCAAAACATACTACATAGGGTTTCAAAATCCATTCGGGAGTGAAAGGTGATATTCTTTGTGAAGGATTACATTAAAATTAATTTTAAATAATAAAAAATTCATATATGCTTGCAGTCATGGCAAAAAAAAAGTAAAGATGGTGTGATCAAAACTCTGCTCTGTTTTTAAGTATGTCATGGCTATCATTTTGAATTTTAGTTGAACACTCCTTGGACAATTCTGAAAAACATAAAGATTAGCAGATGACTTATGAGTATTTTGGAGGATATATCTAGGGTCAGACCAAAACACACAAACTGGTCAGTTTCCTACAATGGCTAGGTGGCAAAACCAATAACTAACTAACTAACTAACTAACTAACTAACTAACTAACTAACTAACTAACTAACTAACTAACTAACTAACTATATAATACATAATCTCCTTCAAAATCATCATGAAATCATCATTCTCAATATTAGTAAAGCAAAAAGGACTTCTATTTTACGCCATAATGAAAGCAGAGGTGAAATATATCAACAGCTACTGTAATTTCTCCAGTCCAGTGATAGTTAATGAATGCCTTTCTGCATATCATACAGCTAAACTCAGAGTTGGAGACCAACCAAGAAAAATATAGTACAGAATCCACATGATTTGGATATGTGAGCACATCAGCAGAACTTAATGTAAAGTCCAGCTGTGCCTGGTCATACTTTTCATCCAACCCAGATCAGAGTGGTGAGAAATTCCTGGAATTGTGTTAGGATTGTGAGAAGCTACAAGTGCATCCAGCTATATACTGCTGGAGTCCAGCATTGGATGCCCCAGGAGCTGTTGATAAAGTTCTACAGAGGAATTACTGAATCTGTCATTTTTTACATCTACAACTGCCTGGTTTGGTACAGCAACTGAACAGGACAAGAACAGACTCCAATGGATAAGACTGCAGAAAAAAACACTTGCAACCAATTTGCCTTCCATAGAAGACCTGTATATTGCACAGGTCAGAAGAAGGGCTGAGAAAACAACAATGGACCCTTCACATGCTGGAAATCAACTGTTTGAATTCCTACCCTCAGGATGACGCTATAGGGCATGACATGCAAAAACAACTAGATATGGGGACAGTTTTTTTCCTTTATGCCATCACTCTTCTGAACATCTAATCCTTACAATATTGCCCTATTTGCATATTTGCCTATGTTGTATGGCTGTAGTATTATTATTATCCTTCTCATCTTTTCTACTACTCCCCTCGTATTGGTAGCATATGATTATTATTACTCTGTTGCTTTGCATGTACACCACGCCTAATTCCAACAGCACTGTCTCATGCCTAAGGATGTAGTATGCTACCCATGTAGTATGGCTGTTATACTATTATGCTTTTCATCTTTCCTACGACCTTATCCTATTGATATCTGTTGAGTTCACAAAGAATGAGACTCGGGACCAGCGTAACTTCAGCTCTTTTATTTAGTTGCTAGATTCCATCTGACCAGGAGCCATGGCAGCCCTTTTTTATAGAGAGGCTGCTCGCGGCTCGCAGCCAATGACAGCTCCTTGATTCTCCCACCATTGAGGCGGCCAATCATAGGCTAGCTATTTTTGACCAATCACCATCGAGTAGAACACCAATCAGATTCGTATTTGTGGACCAATTGGAATAGAGTATTTGGAGTATGCTAATGTGTAACACCCCTCCCTCTTGGTTTGGTCCTACCTTACGTAGTCACGTAAGTAGGCGGGGCTTTTATGTTGTCTAGTTGACCTGTGCAGTTTTGTTATGCTGTTGTCTTCGGCAGGTTTGGACGGGATTGCTGTTTCTCCCGTCTTTCTCTGTGGAACCTCCTGGAAGGTGGAGTCAGCCCTGCCGCTCCCGCCTGGCCTAACCGGGCTGGTAGAATCGGCTCAGCTGCTCCCTTCTGGATTGGCTTCTTGGTCTTCTTGTGCCTCCTGTTCCTCT
Source organism: Laticauda colubrina (assembly GCA_015471245.1). Taxonomy (NCBI): domain Eukaryota; kingdom Metazoa; phylum Chordata; class Lepidosauria; order Squamata; family Elapidae; genus Laticauda; species Laticauda colubrina. The sequence continues at coordinate 20,258,570 of BLBF01000055.1, read as the reverse complement.
TCACCGAAGTCTTCTTCAGGTAAGTAGTTGTTTCTTTCTGAGTTTATTTGAGATTGTGGGTTGTGGGTTGTGTTTTGATTTTGCGGTGTTTCTTGGTCTATCAGAGGGTCTCCCCCTCCCCTCTTATTTGTGTTTGAGGGGTCTCCCCCCTCTCTGGTTGGATTATTATTGTTTTTGTTTAATGTTTGCTCTGGTTCTGGCGTGTGTGTGTGTTGTTCTTCGTGCCTGGGTGTGTCAGTGGTTTGTTCCAATGTTCTTGATCTTAATTGATCAATATATCTCCTCCAGCTTCTTCCATTGTCCGTTTCTAATCTATACGACCGGGGTCCTGTTATTTGTGTTATTTTTGCCAGTACCCACAGAGGGTGCCCCATGAGATTTTTAGCATAGACTAGGTTTCCTGGTTTGAATGTGCAGTGTTTGCTGGAGGAGTCTGTTGGTTTTTCAGGGCTGTATGTGGGGTGTAATCTATCCAGATGCGATCTTAATTTTCTGCCCATTAATAATTCAGCTGGGCTTTTATTTGTAGTGGAGCTAGGTGTGATGTGTTGTATGGTGAGCATTTTATAAATTTTCTCTTGTATGTCTCCCGTGTCTAATTTTTCTATGGTTTCTTTGATATACTGGACCATGCGTTCTGCCCGCTCATTCGTCGCTGGTCGGCCCGGCACTGTCAAAGCATGCCTTATTCCATGTTCAGCGAGGAACTTTTCAAATGTCAATGCTGTGAACTGTGGCCCATTATCTGAAACTAATAGGTCCGGTAACCCATGTGTGGTGAAAAGTTTTCTCAGTTGCTTGATAACTGCTTCTGTAGTTGTTGAGTTCATGATGCTTACTTCCAGCCAATTTGAGTAAGCATCTACTATGATTAAAAATGTGTGTCCTTTTGTAGGCCCTGCAAAATCTATGTGAATTCTTGACCAGGGCCCCCTCGGTGTTTCCCAGTCAAGTATAGGTGCCACAGGGGGTGCAGGTCGGGATCGTTGACATTTAGTGCAGGTTTCTATCCATCTCCCAATATCCTTATCCATCCCTGGCCACCATACATAACTCCTGGCCAGGGATTTCATTCGTACAATACCCGGGTATCCTTCATGTAAAATGTTCAGTATTTGCTCTTGTAATGCTTCCGGTATTACCACCCGATCCCCCCATAGAATGCAACCTTTTAACAATGACAGTTCAGTTTGCCTGCTCTTGAATGGTTTAAAATTCATGTCTGTCTCATTTTCCGGCCAGCCTTTTCCTGCCCAGTTTAAAACCTGTGACAATTTTTTGTCTCTTGTGGTTGCTTTCACAATGTCCGCTGCGGTTATGGGTAGGTTTGGTAGTGTCTCAATCTGTAGGGTGGATGTGGTTGGTGCCAGGTCACTCCCTAGTTCAGGTAGGGGAGTACAGCTCAGCGCATGAGCGTGTGAAATGTCCTTGCCTGGTTGGTGAATTAATTTATAATTGTATGCGGCAAGGAACTCGGACCATCTTGTCATTTGTGGGGAGAGTATGTTTTGGAGTGGCCCTGTTCCCTGCTAAAATCCCCAATAGGGGCTTGTGGTCTGTAATGAGTGTAAAGGTCCTACCGTAGAGGTATTCATGGAACCATTTGACGCTGGATATTGCTGCTAACGCCTCTCTGTCCAACTGGCTGTAGTTCCTTTCTGTTTTGGAAAGTGTTTTAGAGTAGAATGCGATCGGTGCTTCTCTCCCATCTGGCAGTGTGTGGCTGAGTATGGCTCCGACACCGAACAGTGATGTGTCGCAGGTGACTGTCAATGGTAGTGTCTCGCTGTATTGTATTAATACAGATTCGATGTTATTAAATCTTTTATTTTCTGGAACGCTGTCTCTTCTCGTCGTCCCCAGATCTAGGTGGCTGCCTTGTCCGGTAATCTATGTAGTGGTTCCACCGTCGTTGCCTTTTGTGGCAGAAAAATGTTGTAAAAATTGATAAGTCCCAAGAATGCTTGTAATTCTACTTTGTTTTTGGTCAAGGTGCTTCTTTGATTGCTTTGATTTTTTTATCTGGGGGGTGGATGCCCTCTTTATCGATTAGATACCTCAGGAATTCGACTTTTGAGGTGGCTAGCTGACACTTTTCTTTTTTGACCTTGAGTCCCGCCTTTTGGAATCTTTGTAATACTATTCTGAGATGGGCTTCTAGTTTTTTCTCATCACTGGCTGACACTAGTACATCATCAAAGTATGGGACTACCCCTTTTATCCCTTGTAACAAACGCTCCATCAGGCTTTGGAATACCCCTGGGGCCACGCTGACTCCAAATTGCAGTATTTTGCATTTGAAGGCTCCCTTATGAGTCACGATCGTTTGTGCCTCTGCTGTTTCAGGGTTGACTGGCAATTGTTGGTATGCTTGCGCAAGGTCAAGCTTTGCGCAAGCCTTGCCTCTCCCCAGTGAGTGTAACAAGTGTTGCACGACTGGAACAGGATATGTGCTTTGCTGTAGTGCATGGTTTAGGGTGGCCTTGTAGTCACCACAGATTCTCATGGACCCATATGGCTTAATTGGGGTTATGATTGGGGTTTCCCAATTAGCGTGGTCAATTGATTCCAATATGCCTTGTGGTATGAGTTTACTTCATTCCTCATCAATCTTTGGTTTTAATGCGAAGGGGACTCGCCTCACTTTTAACCTAATTGGAGCTATTGTCGGATTTAAATTAAATAATATCGGGGACCCTCGGTACTTGCCTAGTTTTCCATTGAAGATGTCCTGGCACTCCCTAATTAGGTTCTCCTCCCAGTCTGTCTCGGTGACACTGTTGATGCCAGTCACTCTGATGCCCAGGGGTTCGAACCACTCGAGTCCCAACAGGCTAGGGTGGTTCCGGTCTACGATGGTTAAAGGCAGAATTTTTGTGTGCTCTTTGAATGTTACTTGGAAGTGTACGAGTCTGACTATGGGGATCCTGTTTCCTTGGTAGTCTTTTAGTATCAGTGTTTAGTTTTCTAATTCCGTTCTGCATATATGCGGTATCAGTCTTTTAATGGTATTCCATGATACCATTGATAAGTATGAGCCGGAGTTCACCTCCATCTCACATTTTTGGCTTTCGATGCTTACTGCCACATGTACCTTCCGGCCATTGGTTGCATTTGAATGGCCGATGATGATAGTTTGGTGTGTTTCTTCTTTTCTGTAGTTTTCGTTTTGCCACTTGCCTCTGCTTTCTCAATTCTCACAGCTCAATGTCTGTCTTTCTTTTATCTTTGGTGATGTGTTGTCTCTATGTCGGGGGCTGTAACTCTTACGGTTTCGGAAGACTCTTGCTATGTGTCCCCGTCTCTCGCAGTACCTTCACATGGCATCTAGGAAATGGCACTCAGAACAGGGGTGGTCTCCTCTGCACTCAGCGCACTGGAACCCTGACTTATGTCCTTTCATTCAGCCTGGAGTCTGTGGATCTCCTCTTCATTGTCGTCGATCTCAGACAACGATTCGCTATCCTCATCGTGTGTGATGGTCTTGTGTGTGTTCTCTGACTTTTTCTCTGGAATTTGGCTTGTTTCTGCCATTGTTTTTGGTGTTGTCGCATTCATTTGTTGCATTTCGGCTGCTGATTTTTTAGTTGCTTCAGCTGCCGTGGCCTCAGCGATAGCCTCAGTGCCTGTAATTTTTGGTTGGGTTAGCAGTCGGCTTTGTAAAGTGAGATCTCTTAGACCAAGGACCACGCGATCCCTCATGGCCTCATCCATGTTGAGGAACTCGTATGCCCCTCCAATGTTTCTGAGAGCCAATACGAAGTCTGCGATACTCTCACCTTCTCTCTGGTCCTGTTTGTAGAACTTGTGTCTCCAAATAAGGCTGGAGACGGTCGGTGCATAATGAGCCTTCAGCAATTTTTCCAAATCTGGCCAGGCCATCTGTTTTACATCCTCCAGTTTGGCTAATGCCTTGGCCATCTTGAACACTGTGGGCCCACAGTGCATCAGGAACATGGCTCTTTTTCTGTTGTCAGAAATTCCTTACAAATCATTGCTTTCTAGGAACATGAGGAATCTGTCGATGTATGATTCCCAGTCCTCCATCACTGGATTGAATGGTGTGGGTGGCGAGTTGGTTCCAGCCATTTCGTCTGGTCGGTACTCGTTGCCACGTGCTCAACTGGTCTCCTTGTTTCAGAATCCCACCTTCGTCGCCAATGTTGGGTTTGCAAAGAATGAGACTCGAGACCAGCGTAACTTCAGCTTTTTTATTTAGCTGCTAGATTCCGTCTGACCAGGAGCCGCGGCAGCCCTTTTTTATAGAGAGGCTGCTCGCGGCTCACAGCCAATGACAGCTCCTTGATTCTCCCGCCACTGAGGCGGCCAATCATAGGCTAGCTATTTTTGACAATCACCATCGAGTAGAACATCAATCAGATTCGAGTATTTGTGGACCAATTGGAATAGAGTATTTGGAGTATGCTAATATGTAACAGTATCTATAATAATATTGCTTTGTTGTTCATATGTACACTGAGAGCTTCTGCGTCAGAGACAAATTCCTTGTGTGTCAAATCACACTTGACCAGTAAAGAACTCTTCTCTTCTCTTCTCTTCTCTTCTCTTCTCTTCTCTTCTCTTCTCTTCTCTTCTCTTCTCTTCTCTTCTCTTCTCTTCTCTTCTCTTCTCTTCCATTCCATTCCATTCCATTCCATTCCATTCCATTCCATTCCATTCTATCCTGCTGGAGTTCAGCATTGGATGCATCACATTATTCATGTGAATAACTTCTACCATTCATGCTGCAAATATTTGCATTCTTCAGAAACAAAGCTGCTGGGGTAGAAAGTGAAGGAAATCAATGAATTATTTTGTACTGACAACAGGGATTCATATTTTCACAGCAGTTCTCTAACCTTGAAACTGCCACACTGTTCAGCATCTGGGGTTGGAGCTAGAGAAACCGCAGGGGTGGTTGGGTGGGAAGAGCCTGTTCTATGGAAGGACATTGATTTCTTTCACAGAAAGCTTCTTAGGTTTTGCCTAAAGGGGAAAAACGCTTCCATCTTGGAGAGCTATGGTAGGCTGAGACTCCGTTTTTATCTGAAAGTCAAGGTAATCTTTGCAAGAATTGCTGTGAAATTCCTAGCAGTGGGGGTGAAAAAGAAAGTAAGAGGAAGCTAATCCCTAAGCAGTTAAGAAAGGAAAAATCACAAGAGAGCACAAAGGAGAAAGAGGAGGAAGTAAATCTGAAAAACTGTGAGTTTTCTTCAAAGTTTTAATTAGCACCGTGAAAAGCCAGTTGGGGCACAACTGGCAGTGTGTTATTGGGGAACAAAGCAGTTATAGGTGTAGTTTGCATTCCTTTCAAATCGTGATGGAATGTGAAAATACATTCTATGTTATGGAAGTATCCTTGAGATTTTCCTGATCACCAAAAAGCCAAAGAGCACAATGTTCTTCAGGTACTTTCAGTGTCATGGTTGTGAAGAACCATTAGTCAGCCCTACCTAAAAATCACAGACCTCTTAATGCATTGAATGAGGCATCTTTGAAGGATGGAAATTCTCCAGTAGAAAAGAAGAAACCATTGACTGGAAGAGTCCATTTGGGAATATTCATCAGAAAATCAACAAGCTAACAATATGCAGTGTGAAATGACAGCAGACAAGGAATTTCTTCAGGCCAGAAACCTACTACTGGTTGTTTTAATTCCACTTTTGCTGCTTCCATTGCCAGTCTTATGCCCAACAAGTGTAAGTATTTTAATATGTTCTTCATTGCAATTTTAACTGGGGACTGAGATGGACCATGGAAGACAGAGTAAATGAGCTATTGATCAATTAGGTTAAATGAATAATTAAATTTTAGCATACCTATATTTCAATATAGACATGGGGAAAGGGACAACTTTCCTGGCTTGGAGTGGAAAAAAATAGTTTTTTTTTCAGGGAATGAGGAACATTCAAAATGTCCCTTTCAGCTCCCATAGTGAGAAATGAACCACGTGAAATGATCCGATAGATAAAAATGTTCAGGAAGCAAACGTAATTTAAATATAATTCCAGAAGTTATTCTAGGAATCAGGATTCCCTTTTACTGTACTAATTACTTCAGTGGATGAAAAACCAAGGAGAATATTATCTTGAATCCCATAGACATGCTAGCTTGGGAAGACAGGATTTGAATGTTAAGATCTCATCTGTTTGAAGCTTATCAAAAAAAGATCCAACTCAGAAATAAGGACAGATTTCCTGGCAGTGAGAACAATTAACCAGTTGAATGGCTTGCCTCCAGAAGTTGTGAGAATTTTGTCTGAAATTTTCTGCTTGAATAGGAGGTTGGACTAAAAGACCTCCAACCCTGCTATTCTGCTATCTTCACAACCCTAGATTTGGAGAACCTGGTATGGGAGTAGAGGGACCCAAGGAGAAGCAGAGGTTTTCTTGAATGGTTTCTTCTCACACAGTGAAACAAAACTAGCAGCTCTGGGAAGGGGAGGGTGTCTTTGGACACCATGGCTGAGCTTTCTCCAACATTTCCTTATTGCTTTCTAGCTTTTCAACCTGATTTGGCTATTCGATGTAGCAGCTAAATTGAAGAACAGTTTCCAGAGGCAGAGACAAAAAAATAAAGGGCAAAAAGTGACAGATCTGGCATCTTCATGGATGCTACTTGCAATTATTTAAAAAAAATGAATTGGAGAGAAGAAAAATTTCCTCAAGTAAGAAGATTGTACTGCTAGGACTAAAAAAAATATGGTTTGGGGTTATATAATGCAATAGTCACATCATGTTAGAGTCCCTGTCATTTAATTGTCTCAATGAAACCCTACAGATATAGAAGTGAACCTGGGCTTAGCATTCATTAATCTTCCAATTGGTTGTTACCATCATTGTATAGGCAGAAGCTCAACTGTATGCTGAAGGGGGAAAAAATTAAAAGAGAGGCACTTGCAAGCTGCAAACCATGTGCTTCAATTTTAAGACCAGTTCTTTTTACATAGAACTGACAGAGATTATTCAGTAATGAAGATATTGCATTCCAATACTTCTGAATTGCTAACCCCTCTTTACAGCCTGATTTTCTATGTTGAACTCTGCAACTGTATTTGAATTCTTTGAACTTTTTCCAATCTTCCTCTGTCAACCCCAAAATAACTTCCTTTTTGAGAATAATATGCACTTGTCCAAAGTCATCTGAGGAAATGGTATTGTTTACTTCAACTTGCTAGCTTTAATGAACCCAGAATATAGCTTTTTCATAAATATGTTTGAAACCTCTTTAATCCTGTTTTTCTTGTCATTTTCTTTTATTTAAAATAATAATTAACAAACAAAAGAAAAGAGAAGAGCAAAAGAAAAAGAAAAAGGAAGAAAAACATGGAGAAGGGACTTATAAGCTATAAAGTAGACAAGTGTTCACAAAATATATTAGAAACTAAAAAACATTCCCATGATTCTACTAGCAACATTAAATTGGTGCACTATATGAAGATAATATCTCAGTTTGGCACTTTAAACAGCATTGTACAACTGAAGCCAACTAAAGTCAGTCAAAAGACAAGAATAGTCAGTCTATCAATAAAACTTAACAAGAATTTCTAACTCATCTAAGACAGTCTGTCTTTATTATATGACTAATCAGACAAAGCCTAGTGTTTTAAGAACTTATGTTAAAAGAAAGACAAACCTGAGATGCTAATTAACTTGTCTATCAAGGTTATAGTGAACAAATAGGCAAATTAAACAAAGCAGAAGTCAGCAAAAACTGATTTAAACAAGGGAAGCAAAGAAAGGTAATAAGATTCTTTCTCTGCTACAGATAAAATAAGTTAATGAAGACAGAATTAAGATGCAATGAACAGAAACTCACACAAACATTAACAATCAGCAAATAGTAAATTAATATAAAATGCTATTAAATGTCCGTAGCATTGCATATTTACCCGTAATTCTATTTGCCGTAATTCTATTTGCTTAATCTATCTTTAAGCAAAAAGAAAAAGGAATCCTTCTCAACTGTAAATTATTTCAATGTTCCTTTCTTTTGAAAGCTGTTGAATTTTTGCTGATAAACACGGAATAGTTTATACTGCCGCAGACTTTTTTTCTCAAATAATATGTTACCAGCTTGTCTCCAACTTTAATTCAAGGGCTTGGTGTTTCAGCTTTCAGCCCTTAATCAGCCTGAAAATTTAAGTATTTTGCTAACCAATGTCTAAACTACAAGAGAATGTTCTATAATATCTAAGGCTGCAACAGTGGATTAGATGTGAGTAATTTGTGAAACTTTAGGTTCCAGAACTCTCAGTTCTTATGGCCAATGGTAAGGAATCTTGGGGGCTGTTGCCTGTCATGGTTGCTCTGACAATCAGGAATATTTGGTTGTACAGTATTATCTCAGCTTTACTATAGGACAGGGCTTTCCAACCTTGGCAAATTTAAGACTTGTGGACTTCAACTCTGCTGGCTGAGGAACTCTGGGAATTGAAGTCCACAAGTCTTAAAGTTGCCAAGGTTGGAGACCCCTGCTATAGGGCAAAGAGAAATCCTTCAACTTGTTTTCATTTCTACTTGTTTTCATTTTTACTTGTTTTCATTCACCTGAAGCTTTAGAAATCTTTCTGAGGAGCAAAAAATTTCAGGTGTTCATGGGTGGAGATCTAGAAGATATTTTGTTGTCAGATACCCAAGGCTTGTTCTGTCAGGATTAAGCTTTTCCAGAAGCATTTTAATTGGTAAAGGGAAGTTCTGCTTTTAATAAATTATTAATGTGAAATAGCCTATCACTCACGAGGACCAGTTCCCATCTCTCCCCACTAGTCAAGCCTCCAACCCAGAAAGGTTAGGGACTGCTGCTGTAGAATTAAGAATGAGGCATATATTTTAAATCAGAAATCCCATACCTTCAAATAAATTCCCAAAATTGTGCAGGTATTTTCATCTAGTTTTTCCTGTCAATAAATTCCAACTAAGTTTACTTTTAAAAGTAAATGAGTTAAGGCCCTGTCCCACTGCACTTATGGATGCAAAGAGGATGTAAAACATTAAAAAAAGCTTGCCATCCGTTGGAAAACGCTATGCATCCGTTGTGTACTCATTGCATACGTGTTTCATATGATCTATCCGTCGAGCATCCATCCATTGTGATTTCATCCACGCAAGAAGTTTTGAGCTGCACAAAACTTTGTGAACGGTTGAACTTTCCGCCGTGTACAATGTAAATCCGCGACATACGAGCAACAAACATTCTATGTCTGTTTATCATCCATTAAACGTCCACTGTATCCTCTCTGCATCCTCTGGGCATCCTCGCAACTCACATCCTCTGCAGCTGAAAACGGAGAGGGAGGAAACAAAAGGTACACGGAATGTCTACACAGCGTTAGTAGCATGGAAATAGAAAGGATACGCAGTGAATGGTTTGCATCCGATGTACATCCGCACCCTTTCTTTCCTTTAGGCATACGTGATGCATCCACTTCATCCGTTATGCATCCGCTTCGCAATTATCCTCCAGAACCCTTTTGGAGGTGTCATCCGCTTCCATCCTCTAGGCTTCTTATGAACATATGTTTAACATCCCAACTACATACTACCCATGTCCGTTCTTTTCTGTTCTTTTCCATTCTGTTTATGCAAATTTTCACCGATTTTTGGAGTGGATGACAACGGATGGAGCCACCCCCGAAATTTTGCTCATCCGCTGTATCCTTTATGCATACATTTTGCGTCCGTCGGCCAGTGGGACCGGGCCTTTAGAGAAAAATAAATCTAATCTTCATTTCAAGTAAATGCTTAGTGATGTAAAAATATTCAGTTTAAATATTTGATTAATTGCTTTTCCAAATTGTTTTTCCTACATTCTGAGGTAGAATATAGTCTGGATTCCCAGAAGGGAGGGGCTGCATTCCAGATGGAAAAGAGGGATTGAAGCTTAAATAATTTGGTCAGGAGAAAGAGAATTAAGTAGGAGCCCCTCTAGCAATTCTCACTATATTATCTATGATGATGCAAATAGTTGCTTTTGTTTGGCAAGATTCTGTTTATAAATAAGGAAAACTAAAGGAAACTGGTCAGAAGTATTTCCACTTGTATTTCTTGCTTCTTATGGCCTGAAAAATCTGACATTCTGGGAGGGGAGAAGCCAGCTATCAATTTGGTGACATAAAAACAGATGTCACTGAATTGATTTGATGATTTTGAATATGGCCAAAACTCACTTTTCTGGATTGAATCAACGATCCAAGTCAGATAAATTATATGAGGTTGAATCAGTTATTCAGTTTGTAGATCCAAATGGTACAGTAGATAACATGTCCAAACTGATTTTACTTCCCAATTGAATCAGTTTGACTTCCCATATCAGATTCATGATTCCACAGATAAAATTGCATCTAAATCCACATTGGTCCCATAGATGCTACACATTTCTTTAAAATGTTTGATTTAATTGGCTGAACAGAAAATCAATTTAAAACTCCATTTACTTTTTGGAGGAATTTAAATTGCCAGGTCAGCTTGACTAATCTTATTAACCTTGAATTCTGTGTCAAAAATGAAAGGACAGCTAGTAATTAAACATCATATAGTAAAGCAAAACTACTGTACTCCACTTTTTATTTCTGGCAATTTTACACCAGATCTAGAGAAATTGAAAGAGATTCTAGCTGTGCCTGATCAAGACAGGTTGGTTTTTAAATACTTCATAATTAAATGCCTTCATTATTCAACTTCCCTGCTTATTAACTATTCAATAACCCAACAGAAACCAATTACATTTTAACTGAGATTAATAAACTGGCAAAGGTGATTAATGGTTTTCTATTTACCATTTTGCCACATGAAATTAGTCAGCATGTCACCCGGAATTCCCAAGGTCACAATGTGTACCAAATGGATAAGGGGGGAAATGGGCTGTAGCCTCTTAGAAGCATCCGATCAAGTACCATAGTGCCTTCCAGATGTGTTGCATAGCAGGGGCCATGTTTGCATAGGAATTTGATGCATCACCATTCACATCTGGAAGGGTCCCAGACTGAGGGAGGGGGAATGATGGAGAATTTTGGGAAATGTAGTCTAACTCACTTTGAGGGCCAAGCATTGAGGAAGTCATATACAAATGGGTCATATCCTGATTGTGTACTTTAAATTTGGATTTACTTTTTTATTTTATTTTGTTCTTTTTAATTGTTTATAAGCTACTTTTCTATCAGAATAGACCTTTGTTCACATATGATAAGCCATGATTAGCTCAACTATGGTTTCTTAACTGTGTCTGGGTTTACATGTGCCAGTAAACCCTAATAACCCACTACAACCCATAACATATTGTATGTGCTATACAACACATTAAACCAGCCAAGAAAACAACTTTAAGGTGACTGACAGTGGAAACTGAACTTTTGCTGTCTCTATGATGAATGTACGGCAGGAAATTTGGTTCACACCCCAATGCATTTTATAGTTGACTTTGACTGATATTGAATGAGCTCTAAGCTAAGAAACCCTCCAACAAAATTATTTGATGGATTGTTTGATTTTGTGCCATAAAGTCAGTATCAACTCTTCGCAACCATCAATATCTGTCCCCAATCTGGTCCTTCATTATAACACTTCAGTCTTAGACTTATGGAGACAGAGAAATAGAACTCTGTTTCCCAATATCTACTTTATACCTTCTGTAGTAAAGAATAGCAGAATTCTACTTTTGTACAGTCTTTGTGTTCCTTTTTATAATTTCCTTCCACCTTGCAAGCCCATGTCCTATTACTGCTTTTGATGTCATAAATAATACTTACTGATAGTGTTTATTTCTATAATTGATTACATAGAGGAATACATAAAGATTTAATGGTACAAGGTAGCTTATAAGTAGGCATAAATAAAGTTGGTTGCATTCTTAGCACATTTTTAATAGAATTCCAACCCTTTTTTCCTTTAATTTCAAGTTCCTTTTCCTTGGCTCCCTTCCCCTTCCCCCCCCCTTTTTTTTTTTTTGGCTTTCTAAACAGCCACTTTTGCATCTTAGACTCTTCAACTCCACAGGCCCCAGTGCTTTAGAAATCCTTCCAGTTTCAAGATTTTCTTGTGATGTACCACAAGGAGAATGGACTGTTTGGAAAATAAACACAACCCACAGCAGCAGGCTCAGATTTAGCCATGTGCTTTTCAGAAACATGCCTTCTATATTTATTAACTCTTAAAAATATCAAGTAAATGTTTGCAATAAATTATTTTGATCTCAAATCCTGTGGATTTTGAGGATAATCTTTATTAGCAAATAATGTTTTAACCAGCATTCTGCATACATAAATTTGCAAAGTGCTAATAACAATAAAGCCTTCTCAAAGGCTTTATTGATAACCAAGATTTTAGATAGGTAGACAGACAGACAGACAGACAGACAGACAGATATTGTGTGTGTGGTTATAAGTACAAAATTTCAAGGATTCCAAAAGCATCTAGTTCTCTTTATCCAAAGAGCTAGAATTATAACTTCATCACCTAACAACAAGTACTACGTTATATAAGCTTAATTACAGTTCTTTAGCAGAAGAATGAAGGAATGGATGGAAAATCTTAAAAACAAGAATCCAACTGAAATGCTAATGCTAGCATGTTGGGAAATACAAATATCTGTTCTTCAGCAGATTCTGAAGGTCTCATGTATATTTTATCTTGTCCTTTGAAATACATTAACATGTCAAATTTAAACAGAGGAAAGTGATATTCCAAAACTTTTTGATTTCTGTCTCTATGTAAACCAGGCAAACCTGATTAATACCATAATCTCTTTTTATTTTTGCTGATAGTGAACAAATCTAAGCTATGAGAAAATCCTGAGATAGATGGATGTATGCATGGATGCATGGTTGGAAGGATAGATTATATATAAGTGTCAATGTCAACTCTTAGTAATCACACAAAGAAACCTTCTTCAGAAGGCTCTGTTTAATCCATCAGGTCTTCTAAAAGTACACCCATCACAATTGTAACTGAGTCCATTCACCTTGCTGCTGGGTATCCTTATCTTCTCTTTCTTTCCAACTTTCCCAGCTTCAAATTCTTCTCCAGAGAGCTAGATGTTCACATATTGTGAAATAGAATAATTTGAGTCTTGAATGAGAATTCTGGGTTGATTTGTTCAAAAATTCATTTTTCCCCTGTTTTCTTGGCTACCCTTGGTATTCTCAGGACCTTCTCCAGCATGAAAGTTCAGAAAGATCAATGCCACTTTTATCCTGCTTCTTTGGAGACTAACTTTCACTTCCACAAGGAAAAAACATTGTCTGCATGATTCTGATCTTTGCAGCAGCGGAATATCTTTTCCAAGACCTGCATTGCTAACTTACAAAGTACTAGTCTGCAGCACATTTCTGAAGAAAATCCCAAGGCTTTAGGCTCACTTGGGATTTAAAAAGAACATTTGTACATAGTTACCAGGAGCTGAGCTCAGCTTGAAGGAATTTTTAGTGACCAATAGTTTAGCCATAGCTATATTACATGACATGGTGTGACAGTTTAAGTACACTCTGAATTATTTTGTCCTTACTACTGCTTTCTTCTTTTCCTCTCCATCTCACACATGTTAAAAAATAAGGAACTGTTGAACTTCAGGATTTGCTTTCAAAAATTATCCCTTATGCTGACATTTTAACAGTATGTTTCTTGTTATTCCCTGTTTATATTATATTTCTGTTTTGACTTCTCAAGGTCATATAGTTGATTTCCACTTGCTTATGTTCACCCAAAAAATGACTCTCTGAATAAGAACAGGACAAAATATTATGACTAGTGGATTTCCTGTCTGAATAGAATTTGATTCTATCTGCTAGGAACAAAAGCTCTCAAATATTAAATGTGCTTTAAATGGCTAAATTGTTAAAAAGTGCCACTAAAAAATGCCTAGGCAGCTTAATGTCCCTGAGATGTTTTAGTCTTCAAATCTAGTTAATCACAAGTATCCTGGTCATTGGCAATGGATTCCATTTATATATGCTCCAAATATGCAGAGCTTGCCAGATTGCTTAACCCTCTTCAGTAAAGGAGAATATTTGAAACTCAGGGTTGAGATGAAGGATCCTTGGTGGTCTCTGAGTTTGATTGTTTTCTTGCAAGTATTTCATTACCCAGACTAAGTAACATCATCAGAGCTAGCAGTGCCATTACCTAGTTTGAAGAGTCTGCAAGAAAATAACCCTCTTCAGAAATGTAATCTCTAGAATGGGTATTAAACCTACAATCTGATACCAGAATTGAAATGCAAATGATAAATACAAAACAAGCGGATTTTTGGGTTGGATGGAATAAAAACCATTGTAATACATACAAAATTGATGTAATAAAGTACATATACTCTATTAGGTTCACACACTGAGTTTGCTTAACCATAATTAAACCACATGGCCTGGTTTATATAAATCAAGGAGAGAAGTAACCTAGAACTAAGGAGAAATTTCCTGACAGAACAATTAACCAGTGGAACAATTTGCCTCCAGAAGTTGTGAATTGCCTTCTCCAATTGAGATATGTTGAACTAAGTTTCCATCATCCCCTTAGCATGGCTGGCAATATGTCTGTCGAAGGTATGGACATTGTATTGCAACTGGGTACCATGGCATGAGAGACTCTTTTTCTTGTGTATTTTTCTCTTGAAATTCAGTCTGTTAACTTTGCTGGCCATCATGATCGTCTTCACCAATTCTGGTCATTGTCATCATATTTTAAAGATCTGATGATTCTACCTGAGTTCCAACTTGGATAAAGGCTTAGAAGAGATTCTGAAAGAAATAAGAAGTTTTAATTAAGGCAAGGAACATTTGTTAAGTTCATCAAGGAAGAATTCTACAATAAAAGGTGGAAACAAATGTGGAGGTTCCTGCTAAAGTGCCAAATATAAGTGCTTCTCAAAAAAGCAAACAATTTCAGTAAGGTTAGGTTGGTCTCTCCAAGAAAGATTATTCTTAAAGATCCATCTCATCCTGGGCACTCTTTTTTTTTAGAACTATTACCATCTGGAAGATGGTGCAGGGTAATAAAAACAAGGACAAATAGGCTGAAAAACAGTTTCTATCCCAGAGGAGTAGCTCTATTGAATTCTACTGTATAGTGTAATACTAATGTGGTATCACAAGTTTTCAATTAATTGTATAGAATGTGAAGGATGTGTGTTTGTGTTTTATTTTTTATAGTTATAATGTACACTGAAGATGGTATTTAATTTCATTGTACAAGGTAAAATGACAATAAATAAACTAACTTTAGACATCTTAGTTGAATCATTTCATCAGCCAGTAGTTGCAGCTCAGAAGGTTCACATGACCCTAATTATTCCTGTATGTCTTCCCCAGGAAGCCTCGTGTGCCTATGTGCTAATAGTCACAGCGATCTATTGGGTATCTGAAGCAGTGCCCCTTGGAGCAGCAGCCCTCATTCCTGCTTTCCTCTTTCCACTGTTTGGTGTCATGAAGTCCAGTGAGGTCAGAATTGTGTTTTTTTCCTTCCTTTGTTCCAGTGGTAACATCAAGGATACAAGAATCACACTTGACTCTTGGACCGCCATGTCATTTTCTTAGCAATTGAAGCTTGCCACACTTTCCTTTGGGACTTCCTAGTTTGGTCCCAGTTATTTCTCCCATTTAACTGTAAACCAAGTCTGACCCTGCTTAGCTTCCTGGAATCAACAACAGTTGGCTAAGTTAATTCACTCCAGTAGATACATCCTTTCATGAATTTATAGTTCATGATTGGTGGCCAACTTTGAACTTTAAAAATACATAACCAACTTACTATCTGCTGAGATACCCTTATTTCAATCCTTTTTAAAACACAGGCAATGTTTCTTAGGGTTTGTTTGCTATAAAATGCAATAAAAGAATGCTTTAACCAGTACTGTTTAGGGGCAAGCTCTTTATTCCATTTTATTCTGTTAGGCTTTAGAACCTACAGGTATCTGATTTAATAGAGGACTCACTGACACATCTATTTGTGAAAACTTTGAAGTGAGGTTATTTGCATTTCAGCCCTCGAAATTTTGGCTAATGTCATGCAGATTTCATTTTTTAAAAACAAATCATATCTGCCTATATGGCAAATAAATGTTCACTGCACAATTACTAGCTCATTTTAATACTCCTAAACATGACCATTGCAGAATCTCAAAACAGTGACATAACCATGTGAATCCATTGCAAATATGTCCTTCTAAGTCCATGAATACCTGCAGAGTGGAAAAAAACTCACCTGATAAACACTGGATCTCCTGCAATGGGAGATGTATGTTAAATCCATGTCTGCCATACCTTGTTCAACCTCCCAGGTTTACCTGATAAACTTGCATTATTCTCAAGTGCAATTATTGGCATACTTATATAGTTTAAGTTAGCATCCTGTTGATGTAAAGAAAGCAGTGACAGACAGAATAATGAATAATCAGAGAGCCATGTCTTCTGTCTCTCCAAAGATATCACAATTTTAGATGTTGAGTTGGAATGCCACATACTGTTTTAGGAATGCAGAGTTCCTAAGTTATATAGTTTACTGAATTCCATAGGAACTGCCTAGTTCATATTTTATCAGGTAAGCTTACAATCTAAAATATATGACTTAAAAGAAGGGGAAAAGAACAAGCGTAGGCATCAATTTTCAAAGTAAAATGGTAGTTAAATGTCTGTGGAGAGTCTCAATAATCCAGGTCATAGTTATCTCAAACATGCTTTTTTTCTTCAAACAGCAGATGAACAGGTTTTTTTTCTTGAAAAAGAAGAAAATGTTTCAATTCTCATCCAAGAAGCTTCATCAGTTCTGATAATGGGGAGGATGGAAGGATAGGTACTGACAGTTGAGACTGGATGGTGGAGAGATGGAAGGGTGGGTTCTGATGGGATGGCGGGGTATGGGGGGGATGGAACGATTGTATTTCATTGTAGTCATCTGGTCATTAGCATTCTCTCTAAGATTTGTTTATATATGACCTCAGAGTTATCTGAATCAGGGTGTAACTAATTGTGGAATCTTCCTGGATGTCACAGCTCCAACAAATACACCCCCAATCAAATCAAAAGCCTCTAGCCACCTCTCAGAGAAAAGAAAATTAATTTATTAGAAGTGGCCATGTTGGCGTTTAGCTGGGTGCAGCTGGTACTAAATTACATCATACATTCCCCCTTTGACCCTGATCTTCCCCCTACCCCCTGGATGTGACATCTCCAATGGGAAACATCCATCTCCAAGAGTCATCCATCATGCTCTCCAATAATCTTCTTACCTCCAACAACTTTGGGCTGCCAGGGTGACTATCTAGGCATTTAAGGAATGCCTTGTTTTCCCCCACTCCTTTTCCTGGCAGCTAAAAAAACCAAAGGAGTATCTTTTTAGTTGACACTGGAACTGTTGCTGCATTAAAAACTGGAGACAGATGGTGTCTTATTCTTGGTCAGAAGTGAATCCTTCTTGGGTGAGAAGCAAAACATTTTCTTCTTCTTCGTCAAGTGCAGTTGTCTTTTTAGAAAAATAAGTGCAGTTGTCTTTTTAGAAAAAACACAACAGTGCAGTTGTCTTTTTAGAAAAATAAGCACCTTTAAAATGGTGGTTCTTATGACCAGCTGGATATTATTGAGCAAACAGCCTGACAGGAGAAAGAGAAAATACTGTTGAGAAAGCAGCCTGACAACTGATAGCAGGCTGATAGAATAACACGTCTTTCAAATTCCCTCAACATAGATGCATATGAATGGCTGCAGTAGAAATAGCTCACCCATTACCAGCAATGGTGTAAGAAATACTGCTTTATGACACCTCCAACATTGTTTCTCGTATATCTTGGAATGAAATATAGGCATTGCTTTAGGGAGTAGGGAAATCATCTAAAATGATATAGGAACTGTCACATTATAGTATCGCAGCTCCTCATGTCACTGCTGGTGAAATATAAATTAGCCCTTAGCCTGAATATATATTTATCTTTGTACTAACTCTTTCCAAAACAAATTAGGAACATTAGAATGTCCCTGGTTTAGCAGAACAGTGTTAAGTTACTCTGACGTATTTATTTATGCAATAATTTATAGACTGCCCACTTTAACAAAGAACTCCAGGCAGTTCATAATCAAGGCCAGGTAAAAACAACAATCTACCTAACCTCATCTAGCTAACCCTGCAGCCTGCAAAACAAATCTTCAGATCTTTTCAAAGTGCTTTCTAAATCTTTTTAGAAACCATACTGTAATTTTTCTCTAGAGCAAACCTGCTGACACTTCCTCCTCAGGGTCTTTTGGCTTTTAAGAATATAAGCCTTTGTTTTAGTCACCCTGCAAGAGGGTGAAAGGGATAAAATGGAATAAGCAAGGTTTTGTGTTGTTAAGGAATTCTTTTCGATTCTTAAATTAAATTCTTCCACTTAAAAAAAAATCAGCATGGATTACCGTGAAGTGCAAGGCAAGAGCTGGGACTTTGGGAAAGGAGAAAGGACTAGTAGAAATAAGCAAAAAAAAACAAGATAGTTAACCAAGATAGTTGTATGGCACTTTGAAAACATCCATCGGGGGTTATTTAGCAAATAAGCAGACTTGCCTATTTATTTTAAGACTGGAATCTTGCTAAAACCTCCAAGGGGAACCCAAGACAAGATAAAATAATTAAAAATGCTAAACTTAGGTGTCAGATTTTAAAACCATTTCCCCTGAAAAGCTTTCAAAATAAAATAAGTATTTCAAAATCTGGTGTAATGTTAGTAAAACCTACAACAAGATTGGGCCTTTGAATAAAGGGAATTTCATAGTGGATGGATGTACTAGTTGTTTCAAAACAAATAGGTGGCAAATAGATAGATAGATAGATAGATAGATAGATAGATAGATAGATAGATAGATAGATAGACAGACAGACAGACAGACAGACAGACAGACAGACAGACAGACAGACAGACAGACAGACAGACACAGATACAAATACACACACACATTCACAGAGGGAGAGGGAGAAAGAGAAATATCTATTCCATGCCCTGCACATCAACTTCAGCCAAATATTATTTTACATCAGTCTCTGGGAATCTTTTTTCATTGGAGAAGACCAATGGTGTTTTGTTTTTTTTTATTTGAGAAGACCAAATTACTTGGTATCATTTCCTTAATATCATTGATCTTCAATTAAAAAAAAGATTTAAGATTTAAACCAGGACCATAATACAGTTTTAGGAGCAAATCTCTGGTGCTCACAGACATAGTTAGAAGTGAGGATTAAGTGTTGCTCCCCAGGAATGCATCAAAATTTGGAAGTTACATGGACCCAATTTCTAGGTGACTGTAAGTAATATATATCTCATTTCTTCTGTCTACCCATCAACTTCAATTGTCCATAGGTTGCTGCTGAGTATGTCAAGAACACCACCTTGCTTCTCATTGGGGTTATCTGTGTGGCAGCTTCTGTTGAAAAGTGGAATTTGCACAAACGGATTGCCTTGCGCATGGTTATGATGGCTGGAGCAAAACCAGGCATGTAAGTGAATCATCTTTCTCTGATGATGGTCTTTAGCCAGTCAGTGGTTTGCAATAAGAGAACAACCAACTGATAAAATGCACAATAAACATTTGATAAGTGCATCATAAAGACATTCTAAAGATACAAATAGTCCTCGACTTGCCACCACAATTGAGCCTAAAATTTCTCTTGCCAGGCAAGACATTTGTTCAGTGAGTTTCGCCCCATTTTATGATCTTTCTTGACACAGTTGTTCAGTCAATCACTGCAGTGATTAAGTTATAACATGGTTCTTAAGGGAATCTGGCTTCCTCCATTGGCTTTGCTTGCCAGAAGAAAAGGGGATCACATTGCACTGCAACTGTCATAGGTATGAGTCAGTTGTCAAGTGCCTGAGGATGCTAAAATGATTGTGTGACAAAAAGGTCATAAGTCCCTTTTTTCAGTGCTGTTTTAACTTTGAAGGTCACCAAATGAACTGTTGTAAGTCGAGGATTATCTGTATAAAAAGTACAGTAAAATAAGTTTTGAAATCATTCTCATCTTATTTCTCTTTCTGCCTTAATGTCTCATCTGTTTACTCTGATGCTTCTGTTTTACCTTTGTAGAGACTACCAAAGTTTGTTGATTTTATTATAAGTAATATACATATGAAAATCCCCTTCATCTTCAGTACATTATTTAGACAATACAAAGAGAATCTCCATTGTGGCATCTTTTTGAATAGCAAAAAGTAGAAAATGTATTGATTTAACAAAGAAGTCAAATTATAAAGATGCTGCAAGAATCAAGAAAATGGAGGATTTGGATTACCAGATTGGTCTTGATATTATCAAGCATGTGCGATAACATGATTAAAAGAATGGATAACTCTCATACATGACAGATATATCTAGAAGGACATGATTTACAATTAGGATAGCATGCCTTCCTTTGCAATGAGAAAAATAAAATTCATAGATACTTTCAAAATCGCTATATAAAAAATTCACTGATATTGATATTGGAAAAGGTAAAACCTAAAATGCACTTGAAAATACCAGAATGGCTCTCAACCATGGAAGCCTTTACATACCCAAATCTGGTGAAGCTAGAAAAAATCGTGACATATAAAATTATAAAAATGTGGACAATGAGATTTTAACTGCCTCCCAATTGATTCTTCTGCCTGAAACTCTAGGCTGCTTCTTTGCTTTATGTGTTGCACCACTACCTTATCCATGTGGCTTTCCAACACATCCACCACAGCTATGGTGATGCCCATTGTAGAGGCAGTTCTTCAGGAGCTTGTGAAGTCTGAGGAAGATCATGAGATGAATGGCACTGCAGGAAGCACCATCCGGGAAGAGAAAGAGACAATAAGTATGTGATCATCCTCATTCCTTTTTTAATGCTTTTTAGAGAGAGATGAGCATAGTACCAGTTGCTATGGCAAATCATACCTACACTTGCCTTCTGCCTTCACCTAAAAACCTCAAAGGGAGTTTTCTTAGAATCATAGGGCAAGAAGGGATTTAGAGGTCTTCTCATCCAGCCCTCTGTTCAAGGCAGGAGCCTTATACCGTGCCTGTCAAAAGGTTGTCAAGTCTATTTTTAGAAAGTGTCCAGTTGTGAAGATGGCTTGAATTTGATCTAGAGCAGGGATCTCCAACTTTAGCAACTTTAAGACTTGTGGATTTCAACTCCCAAAATTGAAGTCTTAAAGTCTTAAAGTTGCCAAGGTTGAAGACCCTTGATCTAGAGGCCTAGCAAACCAAACACCAGAATGTGCAAAGACATTCCAAGAAAGGCAAGCTCAGCTTCTCTTTGGCTTTCTAGCAGAAAACATGGAAATTGGCCAGAGTAAATAATATAGTCAACCAACATGCCCAATTTTAATTCCCAGCTGAATACATAAACAGGACTAAACTGGCTGGAAGAGGTTGTTTCGTCCAGTCCTGGCTTTCCAAATAAGAGGAAGCAAATCAGATAAACGAAGCATATCTAATGAGCAGCTGATTTCAGTTGTTTCACAAATTAGTAACAGATTGGAAGAAAACAAATCGATGCTCCACAATTACAAAGATCTTTCATGATCCTCCTTAATTATCATGGAAGACAAGGTTATCAATAGCTTATTAGTAGCTTTAATCAACTTGTGGAGATCAGTGGACACATTTATAATTTTGGAAGCATATTATAGGCTCTCTCTAAAAGTTATTTTCAACCATCATTTTATTTTTTGAGAATATGTCTAAGATCCATGTGGGGACCAGAGGCTTTGAGGGATAATTTGGCAATGCTTGAGACTGTCTCCTTTTATCCTGCCTCCTTTTCTTGTCTCTTTCATTTTAGGTCTCGGTGACAAACATGGCCAAGGCTCCCTGGAGCTCATTTTCATCAACGAGGAGTAAGAATGAAGCCTGTCCAGCTCTAATGGACATTTGAACCCTTTCAGGTCACAATGAGATAACATACCAGGAGCAGAACATGAGATATTATATCAAGAGAGATTCAGAGATTGAACAGGTTTAAGAGAGGAAAGAATTACATGTGTTTTTTTAATGTTTATTGAAGGAAGGGAGGGAGGGAGGGAGGGAGGGGAGGAAAAGAAGGAAGGAAGGAAGGAAGGAAGGAAGGAAGGAAGGAAGGAAGGAAGGAAGGAAGGAAGGAAGGAAGGAAGGAAGGAAGGTTCCCCTAAAGGATAAGGATAAAGTCAGGCATACTTTTTGTTACATTGCATATACTTGGTTTTTAATCAATTTAATATTCAGACACTCCTTCCCCCCAGTTTTCACTAGAATTATCACCAATGAAAAAAAGAATCAACTTGATAACCATTCCAAGGGAAATTATCCTTTCTTTCTTTGTCCCTAGTATGCTTCCATCATATTGAATTCCTTCCGCATAGCTCAGAACTAAACCTAGAATTAGAGCAAGCAGAACTGCATTGGGATGCAAATCTCCAATGACCTCTCTATAAAATGAATCATTTTTTTAAAAGTGAATTTACAAAGAAATTTATATAAAGCTCCAGTGTTCTCTTCCAGCACTGCAGTGACACAAAAAGTAACAGCTGCTTATTGAAGAGGTGCAAACTGCACAGCTATTCTCCAAGCCAGTTGTCCATTTTTATTTTTATTTTTTTGTGAGCTGGAGAAAACAAGAACGAGACAAAGCTGTAAACAAAATTGCTCTGCTCTAATCTTTTGTTCTCCCAGGCAGGCCTACAAAATACCTGTTTGACCACCTTACATCACTTGCATGAATTTGAGCCTCAGTCTATCATTTGTTGCAGGAGTGCTGGGATAACAGAATTGGATACAAAGCACCATGATTTCCTGGGAGTATATGCTATGGCACATCTATGATTCATTATTAATGTTTGTCCTTTTTTATTCTCCCTTGTTATCTGTAGTGCTACAACTGCTGATTTCAGCTCTCTGATGCAGTCCAAGGTATTTTTAGAGCATGAATTTGTGCTTCAGTAACTCTCTACATCAGGGTGTCAAATCCATGCCCTCATGATGTCGTCACATGACATATCAGGACTTTTCTTCCCCTTAGCTAAACCGGGCATGGGCGTGGCCAGCACATGATGCATCCAGCCCATGGGCAAAGAGTTTGACAGCCCTGCTCTACATCATTCATAAATACTATTCCAGGGTAGTAAAATAATGGTGGAACAATCAACTGCCCCTTTGCTGTGCAAAACTAAGCCACACTGTGGGTTTTGTGAGTACGGATGAAAACACAATCTCATAGAATGGAACCATGTCAGATACGGATGTTATAAAATAATCCAGGAAGCCCATATATGTTTTCTAAGATCTCTGATTTATCTTTGTCTTTCTCTAATTTGTCTGGAGGAGTGGGAATATTTTTCCCCCTTTGAAAAACCACTGAATAACAGCCATTCTCCATTTTTATTTCCTATGCGTCTTACAAAATGAGGATACTCTGAGCTTTCTTGTAACTCAAAATGATTCTAGACATTGCTTCCTTGGTTAATAACAAGTCCCTATTTCATTAAAGTAACCGCGATAATAATATTGGTCTGACCCCAGTTTGAGAATTGTGTTCAGTTCTGGGTGCTAAATTTTAAAAAGGATCCAGACAAGCTGGAAGAGGTTCATTGAAGAGTGGGGAGGAGGACTGGAGGACTAGAGACTAAGTTGCATGGCAACTGACTGGAAGGCACAGGAATGTTTCACCTTGAAAAGAGACAACCAAAAGGGAGTACAGTTTATTCGCCTGAATAAACAATGACATCTTTTCTTTATGATCTATGAATACAGGACATGAATTTAAAATTTCAGATATATGCTAGAAAAATATTCTCACAATAACAGCAATTTGATCATTAAACTCATTATCCAAAGAAATACAAAATTGTGTTCAGACAGAGACTTCATCGTAATCTGTTGAGGACAATGTAAGATAAGAATTTAATGACCATGGCCTATAGACCACAGGTCTTCATATCCAGATGTCCTGACAGAAACCCAGATGTAAATCCAGTGAATCACTGCTCAGTGGTCTTCATAGCAGACCACTTTGCCTCTGAAGATGCCAGTACAGTTGCCACATCAGGAAATGCACTCTGGCCACAACAGTCACAAAACCCTGAAGCTCAATACTATCCAACAGTTACCAGCCATGAAAGCCTACACTAGTATAATCTGTTGAAGAGTTTTTGATTTGCAGTCCTATACTCAACAAGAGTTAGATTCAGAAACCTAAAGGGCCCTTTTCATATTCCATGGTAATGTAAGCTTAAATTGCATTAATCAACTTAGTATCCATATCTACAATGCTGATCTGGTTTCATTTTAGAGTTCTATCCAGTTCTATGATTATCTATTTAGGACACTGGCTTTCACATTCTCTAAGCTATTCAGGCTCTATCTCCACTAATCTTCCACTTCCCTGAAAATGGCTTGATAACATTGGATTTGTAATTCAAAATGTTTTGGTTCTTAGAATCCTTTTTCCATGTCTCAGCCATATTATTGTTTGGGATGAAGCTGAATCCTCCTCCCAATCCTTGAGGTTTTATACATAGCTGTGTAGAGATTCTCAGTCATTCAGGTCATGGTTGTTCCAAACGTGCTTTTTCAGGAGGCAACTGGATTTTCTTGTTAAACATTAATCTGACTGAGTCTTTCAATAGGATATCCACAATGTAATAATTCATGTTGCTCGATGGACTGTTCTTTCCATGGACACTGATTGTTCTTTGGCTATTGGGTTGATGGGATAGAATTCTGTAGTTGCAGATATATTTAAAATCATCTAAAATCCTGTGATTCTCTGGAGAAGTAGATGAAAGTGAATCTTTGTTAAAGCTTTTTATTAGCAAATGCTAATAAAGAGGACGTAGTTGGAGGACATTCCATCTAGCTATTTTTGAATGGATGGTTAGTACATGAGGCTGGTCAAAAAGAAACTGAATGACTGTATCAGCTCCATGTTGCCTGGGAGAGGTCTACATAGTTGTCAATAACTGAAGCAAGAGATTGCAACGCCATGAAGTAGGTAGTTCATCAACTTTAAGAGATAACTCTCAAGAGATTTATAGGCAAAAGTTTCAGGACCATATCACCAGTACAAAACACAAACCTATTACAACTAATAGTCTTCAAGATGTTCACATATTTCTGGATACAGGAGTATTCCAGAAACTGGACAGGAAGTTTTAAGACTAGCTGAGAGTTAAGCAGCAGCCCCAAAGGCAGAGAAGGCTTCCCATTGATGAAATTCTATTTGTTTGTGATACATTTAACTCTGCCATAGTTCTACTTTGGGCTCTGGGTTTGGGGTTTATACTCCCCTTAAAGGAGCATGTTCTCACTTTGGGGATCCTCCTAGACTCATCATTTTTGCTAGAACAACAAATAGAAACTGTGGTTTACTTTGGCTGGTATAACAATTACAAGCCTGTCAGAATTATAAAGTCCTCATAATAATGATTCGTGTCCTCAACACCTCAAATCTAGACAACTGCAGCTCATTCTACATGGAGCTATTTTTGAAGGTCACCTGGAAGCTTCAGTTGTTTAAATTAGTCACCTGCTACTCAGTGACAGTAGATTTAAACATCAGTATATGATCATTGCACTGGCTGCCAATTTCAGTTCCCATAGTTCGTTGCCAAACAATTTAACATGTGGAAATATTCCTAGAAAAACTTATTTTGAGGTGGGAGGAGTGATTGAAGAAGATAAAAAGTGATGTTTTCTAATAAAATATTTCTGGTCCCTCAGAACATGAATGGGGTACACATGATAGCCAACACGATTGGAACAATGAATTCCAGAACAAATGGGCAACATCTACCCCAGGTGAGGACATTATTTTGTTGGAGACAAACATTAAGTCATTTACTCTTCATCCAATAAGATTTAGTTTCAGAAATTAGCTAGTCACATCGTAGCTTATATTTGGTACACTATGACTCCAGCTAGCTAAAAATGGAATTAAATTTGGCCTGCTTCAGAAAAAGTATCAGATTCAACCATGTTACAATTCATGGTTAACCACAATAATTTTCTATGTATGCTAAGACAATCATCTCCAGATGTTTATAGCAAACAAGATTTCTTGTTTTAGTGTAGTTGGCTATTGTGCTATCTATTGACTAGGCAGTGTAGCTCTAGATCAACTGTCTTATAAACATATTTTAAAGTTTCTAATCAGACTGTATTCAATGAGCTGTAACCAGTTTGCAAGACCAGAACAAGATGTAGCTTCAGCTTTCAACTTTGTATTTAAAGATTTTCTTCATAAACAAGGGGAAAAAATAATCCTTTCCTTTCATAAAACAACAGCAATAATATATATCTATTCATCCCTTCTGTCTCTCTATCAGATATATTGCTTGTCTCTCTGTTAAATATGCAATAACACAAAACTAAGAAAGAAACAGTATTCACTGAGTTTTTAAAACTCAACTTGAACAAAACAGCATAAACATTAAAAGTTCAAGCAGGACACACTGAAGTAGTAAATGCAAGTGAAGACAACTGACAGTTTATATAGGATATTCAATTTCCTGCTCATAGGTAGAATCCATGTCTGTTTGCTTGAGGCCTTCCAGAGGTTGATAAACTAAACTCCCAGCATCTCTCTTAATTGATCATGCTCTGGTAGACCTTGGGGGATTTATAGTTTATTAATACTTAGTGGGCTATAAATTCCACATTTCTCTTTGAAGAAATGTTCAAGTGGGTTCCATTAAGAGACTCATTGGATAGTTGCTAAGTTTTCTGGGGGTCTTGGAAACCAGACTGGAGGGTCCAGGCTAGTGGTGGTGAGTTGTCTCCACAGAGTTGGCTGGGGCTAGGTGTCCCATGGCAAGGTAACAACAGGGAGCTGCTGGCAGAGAATTATCCCATTCTGAAGTCAAGACCTATCTAATGCAGTATTCTATGACATGGTAGCCAATCTGATGTATATTATTTGTCCAGTACTACATTTATGATTCAGCTTTCCTCTGAGATTCTGACCAATTCTGGAGAACCGGGAGCAGAAATTTTGAGTAGTTTGGAGAACAGGCAAATACAACCTCTGACTGGCCCCATCCCCATCTATTCTCTGCCTCCTGAATCCCAGCTGATTGGCTGGGTCTTCTTTTGTTGTCCTGCACTGGAAAGCAGGTTAGTGGGGTGGGAGGGAAATGGATATTGCAATAACCTTCCCCCAGGAGTGGGGAGGGAATGGAGATTTTCCAGTATCCTTCTCATGGAGGCAGGTGGGAATGGAGATTTTACAGTATCCTTCCCCTGCCACACCCACCAAGCCACACCCACCAAGCCACGCCTCACCCACCAAGCCACGCCCACAAAACCAGAATTAAAAGAAATTTAATCCCACCATTGTATGAGCACCTGAAATTTTCCTTCAATTTAATCGCACAATAACCAATCTGTGAGGTAGTTGGGCATGGTATTTGTTCACAATGTCAGCCTGGATTGCACAATTGAGGAACAACTTGAACTAGACCATCCCTTTTTCTAAATACAAAAAGATTGTACATCAGCTTTATATCATTTTTCCTGACAATTAGTAAACAAATCTTGTAAATTTGTTTTACAGTCTGTTTTTATTGATGAATATTATTGCAGTTGTGTGATTTCAGTTTGAAATATTTTTATGATAATTTGTCCCAACTTGGCCTTCAGCAAATTTTCTGGGGCTTCAGCTATCAGAATTCTGAGGCAGCAAGAGCAACATTTCCAGTTGACCAGGAATTCTGAGAATTGCAATCTCAACATATCTTCATGACCCTGGGTTGGACAATGTTGGTCTAGAAGAATGAAGATTTGTTTCTCCATTTTTAAAGCAAACAAATGGACACAAATGATGTTTTTCCCCCCAGGCTCAAATCCTTGTTCTGCCACCCCAACCTCAAAATTTGGACCAACATAGCAAACAGCAATATCCATCCAAGCATGATCATATGATCTGCAAATGCCTCTCATTGAGTATTTCCTATGCAGCAACTATTGGTGGACTCACAACCATCATTGGTACTTCCACCAACCTCATCTTCCTAGAATATTTCAACAAGTAAGTATTAATAAACTCTGACTGAAACTGATGTGAAAAGATATGTGTTTATCCTGATCCCAGGCATAATTTTTCTTATCCATTAGTTTCACAAGATATTTACTATAAATTAAGGAAACAGGCAGGCATGATGTTTTTTCCCACAGTGGCTAAAGTGATTTCATTCACATAATGATCTGGAAATTATATCTAAAAGGAGAAGTTGAGGAAACAGGTGTGTTTAGTCTCAAGAAGAGAAAATTGAACAGGGATATATTCACACATAAAAGAATCCTTTAACGACCCCATAATCCCTTGTAGGGTGGAGCCTGGGCAACTGAATGGGGCTAGCAGACTGTTTTAATGGCCAGATGCCCTTCCGCTTGCCAATGCAGAGTTTTGTTCAGCAGATATCTTCTCAGTGTGCCCAGAGGGAGAAATATCTGCCTCTACCTAGGATCGAACTCACAGACTCCTGATTGTGAGGCAAGAGCTCCACCTCTAGGCACCACTCCATTTACACAAGAAAGAATATAGCATAGAAAAGGGCTGAGATTTCTTTTTCTCAGTGTGTTAAAGTACAAGAGACAAAATAATAGCTGTAAGTTACAAAATGGCATATTCCATCTGAATGATAGGGAAAACATCCAAAAGATAATAGTCTGGCAGTGAAACCAATGATGAGCGAATTGGCAAGCTCTGAGTATTGCCAATGCTTTAATCTGGAAACTTGCATTGAGGGAAAAATTGGATTCAATATAATTGCTTCCAAATCTTTTCTGCAAATGGTGAGAAAGTACCAAATGAAGCTCATCTACATAGAAAAGTTCACATCTAAGACTATGAGTTTAATGGAAGATAAGACAGTACTTGAGGAGCCAAGAAACCTGTATTATAAATATTTGGGTTCTATTATTATTCTGTTTTATACTCTTCCCTACTTTGATAGAGTTCTAAGTAGTATTGTCATGAGTGTAGCATTCCAAATCTAGATGTATGCATTACTGTTCATAAACTATGATCACATCAGAGCTGTGAGCAATCATATTCTCAAAAAGGCCTGAAACTGTATAAGCCTTTGATTAGACAACTCATAGTGGTATAGAATGGATATATCTGACAAATGGGTTCTTGGTGCTTTTTGAGCTTGGTTCTTTTCCTCAGTGAATGAGAGATAAATTTTCTGGTTGTCCTACAGTCTTAGTTCCAATATAGCAATAGCATTTGGACTTACATACAGCTTCACAATGCTTTATAGTCCTCACTAAGTCAGTGGTCGCCAACCAGTGGGTCACTGCCCACGGGTGGGTCGTGGCTCATGGGTGGGCTGTGAGAAAATTTTGTTGGGCCGCAGAGAAATCTCACCCCCAGAGCACTCCCCCAAAGCAATTAATCCAGGCTGCACCACCCACATGCCCCGCGGGAACCCTCACAGCCCACTCACTCCTTACCTGCAAACTTGCCTGCTAAATTGCTATTTTTCCTTTTTCTGACCATCATCTGTTTTGTTGTGCCAGATTTAAATTAGCTAGGAAGCAGGAAATGGTTGGATTTCTTGCTTTCTAGTCACTCTTTAGATCTTTGGCTTTGCTTGTAAGCACAGTTGAACCTCCCTTAAGACTGAAGGTTCTAAATTTGAGAGACTGAGCTCGCTGATGGCAGATAGATAGATCACTGAATCATTTTGTGAGCAACTCAAACTGCCTGCCTGCTTTGCCTGATTTTGGGTAAAAGTTGCTCTTTTTTAAAATAAAAAATTCAATATTCACATGCGTGGTGTGTTGTGAGTTAATTTTGTGAGTTTGCTTGCAAATTTTGTATGACAGACTGAGCTAGCCAATGGCAGAAAGATAGATTTCTAAATGAATCTGTGATTCTGTGAGCAATTCAATTTCCCTGCCTGCTTTGCCTGATTTTGGGTAAAAGTTGCTCTTTTTTAAATAAAAAATTCAATATTTATATAAATATTTTTAATATTTACATATAAGCCATGCATAGCCAGTCACATGACCACCAAGCCACACCCACAAATTAGGCTATGCCCACAAAAACGGTTACTGGTCCCTGGGATTTAAATTATGAGTTTGGAGGTCCAAAAGGTTGGCGACTCCTGCTCTAAGTGATTTACAGAGTCAGCTTGCTGTCTCCAACAATCTGGGTCCTCATTTTACCAACCTTGGAAGGATGGAAGGTTGAGTCAACCTTGAGTCTGGTGAGATTCGAACTGCCAAATTGCAAGCAGTCAGCAGAAGTAGCCTGCAGTATTGCATTCTAACCACTGTGCCACTCTTTCTTTTATAATTAATTTCTTGATCTTGATTATAATATAGTTTCTTTCTTGATTATACTAATGGGAGTATATCTACAGAATAGTATTGCAGAATATAGAATAACACAGTTGGAAAAGACCTTAGAGATCTTCTAGTCAACCCACTGTTCAAGGAGACCCTATACCATTCCAGACAAATGGGTGTCCAATCTCTACGTTCTTGATTACACTAAAGAGGGTATATCTACTTTTTAAAAAAATTCATGTACTTATAAAATCTAACAATGAAACTAGTGAATATGGGAATTAGCTGTTTCTTATTTCTATTTGTTTATGGCAAAAGGATAACCAAGAGAGAGAGATTATCAAGAATGGGGAATACAGGAAAGTACTTAACAATAAATCAATTTCTCTCCTTATTTTTCTCTTAAGCCCGCACACATACACAACTGACAATTAAAATTGACATTCATCCAAAAGTGCTAATTGCCAACAGGAACTTTCCTCCTATAGTAAATGTGGTTGATAGTGGTATTGCAAAACAAATAGCATGTGTTTTATTTTTAAACCCTGGTCACTTTCTACCACTATTGCAAATTTTATCTAACATAAATACATCAGGACACGTGAAAATATGGGAGATGACCTGATGCATAATATTCGCCCCATCCCACAGAAATAGCTCTGTTTCTAACTTTCCAACATGAAGTGAGACCTAAGAGTGATTTCTAAGCATAATTGCTGGTCAACTTTTGAGTTCTTCCTAGCTTCAAGAACTTTACCTGATAAAGGGAGAGTATCTTAAACAGGATCAGCCAACCAAACATATCTGGAAAACACATTCTCCAATCAGCCTATTTAGCTATAAAGTTCAAGCGGGGAAAGCTCATGTTATCAGTCATTTAACTGCTTGTGTTAAAAAAGATATTTATTTATTTATTTATTTATTTATTTATTTATTTATTTATTTATTTATTTATTTATTTGTCAAGCGATTATAAGATAACAGATATAAGTATAAACATGGTTATGAATACATTAAATGGATACAAATAAGAAAAAAGAAACAATAGGACAGGGACGGTAGGCAAATTGGTACGCTTATGCTTCTTCTAAATATATGCTTCTTCTAAAGCTACTAGATGTTACATTTCATAACCATTTTGTCAGTATTGCAATAATTTAATGCTACTCAGATCAGATTTAGCTGGAATAGGTAACTTTCAAATCCATGTAGCTGGAAAGATGTAACAGACAAGCTAGAAAGATGCAGTCTTGCAATCCTGCAGGACTTCATAAAAAAAGTATCCCATAGTAGCTAGGTGGATGATTACATCAGAGAGAAGGCATTTCCTGGTATTTGCAAACTTCATACTTAGTTGCTAATTTGACCACTAAGGTTTTCTCCTTTTCAATGAATTCAACCTTTTTCTATCTTGTCTTTTTTTCTTCTGTTTGATCTTCTTCCCTTGGACTGATGAAACAAGTTTAAAATAGTGTGATTGAATTGCTGTAAAAATTATACGTTCTTCCACACCAACGTAGAATAAGAGTGGTAGTGAATTGGTGATGCTCAACGAGACTTTAAATAAATTGTGAATACATTTCTTTTCACTTCTTTACAGCCATTACCCAAATTCGGATGTAGTGAATTTTGGAACCTGGTTCTTATTCAGTTTCCCTATCTCGCTTATTATGCTGGTGTTAACCTGGTTCTGGATGCATTGGCTTTTCCTTGGTTGCAAGTAAGTTAAACTGTGATGGAATGTAGTAGGCTGGATTCCCAGGCAAGAGGGAGAGGGGGCATTCCAGAAGAATAAGAGACAACTCAATCCAGATATTATGTGTAGAAGAAAGAGACTGAAGACAGCGCCTCTCTAATAGTTCACAGAATATATGGCAGATGCAAATAATAGAGTGCTTAGTCTGGCAAGTCTGTAGGTATGGAAACAATACAGAATTTGGTTTGGAAGAATCACCACAAGTTATTCTTGGTTTTTGGGTCCAACAGAAACCTGCCCTATCTATCTACATTCCCAATCTGTAGTAAGAGCACGACATCATGCTGGTATTACACCAAAAATGTCCCAGTATGGAACATTAAAGCTATGAAATGGAGGCCAAGGACTAGCATCAGCAAGTAACGGATAATATATTCACAGTTACAGTTACAAGAATTGGGCCGCAAATATCCAGATATTTGATCAGGGGACAGAATATAGAAATAATTTAGTGGCTGGAATTTTTGTAGCCCAGCTCTGTTAACCTGAATGATTCTTGTATTCTTCTGCTTCTAATAGCAGGTTTTGTTTTCAACTGTTTTAAATTTTGTATCATTTGTTTTAGTTAATCTTTTTAAAAGGAGCCTGTTTTGCAACCCTGAGGATTATTATAAAGAAAGAAATTGTTTTCATGACAGTACACAAATAGCTGGAAGCTGGCAATGACCTCAAGCTGCTATTGGCCTTATCTGGAAGGAGTCCAGTCAGTCTCTTGAGACATTTTGTTTCCTAATAAAAATAAGATAAAATAAATCAGAAATAATGTATACTCTTGCAACAGGTCTGAACATGATTTTTGCGCAATGAACAGTTAGTTACATTCTGTTGGCGCTGCCAACTTCAAATGTTTTTTAGTGCAAAATGTACATTTTGTGGCTTATTATTCTGCAATTCTGTTTACTGCAATATATTCAAGAATATATTATGTTAAAAAAACTTGACATAGCAATAATCCAAAAGTTAGAGTTTTAAAGAAACCCAAAGCTATGTTGTCTGTTCCAAGTACTGGGAAAAATATGGCAGTAGGAAGCAGAAGCTGAAAGAGATGGGATAACCCCCCTCCCCCCCCGCCAAGAACAGAAATCAAGCAAAAACCCAATTCTTATTAATGGAGAGTATCCCAAAGTCAGTAGAATTTCATTTCCCATGCTTCAGAAGTTTTCTGAAATTGGATCACAAGAACTGTAAGTGCATTGCCCATACTTTTTGCTATAATGTAAAATGAAAATTTCACATTATGCAAAAAGAACTGGAAAACAAAATAAAATTTTGAAACCACTTCAGTTAAATCAGAATGCTTAATTTTGCATCAAAAAAGCTTGATCGGATGCAAGTTCAAACTGAGATGTAAATCATAGTTGTTTAATTTTGATCTTCACACTTTGGTTAAATTGAAATAAACTTAAGATATATATATATTGTTTACTTGCACTGATGGTAAATAATGTGGGTCAGATGCTGGCTTATATACTCCTGTGATCTGATTCAGAAAAACTCTTATGTGGTTGTTGTGCTTAGAAACACCAATTCCAAAGTGAATTATGGTATGAATCTATTTCATTTTAGGGAAAAATCCACAAAGGACTTTAAAAACTTTATGAACTAAATCTACACAGAAGGACCTCCTTCTGTTCCTTTTTATGAGTATTGAGGAACAAACCCAGTTGGTAAACTGAATACTTTTTTCTGGCATTAATTCAGCTCTCCCCAGAGTGTGGTTGTCGAAACCAATATGGATTTGCTGCAAATCATGCTGCAGTTTCATACTCTAACTTCCTTCTGTTTTCCCATATCCTATTTATTTTCAGTTTCAAGGAAACCTGCTCAATAAGCAAGAAGAAGAAAACCAAGAGGGAAGAAATGTCTGAGAAGAGAATCCAAGAAGAATACGAGAAGCTGGGAAATATTAGGTAGGAAAAAGGGTACCCTTTTTGCTTATTGTATTATACTGAACCAATCTCTCATTTTCCAGATTTATTAGAACTTACATGATTTCCACACACAATAGCTGGATGAAAGTTCCAGCTATTGCTATTTCAGTACATTTGGAAGTGCCAGATTGAGAAAGACCACTCAATTATATATCAATGGACCAAAATCCAAGAAACAGCATGGATGAAATCAACGTGGAGGAACTGCCTTCTACATTCTGAAGAGAACTAATCAACAAAGTATTGGGCTATGGGATTCTATTTTAAATGCTTTTTTAAAAGTATAAATAAATATTTCCTTTCTAGCTATCCTGAGATGATGACGGCATTCTTTTTCATTTTGATGGCTTTGCTCTGGTTTACAAGAGAGCCTGGGTTTATTCCAGGCTGGTCTTCCTTCTTTGAACAGTAAGTATCTACAGTACTTAGAAGCACAATGTTAAGCTTTCTGACTAGAACTCAACTGTAAATCAGAGAACTCACTATATTATGGCTTAGTTTGACCCTTAGCTGGACTTAACAGAAGATTCTTAGCTAGATTAGACCACTATCTGACTGTCTCTATCATTGTGGAGTTTTTGTTTTCAAAATTTAATCAATTTAAATCAATTTTTCATCTTCTGTGTATGTCCTTCTGTGTGTTCAGATCTTCAAAGTTTTCTTCCCTGTCTTCTACTGTTTTTCATTTATCATTGAAATATTTTTAAGTCTACATTTTTTTAGGAATACTAGTTTTGAGATCTTCTTCTTGCTAACTTCTCCTGACACAGTAGTTGTGTAACATGTAGACACGGTGGCATAATAAATTCAGAGCAGTCCTATTCATCATTGCTCTGAGGTGTGTGTGAGGATGTGTGCATGAGGTTGTGTTTAGATTCACTTTCAGAACTTCTCCATTGCACGGTCACATAACAATATAGTGAACTATAAATATAATCCCCAATATTTTTGATGCTCCCATTTCTCAGCTGAGTTTCTCTATAAAGTACAGATAACAGATAATCAGAGTTGGAAGGGACCTTATAGGTCATCTAGTGGCTAGTCCAAGCAGGAGACCCTACACTATTTCTGACAAATGGCAATCCAATCTCTTCTTGAAAGTCTCAAGTGATGACCTCAGCTTACAACAATTTATTGAGTGATCATTCATGGGTACAACTTCACTGAAAAAAATTACTCATGACCGTTTTTCATACTTACGACCATTGCAGCATCCCCATGGTTATGTAATCAAAATTTGGGAACTGATTCATATTTATGACAGTTGCTGTGTCCCAGGAAAATGTGGTCATTTTCTCACAAGAAAACTCAATTGGGAAGCCAGATTCAATTAACCATTGTCTGACTAACTTAACAAACTGTAGTTATGCACTTAATAGCTGTGACAAGAAAGGTAATAAAATGGGGCAAAAAAATAACTGTCTCATTTACCAACAAAAATTTGGGGCTCAACTGTGATCATAAGTCAAGGACTGCCTGTACTGTTATAAACTTTGGATCTTCTTGTTCATCTCTCCATTTTTTGAATGAGAAAATCAACAGCAGCACAAGTTAGGAATTTCCTGGAAGAATCATACCAAGTTGAATGTGCCTTCCATCAATTTTTGGCGGTAATTAAGTTCCCATCTCTACTGCTACATGTTCCTTTGAAAGATCTGTAGTCTGCTTCTGGGAGCCACCACCCACACTTACTCATTGGTTGTGGAGACAATAATACAGAACAATATCAGTAGTCCTCCACTTATCTCTTTTCTTGTTCCTTAAATTATTTATGTACCATGCTAGATAAAATTTCCTGACTTGGAAAGTATTACAGAATGTACTTGCAAATATTTGTGCACAATGCTAAGACATAGCTTGACTCGGGTGTGGTACAATGAGGATCCAGACATTATAGCATGGAATTGTGTGAAAACCAGGATGTCATGGCTTGTTTAACAAACCATGATTCATAAAATAAATGACATGTGCATGGAGCCAGTGAGGGGAAAGAGGACATGCATCAGAAAATGAATCTAAGGCCCTGTCACACTGCCCAACGGATGCAAAACATTTGTAAAAAGGACACAGCGGACGAGAAAAATGTTCCATCCGTTGTTATCCGCTCTCAAAAGGGGCAAAAATTTGCATAAGCAGAGCGGATAACACGGAAAGGAACGGACAGGGGGAGGACACAGAGCGGATGGAAAGCAGATGCGGAACGGAAGCCTAGCGGATGGAAGCGGATGGAAGCAGATGCAGAGCGGATGCAGAGCAGATGCAGAGCGGATGCGTAGAGGATGCATAGAGGATGCGTAGAGGATGCGTAGAGGATGCAGAGCGGATGCAGAGCGGATGCAGAGCGGATGATGCAGATGCGATTTTCATCTGCTTTCATCCTTTCTCCATCCGTGCTACTAACGCTGCGCATCCGTTCCGCTTCTTCCCTGCATCCGTTTACCGCTGGAACGGATTTGAGTTGCGCGGATGCACAGCGGATGCCTAGCGGATATAGCAGATGCGTAATGGATGCAGAACGGATGTCCCCCGTATGCCTAGAGGATGCAGAACGGATGCATTGGATACATTTTCTGCTCAAAAGTTTTGAGCAGCTCAAAACCTTCTGAGCGGATGAAATGTCAATAGACAGATGCTGGACGGATAGAGAGGAAGCAAAACGGAGGCAGTGAGTACAGAACGGAAGCATCACGTTAACCAACGGATGGCAAGCGTTTTTCTCCGTTTTACATCCTCTTTCCATCCGTTGGTGCAGTGTGACAGGGGCTTAAGTGCTGATTTTATAGTCAGTGCCTGTTGTAAACTATTTCATGGTTTTCCTAGGAAAGGCTATCGGACAGATGCCACTGTCTCTGTTTTCCTTGGTTTTCTTCTCTTTTTGATTCCAGCAAAGAAGCCATGCTTTGGAAAAAAGACAAAAGGTATGAAGGCTTATATATGGAGCAACATTTGACATTATTTTATTTCAGTTGATATCAGTATCCAAAACTGAGTTCACATATTCACATCACAATTGTTGGTCACAATTATACTGTTACTTCCCAGATTGTCTCCTTGGGGTGAATGTTTAGCTGGACAACAGATCAAATTATGATTTGCCATAGGCTAGGAATTACAGATATTCTAATTGATCTTAGCTTGTGAATGCCAAGGGCAAAAAGCAGGATAAAGAAACTGCAGCTTTCAGATAGCTATTTTAATTTTGACCTGCTGCTCTATGACTTGAACTGAAAAATAAATAAATTGAACTGAATTGCCAGGTCAGAACCCCAAACATAGGATAGGGTAGAGTAGGGTAGGGTAGGGTGGGGTAGGGTGGAATGGAATGGAATGGAATGGAATGGAATGGAATGGAATGGAATGGAATAGAATAGAATAGAATAGAATAGAATAGAATAGAATAGAATAGAATAGAATAGAATAGAATAGAA
>BLBF01000055.1:20157738-20221195 GCA_015471245.1 Laticauda colubrina | reverse complement strand
AATAGAATAGAATAGAATAGAATAGAATAGAATAGAATAGAATAGAACAGAACAGAACAGAATAGAATAGGTTGGAAGGGACCTGGGATGTTCTGCAACAGAAACCTCTTCTTTTTTCCTATGTATTACTTTAGACTAGTTTTTCTTAACCTGATAGCTTCCAATTGCATTGGTTTTATTCATCTAATATGTACAGTAGGCGTCAGATTTTACCTTAGAAATTGCCGCTTTCCAGATTCTGCTGAAAAAGTATTTCTTTGTAGACATTTTTAGACTGTGCAGTTCCAAACTGCAAAAGATTTAGAAACAAAGCAAATGTATTTTATTTTGTCATAGTTCATGTTAGTAAGTCTACGGATGTTAACTCAGGAGAGTCCATAATCACCTGGAAGGACTTTGAGAAAACAATGCCATGGGAGATAGTAGTTCTGGTTGGAGGAGGTTATGCTTTAGCAGCTGGATGCAAGGTAAGATAATTAACCTCAGAATATTCATCCCTGGTAACACTCTATGTCAGTGTTTCTCAAGCCTAGCAGCTTGAAGATGTGTGGACCTCAACTCCCAGAATTCCCCAGCCAACCAGAATTCTGGGAGTTGAAGTCCACACATCTTCATGCTCCCAAGATTGAGAAACACTGTTCCGTGTGATCAAAGTGTTACACTGCTTACAAAACTAAAATGCTGCCAGTGTGAGGGACTTTCCCCCTTCAGTAGCTTCATTCCTTGATGCATGGTCAAAGCAAGTTAACAGGGTGAAAGCCCAATCCAAAGGAGAGTAGGATCGACCCATTTCTCCTTATCAATTCAATTTTTCCTTCCCATATTTTTTGCCTGCTGACTACCAGAAAATGGAATCCCTCCAGGGATCTGATACAATCACTTTCCAAGTGTTACAATATTCCAACTATTCCAAAAATGGACTTATAATTGGCTCTGAAATTGATTCTTTTAAAAGTTTGCAGTTTAATTATCACTTGGGCCAACTAGTACAGGTAGTCTTCAATTGAGTGACCATTCAAAGCTACAACAGTACTGAAAAAAGTGACTTATGACCAGTTTTGAGCCATGGTGGCACAGTGGTTAGAGTGCAGTACTGCAGGATACTTTTGCTGACTGCCAGCTGACTGCAATTTTGCAGTTCAAATCTCACCAGGCTCAAGGTTGACTCAGCCTTCCATCCTTCCGAGGTGGGTAAAATGAGGACCCAGATTGTTGGGGGCAATACACTGACTCTGTAAACTGCCTAGAGAGGGCTGTAAAGCACTATAAAGCAGTGTATAAGTCTAAGTGCTAAGTTTTCACATGATCACTGCAGCATTCCCATGGTCATATGATCAAAATTCAGATGCTTGGAAACTGGTTTATATTTATGATGGTTGCAATGTCCTGGCATCATGTGATTGCCTTTTGTAAACCTCTGATAACAAAGTCAATGGGGAAGTCACTTAACAACCATGTAACTAGCTCAATAAGTGCAGTGATTCACTTAATGGCTGTGGCAAGACAGGTTTTAAAATGAGGCAACATTCACCAAACAACTGTCCCACTTAGCAACAAACATTTTGGAAGTCAATTATAGTTGTACATTGCAGACTATTTTGGGAACTGGAGGAATTAAAATAACTGCATTAACATTTATCCTTACCACTAACTAATCTGTCACCAGATCTCCACTCTCCAATGATAAACACAGTTTTGAGAAATATGCAATAGAGACAGAATTCATCTCTTTTATTTGAAAATATGCTTGTGATCCTGAAATGCCAGGGAGCACTAGACTGTAGTATGTTCTTTGTCTTCAGATAAGTTTGTACTGTGAGGAAAGCTATTTTTTTATGTTTTCTAGTAAGAAATGGTGCTACCATTTCCTATTAAGCAGAATTCTTCCCAGTCACTAGTGAATCCTTCTTTCCTGTGATTGCTTACTTCATCTCCTTTCTCAGTTGCTCCTCTTTAGCAATAGCAAAAGCACTTAGGCTTACATACCTCCTCATAGTGCTTTACAGAACTCTCTAAGTGGTTTACAAAGTCAGAATATTGTGCCTAACAAAACTGGGTCCTCATTTTACTGTCCTCATTTTATCAGAAGGATGGAAGGCTGAGTTAACCCTGAGCCAGTCAGGATTGAACTCCTGGCTGTGGGCAAAGTTAGCCTGCAACACTGTATTCTAACCACTGCACCATAATAGGTTTTTAGAAGAAGGATAAAGCAGACAGAGACATGGTCGATTCACTTCTTCATAAAGTCTTTCCCAGAATATAAAGTCTTTCCCAGAATAGAATCTCAAGGGAAGACAATAAATGAGAGTAGATGCTGAGGCAAGCCAAGGAGAATTCACACATTGCACAAACAACCTAACTGCCAGTATGTGGAAGCATTAAAACTAGAGGTGGTATTCAGCAGATTCTGACCCGTTCTGGAGAACCAGTAACAGAAATGTTAAGTAGTTCAGAGATTTACCACCTCTGACTGGAGATTTTACAGTATCCTTCCCCTGCCATGCCCACCAAGCCATACCCACAGAACCAGTAGTAAAAAAATTTGAATCCCACCATTAAAACCACTTTTTTATTCCTTCAGAACTGGGGGTTAATGCTTGGAGCAACTATTGCAAGAACTACAATCTGTTTGTTTTTCCTGCCTATCCTTTCTTTGCCCCTCAGACCTCTGGACTTTCGACATGGATTGGGAGGCAAATGTTGTCCCTGAGTTGCCTTCCATCCTGGGCAGTCAGTCTGCTGGCCTGCCTCCTGGTGTCCATGGTAACGGAGTTTGTTAGCAATCCTGCAACCATAACAATCTTCCTTCCAATTCTATGTGGTATGGTGAGTACAATTTTGGATTTATTAAAACAAGGTTAGGCA
The DNA here is from genome assembly GCA_015471245.1 of Laticauda colubrina. NCBI lineage: Eukaryota > Metazoa > Chordata > Lepidosauria > Squamata > Elapidae > Laticauda > Laticauda colubrina. The sequence continues at coordinate 20,218,330 of BLBF01000055.1, read as the reverse complement.
ATCCTTTAAGATAAAGATCACATTTATGATGTGGGAGAGGGCACACGGGAGAGGGCGGTTTTCCTTTTTACATGGACTCATCACAAAATAGGGATGTGGTGGCTCAGTGGCTAAGACACCGAGCTTGTCAGTCAGAAAGGTCGGCAGTTTAGCGGTTTGAATCTCTAGCATCATGTAATGGAGTGAGCTCCCATTCCTTGTCCCAGCTTCTGCTAACTTCAAAAGCATGTAAAAATGCAAATAGAAAAATAGGGACCACTTTGGTGGGAAGGTAACAACATTCCATGCACCTTCGGCATTTAGTCATGCTGGCCACAGGACCATGGAGACATCTTCGGACAGCGCTGGCTCTTCAGCTTTGTAACAGTAATGAGTACTGCCCCCTAGAACCAGAAACGACTAGCACATATATGCGAGGAGAACCTTTACCTTTACCTTTTAGTCACAAAATACACAGATATCAGAAAGTAAACAGACAAGGTTATTCCTACTACCCCTCCTACCTTCCCAGAATAACCTATATTACCCAGCTTACCTTGGTTACCAATAAAGGACGATATTTGTAGCTCAGAGTTGAAATGAAAGGTCCTTGATGCTCTCTGAGCATGGCTGCTGGTTAGCTTGTTAAGTTAGTTAGTTAGTTAGTTAGTTAGTTCTTAAAAATTATATGGCTGCCAGCTCGTTCACAGCAAATCTTGTTGATTTACAGATAATAAAAACACAATATAGAAAAAATAAAAATAATAAAAAGTAAAAAATAATAAAATAATATCCTCCACCCCCACCTTCTCGGAGACAATGCGCACTCAAATCAACCATTTAATAGGCTCCATCCCACTCTGGGTTCCCCAGGGAAAACCATATTTTCAGGGCCTTACAAAAAAAATATCATAGTGGGGGTCAGTCTAATTTCTGTAGGAATAATGTTCCAAAGGAAGGCAGACACAATGGAGAAGGACCTTGATATCTATATACAATTCAGAAGAGACAATCAAGCTCAAACAGAAACAAAAAGACTAAAATATCTCCTCACCAGCAATCAACACCAAGATGAGCATAGAATAACTTCAATATTAACAGCAGACCAATTATCAAGAAGTATACAATATTGCAATCAAGGAACTGCCAAACAAGCTAACCATAAACAGCCCAACTCAAGAACCATCAAAACCATTCCCATCAATACTGACAGGGCAATCCACTAGAATATAAAATGAGAGACACCCCACTCCCTATTAGCACTGATGATGTTATCTAGTTTGGGTAATGAAATATCTTGCAAGAAAACAACCAAGTTTATAGAGCATCAAGGATCCCTCATTACCTTAACCAGTTTTTTTGAGTAAGGACATATCCACACAAAGTAGTGAACTGGAGATTCTCACCCTTTCATTTTTGGAAGAATCTGGTGGAATCTCTGCAAGAACCAAAAGCATTATTGTTGCTGTAGTTGAAAGGCAATGAGCCACTTTCTTTTGTTATGCTTAATAAAAAGCATTAAAAAAGAAAATTAAAGTCAGCTGGGATAGGAAGTTCATATGCCACCAAAAGAGGAGAAAAATAATAATAATATTGTTTCTTCAGTTTTGTTATGTATATCACCAAAAGAATTACTCTTCCTCATTCTCTTTGTAGTCCGAAAGCCTCCAAATCAACCCACTGTACACTCTGATCCCTGTCACCATGTGCATCTCTTTTGCGGTCATGCTACCAGTGGGCAACCCTCCAAATGCCATTGTCTTCACTTATGGGCACTGTAAAATCAAAGATATGGTATGTACAAATTATATTAAGGATAGTTTGAAATTATGGGTTTCACTACCACTATTATTATTACTACCATCCCCAACTCGCAAAGAATGGTGTCAAAAATTCTACAAAGGCAAAAATAGTTGAGGAAAAGTCTTGATTAGAATTAAGGAAATCTCAGACAGAAAATATAGATTAGTGTTTCTCAACCTTGACAACCTTAAAACTTTATGTGTTCATCCATCTTAAAAGTGCCAGGGTTGAGGAAAAACTGACATGGATAGATCAGAGATAGAGCAAGGGTTATTTCAGCCTAGTTAGTGCCTTGTTGGTTGTAGTTTGGCAAAGTGAACAAGGACACATCTGGAAATAGAAGGAAATTATTTAACCCAATTAAGTAGCTGATCTAAATTTTCTCTGGATTTGGTTTATGAAAAAAATTCCAGAAGTTATCCAGACTTGGTGTGCTTGAACTATAAACTCTCATTCAAATTGATACTCATTATTGTGATTTTTCTTTTTATTTGTAGATCAAAGCTGGCTTTGGTGTCAATATCATTGGACTAGTGATTGTTACATTAGCCATAAATACTTGGGGAATTAGACTCTTCCAACTGGATATATTTCCTGATTGGGCCCAAGTCAGTAATAACATTACTGTCCCATCATAGACGACATTGGCAAAATTTGCCAAATCCCAGAAAGTGGACACACATTATTGTACAAATCTTTATTAAACAAGGAGGCTCAACTATATATATTATACCAGGAATGGGAATAAAATAAAATGTAACTTAATTAAAGTTCTCCCAAATATTACATCTACCATCTAGCATTTTTATTTTCAACTGTTAAATGAACACTGAAACATGTTTTTCCCCCATTTCCATTTGATGGGAAGTATGTAACTCAAGATACTCTAGTGTAAAATTGAAGATTAAGGGTTAACTTTGTAAATGTTTGTGTAGAAAACTGTATATAATAGCTACTTTATAAGGATTCTTATAAAGGATCTTTAACATTATTTTGATGGTCTCGGTGGAAATGTGGGCTCTATTCATATTCATAGCATAAAGCCATCCTATACATACTGTCTCTTGGGATCTCTAAACTTTTCTTTTTAAATGTTTAAATTGGATGTTCTACTGTTCAGTAAATGCTGCCTTGCTCATGTTGCTTTTCTACTGTTCCCTCTCCATCTCTCTCCCTTATTTATTTTCTTTTGCTAATTTTGATTAGAAAAGCCAGTTTGGTGTAGTGGTTAAGATATCACGATAGTACCCAGGAGACTGTGAGTTTTAGCCCTACCTTACATACAAAGCCAACTGGGTGCCTTAGGCTGTTTATTCCTGCTGAGCCTTAGGAAACAAACAATGTTGCTTCAAAACCATTTCCAAAATCTGGCCAAGAAAATTGTTTCGACGCAATTGCCAGTAATCAAGACTGACTTGAAAGCACAAGAAAAGTGTTCAACATAACATCCTACTTGAAGAAACCCCCATAAAAACTGCTGGGTAGATAGATGTCTTTTCTGTTTGATCAGAGGTGTCAAACTTGATTTCACTGAGGGCCACATCAGGGTTGTATTTGACCTTGGGGGTGTGTGTGCGTGTGTGGACAGGGGTGTGCCATGGTGGGTGAGGCCGGCTTGTCGTCACTCATTGAGGCTCCGTTTCTGGCTGTGATGGCCTCCTACAACCCTCTGACAGTGAAAACTGAGCCTAGGGAGGCCTTATGAGCTCCATTTTTGCTTGCAGAGGACTGCAGGAGACTGTCATGGCTAAAAATGGAGCCCAGCCTACCCGTGCTCTGTTTTCACTGGCAGAGGCACCACAGGCCAGTCATTCACTGTTTCCAGAGCAGCCCCACAGGCCAGATCTAAGCACCCCGTGGGCCGAATCCAGCCTGCAGGCCTTGAGTTTGACACCGTGTTTGATAATGTATTTTTGTATTGCACTATTATCATTATCAAACACAATTAAACATTTCATAAAATAGACTAACTCACTTTAATGATTTGTTTTCTCTTACTGAAAAAAATTGCCTGATTTCTAATTTTATCCCTATACAGAGGTTTTCCTGAATTTCTTTTGCAATGATAAACCTGCTTTGGAAATGCAATTTGGGGGGGGGGGGGGGGAAATAGGAATCTTTCCTGTGCTGAAATATGCCACTGATAAGTGTAAGAAGGATTTTAAAGCATCTGCATTTCTGGTTAGCTATAAATACAAGCACTTAAGCTCCTTAGTCCTCATTTAGCTCTAAGAAACAGCTTGAAGAGAAGGAGGCATTGTTAGGACTGGCCTCAACTAAGAATCTATGAATAACTTTCAGAGAACTCCAAATAAATGCAGATGTCCTGCAGTTTATTCTATATCCAGTTTAGCATAAGAACAAGGGAAACTGTTGTGCAGAAAATTACTCTCCAAAGCACCAGAGGGCAGGACAAGAAAGAATGGTTGAAAACTAACCAAAGAGAGAAGCAACCTGGAATTAAGGAGAAACTTCCTAACAATGGACAATTAACCAATGGAACAACTTGTCTTCAGAAATCATGGGTGCTCCATCACTGGATGTTTTTAAGAAGACTCTAGACAGTCACTTATCTGAAATAATATAGGTTCTCCTGCTTGGGCAGGGGGCTGGACTAGAAGACCTCCAAGGTACCTTCCAGCTCATTCATTCTAAATCTAAATGATGTCCCAATGAAGAAACTTTTCAAGGTAACAAGGCTTAAGGAAGATTGTGGTTGCCTCATGGAAACATTTTTGCTGGAAGCATTGCTTTTACTTGCTGGAATTGCAGACTATGGACAAGATTCACAAAAATATGCCAGTGTGACTTTGCTGAGTTCCGGAAGGATCAGGCATGTTCTGCTTAAAACATCCTGTGACGGGACAGCTCGAATTCCTACAGATTTATTCTGCACTAAGTGCCTTTACAATAGACTTATTATTTTCATAATGTTTCTGTATTCTTATCCTATTACAGATGATACATAATCTGTAATAATTATATCTTGATTGCCTTTTGTATGTTTTTTTCCACTAAGAAAAAGTAATAACCATCTTTTGTTCCCATTGCAAATGTTTCTGTTGCAGAAATTGCTTGGTAATAAAGCAAAGTCTAGAAACTGTTCATATTCTTGTGGTGTGTAGAAATTGTAGTGTGGATGTCCAAACACATTTTCCCCTTTCTCTTTTTTGTCTGCTTGTTTTTTAAGGTAAGCACACTCTTCCTACAAGGAACAGAATGGCAAAAGGCTTTTTCTCTCGGGATATGAGGGTGATCTGGTTACAACATCTGCCTGCCCCTTTGACTGATAGGTTTAATTTCACTGGCTAACCAAATGTCCTCTTATACTTCTAGGTGTTTCCACCAGAAGAGGGACAATTTCCATATAAGTGGCAAAAACCACCTATAAACAAATGCTCTGCTTTTATTTTGAACTATAAATGTACAAAACTCCTGTGAGAAACCTTTGTCTGGATCAAAGCATCCATTTTGCCCTTAAAAATAAATTTCCTCTCACCATGGAAAAAAAAGAAAAGGATATGATTTTTCATTCCTTTCTCTCTAGTGATGTTGCCTTGTCATCAGACAATTCTCCTGCAACCTTCAAGGGTGAAATCTGTAACTATGAAAAGTGTCCTGCCCCACAAAGTTGGTTGCCAACTGTGCTTTTCTAACAGAACCTTCAGCGTGGACTTCAGTGGTTTCTACTGAACAATAGCCATTACTTATTAATTAAATTTATATCAGTCTCTTCCAGGTATAGAGCTGAGGGGCTCATTGAAATTCACAAAAGTGTATTTGACTCTTTACTGCAGTAGCACCTGAGCTAGTATCTGTAACTGCTTCTCACTCAACTCCAACAACATGACCATCTGCTATAATGTTTGGAATATTGGCCAAATGTTGGCAAGATACAAATTCAGATCTCCATCAGCCATGCATTTCGCTGAATTGTGCAAGCCCCTAGTTTTCAAAATCATTTCTTGTAAGGATTTGGTTATTTGAAAGAAAAGGAGGAACAGACAAGAAATAAATCTGCATCATACATAATAGGGCATGGCTAGATATAACATAGGATCGATTCTTCAACCACTCTCTCTCCAATAACAACAGGTACAAGTAAATTTGTCAAACTTTGCCCATCCTTACACTCTGGTTGTGTATTTGATTTTCTTGATATAAGAAAGAACTTGAAAAAAATCACGAGCAAATGACTCCTATCAAATCTTTATGAATTGATCAAAAGTATATGTGTGTTGCTGGGCTGTAGAATTTCCACAATATTCTCTAACATGAAAAGGCTGTTCATTCTCTAATAATAAAAAATTAAAAGAAATAAAATGTTAATCTTACTGAAGACCTGAATGTAAGCAAAGAATATCACTAATGTCTTTTAACTGCAAACATATATCCTATTTAGAATGCCCTTGACTATAGATAAAAATAGGTCAGGACTGAGAAAAATAATAGAACTGGTAATGTTATTATCACCTGTCCTTTATCCCAAAATGAGAACTAATCAGAGTAATAATAGTTAAATGACAGCAGCAAAAGAACTTCCCCGCTAAACTGAGTGATATGGAAGCCAGTGGTGTATTATTTTCAACACATGTATTCAATATAGACTTGGTTGGTCCTTTATTATGTCCATCATAAATTGAAATAGTAAATAAATGATGCATGTCCGCAGCCAATTTAACAAAATACGATTAAACAGAACATCATTCAGTATATTGTATAAACCCAGCCATAATACACAGCAAGAGTTGTATTATTATCGTATTACATGGAAATAATAGAGAAGAAAAAAATTAATACCTTATGATTATTAAAAAGAGTGATTAGAAATAAATTTTATAATGGAAACAATTTGCAAATAAAAAAGAAAATAAACTTTCTTGCATAATTAGGACACTTAATTTGAGTAGATACCACTTTTAATTTTCCCAAATTAAAATTTGGTACACAAGTCCAGCAACAGATGCATACACAAATGCCAATATTTAACTCTTATAAGGATTTATTTTGCTATTAAAAGGACTATCAATACATGCTATGGTATTTGATTGTTTTAAGGGCCTATGTATATAAAATTATGTTGATGTGATCAACTGACGTTCAACACCTTTGATAGCATGAAGCTACTCTGACCTTTCTCCAGTGAGAATTCTGTTTTTCTAAGGACATAGCAGTAATTTTAATATCAATTCTTGTTATTTGTTGCCTTCTGTTTCTACCTTCCCTCAACAATCCTAAACATATTTTTCTTGTATCCCATGCCCCAAATATGAGTTTTCTAGTTCCAGAAAGTCACATCAAATGAGCTATACATCTGCATATAGTCCAGAATAACTAATCCTCAATTCTTACCTTCAAATTCATAATTCAAAGACACAAATATTATGGTTTAAGAGGTATGAAATTAACCATTACTCTAAGTTGAATTCCTTTATTCCACAAACTCCACATATATTTATGTAGTTTTCATATGCTTATTCCTGGATAGACAGGTAGATACTCAGATGGATATAAAATATGCTCCAGGATTACTTCCCTGTATAAGACAAGGACTTCTGTTTATTTACTGAACCTCACATGCTAGGTGGGGAATTCTGGGAGTTGAAATCCACATATTTAAAAGTTGCTGAGGTTAAAAAAACACTGATCTACTTTATCTTTTCTTATAATATAATGTGTACAATTCACAAGGTATACTGACAGGTAACACACTAATTTATTAAAATATTTCATGTTATTCTAAAACTCTTAGTATTCAAGACAGTTGTATCTCTTCCATAAACTGCACAGGAAAACTGCCCGAGAAATTGTGTTGGCTAAGTGGGATTGAAAGAATGTAATGAAAACAAAAACAAAAACTGGCAACTCTCAGTGGAAGTTAATAACCAGATTTTATTTTGTACCATCATGTGTACTGTTTGAACCTTCATATTTTGCAGGCATGAGAAAGAATTTTGTAATTCTTCAAAATCCTATTTGTAAATTTCAGAAGATGGCCAGAATTATAAAGATGAACTCTGCAGACCATGATATAAAGCAACAGTTCCATTGATTTAATGGTAACAAATATGCAATCTAGAGAAAAATTTCATGCTATTTCATATAAAATTAGCATTGATCTCTCAGAGTCCTCCTTTCTGAAAATTTGCATCAATTGGGACAACAGTCCACTTTCCCCTCTACCCATATAGACAAGCTTCTGAAAGAGAAAAAGAAAAAAATTCTGATAAAATTAGATTGGTTGTGAAATCAAGCAATTTTACCCAAATACTTTGTATTCTGTAGAAAAGGCAATTGATAATGATGCCCCAACACTGCATCTATATGTGATGGTCTCACAAATGATAATACAAAGAAAAGTTTGATATGATGAATATAATTCTACATAGAGAACTAAAAGTCAAGTCAAGGGGGAAAAGTTCGCAGTGATATTACTGTGAATTGGACACTTTAAAATCTGAACTTTCTCACAATACTTTAGTATTTATTTGTTACAACACACACACATTTTTGAATGCACATAGTAATCCATAAAGCCATACTCAGCATAGTATAGGAGCATTGTTATAACCCCATGCCTGTGATTACCAAAACTTGTTTAACAAAAAAAAAAAAAAACTTCAAGTAATTTTCGTGTAAAATATATAAGTAATCCATTTAGCATATGACATAAAACTAGAATTCTAGGTTCCACGTTCATCTGGCCACAAGCATATTATCTAGTCCATTATTAAACCTCAGAAAGCCAAAACTTGAACTTTGATATTGTGGTAAGGAAGAGTTTCGGTCGAATAAGAGACTTGAATTTGGGATGAATACTAGCCCTTTTTCACACTGCCAATTTTTAGCATTTCCACCAACAATATTTAATGGAGTGATCAGTCAGAGAAGGCTACAAAAATGTTTAAAGGGAGACTATGATAAATATGCTTACCCCTATATAGACAATGGAATATCTGTAAATATTGTCCAGCATCTTCTAAATACATGCATCTTTCTTTGTTTCAAGAAAGAGCTACAACAGAAACAAGACAGTAAAATTCAAGCCAGTTGGCATAGTTTCATGTTTTCATAGTTTCAATACAAGCGCAGACTCCATCAATTCCTAGTTATACCAAAATGGTAAATCCTTAAAAATATTACAACAAAAATACCAACTAAGAATCGGAAGATGAGTACATGTTTGTTGATACATTGCAACAATTCAATTCAATTGTTCAATTTTAATTTTTTTTTACATTTTTTACAAACAATGGATGAAGCATATTGGCTATCATATCACTATGAACTGCTCAACATTTTGACATTCAATTTACTGATTATATGCAACTACACATGTTGCAGGAATGCCCAACAATAAAATAGAAAGGTCATATTTCAGCAACAGGATGGGCATTTTTATCAGACAGATTTGGTATCTTACAGATAGATGCCAATATTTGTAGAGTTATATTTTTTTTTTAGATTGGAATAATTAATGGCATATCTTCATTCTGTTCCTGACTCTTGTTATTACTAAATATGGAGTATTACTGAAGCAATATACAGCGAACAAAAGTCCAGTTTGTGTGTATGTATATATATATATGTATGTATATACATGAGATTGCAAGGAGACCACGTGGATATAGTAATACTAAGCCTGATTGCTTTTTAAGGCCTTCTGAAATCAGGCCTGACAGCATTCATTAAAGCCAATAAAGTTTTGACACCTGGATGGTTAAAGTAAACCATCTACGTTGAATAGTAGGATGCCTAAATCAGCATCATTTATCGTTTGGAGGCTTCTTCTTAGCTTCTACGTCTTTCTTGATGTCTTCAATCTTCTTTGCAATGTTTGGAACCTATAAACATATAAAGAACCGTTGCAGTTTACAGAGTCAATTCAAGGTAATCTCTGGGTCCATGATATGATGTACTGTATTTTGTATAATTCCCTGTGTATCTGTATTTATATTCAACGTGTTCATAAACATTTTGTACAGTTGTATATGTTCATATATGTGCAGTCACACTTATCTTTGTGTCTCATGTACATACATTTTGTTGTGTTTTCCACTGACATATTCATAGATGCCTTGCATATTTGCACACATATATTTATATTTTACTGGTGTCTTGTACTGTATTTCGTTGCCTGTATCCATGGCAATGACAATAAAGTTGAATCTAATGTAATCTAATCTAATGTAATCTAATCCAATCTAATCTAGACTAATGTACAGGAATGAATTTTCTCCTATTCTCTAGTCTGCACTATACTCTAGTGCCATGATGGCGAACCTATGGCACACGTGCCAGAAGTGGCACGCAGAGCCATTTCTGCTGGCACGCGAGCTGTCGCCCAGAGCAGGTCCACTGCGTGGGCGTGAGCACCGCCCAGCCGGCAGGTGACGTCGGGTAGCTACCCTGATGTGCCGGAGAGGCACAGTGAACGCAGGAAATGCACATGCATGTATAGATATGTGCAGCACACATGGGGGGTTGTGCCTGCATGCACAGTTGTGGGGACCCCCACGTGCATTGCCTTATGGATGCTGGCACACATATGCGCGCACACTTTTGGCACACAAGGATGGAAAGATTAGCCATCACTGCTCTAGTGTCTTTGCAAGACTGTCAACAAATTGATTTATTTCTGTGCTGTATTTCAAGTTTGGCTGTTGGAATTAGTAGCAGTAGAACAATAAGCAAACTTTGATGCCTTCTTGGACAAACACTCAAGAAAAAAAATAGCATTCTGAAACTTGTAATGCAGGTTTCAATGGAAAAGTGTCAAAATATATCACAAATATTTCATGCAAATAAGTAAGAGGAGGTTAATGTAGAAACAGAATGAAATGAAGGTATGGATCAAGGAAAGGAAAGCTGATCTGGACTCTCTTTATTACACAAATCTAAAGCTCCTGGATTGTGGTTCCATAGCAAAATAGGAAATCAATAGCCTTTCAGATATTGCAAATCAACAAGTCCCATCATCTTTGATACTTTTGACCACTGCATTCTACAAAAAAAATGCGAACTGGAGTTCAGAATTATCTGGTGTTTGACAGGCTCTGCAATGCTCACAAATTCCAAGTTTTAACATAATTTCAAAAGCAGCAAAAATACTTACATCAAAGTTCTGGGCCAAATACATTCCAACTACATTGCCAACTGCAAAACCGAGCTGGAGAAAGAACAAAAAGGATAACATTGAGGATTTTACTTCTCTCTCTCACCACACATGAAATGTAATTTAGAAATGCAATTCATTTTCCATTCTATCTTTTAAAACAAATGTTTTGCCAATTTCAGGCCAAAACCTGATTGTCATTAAAGTGTTTATCATGTTCTTAACTAATGTTTTTGCCAAACGGTTTCCACCATTTGGCTGAATTCCATGTAAACTACATACAAGTAATTCTGTTCACCATTTGCAATTTTAAACACTAGAACTGTGCAAACAAACAGCCAGGCCAGGATTTGGGAAGGCCTTAGTTAACATATTCCTAGTATAGGTGTGAGAGAAAGAGACAGGATAGCGGAGCTTCCTTTTTCACTGGCATAATTGCCACTTATTTAATTGCTAGCATTTTCTTGTGGCTGTTTCTACTTCTCAAGTGTGAGATAATAAAGATGATAAACCATTGAGGAATATGGCAAGTGGGTAACTTTTTTGTTGCTGGAACACGCACTTCCTTCAAAACATCATTCCCCAAACTTTGAGGCTTGGCAGCCTGGCTGGGAGGGAAAAAGATGGGAATTGGGCCACACAAGTGCTGGAGTGGTACACATGAACATGTATACATGTGCCAGCCTGCTGCTCGCACAAGTTGAGCTGCACATGCACATGCCCATCAGGCCGCCTCTCGCACAGCCCAGTTCCAAATAGACCATGGCCCAGTAGTGGGTTGGAGACCCCTGCTTTAAAAGAAGAGACCTCTCAGAACCACAGCAGGAACATCAATGGCCCAATGGGAGGGGGGAGAAAGTCTGTAAGATTTTAAAAGGGCAAAAAAAACCTATACTGCAAAGGCAATATATCTGTTTTCAACCTTGATTTTGCTCTCCTTCTGCCAAAATACTTTTATGTGGAAGGAAGCATGCAGTTGGGTAACACAAGGTTTTGTCTTGGACCCATTGCTTTTCAACCTCTTCATAAATGACCTAGATGAAGGGACTGAAGTGGCATTCATCAAATTTGAAGATGACACCAAACTGTAAGAGAGGCTCAAGAATCAGAAGGTTCTTGACAGACTTGAGCATTGGGCCCTATCCAAAAGATCCAGTTCAGTGGTAAGAAAAGTAAGATCTGCACATAGGCAGGAGAAACCAAATGCACAGGTACAGAATAGGTGGCACCTGGCTCAATAGTAGTATCTATGAGAGGGTACTAAGCTTCCTGGTGGGTCATCTCAGGGGTTTGGACTAGAAGATCTTCATGGTCCTTTCCAGCTCTATGATTCCATGATTCGATATGAAAAAATCATGCTGTAGCATGATCAAGGGGGCATTAGAAAAAGAGTATTTGCTTCCAAAGTATACACATTCACTTTTATATAAATGCATACTGGGACATTTTAATTAGAGTAGCATATAAACCCCTAGCAAATTAATACAAAGGTTAACTAAATCCTTAGATGAAAACATCATCCCAAGAACTGTGTCAAAAGAAACAGAGCAGGAGTTTCTCTAAGGACCTTCATGGGCATTTCAAAGATGCCTCCATGGAAAGCCAAATGGGAGAGTAGTCAGACTAACAGTTTAAATGTTGATGAATGACCATCTATACTAAACTCGGAATCACATAAAATGTTTTGCTAAACATAGCTTCATAGTGTAGTCCAGTACTGCTGTCAATTTGTGATGGCTTACTCCTGCGCATACAGATTTATCCAATTTTATTCATCTATTTTACAAAAACAAGAGTTTTGGACTAATTTAGATGTGCACTTGTTAAATGGTTTCCATCTGGGTAATGAAATCTTCAAATCTCATAACACTGAAAGAGTAGTGAAACATTAATATAACATTCCAATGCCTGGAGGTTAATTGCTTTTTAGCACTTGAAAATCTCAGCTTCAGCCATGAATGAACTGCAAGTGACAACCAAGAATAAAAAGCTATTAAAAATATAGGCATTAAAGCTATCATTGTTTTCAAAAGTCTGCCATTGCATGCCATTCTCATTTCCTGTACAATATAGTAGATTTGATGCTTTAAAAAAGTGAAAAAAATCCATTTAAAATACAATGTGATACACATTGAAAAGTACAATGTGATATTAATGCAGTAAGCCTAAATTTTTATTCTTATTTTTATTCTTCATTTAATTTAGCCTTCCCCAACAATATGCCCTCTAGACATGTTAGACTACAACTCCCATGACTCTAGCTGGTTCCAGCTAGGTTGAGGAAAGCTGCTTTGAAGCCTATGTTTGCTTTACTTTCTTGGAAATGAGAAAGATTTAGAAATCACCATTTTCTCCCCAAGCGCCCAAATTTGCCTAGCTGCATGCTTGCTATGACAGTAAAATCTTGATCTAACAAATTCCATTTTGACAGACCTCTGCAACAGACACATTTTTTTCATCTAGACATCTCCTTGAAATAATAACAAAGCTCACTGAATTAATTTGGGCAGGATAGATACATTTATGATAATCTTACCTTAATTTTACAACATCTGTCACAATTTGTATTTTGCATCTGTATGACTCCCCAAGGACCACTTCTCATAAATTGTTTAAAGTACTTTTGAACATTATAATCTATGAAGCAAAATAACTGGGCTCAAGGTCATCCACATAATGTAGAAAACTACCTATGAGGCATATAACAAGATATCTAAATATAAGAAGCTATACAAAAGATATAGAGGGCACGAAAGCCTGCTAGTTTGGGGGTTCCCAACCCCCAGGCTGCAGCCCACTACTGGCTATGGCACATTCGGAACTGGGACACACAAGTGGATGGCTGGTGCATGCGTGCATGCAGCTCAACTTGCACAACTGGCAGGCCAGCACACATGCATGCAGCTCGACTTGTACGAGTGGTGGATCGGCGCCCATACATACAGCTCAACTTGCTTGTGCTGGCCGGTTCCTGTCTCCGCCCCCACCAGGCCGTAAAGGTTGGGGATTGCTATGCTAGTTGACAGAGCTTGGCACTCTATCTCTCTCAACCCAACCTATCTCACAAGGTGGTTGTTGTGGGAAAAAAGGAGGAATATTATGCATGTTAACTGCCTTGAGTTACTTATTAGGATTTTAAAGGATAAAAATAAAATAATATATCTATATATACACACTCTTCTCTGATAAAGGATTACTTACTATGCTAAAGAAGCTAAAGTTTCCAGAAACTTAAGAACACTTTAGGCCCTGTCACACTGCCCAACGGATGCAAATGGACACAACGGACGAGCAAAATGTTCCATCCGGTGTTATCCGCTCTCAAAAGGGGCAAAAATTTGCATAACCGGAGCAGATAACACGGACGGGGGGAGGACTCAGGGCGGATGGAAAGCGGATGCGGAATGGAAGCCCAGCGGATGGAAGCGGATGGGAGTGGATGGCACATCCGCTAGGCTTCCGGGGGGCCTCAGCAAAGCGGACGCGGAACGGAAAGAGCGGATGCAGAGCGGACACCGAGCGAATGAAGCAGATGCACAGCGGATGCACAGCGGATGCAGAGCGGAAGACTAGCAGATGCACAGCGGAAGCCTAACGGATGCCTGGTGTTAATTGCGCATGCGGGGGGGATGCATTGCGTAAGCCATGCAGATATAAAGGGAAGCAGCTCGCACGTGGCCAGCATTCGGAGGAAAGACCTGCTGCAGAATACATCGAGTCCTTGCCTGCCCTGCCTGCATGCCTGCCTGCAAGCCTTGCTGCCAGCCTTCCTGCCAGTCTGCCTCCAAGCCTCCTGGCCAGCCTCCCTGCCAGCCTTGCTCTCTGCCTGCCTGCCAGCCTTGCTGCCAGACTGCCTTCCAGCCTCCCTGCCACCCAGTCTGCCTGCCAGCCTTGGTGCCTGCCTGCCTGCCAGCCTTGGTGCCTGCCTGCCTGCATGCCTGCCAGGCTTCCTGCCAGCCTTGGTGCCAGCCTTGGTGCCGGCCTTCCTGCCAGCCTTGGTGCCTGCCAGCCTCCCTGCCAGCCTCCCTGCCAGCCAGCAACCCCACAACCATGGGGAAGAAGCGAAAGTCTCAGCAACCTGCCGCGATCCCTGCCAAGAGGGACAGGGCCACCCTCCCGCCCCCTGTCCCTGACTCTGCTTCTGCTGGGGCTTCTGCTGGGGCTTCTGCTGCTCGGGCTCGCTCTTCTGGTGCTGGAGCTTCTGCTGAAGCTGCTCCTGGCAGTGGTGCTTCTGCTGCTGCGTACTCTGCTGAAGCTGCTCCTGGCGGTGGTGCTTCTGCTGCTGCGTACTCTGCTGAAGCTGCTCCTGGTCCTGCTGGTCCTGCTCGTGCTCCTGGTCTTGTTCGTCCTGCTCGTCCTGCTCATGCTCCTGGTCCTGCTCGTGCTCCTGGTCCTGCTGGTGCTGCTGCTGGTGGTGCTGCTGGGGCTCCTGGGGCTTACTCTGCTGCTGCTGATCCTGGTCCTGCTGATCCTGCTGCTGCTGCTGCTGCTGATGATGATGATGATCCTGCTGCTGCTGCTGATGATGATGATGATTATTATTATGATCCTGCTGGTGATGATGATGATGATGATCCTGCTGGTGCTGCTGGTGGTGGTGGTGTGGAGGAGCAGCCCCTACCACCTGGGAGCCCCTCTGATGAGGGCCCATCTGGTCTTGCCAAAGGGAGGAAGAGGTGTATGTGGGGATGGGAAAGGAGGCAATACTTCATTGAGGAGGAACATGAGGATGAGGTGCTGGAGTGGCTGAGAGAGAATGACTATCTATGGCGGAAGGGATACCGGCTGTACAGGGACACCAAAAGGAAGCAGGCTTCTTGGAGAGAGAGGGCGGAGAGTATGGGTTACACTTCGGAGGTGCTCCTCGGCTGGTGGAAACATATGCACACCTGGTACGGGAAGCTGCACCTGAAGAAATCTGGCCAGGCCACGGTTAAGCTGACGGACAGAGACCTATGTCATGGCCAGGTGCAGCTTCCTGGAGGGTGAGATCCGCCACCGAGGAGCACCAGGAGCCCCTCTCACAACCCTCTCTCTCCGGCAGCCTGCTGAGACCCAGTACTCTTCCGGCCAAGAGTCAGTCCCTGTCTCCAGGCAGGTTTCTGTGGAGCATGCCATGGCAGAGAACCCGCGGACAGCTGTTGTAACCCTGGTGGAGCGCGTGGAGGACTCCCTGGTGCGGTGGGAGAAAGGAGACATTGAGTCCACCACAGTCGTAGCCGCATCCTCCACCACCCCAGCTCCACCTCCACCTCCACAGAAAGGCAGAGAGCCAGACAGCAGGAGGGGCAGAGCCACACTGTCCTGCTGGAGATCAGGGACACCATCCGCACCAGTATAGATCTCCTCTCTCAGCTGGTCAGCACCGACTCCTCATCCTCCAACCACAAGCCCTTCCTCACCTATGTCAACCAGACCCTCAGGAACATGGAGGAACCCCAGTACCAGGTGGTGAAGGATCGGATCACGAAGCTGCTTCACAACCCTCTAGACCCAGAGGAACCTCCTTCCACCCAGTCCAGGTCTGCTCCTCCACCTCCACCCCAGGTGATGTCCCTCCCATTCCAAGGCTTCCCACAGCCCCTCACCTACCAGGTCTACGGCTACCAGGAGGTCCAGCAGCACAGGCAGCAGCCTTTCCCAGTCCAGGCACAGAGTCATCGGGTGACACCGTTGCCACCAGTTCCACTGATGCCACCGATGCCACCCACGACAATGATGCCACCAACTACAGCGATGCCACCCATGCCAGTCCTCACCCAGCTGCAAACCAGACAGCCCCACTACACTACTCCTTCCTCCACCCCACAGCCAAGCCTGGCCTCAGTACATCTCTCATCAGTACTGGGGCTGACACCCCATGGCATGGAGGAAGGACCTCTCAGCATCACGGGTCTGAGCCAGCTGTCTGAGAGCTTCCTCAACACACTGTCCCCTGTTGTCCTCTCAGGGCCAGGCACCCCAATGACGATACATACCAGCACTCCAGCACCACCCACCTCCACAGCACCTGGACCCTTCACCCCTGAGACTGGGCACACCTCCGAGTGACCAATAAGAGTGCCAGAGACTGGGTAGCTGGCTACCTGTGGACTTTATTTGGACACCTGACTTGGGTCATTTTTCTTTTACAGATTGTTGTTCAATAAAGTTTATCTTTGATTCACACACTTGCTTCATTTCTTTTTTTTAATAAAGTCTTGGTGGAAACTTTTAGAATTGGTTTAAGCCTTTGCATGCTTGTGGGATGGGTTAAGATAGCAGTGGGATGGGCAGGGATACCTGTGGGATGGGTAATAGCTGTGGGATGGGTAAGGATAGCAGTGGGATAGATAAGCCTCCAGTGCAAGCATAGTGGGACTGTATGGTCCACCCTCCCTGGTACCACACCTATGGCCCTTTATTATCAATAATAATGTAATAATCATCCACACATGTCAACACAAACACAACTCTTTATTAAACGCCCTGTTCATTGTAGGCCCACCCAACATACATGGCCCAATCTCATCCGTGTGATGAGACAGGCTGAAGAAAGCACTCATTAATCATCTATCATCCTGTCTTGCCACTCCACCGCTCCAGCTGGGGAGTTGCACCAGTGTCTCAGGAGGTTGCGCTGCTTCTTCCCTTCACGTGAGGCTCTGTTGGGGCCTTGCACATCCTGAGTGTCTATCAGGTTTCGCCCTTGCCTCTATTCCCCAGGCTCCATCTCCCCATTGCCTTGCTGGAGGTCCACGAGCCTGTTCTGCAAGATTGGGTAGTGGGTGCACATGAGATTGTGCAGGATGCAGCAAGCTTCCATGATCCTCCTCACGGTCTCTGGGCAATGCTGCATGGTGGTGAGAAGTACCTGGAACCTGTTGGCCAGGATGCCAAAGGCGTTCTCCACCACCCGCCTTGCCCTGGACAACCTGTAGTTGAAGATCCTCTCTTCACGGGTGAGGAGTCTGGAAGTGTAGGGCTTCATGAGGTAGGTTCTGAAGGAGAAGGCGTCATCCCCCACAATGAAGTAGGGCACATCTTGCATGTCGTTGGGCAGGGGGTCTGGATCTGGCAAGCCCATGATGAGGTTGCCTTCCAGCCCCTCCTTGAGGTCACTGGCGTTGTATACCTGGGCATCTGAACATGAGCCGCTGCCTGAAGCATCGATGTACATGAACTTGTAGTCAGCATCGACCATGGCAAAGAGGATGATGCTGAAGAAGCCCTTGTAGTTGAAATAAGTGGAGCCCGACTTGGGTGGTGCTTTGCAGGCCATGTGCTTACCATCTATGGATCCAACGGTGTGTGGGAAGTTCCACCTCTGATACCACTGCTCTGCAACTTTCTTCCATCTTTCATCAGTGGAGCGGCACTGGAGGAGCTCCTGCAGGTATTCTTCGATGATGGCCTGCACCACTTCTCTGACCACAATGCTGATGATGTTGTGTGGCACCCTCCATCCGTACTGCATGCTCCTGTAGGTGGTCCCTGAGGCCAGGTGGCGCAGAGTGAGTGCCACCTTGAGCCCAGGTTCCAGGCTGGGCCGGAAGTTGGTGTTTGCCTTGGTCAACCTGGGTGTCAGCCGCTGCACAACTTCGTCAAACATGGCTGGAGGCATCCTCATGAAGTTCTGGAATGCCCGAGTGTCTTCATTACTGAGCTCCATCTTCAGCTTGTTGTACAGTCTGTACTCTGCTCTTCTCCCAATCCATCTTCGGACCCAGATGCTTCTTGGCCACCTCCTTTTCTTCCCGTAGTAGAGTTCACAGAGCCTGTAGATGGCTTTGCACTGTTGCAGAATGATGGTGACTGCCAAAAGGACTGTGTTATGATCCACGGTTGACATGACTGGATGCTGTGGAAGAGCAAGAGTCAGATGAAGGCTGCAGAGGTCTGCACAGCTGGGCTGCTGAGCTGAAAGTGAGATGCAGACGAGTTGCTCCCCCTTTTTATAGGCAGTATAGGAGTCCCTTTGCATCCTCTAGGCATCCTCTAGGCATCCTCTAGACATCCTTAATATCCGAGATAGGTCCCCTCTGCGAACGTTCTTTCCGTTTTAAACGCTTTGTTTCCATGCTACATCCATTCTGCATCTGTTCTGCGTCCGTTCCGCTTCCTTCCTGCGTCCGAGCAGATGCGAGTTGCGCGGATGCGGAACGGATGCCTAGCGGATATAGCGGATGCGTAACGGATGCAGAACGGATGCGTAGCGGATGCAGAACAGACGAATTGGATACATTTTCTGCGCAAAAGTTTTGGGCAGCTCAAAAATTTCTGAGTGGATGAAACGGATGCTGGACGGATAGAGGGGAAGCAAAACGGAGGCAGTGAGTACATCGCGTTAACCAAAGGATGACAAGCTTTTTGTCCATTTTACATCCTCTTTGCATCTGTTGGTGCAGTATGACAGGGGCTTTTATTCCCCAATCACATGTCCAAAGACTTGACTATGGAATAACATAAAATTCCACCACTGAGCAAGGATCCCAATGATGCTGTAATTCGATTCATGTGCTGATACAACCATATTGAGGAAAGCAATATGCACAAGACTGACCCATGGAAATATTCATAGTAATTAAAACGTCTAAAAAGAATCTCAGGGAATCAGATAGAATCACCATCTTCTTCCAGCTGGAGGGGGGAGATCACTATGAATAATTTATAGACGAATTAAATTAAGAAAAACATTTTTCTGCCTTTTTTGGGGCATCCAAAGAACATGAAAACACAGGTTTGCAGTAGCAGCATCTTCTTTTAATTCTGAAAAAGCATGCTTGATTCTGAGATTTCTCATATTTCTCTCTGAACCCCCAACCCTGACCATTCATCATCATCAGTGTCACATGTACCATACTATTGTTTTCAGGATAGATACTGAACCATTTACTATTCTAGAGATAAGTATTTTACTTCTCCAGTAAGTCCAGTTTGTTCCAGGCCCTCTTTTTTCAGATTGAAAGTATAAAATATACACTGAAAATGTTCCATCAAGTGGTGGATGGAAAACTTGACTCCATTGGTATTTTTTTGACATGCTTTCTGGAATTTTGAAATGGGATTAGTTTTTACACAAAAATGCAAGACAGACCTCAAAATTCCATATGAGAACAACAGGGCCTTCTATTTAATTGGCTCTGACAATGAGACAGACATTCTTATATCCATCGTACCCTGAAGTTGCAAGAATTTCCTTTGTCTCTGATCTGTATTCCCATTTTCCTATTTATTTCTATTATTCTGCCACATGATTTCATACTCCCCCTTTCTATTAATTTATCATTAAATAGTTCAGCTTCTTTCAGCTCCTCAAAGTTTGTCCCAGTTTGGCTGGCTTCTTGGGAATGGAAAACAAACTATTCTCAATGCAAAAATTCCAGAACTAGCTGGGAAACTTGATTACAGACCATTTCAGACAAATGGTTGTCCAATCTTTTATTTAAAAAAATAGAAAAATAAAATGGTCTACCCCTGTGTTTTTACTACATGGGCATTTTCCAGATGTATGAAATTCAATTTTGAGAATTCTTAGTCATGACCAGGCTGGCTGAGGAATTCTGGAAACTAAAATTCACATGGGGAATTGCAAATGCAGTTGGCATTGTGTATTCTAATTCTAATTGTATTTTGATGTGGATTTTATGCCCAATTCATATCTTATATACATGCTATTAAAAATAAATTCAACAGAATTGTCTAACATTTATTTCAAAAGCTAGTCTTAATTATAGCATCCCCAGGAGAATAGAGAAAAGAAACATTAGCCACAACCCTGATTAATTCTACACTTCTTAAAATAAGAATTCATATTAAAAGGGCAGATTAAAAATAAAATACTGCCATTGCTACTACAATACTTGTTTATATCAACCTTATATGTAGATCTCAACAATTTATACAAGAATCTGATCTAATTATGATCTTTTAGAAAATGTCGTATTTATTTGTTGTATTTTCTATATTGTTAAAATATAAGCAACAATAATCACTTACTACTATAGGTAGACCCAGTCACTGTACTTTAAACAAACCATAGTTTAGCACATTAAGTTTCATAGAATCTGCAGAATTCAGAATCAAAAATCTTCAAAATGCTGCAAATATCTTTTTTTTTTTTTTTTTTACAAAACATCAAGAACCACTGATTATACAGGATGATGGTAGCAGAAGTTTTCCTGACCAGGATTCTAAGGTATTCTAAACTTGGGCAGGAAAAACCAGATGCATGAATAAGCGGTACCTGGATTTAGCAACAGTTTTACCAAAAAGGATCTAAGATGAAAATAAGCCAGCAATGTGTCTGAGGTGCCAAAAAATAGTCAACAAAGTTTTGGGCTGCATCCACAAAAATGGTGTTATGATTACAGAAAGTGATTATACTGCTCTTTGCTACAATGGTCAAGGCACACCTAAACTACTATGTCTAGTTTGTCACCATAATACAAGGATACTGAAGAACTGTGTAGAGTGTAGAGAAGAGTAACAAAGAAAGTAAAGAGCTTGGGAGACTAAACTCTATGATGAATAGTTTAATCTAAGAGAAGAGAAGGCTGAGAGACATGACAAGAAATCTAATATATGAGGGGATGTCACAGAATAGAAAGTGCTGGTTTCTTCTCCAAGATTAAGACAAGAACCAATGGATAGAAGCTTAAGAGAAAGAGACCAAAATTTGAAATAAGGATGAATTTCCTGACTGTGCTTTAAGCTATTAAGCAGTGGAAGAGCCCACTTCTTGAAACTGCAGTTGCCCCATCACTGGAGATTGTATGAGGATTGCATGTTTTCTTCCAAAGTAGGAACAGAATACAGAGGAATTGAAAGTGCGGCTAGCAGGAAAGAGAAAAGTTATTTTCAGGGGCAGGGATGCTTACAACCCAAGCTTGGACAGAAGCTCCACAGTTAAGATTCACATGGAAGTTAAGCTCAAGAAACACCATAAAGCTCATAGGATTTAAAATCCTAAAGCGCATCAGTTTTCAGGAGGCTGGCTTAATTACACCCAACAAGAAGAACTAGCAACTATCTGTAGTTCTAACAGTGGGAGGCTATATTTAAATAAATTGCCCCGACTCTCCCGGGTGTTTTTTTGTTTTTGTTTTTGCTGGACAGATCCCCCCAAAAAAACAAAAAAAGCCTTCCTTCCGGAAAGTGTTTTTGTCTTTTTTTAAAAAAAAGTTCCAGTCCCTGGAGCATTCCCATTCGAATGCCACCAAGGCTCGACCCTGTTTAGCTTTCCAAACCACCCAAAATCGGCCGGGCGTCGCCACCTAAAAATTCTTCTTTTTTTGCAGTGCTCCCCTCAGCCGGGCCACCCCTCTTTTTGCCAAAGTCTTACCAAAAATTGAAACATGGTTGCCAGCTGTCACTCCCTGTCCCTTCCAAGCGGAAGGGAAGATTTACAGCTGATTATTTTTTTTCTCTTCCGGATACCCGCCTTCCTTACTGCGTTCGCCTCTCGCATTGGCCGAATGGCTTGATGGGCTCCTCCCTTTTCCAATCCCTATTTCCTCCCCTTCCTTTTTTGTTGTTGTCCCGCTTCAGGTACCCTTTCTTCCAAGGGCAAAGCGTTGTTGGCTTTGGAGGGGGAAAGGGCGGCGTTATCATTGTAATTTATTTGGAAATGGCCGCCGCTCCTTCCGTGGAGCGATTGATGGAGAATTGCCCACGGTGCAAAACTGAGCAGAAAGTCGCACTCAAGGCGATTGTGTTTTATTCCCCCTGATTTCAGTGGGGAAATAAAACCGCTAAACTGTGCAAGGAATTATATTCCTACTCAGAGGAAAGCCCTGTCGAATATACCGTAGTAGGGCTGAATATCTGAGAAATGGCTATAGATTTGATTGAAATCCTGAAGATTAGTCAAATTTAACACCATCAAATATCCACATCCCCCTATCCCAGTTGCTTGAGGACTTAAAATGCCAAATCCAGTCCGAGCATCTGGCTGATTGTATACCATAATAATAAATCGTATGCCATAAATAGTAAGTTGAGAAGAATGAGAAGATGGTGTTTGGTTCACCTTAAAAATATTTTAAAGATTATTTAAAAAAATACATGATTAGGGCTATCAGAACTGGGCTGCACAATTCCATATATCAATTGGAAAGAAAGTAATGGCAGGAATTTCACGTGATTTGAGTTGGTCCAGAACAGACACCTGAGCCTTTAAAAATGTTCATGTTTTGAACAGAGCACGACATATTTAAGAGATGAACTATAAAATGAAAGAAATTTAAAGACATTGAGATTGTGAAATATGTTACACTAGTCTCAAATGTTCAGGAAAACAATGCCAATTATCTTAAGGAAATTAAAACAAGTTCAGTTTTTTTGTTCTGCTATATCTTTACATTTTTTCTTAATCTTAAAATTAATCTTTCTTGATGCATATTTGATTGCATTTTATTTCAAGTAAAGATTAAGAAAAAATAAGAGTTTAATAATTAATTACCCTTTAATTACACAGGCTATTATACATGTTTAATTGACCTAGCCAGTCAAGGAAAATGAGAAATAATTATAGCGCAACAATGGAAAACACATGAATTTTGTATAGTATGTAGAAATGGCATTCTATGAAACGAACACAAGATGGCACCTCACATCCACATTAGTTGATTGTTTTTCACACAGCCTTTCTTTTATTTAGTTGGGTGATAGGGATAAAGAGAAACTTGGTTTGAAAACTGCAAATCTATTAAAGAAAATACATTGAACATCTTAAAAAAAGAAAATAAAACTAAAAGTACTTTCATTTCTGGTCCCAGTTCCATTTCTGGGTTTCATCATGGTTAATTTATTAAAAAAAACATTCCACAAATATCAGGCATTGATGTTTCCAAGTTTCATTCAATGTTTTCATCTTTATTTTTGTTGTAGTAATTCTGTAAATAGGTTCTGAAAGTGTCTTGGGAATCCAATCACTGAGTTTCTCAGTTAAATGCTAGGAAAGTGCATTGCATAATTCAAGCTTTTGTGTTCAAGTATAGCCACTGCATAATTCATGCAGTGCACTGCATAAAGATGCCAATTTCTAATGTATATTAGAAATATACAATGTATACTGTATATAAAGTACATCTGAACTTTTCCTCAAGAAGTACCAAACTTCTCCTAAAACAAGTTATATGCTGATATTTTGGATAAAAGACGCTAGATGGCAGTGTTTTTCTTCTTAAACTAGTTGAATAGCTTTTCTAATAGGTATGGTAAGAACATTTGTAGTTCTTTTAACTTTTGTGTGTCTTTATAATCCAATTAGGAATTTAGTCACAGTTTAAGAAAAGCCTTTTCTTTTTCTAATGTCAGTTTACCTCAGAAACAAAGAATATCCCCTTTGTTTTAATTCAGAAGGACAATAACTCAACCAAAAAAACTGAATACACTCAAAACCATAGAAATGGTGGTAGACTTAAGGAGAAACCCTCCTGTATTACCACCTCTTACAATACTAGACAACATAGTATCAACAGTAGAGACCTTCAAATTTCTAGGTTCTACTATATTACATGACCTAAAATGGACAACTAACATTAAAAACATTATCAAAAAAGGACAACAAAGAATGTTCTTTCTGTGCCAACTCACAAAGCTCAAACTGCCCAAGGAGCTGCTGATATAGTTCTACAGAGGAATTACTGAGTGTATCATCTGCACCTCTATAACTGTCTGGTTTGGTTCTGCAACCCAACAGGACAGGCACAGATTTCAGAGGATAATTAGGACTGCATAAAAAACAATTACTACCCGCCTGCCTTCAACTGAGGACCTGTATACTGCACGAATCAAAAAGAGTGCTGTGAAAATATTTACAGACCCTTCACATCCCAGACACAAACTGTTTCAACTCCTTCCCTCAAAAAACCACGATAGAGCATTGCACATCACAACTAGACACAAGAACATTTTTGTCCCAAAAGCCATCACTCTGCTAAACAAATAATTCCCTCAACACTGTTTAACTATTTACAAAGTGTACACTACTATTACTGTTAATTTTCTCACCACTCCTTATCACCCATCCCCTCCCACTTGACTGTTTCCTAGTATGATTTGATTGTTGATTGTACTCTATGACTATCATTAAGTGTTGTACGTTATGATTCTTGATTCTTAATGAATGTACCTTTTCTTTATGTATACTGAGAGTATTTATACCAAGACAAATTTCTTTTGTGTCCAATCACACTTGGCCAATAAAGTATTTTATCCCTAAAGTATTTTAAACTGTGCAAAATCCTCTCTCCTGAAGCTCCTGAATAACTTTCCATCCTGGAATTTCCTTATCATAGTTCTTCTTTGACATTTGGGGGAAAAAAACCACTATTAACTTTACGTGTTTTAAATTATTGTAAGTTAACTGACTCTCTATGGAAAAATTACCACTTAAATAAATATTTGCAAAAAATAAATGTGCAATGATACAACTACAAAAATAAATATAGAAAACAGATATTAATAGCTTTTACAACATGAATAAAATAAAACAAAATGTAACAATTATAATAAATTAACTAGTGTGGTTATAAAGAGGAAAAAGTTAATTATTTCACATTATTACAATACCACTGTAATTATTACAGCTCTATAAAAATTGTAACAACTTAATTCTTAACAAAATTTATTTATTAAAAGTATTTATTGATTAAATTTTTGTGCAGAAAATCTTGTTGATTAATGTTCTCTTCTAATAAAGAGCTAACTCCAAAGAATCAACAGATTTTGTTAATGATCTTTCTGATACACAAGTACCAACACATAGTATTTGTCAATTGCCTGAGTAGACTACATCAAAGATCTTGACAACAAACAGATATTTCAGGGGGGGACTACAATTCCATTCTATTTTCAGTTCAAACATATTAATGCACAGAAAGATGTATTTTAGGAGAAATTATAGATTGGATAGGATCACATGATTCAGCTAATGCAGTGTTTTTCAAACTTGGCAACTTGAAGATGTGTGGACTTCAATTCCCAAAATTTTCCTGCCAGAATACCTGGAATTGAAGGTCACACATTTTAAAGTTCTAAACAGATAAGCTGTAGAGGAGTTTCAGTAGCTGAATTATTTCTGACAGCTTGAGGCTTAAATAATTTGTTTATTTGTCATTTTCTAAGGCCATTAGAAAAGAATTAATCCAAACCACTATTTTTTTAAATAAAAACTTGAACAATCTATATAAGGAATACATTGGAACTGCAAATGGCTAAGCCCATACCTTGAAAGGCTAGACATCTTTCTCACCAGAAATTCATGAGAAGTTCACACTCTGACCTTACTTCTTGCTCTGAGGTAGTTAATAATTTTGGCTGCCAGGAAGCATCTCACCGGACACCTCATTCTTAACCCTAGTATGTTCGAGACATTGGATTCTCCACCACTCATAATTCCTTTCTTTGCCATTAGAAGCCAAAGAACAAAAACTGAAATTATTTTAATAATATCACATTTTAACAAGTATCATCCCTTCTATCTCTCCTTGAAAAATAGACTACTCTCAAAAGTGATTAACAGAAATCATATTTTACCTATAAAAACCCATTCGGTGCTTGAAAAAAAAAATTACCTAGCTTCCTAGTTGTGATGAACTGCTTATCAATGATTTAAAACATAAAACACTGAAAATATAAATAAAAGAAAATAATGTTCCAGTAGACTATAAGACTGTTTTGTTTTGCTCCATAATAAGATAAGAGAGAGTTCCAAGTTGATATAACCAGTTACAGGAAGATTTTTACAAAGATGTGAGATCTTCATGAACAGCCTGAAGTACTTTATGAAATAAAAGCAATATCCTAACTTGGACATGGAAATAATAACATGAGGCAATGAGACTTCAGAATTACATAGAAAACAAATCAAACCTAGCACAGTATTTCTGGCTAGACAGCAACAGAACTGGAAGATTCCAGAAACAAATATTTCTTTTACTTCATTTAATAGACTTCCTGCAGCATTTGGGAGAAGAGTGCATTCCAATTATTGGCTGCTGAGGAGAGGGTAAACCTCACTCTTTTTTCAATCTCAGTTCTCCAGATTTCCATCTAAGTTCTCTGTAGTTTTGAAAAATCCAACCATTTTTTTTTTGTCTCCAAGTAGAGGAAGAGAATGCGGATATCTTCATTTTTTATAATTTTGCCTGTTTTGCGGTCCCACCAGTTCTTGGTGTAGGCAAGTGTTATTTCTTATAGACATTCCAATGCATCATTGTGGCTCTCTATCTTTAAAGCCCCTGTCACACTGCACCAACGGATGGAAAGATGATGTAAAAACGGAGAGAAACACTTGCCATCCATTGGTTAACACGATGCATCCGTTCTGTACTCACTGAGTCCGTTTTTCATACTCTCTATCCGTCCAGCATCCGTCTACTGACATTTCATCCGCTCAAAAAGTTTTGAGCTGCACAAAACTTTTTGAGCGGAAAATGTATCCAATGCGTCCATTCTACATCTGCTACGCCTACAGGGAATATCCGTTAGACGTCCGATGTCATCCGTTACACGTCCGCTATATCCGCTAGGCATCTGCTGCGCATCCGCGCAACTCACATCCGCTCCAGCGGAAAATGGACACAGGGAGGAAGCGAAACGGACGTGGAACGGACACGCAGCGTTAGTAGCACGGACATAGAAAGGATGAAAGCGGATGCAGCTCACATGCAAAGCATTAAAATGGAAAAAACGTCCGTATAGGGGACGTATTTCGAATATTTAGGATGTCTGCAGGATGTCCAGAGGATGCAAAAGGACACCTAGCGGAAAACCTATATTTCCTATAAAAAATTACCTGGATCTCACTTTCAATCCAGCAGCCCTGCTGTACAGACCTCTTCAGCCTTCAACTTGCTTTTGCTCTTCCACAGCATCCATTGATCTCCACCATGGATCATCGCACACTCCTTTTGGTAGCCGCCATTGTTCTACAACAGTGTGAAGCCCTCTACAAGCTATTTCACCTGTTCTATGCAAAGAAAAGGAGGCGTGCAAGAAGTGTCTGGGTCCGAAGATGGATCAAGAGAAGAGCCGAGTACAGACTGTATAACAAGCTGATGGTGGAGCTGAGGAACGAAGACACTCGTGCATTCCAGAACTTCATGAGGATGCCACCAGCCATGTTTGATGAAGTTGTGGAGCAGCTGAGACCCAGGTTGACCAAGGCAAACACCAACTTCCGGCCCAGCCTGAACCCTGGGCTGAAGGTGGTACTGACTCTGCGCCACCTGGCCTCAGGGACCACGTACAGGAGTATGCAGTACGGCTGGAGGGTGCCACACAACACCATCAGCATTGTGGTCAGAGAAGTGGTGCAGGCCATCATCGAAGAATACCAGGAGGAGCTCCTCCAGTGTCCCTCCACTGAAGAAGGCTGGAAGAAAGTTGCAGAGCAGTGGTATCAGAAGTGGAACTTCCCCCACACCATTGGAGCCATAGATGGCAAGCACGTGGCCTGCAAAGCTCCAGCCAAGTCAGGGTCCACTTATCACAACTACAAGGGCTTCTTCAGCATCATCCTCTTCGCCATGGTCGATGCTGACTACAAGTTCATGTACATCGATGCTTCAGGCAACGGGTCATCTTCAGATGCCCAGGTATACAACGGCAGTCACCTCAAGGAGGGGCTGGAATGCAACCTCATCATGGACTTCCCAGATCCAGACCCCCTGCCCAACGACACACAAGATGTGCTCTACTTCATTGTGGGGGATGATGCCTTCTACCTCAGAACCTACCTCATGAAGCCCTACACTTCCAGATACCTCACCCGTGAAGAGAGGATCTTCAACTACAGGCTGTCCAGGGCAAGGCGGGTGGTGGAGAACGCCTTTGGCATCCTGGCTAACAGGTTCCAGATACTTCTCACCACCATGCAGCATTGCCCAGAGACCGTGAGGAACATCGTAGAAGCTTGCTGCATCCTGCACAATCTCATGAGCACCCGCTACCCAGTGTTGCAGAACAGGCTCGTGGACCTCCAACAAGGCAATGGGGACATGGAGCCTGGTGAATGGAGGCAAGGGGGAAACCTGATAGATCCTGTGGATGTGCAAGGCCCCAACAGAGCTTCATGTGAAGGGAAGAAGCAGGACAACCTCCTGAAACACTGGTGCAACTCCGCAGCTGGAGCAGTGGAGTGGCAAGACAGGATGGTAGATGCTTAATGGATGCTTCCTTCAGCCTGTCTCATCACACTGATGAGATTGGGCCATGTATGTTGGGTGGGCCTACAATGAACAGGACATTTAATAAAGAGTTGTGTTTATGTTGACATGTGTGGATGATTGATTACATTATTATTGATAATAAAGGGCCATAGGTGTGGCACCTGGGAGGATGGACCATACAGTCCCACTATGCTTGCACTGGAGGTTTATCTATCCCACAGCTATTACCCATTCCACAGGTATCCCTGCCCATCCCAATGCTATCCTTACCCATCTCACAGCTATTACCCATCCCACAGGTATCCCTGCCCATCCCACAGGTATCCCTGCCCATCCCAAAGGTATCCCTGTCCATCCCACAGGTATCCCTGCCCATCCCACAGCTATTACCCATCCCACAGATATCCCTGCCCATCCCACTGCTATCCTTACCCATCCCACAAGCATGCAAAGGCTTAAACCATTTCTAAAAGTTTCCACCAAGACTTTATTGACTAAAAGAACTGAACCAAGTGTGTGAAGCAAAGATAATCTTTATTAAGAACAAACTGTAAAAGCAAAATGACCCAAGTAAAATGTCCCAAGCAAAGATAAAGTCAACAGGTAACAACCCAGTCTCTGGCACTCTTCTCAGTCACTCTGAGGTGTGCCCATAGTCTCAGGGGTGAAGGGTCCAGGTGCTGTGGAGGAGGCTGCTGCTGGAGTGCTGGTCTGAGGCACCATTGGGGTGCCTGGCCCCAAGAGGACAACGGGATGGTGTGTGGAGGAAGCTCTCAGAGAGCTGGCTTAGTCCTGTGATGTTGAGAGCCCCTTCCTCCAGGACATGGGGTGTCAGTCCCAAGACCGATGATAGATGTTCTGAGGCCGGGCTTGGCTGTGGGGTGGAGAAAGGAGGAGTGTAGTGGGGCTCTCTGGTCTGCAGGTGAGCGAGATGAGGTGTGGGTGGCATCTGTGGTGTGGGTGGCATCTGTGGTGTGGGTGGCATCTGTGGGGTTGGTGGCATCGGTGGCATCAGTGACATCGGTGGCACCGGTGGCGTATGATGAACCTGTGGCTGGACTGGGAAGGGCTGCCTGTGCTGCTGGAGCTCCTGGTAGCCGTAGCCTTGGTAGGTGAGGGCCTGTGGAAAGCCTTGGAAGGGCTGTGACATCACCTGGGGTGGAGGAGCAGACCTGGACCGGGTCAGAGCAGGTTCAGGTGGGCCTGGAGGGTTGTGAAGAAGACCGGTGATCCTCTCCTTTATCACCTGGTACTGTGATTCGGACATGTCCATGAGGGTCTGGTTGACATAGGTGAGGAAGGGCTTTCGGTTTGAGGATGGTATGTCAGTGTGTACCAGCTGAGAGAGGAGATCTACGCTGCTTTTGATGGTGTCCCTGATCTCCAGCAGGACAGTGTGGCTCTGCCCCTCTGATCTGGCTCTCTGCCTGCTTTCTGTGGAGGTGGAGCTGGGGGTAGATGTGGGTTGGTCTCTGGTGTCAGCACCCTCCCCTTGCTCCCACTGCGTCAGGGGGTCCTCCACGCACTCCATCATGGAGAGTGCAGCTGTCGGGGGGGTCTCCATCGTGGGACGCTCCACAAATACCTGCCTGGACACAGGAGCTGACTCTTTGCCAGAATAGGACTGGCTCTCTGTGGGCTGCCTGAGAGAGAGGGTTGTCAGAGGGGCTGCTCCTCAGTGGCGGATCTCATCCTCCAAGAAACTGCACTTGGCCATCATGTAGGTCTCCCGGTCCGTCAGCTTAACTGTGGCCTGGCCAGATTTCTTGAGGTGCAGCTTCCTGTACCAGGTGTGCATGTGCTTCCACCACCCGAGGAGGACCTCCGAAGTGTTGCCCAGGCTCTCCGCCTTCTCTCTCCAAGAAGCTTGCTTCCTTTTGGTGTCTCAATAGAGCCTGACCCTTCTTCCATAGATACTCGTTCTCCCTCAGCCATTCGAGCACCTCATCCTCATGTTCCCCTTCAATGGAGTATTACCTCCTCTCCCGTTCTCGCGTATGCCTCTTCCTCCCTCTGGCAGGGCCATCTGGGCCCTCATCAGAGGGGCTTCAAGGTTCTAGGGGCTGCTCCACCACACCAGCAGCAGCAGCAGCAGCAACAACAACAGTAGCAGCAAAAGCAGGACCAGCAGGACCAGGATAAATAACAGCAGAGTAAGCACCAGCAGGACCAGCAGGACCAGCATGACCAGGATCAGCAGGAGCAGAGTAAGCACTAGCAGGACCAGGAGCACCAGCAGGACCAGCAGGACCAGGAGCAGCACCAGCAAAGTAAGCACCAGCAGAAGCACCAGCACCAGGAGCAGTGCCAGCAGAATAAGCACCAGCAGAAGCACCAGCACCAGGAGCAGCGCCAGCAGAGTAAGCACCAGCAGAAGCCCCAGGAGCAGCGCCAGCAGAAGCCCCAACACCTGAAGAGTCAGCCCGAGCAGCAGAAGCCCCAGCAGAAGCAAAGTCAGTGCCAGGGGGTGGGATGGTGCCCCTGTCCTTCTTGCCAGGGCTGGCAGCCGATGGCACAGGCTTCCTCTTCTTCCCCATGGTTGTTGGCTGGAGATGTGTCTGGCAGCAGGTCTTTCCTCTGAATGGTGACCTGCTTGCGAGCTGCATCCTTTTATATCCGCGGGGCTGATGCAATGCATCCTCCCCGCATGCGCAGTGAACGCTTTGCATCCGCTAGGCATCCGCTAGGCCTCCGCTAGGCATCCGCTCTGCATCTGCGTCATCCGCTAGGCATCCGCTCTGCATCCGTTCCTTCCGCTGCGTGTCCGCTTTGCTATGTTTCCCCAGAAGCCTTGCAAATGTGCCATCCATTTCCATCTGCTTCCATCCACTAGGCTTCCGTGGAGCATCCGGTTTACATCCTGGCTACATCCTTCCCCCGTCCATTCCTTTCCGTTGTTGTCCGCTCTGCTTATGCAAATTTGGGGCACTTTTGAGAGCGGATAACAACGGATGGAAAATTTTCTCGTCTGCTGTGTCCTTTTTACATACCTTTTGCATCCGTCGGCCTATGTGACAGGCCCTTAATTCTAACACTATGAATTCATTTGAAAGCAATCAATTTGCAAGAGTCTCATTAACAAATTAAAAAGCAGTGGAAACAGTAAAAGTCCTTGTTTCATGATTCTTCATAACAGAAATCCCAATGTCTTCCATTGTCACATAGTAAGTTAAATTTTTTTAACCGCATATTTGCATAATTAATGCAATACACAAAAAAGAATCCCTCTTATCTTGCTTATATGCTAATTATTTCATAAAGGAATAATTTCAGTATACGGTATGTTTTGAAGGCCTCCAATGAGAGAAGAATCATAATAATTCCTTAAATAAGTTTTTTTATTGTAAAATATAATATTTTAGCTTTCTGCTCTGAATCACTGATTTAATGAATCCATTTTTGTCCAAACTGATTTAAATTGTTGCTATAATACCAGGCAATTATTATTGTGAATAGGTTTGTACCTTAATTAGTAATAGGTCTAAATTTTAGCATGATTGATTACTTTCATCCCCTCCTACTCTAATACAAATTACTAAAATCTAATAGAACTAAGACTTGCTTCTATGAACATAGTCCAGAAGTAAATCCCATTGATTTTAGGGTTATAATTCCTTACAAACATTTGTACCACATTCAAAATTTGAGTTTCTCTTAACATAAATCTTAATATTCTAAGATAATCTAAGCAATACATGAAATATAAACCTGTCTCACATGATTGATGAGAAATTACCAAATTTCTTTTTTTATCGTGTATTGATTTTTGCTATTGATAAATAGGATTTTAACCACAATCTGCAGTTTTTAAGAATATAAGATATTCAACTACATAAACCTAATTAATGTAATATAAAAATCTTTCGATCATAAATTTAGTCTTAACAGTATTTAATTCTGTGATGCTAGTAAATTCCTTTGTTATCCCTGCCCTTTAATTATTCTTTTTTGCCTCATTCCTCCTTTTTTATTTTCTTTCTCAAAAACCACAACATTAACACTATAATGCAGCTGCCTATTGCACTGGGGGTCATATCACCTTGTCCTCTGAATTTTTTGTGCTCACCAAATTATTTATTTATTTCAAGGTTCATTTTTAAATGTTGGCTTAAATAACTTTAAATGGCTCAGTGCCTAATTTTCAGAGAGGTTTCTGCTTTGTCATGGACACATCTGACCAATAAGAATCCTATCAAAAGGCTTCCGGTTTGCAAGGCTTCGGTGGCGGCAGGAATCCGTGATTGTGCGTGGTTTCTGTTGTGCTCACCGCCGGAGTGCCCCTGATCCAGCTGGATTTGGGGATTATAGTTAGCCCATAGAGGTAACTGAAGATAGGGGAGATCCAGCAGGGATCTGTGGGAATCGCAACCCCCCTCCTCAGCTGGCTTAATTCCCTTTTCTGAAAGCGGTGGAACGGCAGTCAGCAATGGCCATCACAAAGAAGCTTTCATCCGGATAAGAATGTGAAGGAGGAAGCTGAGAAAGTGAAAGTTTTTGGCTAACCGGGGTAATAAGTAACATTTAAATACCCTGGATTTTAAGTTTCATGAAAGATATATCATTCCCGACGAAGACGGAAAAAGCGGCGAATGAAAGAAAAAATGAAAAGTTTTTTTCTCACTCTCCTTCCTTATGCTGATAGCAAATGAATGGAGAAATCGGAAAAACCCGTTTTGGCATCAGCAGGTAATCCTGAAAATTAAAGCCAAGGGGACAATAAAGATTTCTGAGCATTGGGGGAAAAAAAAACTCTTTTTTTGCTATAAGTGGGAAGGGAGAGGAAAAGAATTAACATTAAGATTTTGTTGGAGGAGGCTGCTTGGAATTTATAAGATTCTAAACTGTAACGAGACTTCTAAAAGATATATTTTAATTGGAGCTTTGTAACTGAACTATAACCACAGGAAGAGAAAGTATAAAAAGAAGAAAGTGCTAACTGTTTCATTTAGCACTTTCTTCTTTTTATACTTTCTCTTCCTGTGGTTATAGTTCAGTTACAAAGCTCCAATTAACTTTGGGACTTTGGGACTTTTGGAAATCATTATTTGAAAGACTAAAAACATTTGGGTTGTATAAAAAATTGTTTTTACAATGGCAGCACTACTTGCTGATGAACTGAAAATTGAATTTAAAAAGCTAAAAGAAGAGGAACAAGAAGGGAAGGACTCTTCTGGATCTGTTTTCTATTTTTTAGAAATGGCGATTTCTACCTACCAGAGACTACAAGAATAAGAAGACTGGGATGAAGAAGAAGCCATCTTTAATGAACAAACAACTTTAGCTGGGGAAGAAAAGGGAAAGAGGGGAAAGAGAATGGAGAATTTAAGACTTAAAAAAACAACCAAAAAAGGGGGAAATAAGGTGAAAAATTGATACAATGTCAGAAAGTAACAGAAAAGAGGAATACAGAAGAAGGTGGAGATTAAGAAGGTGGAGATTAAGAGACCAGGGGGTAAAAAGGCAGGATTGGAGAAGAAAGGAAGGGAAAAAGGGAAGAGAAGTTACAAAGGTTTAAAACAAGATGTAAAGAAACAAAATTTATTCAGAGATAGTGTCAGGCGGAGCTCCATTCAAAATCCAGGAAAGAAATACTTAGACTATTTAGTTTAGAGAAAAGATATCTTTTACTGAAAGTGAAGTGGTAGCAACCAAAGAATTCTGAATCTGAGAATTTAGGTGCGCAATTCACATATAGAAAGTGATGGAAATGTTCCCACCCCCAATAGTTCAAATGACACTTCCAATTAGAAGTTGTGGATATGATCATGTGGGCATCTTCAGGTGATGATGAGGCCTCTGTCCGTTGACCTTGGCATATTTTGATAACGGGTTGCAGTTGAGCAGAGAAAAGAAAGCTAAGCGAGAAATAGAAACCTATTTTATGCTCCTCCCTCCCATTTATACAACAGATGGATGTAACACCTCCAGCTCACTTCCCCAACTTATTCCTACCTCCCCTCCCCCCTCCCGTTACTTATGGCAGTCGAAAGATGCAAAGCAATAGCAGAAGATCTTGAAGGCTGACATTCGGCCCTCCTAGAAAAAGGAAAATCATCAGTCCTAGAAGAGACAGAGAGAGGAGAAAACATAAAGACAATTATTAATCATCAAACAATTGCAAAACAATACACTCCTAAGGCTTATCAGGATACTTGGAACGAAATGCTTTGATCAACTTAGCGGCTTTAACGTCGGTTTTGTTAACCCATTCGGCTTGTGAAGAAGGGAAATGTTTCCAGGCTACAAGATACTGGAGTCGACCCCTCCATTTGCGAGAGTCCAGTTAAAGAGTTCTTTAACTTCAAAATGTTGTTTGTCTTCAATCAGTATTGGTATGGGAGGGTCAGCCTGGATGGGTCTTAAGTCAGAAGTACGTTCAGATTTTAGCAAACTAACATGGAAAACCGGATGAATTCGTCGAAGAGTTTTGGGTAAGTTTAGCTGGACTGTTACAGGATTTATAATCTGTTCAATTGTGAATGGACCAACGTACTTAGGACCAAGCTTCTTTGACTTTTGAGTGGTCTGCAGGTATCTGGTGGACAGGAAAACCTTGTCGCCCACTTTATATTCTTTCTGTGGGGATCTTTTCTTGTCTGCTAATTTTTTATAAGCTTGATGGGCCTCATCTAATGCTTTGCGTGTCACTGGCCAGTTAAGTTGGAGTTGAGTTATCCATTCATCCAACGAATGGATGTTAGGTTTTTCACGAGGAAGTTCAGGTATGGGAACGAAATCTTGTCCCGAAGCCACTTTAAATGGAGTAAATCCAGTACTACTGTGTACGGAGTTGTTATATGCCACTTCGGCAAATGGTAGTAATTCGGACCAGTTATCTTGTTGATAATTTATGTAACATCTGAGATATTGTTCTAACACTGCGTTAGTCTTCTCACAGACCCCATTGGTTTGGGGGTGGGTGGGTGGAGCTTAACCCCTGGGCGGAGCCTATTAACTTCAGGAACTCTTTCCAAAAATTTGAGGTAAATTGGACCCCTCTGTCAGAGATTATGCATTCCGGGACGCCATGTAACCTATAGATATGTGAAATAAACAGTTTAGCCAGCGTCTTAGCAGAGGGAATCTTGGAACAAGGGATGCAATGTACTTGTTTGGAAAACAAATCAGTTACTACCCAGATTACCGTGTTTCTACCACTTTCATAGAGTCCATATAAAGTCCATAGAGATTTCCTTCCAGGGAGCCGTTGGTCTAGCTACATTTTGTAACAATCCTACTGGCTCACCAGGAGGTCTCTTTGCCGAAGCACAAATTGGACAGCGAGCTACATAAGCTTCAATGTCCTTCTTTAAAGTAGGCCACCAGAATTGCCAGATGTAAGGTCTTCACAAATCCGAAATGGCCAGCTGCTTTAGAATCATGAGCCTGTTGTAGTATTCGGCTCCTTAGTACCTGTGGCACATACAACTTGGCCCCACCCAAGCCCAACCATCTCTATTTGTATAGTCACTTGAATGAGCCAGGAACCATTCGTCCAGTTTTAAAGCTTCTTTTAATTGTTCGGTTAGGTCATTCGATAAAACCACTTCTTGGTTCTTCCTTTGGGCTCTGGTGATCACTGGGGCAGCTAGGTGTTTGGCTGACACAATTGGGCTTATCACCTCCTGGCGCATACTATTATATTGAGCAGGTCTAGAGAGAGCATCCGCCATGAAGTTCTTCCCGCCTGGAATGTACTTCAATGAGAAATTGAATCGCTTGAAGTACTGGGCCCAGCGAACTTGTTTAGGGGACAGCTTCCAGGTGTTTTTAAGGATTCCAGATTCTTATGATCAGTCTATACCTCAAACGGGTGTTTTGCTCCTTCCAGGAAATGTCTCCAGGTCAGCAAGGTCCAACGAACTGCAAAAGCTTCTTTCTCCCAGACGGCCCATCTTCTCTCTGTTTCAGACAGCATACGGAAGGTATACGCATAAGGCTGTAAGGTCCCTTTCTTGTTGATTTGAAGTAATACTGCTCCAATAGCCACATCACTTGCATCGGCTTGAATCACGAAAGGAGTGTCCATATCCGGGTGTTTCAGCACTGGTTCTGCAGCAAACAGTCATTTTAGCTTTTCAAAAGCGGCTTGGCACTCCATGGACCACTCCAGCGGCTTTCCTGGCCTTGGCTTCACCTCCCCTTTTGTTTTCAAGAGATTTGTGATGGGCATTGCTATCTTAGCAAACGTCGGGATGAATTGCCGATAAAAATTTGCAAATCCCAAAAAGCTTTGAAGTTGTTTTCTGGTGGGTGGTGGAGCCAACTCCAGAATGGCACACACCTTCTCTGGATCCATCTCTATGCCTTCAGATGAAATGCGATATCCCAAATAGTCAATTTTGTCTTGGTGGAATTCACACTTTGACAATTTAGCATACAACTTAGCGGCACACAGTTTCTATAAAACCGACTGCACTAATTTCACATGTTCATCCAGGGTCTCCGTGTCGATAAGGATATCATCAAGATAAACCAGAATCCCCCTGTATAAATGTTCATGTAACACTTGATTGATCATTTGCATGAATACAGCTGGGGCCCCTTGTAACCCAAAAGGAAGAACATTGAATTGGAAGCAACCCATCGGGCAGTTAAAAGCGGTCTTCCACTCATCCCCTTCCTTAATTTGAATCCGGTAGTATGCTTCAAATCAAACTTCGTGAAAAGCTTTCCCTTCGCTAAATGGGCCAACATGTCCTTCATCAAAGGAAGGGGGTACACGTTTTCCACAGAAATAGCGTTCAAATTTCTGTAATCCACCACCAAGAGTTTGGAACCATCTTTCTTTTCACGGAACAACACTGGGGCCGCTACCCGGGGTCTAGCAGGTTGAATGAAACCACGTTCCAAATTTTTATCAATAAACAGTCTTAGCTCTTCCAATTCCCGTGGGGTCATTGAGTACAACTTTGGTTTCGGGAGCTTCACCCCAGGCAAAACCTCAATAGCACAGTCTGTTGGCCGATGAGGCGGAAGCTCATCCGAGGCCTTCTCACTGAACACTTCTTTTAAATCCCAATACTCTTTCCTCATCTTTCATGGGCTCAATACCTGTGGAAGCTATTTCAATTAGGTCCTCAGGCTTCGGCTGGGATCTGGCCCCTTCTCCCGGTTGCTGCTTAGTGCGTATGTGCAACAACCCCTTTCTCCAGTTAACCTAGGGGTTCCATTTCCGGAGCCAGGGCAATCCCAGTATTAATGGTTGCTCCATCCCAGGGACCACAATAAAACACAGGGTCTCATCATGCTCTCCCATGACCATTTCTATAGGTTCCGTGACAAAACGGGAGGGGCAACCTCCAGCCACTGATCCATCTAGTTGGCAAAAGGAAATGGGCATCTTCAAAGGTTTTAGCTTTCGGCCCATTTTCTTCACTACTTCCGTGTTGATTATACACCTGGTGCACCCAGAATCTAACAGGGCTAGCATTTCCCCTTCGAGCCCTGAATTGGGTACCCTCAACTTCACTGGAATGGTCATAGGGCCCACGCTTGGACTTACCAGGAAGTCGTCTTCCGAGTCCTCCTCCTCAGGGGTCACTGGGGCTTCTGATTCCTCTTCTGCGGGAGGGGCGACCTCTGCTGTCTCTTTCGACTTTAGTGCCGTTTCACGAGGCTTCACTGGGGACTTTTCAGGTTTCTTTCCTTCCTTTGGCACCCCCTTTGGCTCCAGCTTGACTCTGCAGTTCACAGCCCGGTGACCTTCCTTCCAGCATCAAAAGCAGGCTGAGGGGTTGGGTCTTGCTGCCACTCCTCCCTTCTGAGGTTTAGGAGCCTCTTGAGGGCGTGTGGGGGAAAACTTGCTCCACCCATAACCTCCCCGCCATTTACTTCAGATTAAATCAATCTCCACTTCTTCTGCCAGCAAGTACCACATCTGCAAGTCATTGGGGTCTCTTCTAGCAGTGCATCTCTGGTACACATCTTCATTTAAACCATCTTTAAACAGTTCTATCAGAGCTTCTTGGGGCCAGCCTTGGAAATGGCCTGCTAACTGTCTAAATTCTTGGGTGTAATCAGCCACAGACCTCCGCCCCTGTTTTATGGTTTTCATCCTAATTTGGGCCTTGCACTCTGCCAGTGGGTCCTCAAACCTAGCCTGCAGTGCAGCCATAAATAGGTTATAATTCAGCAACTGAGGAGCATTATCATTATGCAAAGTCACCATCCACTCTGCCGCTATTCCCTCCAGAGCCCTGGTAACACACCTCACTTTGGCTGCTTCTGAGGGAAACTCCTCCCCATATTCTTCCATATGGCTCCAAACTTGAGCTAGGAAAAATCCCAAGGCTTTGGGATCCCCTCCGTATTTTACTTCTAACAGAGGCAGCCTAGGAGCTCTACGCCTTCTAGGAATCACACCTCCCGCTGAAGGCCCTGGGGCTGCTGCTGGATCGGGTTGATTTATGGGAGAGGGATTTGATCTGCTTCTTCTAGCTGGGGCTACTTCCCCTCCCCCTTCATACCTTTGTGCAGCTTGAGGCTGTTCAAAGGCTTCATTAAGGAGTCTCCTGGCTTGATCCAGCAAGAGTTCCCTCTTTTCCTTCTCTTGCCAAGGCTCCTCTTTTCCACACCGGCGGGTAGTTGTGACCCCAGGGGGGGTCCTTCTCCGGATCTTTCCAACCAACCCCCACCGACCATCTGGGCTTCACAGCTGGATCCTCTTCCAGACTGAGCTCTGCTAGCGATTGGGCTTCCTGCACCAGCAAAGAATCTTGCCCTCCAATGGCTCCCAGTTTCTCCTGGTCACTATTTGAAGATGACATGATGTCCAGGCCCCCTCAGAAGAAAATTGGGTATTCTCTCCGGGTGGGCAGGTGGGGCAGATTCAGAATAATGTCAGGCGGAGCTCCATTCAAAATCCAGGAAAGAAATACTTAGACTCTTTAGTTTAGAGAAAAGATATCTTTTACTGAAAGTGAAGTGGTAGCAACCAAAGAATTCTGAATCTGAGAAATTAGGCGTGCAATTCACGTATAGAAAGTGATGGAAATGTTCCCACCCCCAATAGTTCAAATGACACTTCCAATTAGAAGTTGTGGATATGATCATGTGGGTATCTTCAGGTGATGATGAGGCCTCTGTCCGTTGACCTTGGCATATTTTGATAACGGGTTGCAGCTGCGCAGAGAAAAGAAAGCTTAGCGAGAAATAGAAACCTAACTCTATTTTATGCTCCCCCCTCCCATTTATACAACAGATGGATGTAACACCTCCAGCTCACTTCCCCAACTTATTCCTACCTCCCCTCCCCCCTCCCGTTACTTATGGCAGTCGAAAGATGCAAAGCAATAGCAGAAGATCTTGAAGGCTGACAGATAGTGGGTAAAATATGATTGAAAAAGAGATTCTGCAAAAGTACATAAGATTGTATTGCTGTATTTATATTTGAAATAATGTTAGAAAACTGGATTTAATAATAGTGCTTAATTTGCTATGGATTATTGTTTTAATTATATAATAAACTTATTACCCTTTCTTATTTTATAATGTAGTATGTAGCTTTGGAATGTACTAAGTAGAATCAGAATGCAAAGTATATATTATTTTAAGTGTTAAATTTAGGGGAAAGATTTAAAGGCATCATACTTCAATCAGTGATTACAGGAGAAATTCTGTGTTAATGAGAAAAGATAATCGAAAATTGAAATAGAACAGACAAAAGATATATGCATAATGTTTTAAATTGAGATGAAATAAATAAAACAGAATTAAGAGAGTGAAAAGAGGGGAGAAGCTATATAGAAAATGGAGAATGGTAAATAAGATATGAAATGGGATAAAAAGTGAGCATGAATTCAAATTTATGTCTGTACAAAAACATGTAACCCGGGACTAAGCCGCTTTCCCAAAAGAAGTTTTATGTTTTTATGTTTTATATTTTGTTTGTGTATGTTTGTTTATTGAAAATCAATAAAATTGTTATTAAAAAAAAAAGAATCCTGTCAAAGGATGGCAGTGATTGAATGAGGTTGAAATCTGAGAACTGCAACTGTTTCTAAACTGACTCCCAATTTTCTGGTCAGCACCGTGTGGCCTATGTGTCACCAGTTTTCCATTCAGAAGGTGTTCTTCAGAAAACATAAAAGAAAAGAGGCACGATTGGAGGATAGAAGCCACGAGAAGTGGGACCTGGTGGAATGGGAAGCAAGCCTATGGGGAAGCAAGCCAGTTGTGAAGTCTGTAGCAAATTGTCTGAGACGAATTGGCTGCAGTGAGTTTGCTGTGGCGAGTTGTCCCATATACAATAAAATGGCTACTTCAAGAAGTCAGGAAGCAACTGATAGGACTCAATATGACTTCATGCCTG
The DNA here is from genome assembly GCA_015471245.1 of Laticauda colubrina. Lineage (NCBI taxonomy): Eukaryota > Metazoa > Chordata > Lepidosauria > Squamata > Elapidae > Laticauda > Laticauda colubrina. The sequence goes on along the minus strand of BLBF01000055.1, from coordinate 20,176,962 downwards.
GAAGTAGAGTAGTAGCTTAATAATAATGTGATGAATTCCCATCTGATAGAATGATTAGAATTCCCTAAATACATAATTATTTAGTAATAGACATAAAAAACATATAATAGCAATAGCAATCGCACTTATATATCACTTCACAGTGCTTTGCAGCCCTCTTTAAGCGGTTTACAGAGTCAGCATATTGCCCTCAATAATCAGGGTCCTCATTTTACTGACCTCAGAAGACTGGAAGGCTGAGTCAACTTTGAACCTGGTGAGAACTGAACTGTCAAACTGCAGCATACATACTAATGTTTTTTTTGTTATATTTTGCTTTTCTGTGTTATGATGATGATTCATTAATTTGCTAATGATTTATGGATTAGCATGGTGACTAATATCTCATTCAGGGTATATTTTGCAGAAAGCCAGATGATTATTGAATATTTTGTTTCTATTCAAATTATGTAGCACAAGTTTTGTAATATCTAACAACTAATAGCTCATATAGGATATAATGTATTCGGCAGAAAGCCAGATAATTATTGAATATTTTACTTCTGCTAAAATTATATAGCATATAGCACAAGTTATAAAGAAAGAAAGCAAATTATGATCTGATACACAGCAATAAAAGCTTCTAACCCATAACTGTAAAATCTGTTTTCTCAGTACTTAAGGATTTAGTAACATGCTCTTTTGCATATTACATAGAAATAATCCCTAATATGTAAATGTGGTTCTAAACTGAAATACTACTTTCACTACCTGGGAAATAATCCCCACTGAACTCAGTGGGACTTTCCTAAGGAGGATTTATATGCACGGTAGTTAACATGGGTTTTCCGTTAAAAGCTGCAGTCCAGAAGCCACAACAGCTGCCTACCACAGATCCACCCACTCAGTGTGAAATCTTAATAAAATGTTATATTTGGAGCCTTTCATCAGTTTATAATGCTAGTGTCATACATGAAAGAGTAACATCAGCCTGGGATATATGATAGCAAGTTTTAATGTTAATGTATCCCTCTCTCTCTTTCTTTCTCTCTCTCTCTCTCTCTCTCTCCCCCACTCTCTCTCAGAAGGAGGGAGGGAGGGGGAGAGAGGGAGGGGGAGAGGCGAAGAGGGGGAGGGAAGAGAGAGAGAAAGACAGAGGGATGGAAGGAGGGAGAGGGAGGGAGGGGGAGAGAGAGAGAGAGAGAGAAAGACTCATTTAAGTTAAAAAATTGTTAAACAACTAAAATCATCTTTGGATGCAATCCATTTGTTTAAAAAGTATATTTCTCTCTGTGTGTAAGAATTCTAAATTAAAACAGCCACTATACGAAAAGGAAGAGTTAATGAATTGCTGAAATAAAACAAGATGCAAAGTGTTTTTCCTGTTTATTATGGCTGCATCTCAAAATAAGCCAGGATATACATAAAAATCATATCTAGGTAAATGTGTGTGTGTGTGTGTGTGTGTGTGTGTGTGTGTCTGTCTGTCTGTCTGTGTGTATACACATAACTGCCCCTACCCCATTTTTCGGTGTAAAAGATTGAACACCAACCACAGATATTAGGTTTATAAATTCTATAATTATAAATTTCAACTTGCAACTGACATTTCTAACTTTGAAGCTGCCAGGAATTTCATAAAAGGCAAAATTGATATAGTCAGATTTATTTTGTGCATTGGCTGCCAAAGGAAAAATATGGGGTTTTTTACCCACAGTGCTAATGCGAAAAACAAAAGAAATTGGAATTTTAGGCTTATATACTGCTCCATAGTGCTTTAGTTTAAAGGGCCCACTGAGCAGTTTGCAATATAGAAGTATTATTTGCATATTGCCTCCAAGAAACTAGGTCCTCATTTTACAGATCTCAGAAGGATGGAAGGCTGAATCAATCATGAGCCCCATCAGGATCAAACTCAAGGCTGTGGGCAGAGTTTGTGTGCAATACTGCCCTTTAAGCACTGAGACACTAAATATCTCCGCAAAGCACCAGGAATTTGCAACACACAATCACAATTCCATGTAAATGCATATTAAAGGTATGCATGCTTCAAAAATGATTTGGCAGAAGTGTTTTAGAGCTCAATACAGTACAGCATTTCATTAGTATTATTTTATAAAGCTTGAAACATATATAGTTTTTTTGAGAATTAGATTAATTGATTCTTTAAAGCATCCCTATCTTTTTTGTAGGTTCACGAGAACACCTGGGAAAAAAAGATGGCTGCATTATTTAGTGATAAAGTACACAAATGCCTTCCGAAATATTTTTTCTAAATAATTTTCGAAGCAGGCACTGTCTGAGTATATATGTATGAGCATTAAAAGTTCTATTACTCATTTTGAATACAAATGTGAAAAACTTTTCTAAGTCAAAACATTGACTCATTTGCTAATGTGTCATTCCAAGTATGCCAGAAGAGATCTAATCTCAAAGCAGACTATTCTGACATCCTGAGAACAACTTGACTTCAAAATGTTTTTCCTTCCTCTAGATTCAGATGTTGCTACTCGGACTTTTTGAAAGTCTTAGTAGTTTAGGACTTAGGTACAAACTGTTGTGGAAGAAATATCCTTCTGTCTTCACTTCCAAGTGGGGAAAAAGACACTGGATTCCTGGAAATTGCTTGCAAAGAAGGTTTATTGATGAACAGGATCACATGCAGGGATGGAGTTCTACAGGTTCGCACCTATTCGCTATAACCGGTTGTTAACATTCTAAGCAGTTCAGAGAACCGGTTGTTAGAAGAAATTACTGGTCTAATCCTATAAGGAAGGCAGGAAGGAAACATTCTGGTGTTGCATCCGCGTCATCCGCTAGGCATCCGCTCTGCATCCGTTCCTTCTGCTGCATGTCCGCTTTGCTGTGCTTCCCCGGAAGCCCTGTGGATGTGCCATCTGCTCCCATCCGCTTCCATCTGCTAGGCTTCCATGGAGCATCCGCTTTCCATCCCCTCTACATCCTCCCCCCGTCCGTTCCTTTCCGTTGTTGTCCACTCTGGTTATGCAAATTCGGGGCACTTTTGAGAGCGGATAACAACGGATGGAACATTTTCTTGTCCGCTGTGTCCTTTTTACAAACGTTTTGCATCTGTCGGCCAATGTGACAGGCCCTTTAAATGCCATAAACTTTCCTTCTACCTTTATACCTATGAGCCTGGAATTTACATACTGCAAGTGCAAGACTATCTATTGGACATCAATGGGTAATTGAAAAATACTGCTTTAATAATGAAGCCATTGGGAATATTGTGGATGTTTTGGACTCTGGAAAATGCTGTCCCATTTCTTTTTTCGAGGAGCAATAAATCTAATCAAGTAAAGCAGCTTATGACAGGAAGTGAAGGGAAGTAATTATATTCAGAAAAATATATTGGGATTATGCAATATTTGTCCATAGAAAGTCAAATTAAGACAATAGCTAAAAATACATTTTATATCAATCAAGGCTAATACTGAAGACAATGTTAAGTACATAATAATCTATGTAGTCCTGCTCCATTTTGGCACTAACCTGTTGATTCCAGTGTTGTCAAATATTGGAGCTATGAGGCAAGTTTCCTAAATTTTAGGAAGATTGTATCACTTTACTTTGTCCATCCCCAACTCCGTGTCCATTAGAGTAGGAAAGGGCTTTCAATACATACATCATTTTTTTCTTCCCTTTCTTTTGTAATTTTTCTCAGCAGAGTAACCAACAGAACACTCTATTAATCTTTCAAATGTTTAAACATATATAAAAGGAACACAGTACTTTTCTTTTAAGGTAATATAAATAAAACAAGGGCCTTGTCTTAATCCCATCACCCTGCAGCTGAAGGGGGTGGGCAGGGAGTTGCAGGAAACTGCTTTGTCTTTAAAAACATGTTTCTCCTTTTATCATCCAGGGAAATATAATATTCTATCTTTTTAATATTTCTGAGAATATTTCATTCTTCTAGGAGAGGGGTGGGTGCTAACTTTCTACAAAGTATTGCGTGCATGTCCATGAATGCCTATGAAACACAGGAAAGGCCTTGAAATGGTAGCATTTGAATCTTCAAGGGGATGTCGCATTTTAACAGTTAAGCAGTAAATTGAGATTTTGCAAATTTTCCTTCCCGTGTTTCAGATGGTCTTATTAGATATGGGAAAATTTACTGGAGAAAGGGATTATGTTTGGAAGAGCGAGCAGTAAAGCAAACCAGGCTGTCAAAGAACATGGCAAAGCTGACATCAACCAGAGCATATAAAAACTCAAAGAAGCAGTGCAAAAGTGGAAGATATGGAGAAACCTAGCCCATAAAATCATCAAGAGTTGGACATGATTGAGTGGTGTTGGAAGAAATATCCTTCTGGGTTCAGTTCCAAGTGGGGAACAAGACACTGGAATCATGGAGGCTGTTTGGAAATAAGGTTTAAGAGTGGACAGGACCACATGGCTTGGAGCTCCAAAGTGAAAAGGACGATCACATGCTTCAAAATGTTGCGTGAAGGAAAAAAAAGGCCAAGATGCTGAAACACCCTTAGGGTGTTTTGTTTTTTTTTCATTATTGTGGAAAGTGCTATATTTTATTTTTTATTTTTAAAAATATTTTTTATTCTTTAAAAACAAAAAGTACAAAAATCTCATTTCTATTAACAGTTATTGTGTCATTGTATATACAAAAAATAATGGACTGTGCAGAACTAGATAAATTCACTATGGAACTAAAAGGCAAAGAGGATCGAGAATACTATGCGACATGGGAGAGGTAGTCCGAATGGGTGAAGGATAAGGATAAAAATACTGTATAGTCACAAAGTAAGAAACATGTATATACAACGAGAGACCCTTAGTTTTATACAGGAGTGGGATTCAGTTGTTTTTAACAACTGATTCTGGGGGCATGGCTTAGTTGGTGGGTGTAGCTTGGTGGTCATGTGACTGGGTGGGCGTGGCCAATTCAACATCACTCATGTCAAGGTGCGCTTCTCCTAGCCTGGCCTCTCATGACAGTGGGGATGCTGCAATGGTCATAAGTGTGAAAAATGGTCATAAGTCACTTTTTTTCAGTGCCATTGTAACTTTGAATGGTCACTAAATGAACTGTTGTAAGTCAAGTGTACAAAAATACAAAAAGCTTTTTTTGCTTGCAAAAAGCTGCCCTAAATACCAATCATTAGATTAAAAATACCTGCAAGCTGGAGTTACAAATCAGGCTTGGTGCCAGAGCACCTTGAGGAATTAAAATTGTTAAAATACAATGATAACTATCAAGCAGCCATCTCTTGCTCATAAAGTGAAACCCTTTAGCAGAAAGGTCATTTAAGCTCTCCAGAAAAAGCACATTGTGTACATAAAAGTATACTTCCTCTTGGAAGTATACCCCAAAAGTACAGTGCAAGATAGTACACTAAAGCAGTGAAAGAAGAGTCCCTCCCCAGATAGAAAAAGAAACCATGAGGCAGGAAAAAATTCAAGCACAATATAAATAATTAAATCACAACAGTAACTGTTGCTGGTTGAAACTGAATAGGGAAAATTATCCCATCAATAAACACAGGATTAAACATCACCAAGCACAGAATTAACCTTCACCAAAAGTCAGTTTTAGACCAAAACTCAGAACGGGTATGTAAACTCACGTTTGAATGTCAATCTTTCTAGCTAGCCAAGAAGCCTTGCTGAATGTCACTCACCTTGGTTCCCTGTCACTAAAAGCTTTGCTTCATTATTCAATTATTTCTTCAAAGTGCTGATTGTCCAGGGAAGTATTTTCTCCCAACAGCAGTGTTAAAAGCTAAAAGCAACCCTTCCCCTTTAAGAAAATCAAGCCCCAGAAGCTCTGGAGACAGGAAGTCTAGGTGTACTGGCAAGAATGTAATAAAGGTGGAAAAAAAACAAAAGGAGATTGCTTCTAACTACTGGTTCTCCGAACTGCTTAGAAAATTAACAAGGGGTTCTATGGAACTGGATATAACCAGTAGAATCCCACCCCTGGTTTTATATCCTATGTTGGTCTCCACCTTAGTGTTTCCTGTTCCTATGTAAGAAATGTATCTCATTGGCTGTCAGACTCCCAAGGGTCTTAGCTAACTTTGTAGGCTTTGTCTGGACCACATGGCTTTACCTGAGTGCTGGCTGATGCAATCTTCCCAGGCCATGTGGTGAGATGGGTAGAGGACTTTGTAATGTAGAATACTCTGGCCCAGGCCTTAATGGCCCATCCATTAACAAAGGTGGGGGAGAGCTTCTGCTTCCAAGGTGAGTTTTTGCATCTGAGTTTTTATTTCTCTTTTTAGGGAAAATAATCTGCCTTTTTAGTGTATCCTAAAATATTTCATTTCTCCAGGAAAGGAGTGGGTGATAGATTCCAACACTAGATATCATCATCATCATCATCATCATCATCATCATCATCATCATCATCATCATCATCATCATCTGGACCAGATAAGACTAAATATGGTGTTTGAACGAAAACAGCAACAAAAAGAGGCTTATCCTTCCATGGGTTCCATCAAAAACTTGACATCCAACAAGGAAGTCAAATGAGTTAGCTCATTTTTTTAAAAAAAGGATGGCCTTGATACATTTGCAAGTTATCCAAGGGGTTTTAGGCAACCTTCAGGTACATCAACAAGAATCACAACACTTCTTAGTGGTATCTTATAGGTTTCTCATGCAAATCTGTGTCAATCTATTGTTTCAGAGATTATTCCCCTGAAATCTTTAAATTGCAATTAAAATGTCATTAAGAAAGACTGATGAGATCAAAGTCTATGACAATAATTCTAGGCCAATAATGAAAACAGCATCAAGAATAATTCTAATACATATCTGCTCTCCTCTGACTGGGAAATATTAGTTGTTTTTTAAGCAGCCTGATGGGTGAAGTGCTACAACATGCGATATCTTTTAGGAAATCTGCAATGCAATGATCATACTGCAGAATAAAACTTGTTGAGTAAGCTTGATTTAGTGGTTTTAGGCACCTGGCTAGAAGCTAGGAAAGAGTGAGTTCTAGTCCTGACTTCGATGTGAAGCTAGCTTGGTGATTGTGGGCAAGTCATTCTCTCAGACCCTTTCACAATAGATCAGGTCAGAAAACATCCTACACACATCTGATTGGATATAGGCTATAGTTGTTGAATTTTGAAAGTTTGAACATCTTTTTTGTGCTTTTTCTGTAGGCCAGGCTGTAGCTCTCTGGATGTCCTTTTCTGTAATAGAATCAGTGATAGGCAAAGCAGTGCGCGCTGCCAAACAAATTGTCTGTGCATTTGGACAGAATATAAAATAATCTTCAAAGGTTTTTTTGTGATCAAGATCAGCAGTGCTGATCTTTTTCTTAATTATAGTCTAGCCTAAACAGACTTGGGAACCAACCCCTGAAGATGATACTTGAATCCTAAGGGGCCCTTTAACACTTCCTTCGATGCTATCTTCTATCCAGTGTCAAGCTGAATATTTAGTTCTTCCATTATCTGATCTTTCCAAAACATCTGCAGTTTCTCAGCCGCCAAAATGTTTTTAGATCTCTGGAGTCAATAACCTGGAAGGATAACATATCACTTCATCCTACCAGCTTTCTTTAGACATCAATTGATGATAGGAAGGTCCTAGAATAAATGTGTCTCTTATAGTGAGCTTCCCAGGGAACTGACGTACTTTGTCAAAATTCAGATTTGTTCTTGCTTCTCCCACTTACTTTGAATACCCATCCATAGCTCAAAGTCTTCAATCAAAACAAAACTATTTGTGTATTCAATAATCATGAAGGGATTTTAAAGATAGAATTTCTTCTAGCTGATTCCCATCATTGAATAGCAATGCTGAAAGCAACATCAGATAGCTGCATACCATTTCGAATAATGATACAGTTAGAATTTTCATTATTTGCTGCTGGTGAGTACCAACAAAATGGAAGCCAAAAAGGAACTTGGAAAAGCAAGTAGGAAATGAAGGATATGAGACCCACACGTTTTGGAATAGGTGAAAAATGTATTAATGTTATATTGATAAATTGCATTCATGTCCAAATATGTTTATTTGCAATTTCAAAAATATTTCCCCCATGTGTTCCTATAACTGAATATTTTGCTTGGATGCCCACTTGACACAAAACTCATCTAAAGTTTGTTTTTGCCTCATACTCTATACATACATATGAACGCTGGAAGGCTCAAGAGAAACTGCCTGCCAGAGCATCTGCCTAAACAAATCCATGATACAGTCTTTTGATTGCCAGAATGCTGTTTTTGAAAAAGCAAATTCATTTCTAAGGTTCTCAGATCTGTTAAAATGCTTCCTTTCAATACCTGACAGTATCATTGTTATAGGACCAAGATTAAACAAATTTATTTCAATCCCAATTTTGATACTTTTTTTTTTTCATAAAAATTTGGAATGGTATTACCATACTACCAGGGGTGGGATTCTACATGGTCAGTTCGCCTCTATAGAACTGGTTGTTATAATTCTGCCCAGTTTGGAGAACAGGCAAATAGCTCCACTGGCTGGCCCCACCCATCCCCGCCTACTCACTCCTTACTTGGCATACACACCATCAAACTTGCCTGCCTTTGGTAAGTTGCTATTTTTCCTTTTTTTTCTTTCCTGACCATCAGCTGTTCTGCTGTGCCGGAAGATTTAGATTAGCTAGAAAGCAGGAAATCATTGGATTTCTTGTTTTCTAGCTAATCTAAAAGCAGAGCTGAACCTTTCTTAGGACTGAAGCTTCTATTTTTCAGTGCAGACTCAGGCAGCAGATTTTAGAAAGATAGATCTCTAAGTGAATCTGTGGTTCTGTGAGCAACTCAATCTGCCTGACTGCTTTGCCTGATTTAGGTAAAAGTTGCTCTTTTTTATTAAAAAAAATCAATATTTACATAAATATTTACAATATTTACATACAAGCCATACCCAGCCAGTCACATGATCACCAAGCCACACCCAGTCAGCAAGCCACACCTATCCAGTCATGTGACCACCAAGCCACACCCACAAATTAGGCCATGCCCACAGAACCAGTTGTTAAGAAATTTGAATCCCACCCCTGCATATTACCATATTATTAGACTAGGGGCAGAAAGTTTCTGGTTCTATTTCAATCTTAGCCACTGTCTCCCATTCCATCTTACCTTAAAAAATTGTTGTGGGGAAAAATAGGAGTGCTATATATGCCATGAGAACTTTTGAACAAAAGGCTGGATATAAATCTAATAATTAAACATGGATGCATGGATGGACACATGGATGCATGGATGGATGGAGGACGATAAATTCAGAAATTCATTCTTTTTTTTTAAGTTATGCTTTCAATGTCCTGTCCCAGTTCCTGGAGGCTAAGTGATATGGATAGTGTAAAAACAATTTTGACTTAATCCTACAAAGACTGAATGGTTGCGAATATTAAGACTCCCCAGATCTTTAAAGAAAAAAGCCAGTTCTTTCTCCATCCTCTGTATGAAGACTTTTTCTTTTAGTATAGTATTATTTAACGTCCATCTAGATCTTCTTCTTTGTCCTTTTCATTTAATTGTCATTGGATTATGATCTGCCCAAATTCTGGTTTAGGCAGATTATGATCTGCCTAAAAATTCTGTTGACATCCATATCATATCTATTCTGGAGCATGATAAATGTCTGTTTGAATAGAAGGTGTATTGTTTAGTCTTTGCATTTCTTTCTCTCCATGCATCTTTTAAGTTTATTTCATCTGTCATTTTAAAAAAGAAGACACACTTCTGCACTTCCCCATTCAAGAGTGATATATCTAGGGGTCTCCAGTGGTGAGATTCAAAATATTTTACTGCGGGTTCTGTAGGTGTGGCTTAGTGGGTGTGGTGTGGCTTGATGGTTGTGGCTTGGGTATGGCAGGGGAAGGATACTGTAAAATCTTCATTCCCTCCCCAATCCACTAACCTGCTTTCCAGCTCCGTTCTCTTGTGCAAGGCAACAAAAGAAGACCCAGCTGATCAGCTGGGACTTGGAAGGCAGAGAATAGATGGGGTGGGCCAGTCAGAGGTGATATTTGCTGGTTTCCTGAACTACTCAAAATTTCTGTTACCGGTTCTCCAGAACTGGTCAGAACCTGCTGAATACCACCTCTGGGTCTCCTTGGACTCACAGCTCCTGCTTGGCAGCTGTGGCCAAGGAAGCCTTTGCCTCGTAAATTTGCCTAGAGTCTTTTGATTGGATTAGATAACCTCCAAGGTCCCTTCCAACTCTTATTATTTTATATTCTATGATTGAGTTTCCAGTTGTGCACCTCCCTGGAACAGGAAGCTCTTATAGATAATTACTCACTAGCTTCCCAACTGCACGGACCAAAATTATATCCACTTGATTTACATCATTTGATATCTTAACATAGCATTAAAATACTAATCAAATAAATGGACAAAATGCCTGACTCAACTGAGAAACTCTTCAGTAAATTAAAACTTCCAAATACGATGTTTAATATGTGCCAGGGATTACATAGAAAATATTGCCCAGTCCATAAAGTAAATAAGATGTAACTATAGATGTTAACCCTAATCTGAAATCTTTCACAAAGTTTCTTTTAAAGCCATTAGTTTAGAACTATTCAGTCTGGTTATTCTACAACAATCAAAGGTTATCAGCATACACAAGGATTTTATTTGTTTTATTAGCTTCTGTAATGGGAGTTGCTCAATCAGCAATAGAAAACTTTCAAATCAGAATCCCCTTTATTCTTGTTTGTCCTCCCATCTCAATCCTGAGTGGTTGGTAACATAGCAACAAGCTGCAGCTTTTCATTATCATCATAATTTGCTACCTTACCAACATCCAAAGGTGACATTTCAGTCAGGCCAAGCTATGGACTTCAGTCCATAAACGAACTGAAGTATGAAACTTTCCATCGAAAGGAGAGAATGAACTCTGAACAGACCCATCCGACAAAGCGTTTATATAACAACCTATAATACTGCTCATATTTTAAGTGAAGAAGGGATAAAACACTTATTAAAACACTTAAAACAATAATTACAAAGCCAGCAGGATGGCTACAAAATTAGGCCAATTCACTCATCCCACATTTACAAACAAAGCATCAGTCTTTGGTTTTTTTTCCCTCTCTATTGTATTTCATGAAGGAAAATGTGAAAAACTAAATGGAAAAAGTTACATGAAAACCTCAAAACCACATAAAAAAACCCCCACACAAAATAAAGAGCATTTAGATTAGGAGTAGGAGTGACATGATAGTAATGTTCCAGTATTTGAGGGGCTGCTACAAAGAAGAGGGGGTTAATATATTTTCCAACATACCAGAAGGCAAAGGCAAGTCAACCAGCAATGGCTGGAGACTAACTAAGGAGAGAAGCAACCTAGAACTAAGAAGAAATTTCCTAATAGTGAGAACAATAAACCAATGAAACAGCTTACCTTCAGAAGTTGTGGGTACACAGTCACTGGAGATTTTTAAAAAGAGACTGAACAGCCATTTGTCTGAAATGATATAGTCCTAATGTTCTAACCCTTGTGACTTTGTGCAGGAATCCAGTCTTCTGATATATTCCACCATGTCAAATACAGGGCTGTCTGTAAGATCCTGTTGCTTTCATCAGAATGAAAACAAAAAAAAAAGAATCCTGACATCACCTTGTAAACCCCACCCCTTTAGGGTCATGCATGCAATATTATGAAACACATAAAAAAAGGATTGAGGCTTCTATCATGAACCCCAATGCCCATTTTCATCAGTCTGGTCCCTGCTTGTTTGTCTTGCGAACAGCACTGATTAGATAGTATACCTTTGACACCTAGTGCAATACTTCCCACAAAGTGCTTCCTTCTGTTTATTCTATAGAGCAGGGGTGTCAAACTCACGCCATCACAGGGGAGCCACATGATGTATTGGGACTTTTTTCCCCCTTTGCTAAACTAGGCATGGACATGGCCACAGGCTAGGAGTTTGATTGCTCTGCTATACAGCCTACATCCAGAAATGATAAGTGCTTACTTAGGCTTTCCATCCACTTGATTCTACATTGCTTTAATCAGTCACTGCAATTCCTTCCACTTTTGCTCAGTGGTTAGCATTGTCAACACGCTTGGGACAAGCATGACCTGGATGACCAAATATCTCCATAGATATTATCATGGAAAAACAAACTTATCTATCATGTCCCTTTGGCACAATCTTTTTCCATAGCCTTTCTTTCTGTCACATTCTGTCCATTAACCTGCTTCCAACATTAGCCTTATCTCTTCTAGCATTTTTGGAAATGTCTACAGTCAGTCAAGCTCAGCACCTGCTGACACTGCCCCAAGAATCAATTTCAAAAACTGTCCTGCTACTTTTTTGATGTTATCGTACAAACATCTTGGCTCTGATACTCTTGTCTCTTTCTATGCTGTAGGTTCAGCTTATCCCAGAAAGTTCCCTACTGTCTATCAGTCTAAACATTCCTTTGGGCTCCAATATCTCATCTTTGATTTAGTGCTACTTGTCTAGACGATTCTGCACAGAGATATATAACACTTCTGCTATGTTTGGCCATCCTAGACTTCCTAACATTCTAGAAATGTAACTGCCAACTGAATTTGGCTGCCAAGATTGGCCAATTCCATCCTAGTGACATTGGTGCCAATGGAACTACTACCTTCTCACCAGAAATACCCAATCATTTATCTGCTCTACAGAAGCTGACTGAGATTAATGGGCATTTGTAAGACAGCCAGAAAGCGTAGTGGTTAAGAGGTTGGCTTGACCCAAGAAAGACTTCAGTTGAAGTCTAGCCTCAGCCACAGAATGTAGCTGGGAGTCTTCAGGTCAATCCAAATCCCCATCCAGGGTTACTGTTAGGGGAAGGGGATTAAGAAGAGACTGAACAATGTCTTGAGCACCTGAAGAAAAAACAAGGGATGCATTTAACCATCAGAAAATCTTTCTGGCTCTCTACTTCCACTCGATTTCCATTTTGTCTGAGAACCTGCTTAGCATTATCTCCTAAACTGAGACAAATCTTTGAAAACACTGAGTTCATGACAAATTATTCCCTATAAGAGCACTCATTGGTTTTATTTATTAATATTTACATCATGGAGCTTTAGTAGAAATATCAAGGGAAGGGTAGGTAAAGCACATACACTTTTTCAGCATTTAAAAGGATAACTATAATCAGGCAAATAGCACATTGTTACCTAGAAAATGCTTTTATCTGTAATGAGGAAAATAGGAGAGCTTGGCAAGAATTAAGCTCCCCTTCCACCCCTCCCCCAAAAAAACCCCATGAGCAAAAAGTTTATTACATTTGCATGGCCTGCTCTTTTGACAATTTCACTAGCTTTCATTTTAAAAAAAAATTATGCAGATAATATATTAGATACTGCTGGAAGAGTTTTCTCAGCAGTTTAGAATGTTAATCTGCCTGGGCTCATTTGGTGAGATTTCAGTATATCCAACTGCATTCTGAAAGTTATTAAAGGAAAAACGTCAAATGCAATCCTATTTCAGAGAGTCACAGAATCCCAGGGTAGGCCTGTGTTTGAATTTCTATCTAAACCCAGCTGTGGTTCACACATATTTTTTCAAAAAGAACTAAGCAACAGTTTTCAATGTTTATCTCTATCTGCAGTTTCTCCCTCCAGTGCTGCTGCTACTGTTATTTATTATTATTGTTGTTGTTGTTGTTGTTGTTGTTGTTGTTGTTGTTGTTGTTGTTAAAATTGTATGCCCACTGAACTTTCAGGGAAGCAATGGTGAACTGAAGTTGGCTCTGCTAAAAACCAACAACTCCGGACAAGGAGTTGCTCTTCTGAGGAGACCACAAGAGGGTAAAGCCCCTGTCCCACTGCACCAATGGATGCAAAGAGGATGTAAAACGTTAAAAAATGTTGGAAAACGCTATGCATCCATTGTGTACTCATTGCATACATGTTTCATATGCTCTATCCTTTGAGCATCCGTCCACTGAGATTTCATCTGCTCAAGAAGTTTTGAGCTGCACAAAACTTTGTGAACGGATGAACTTTCTGGTATGTACAATGTAAATCCGTGACATACGAGCAACAAACGTTCTATGTCCATTTATCATCCGTTAAATGTCCGCTGTATCCTCTCTGCATCCTCTGGGCATCCCCTCAACTCACATCCGCTGCAGCTGAAAACAGAAAGAGGGAGGAAACAAAAGGTACATGGAACGTCTACACAGCATTAGTAGCACGGAAATAGAAAGGATGAGCAGTGAACGGTTTGCATCCTATATATATCCTCTAGGCTTCCTATGAACATCCGTTTAAAATCCCCACTACATATTACCCACGTCCGTTCTTTTCCTTTCTTTTCCATTCTGTTTATGCAAATTTTTGCCACTTTTTGGAACGGATGACAACGGATGGAGCACACCCAAAATTTTGCTTGTCTGTTGTGTCCCTTTTGCATACGTTTTGCATCCGTTGGCCAGTGGGACCTAGCCTTAATTCTCTGGTCGGTTTAAAGGTCTGGGAATGAGAGAATCAGGGGTGACCTGCTACCGATCTGCCCCAATTCACATGAACCAGTAGCAAATTTTAGGTCATTCGGTGCTGACAAATCCAACCACTGTCTGGCCCTGCTCACCCCACCCTGTCCCTCCCAGGAGTCCCCACACAGCTCATTTTGGATCCCACAGGGCCTGTGCAGAGGCTCGGAAGGGTGAAAAATGGGCCTCCCAAAGGCTCCAGAAGGCCAGAACAGGCCAGTTTCCAGCCTCCAGAGAGCATCCAGGGCCCAGGGAGGATGAAAATGTCCCCCCCATTGTGGTGCAGGAGGCCGATTAGGCCAGGCCCACTATGGCCACACCCACCCAACAATGGGGCAGAGGAACGGTTGCTAAAATTTTTGAAGCCTACCCCTGGAGAGAATAGCCATCTCAGAGTGACCAGTCATTCCATCAAATATCCATTAATTTTAAATATCAGGGAAATATTAGGGGAAAAGAAACTTCCAACTGAAGCTCTGAAACACACTGCAGATCTATAAAATATCTGATTTTTTTCTACAATGCAGTGGGTAACTAATAGTGGTGTTTGGGACTACAGTCTTGTCTGCAGTAAATATTCTAATCAAACAAGTCATATCTGGGACCTTTCTGCCAATCCCAGGTAATAACTGAATTAAGACTTAACTGTATGAAGCTAGAGAATTTGAAGTAGAATTTGGATTCAGTGCATTGTATTCACAACTATCGAACTGCATCTGCTGCAAAGAGTAAAAATATTAAGCCCCTGTCACACTGCACCAACGGATGGAAAGAGGATGTAAAACGGACAAAAAAAGCTTGCCATCCGTTGGTTAACGTGATGTATCCGTTCTGTACTCACTGCCTCCGTTTTGCTTCCCCTCTATCCGTCCAGCATCCGTTTATTGACGTTTCATCCGCTCAGAAAGTTTTGAACTGCTCAAAACTTTTGAGCGGAAAATGTATCCAATGCGTCTGTTCTGCATCCGCGAGGCATCCGTTCTGCATCCGTTACACATCCGCTATATCCGCTAGGCATCCGTTCCGCATCCGCGCAACTCGCATCCGCTCGGACGCAGGGAGGAAGTGGAACGGACGCAGAACAGATGCAGAACAGATGCCTAGCAGATGCAGCACGGAAACAAAGCATTTAAAATGGAAAAAACGTTCGCAGAGGGGACCTATCTCAGATATTAAGGATGTCTAGATGATGCCTAGAGGATGCAAAGGGACACCTAGGGGAAAACCTATACTGCCTATAAAAAGGGGGAGCAACTCATCTGGATCTCACTTTCAGACCAGCAGACCAGCTGTGCAGACCTCTGCAGCCTTCATCTGATTCTTGCTCTTCCACAGCATCCAGTCATGTCAACCGTGGATCATAACAAAGTCCTTTTGGCAGCCACCATCGTTCTGCAACAGTGCGAAGCCATCTACAGGCTATGTGAACTCTACTACGGGAAGAAAAAGAGGCGGCCAAGAAGCGTCTGGGTACGAAGATGGATCAGGAGAAGAGCAGAGTATGGACTGTACAACAAGCTGATGGTGGAGCTCAGGAACGAAGACACTCGTGCATTCCAGAACTTCATGAGGATGCCTCCAGCCATGTTTGACGAAATTGTGCAGCGGCTGACACCCAGGTTGACCAAGCAGAGCACCAACTTCCGGCCCAGCCTGGAACCTGGGCTCAAGGTGGCACTCACTCTGCACCACCTGGCCTCAGGGACCACCTACAGGAGCATGCAGTACGGCTGGAGGGTGCCACACAACACCATCAGCATTGGACCTCCAACAAGGCAATGGGGACATGGAGTCTGGGGAATGGAGGCAAGGGCAAAACCTGATAGACACTGAGGATGTGCAAGGCCCCAACAGAGCCTCATGTGAAGGGAAGAAGCAGCGCAACCTCCTGAAACACTGGTGCAACTCCCCAGCTGGAGCAGTGGAGTGGCAAGACAGGATGATAGATGATTAATGGATTCTTCCTTCAGCCTGTCTCATCACACTGATGAGATTGGGCCATTTATGTTGAATGGCCCTACAATGATCAGGGCATTTAATAAAGAGTTGTGTTTATGTTGGCATGTGTGGATGATTATTACATTATTATTAATAATAAAGGGCCACAGGTGTGGCAGCTGGCAGGGTGGACCATACAGTCCCACTATGCTTGCACTGGAGGTTTATCTATCTCACAGCTATTACCCATCCCAAAGGTATCCCTGCCCATCCCACAGGTATCGCTGCCCATCCCTCAGCTATTACCCATCCCACAGGTATCCCTGCCCACTCCACTGCTATCTTAAGCCATCCCACAAGCATGCAAAGGCTTAAACCAATTCTAAAAGTTTCCACCACGACTTTATTCAAAAAAAGAAATGAAGCAAGTGTGTGAATCAAAGATAAACTTTATTGAACAACAAGCTGTAAAAGAAAAATGACCCAAGTCAAGTGTCCAAATAAAGTCCAGAGGTAGCCAACCAGCCAGTCTCTGGCACTCCTCTTGGTCACTCGGAGGTGTGCTCAGTCTCAGGAGTGAAGGGTCCCGGTGCTATGGAGGTCGCTGGTTCTGGAGTGCTGATCTGACTCCCCACTGGGGTGCCTGGCCCTGAGAGGACAACAGGTGATGGTGTGTTGAGAAAGCTCTCGGACAGCTGGCTCAGCCCCGTGATGTTGAGAGCTCCTTCCTTCATGCCATGGGGTGTCAGCCCCAGTACCAAGGACATATGTACTGAGGTCAGGCTTGGCTGTGGGGTGGAGGTAGGAGCAGTGTAGTGGGGCTGTCTGGTCTGCAGCTGGGTGAGGACTGGCATTGGTGGCATCAGTGGCGTGGGTGGCATCAGTGTCATGGGTGGCATCGTTGGCGTCGGTGGCATCAGTGTCATGGGTGGCATCGTTGTCATCAGTGGAACCGGTGGCAACGGTGTCGTCCGATGACTCTGTGCCTGGACTGGGAAGGGCTGCTGCCTGTGCTGCTGGACCTCCTGGTAGCCGTAGCCCTGGTAGGTGAGGGCCTGTGGGAAGCCTTGGAATGGGAGGGATATCACCTGGGGTGGAGGAGCAGACCTGGACTGGGTGGGAGCAGGTTCCTCTGGATCTGGAGGGTTGTGAAGCAGCTCGGTGATCCGGTCCTTCACCACCTGGTACTGGGGTTCTGCCATGTCCATGAGGGTCTGGTTGACATAGGTGAGGAAGGGATTGCGGTTGGAGGATGAGGAGTCATTGTGGACCAGCTGAGAAAGGAGATCTATGCTGGTCCGGATGGTGTCCCTGATCTCCAGCAGGACAGTGTAGTTCTGCCCCTCCTGCTGTCTGGCTCTCTGCCTTTCTGTGGAGGTGGAGCTGTGGGTGGATGCGGGTACGGCTGTGGTGGATGCGCTGTCTCCTTTCTCCCACCACACCAGGGAGTCCTCCACGCGCTCCACCACGGTTACAACACCTGTCCGCGGGTTCTCTGCCGTGGCATGCTCCACAGAAACCTGCCTGGAGACTGGAACTGACTCTCGGCCGGAAGAGGACAGGGTCTCAGCAGGCTGCCGGAGAGACAGGGTAGACAGAGGGGCTGCTCCTCGGTGGCAGATCTCACCCTCCAGGAAGCTGCACCTGGCCATGACGTAGGTGTCTCTGTCCATCAGCTTGAACGCGGCCTGGCCAGATTTCTTGAGGTGCAGCTTCCCATACCAGGTGTGCACGTGCTTCCATCAGCCGAGGAGCACCTCCGAAGTGTAGCCCATACTCTCCGCCTTCTCTCTCCAAGCAGCATGCTTCCGCTTGGTGTCTTGTACATCCGGTGTCCCTTCTGCCACAGATAGTCATTCTCTCTCAGCCATTCCAGCACCTCATCCTCGTGTTCCTCCTCAATGGAGTATTGCCTCCTCTCCCGTTGTTGCATACGCCTCTTTCTCCCTTTGGCAGGACCAGATGGAACCTCATCAGAGGGGCTCCCAGGTAGTAGGGGCTGCTCCTCCACACCACCAGCAGCAGCAGCACTAGCAGGATCATAATCATCATCATCATCATCAGCAGCAGCAGCAGGATCATCATCATCAGCAGCAGCAGCAGCACCAGCACCAGCACCAGCAGCACCAGCAGGACCAGGATCAGCAGCAGCAGAGAAAGCACCAGCAGCGCCAGCAAGACCAGGAGCACGAGCAGTAGGAGCAGTACGAGCAAGTCCAGGAGCACGAGCAGGACCAGCAGGACCAGCAGGACGAGGAGCATCTTCAGCAGAGTAAGCACCAGCAGAAGCACCAACACCAGGAGCAGCTTCAGCAGAGTAAGCACCAGCGGAAGCACCACCGCCAGGAGCAGCTTCAGCAGAGTAAGCACCAGCAGAAGCACCACCACCAGGAGCAGCTTCAGCAGAGTAAGCACCAGCAGAAGCACCACCGCCAGGAGCAGTGCCAGCAGAAGCTCCAGCACCAGAAGAGCGAGCCCGAGTAGCAGAAGCCCCAGCAGAAGCAAAGTCAGGGACAGGGGGCGGGAGGGTGTCCCTGTCTCTCTTGCCAGGGATGGCGGCAGGTTGCTGAGGCTTTCACTTCCTCTCCATGGTTGTGGGGTTCCTGGCTGGCAGGGAGGCTGGCAGGGAGGCTGGCAGGGAGGCTGGCAGGCACCAAGGCTGGCAGGAAGGCTGGCAGGAAGCCTGGCAGGAAGCCTGGCACCAAGGCTGGCAGGAAGCCTGGCAGAAAGCCTGGCAGGCAGGCAGGCAGGCAGGCAGGCACCAAGGCTGGCAGGCAGACTGGTTGGCAGGGAGGCTGGAAGGCAGTCTGGCAGGCAGGCAGAGAGCAAGGCTGGCAGGGAGGCTGGC
>BLBF01000055.1:20077278-20156680 GCA_015471245.1 Laticauda colubrina | reverse complement strand
TAGTATTTCACCTAAAACAGTTAGGGTGAACAATGTTATCCCTAACACTCCCTTAGAATGTGAAGTGATTAAGAAAATACTGAGTTGCACTGAAATGGATAGATGTTGGAATTGAAAAATAAAGGCGAGACAGAATACGATGAGATATGGAATAAGTTTTATCAATGGTTGAAACGGAGAGGAGAGACCCAGAATAAATAACCAGGATTTAGAGAATGGAGAATTTAAATTATGTATGTGATCACAACAGAATATAATTGGATAAGACAAAAGTTAAAAATTAATATAGATGAGATGACAACAATAGCAATAACATGTGCTATAATATCATTTATATTAATATATACTTATATTCCACTTTATAGTGCTTTACAGCCCTCTCTAAGCGGTTTACAGAATCAACACATTGCCCCCAATAATTTGGGTCCTCATTTTACCCACCTCGGAAGGATGAAAATCTGAGTCAGTCTTGAGCCTGGTGAGATTCAAAAACTGCCAATTGTAGGCAACAGGCTGCAGCAGAAGTAGCTTGCAGTACTGTACTCTAACCAATGCGCCACCAAGGCTTTTTCTATTATTTATGATTATGATGTCTTTATAAATGTATATACTGGATAGACCAATTGTACAAAGGTAACAATGTATATATGATACCTATCGTATATTTTAGTATGTAAGGCAAAGACGATGCAGGATGGTTACACTGTGTCCAATGTTTTAATGTGTAATTCATAAAATTTATATTTTAAAAAGTTGGACATTTGGCAACTGCTTCACATTTATGTCAGTTGCAGCATCCTGAGGTCATGTGATCACCTTCTGACAAGTAAAGTCAATAGGGAAGCCAGATTTACTTAACAACTATGTTACTAATTTAACAACTGCAACGATTCATCTAACAGCTGTGGCTGTGCAAGGTCATAAAATGGGGCAAAACTTACTTAACTGTCTTAGTGAGCAACAGACATTTGGAGATCAATGGTGGTCATAATTCAAGGGCTACCTGTATTTAGCTCAGTCATGAAAAATTAAAAGCTGCTGCTTCTTTTTTTTATTTTGCCTTCCCCTGCCATCCTTTGGAATCCAGTAGGAGACAATGATTCCCCACTATAAAAGTTTCTCAGTTGGATTTTTGTCATGGCCGGGGGAGATGGGGAAATAACCTTTTTCATTTAACATTTCAGAATCCCAGTTAGAAAAATTGAAGGGTTTAATTGCCACAGCTGCTGCTCTAGGTTACATCAAAAGAAATTATTTCCAGAAGATAAAATCAAAATGGTCTGGTATGAGATGAAGTCTCTGTGTGGATTTTTTTTCCCCAAACATCTTCCCGGGAACTGATACTCCTGTAGTAGATTTGATTGAGCTGGATATCTATCATCTGTTGCCCAAGTGGGTTTCTTGGCTGTGAAACATTGTTTCTGCCATCCTCAATTTTCTGTAAACAAAGGAAACAATCAACACTGTAGCTTTTCTTGTGATGAGAGAGAGGCCAATTATTCTGTCTTTCTGGATAGCATGACCCTTGATAAAGCAGTGACATTGCAAGTGAAGTTGGATATGTTGATACAATTAATCTGATGGTGCAATGTACAGGCTGGCTCATCAGTGAGGTGAATAATGGTCCCAAATCAGGATTCATAGATAAATGTTAGAGGTAATATGAAGGAACATTTGCAGAGCTGGCCATTTCGTGGTGGTTTCTTAGATTTTCTAGGATTCCTAACAGGAGAAATAGTCTGGATTCTGAAATACAAAAAGGTGAACCAAGAGAATCAGGAAAATCAATCCTGGATTTAAAAAACAAACAAACATATCCAGTAAGGATTCTGGAGACTACATTTAAAGAACTTGGTTTCTTCCCTGTCAGCGTGTATAATTTAATGTAAGCAATTATGGTTAAAGAAGATATGGCCACCATTGTTGTTAAGTTCAAGGCTCTGTTGAAAGGCAGGAAGTATCTTTCTCTGAGGGTTCAAATTTTCCCACTGGGAGAGCTCTGGTGCAAGGATACAGACAAGCTGCTTGAAAGCTGGATCTTTTTATTCTCAGGAAGGCTAGAAGTATGACTGCATTCCCGGAGCTAGCTAGCTCTTTGAATCATAAGTTCCCAATTTTATACCTTTTTCCCTCCCTTTGTGTATAAGGTTTTGACACTAACATCCTGTCAGTTTGTTTTTCTTTCTGCCAAAAGGCAACCATAAGGAGGTGCGAAAGGGGCAGCTTCCTGTATTACCGGATTTTTTTTTTCCTCTGATCTCTTGTAGTTTTTTATGGCTTTATGTAATTTTCTATTTGTATTTCCTGCCTTTTGGCTGGTTTGGTATGTTATGGCTTTTGTCTTGGGGTGTGTTTATTAGATTTCTTTTCCTATGCAAGCCTGTTCCATGGCTGGCCTGATCTTCCCTTTCTACAGCTCAAGATTGACTCAGCCTTCCATCCTTTCGAGGTTGATAAAATGAGGACCTAGATTGTTGGGGGCAATATGCTGACTCTTAGAGAGAGCTATAAAGCACTATGAAGTGGTATATATGGTAAGACTAAATGCTATTGCTACGGCTATCTCTTTAGGTCTTCTACATGAGGATAGTGTAGCCTGCAGCTCTATGTATCCAGTTAACTAGATCATACGTAGCTAGAAATTTACATGGCTTAAGTAGTTTACTAGTTTTGAATTGAGCAGAAATTGTTCAGACTCAATGCAGCATGGCAAGAATGGGAAACTGTTAACTCCAAAAATGAATTTCTCAGAACTCTGATTTATAAAAGAAATAAAAATATTGCATTATATTCTCTTGGATCCTAATCTTACTTTTAATGTTTATTAAATATTTGCCATTCTTGGAGTTTGTGATAAAAGGCATCATCAGTTCCAGAAGAACTCAGTTCTTATCAGTTCCAGTAGGGGGCTGGACTAGAAGACCTCCAAGGTCCTTTCCAGCTCTCTTCTGATTCTTGTCATAATGGTGACTCAAACCAAGAAGCCTCTTATTGAAGATGCCAGTTTGCTTTGTGAATTCACTATCACATAGAGGCAGATGTGGTAGACAAATAAGCAATTGATGGTTGGTGGCGTTTTTTGCTCTTTCCACAACTGAGTTTCTCCTACTTTACTCTTGGTCAAAGGAGACAGTGCGATGTAGGTTTCAATGATAAGAAGGAGGTACACCAGGGGAAATAGATGAAAGATAAGCATCTCAATGATGGGATGTGAATTTTAGTGAAAGTTTTCTCCTTGATGACCAACAGTTCTGTTGATAATGTTATTCACTAATCATCACAGTTAAAGCTAAAGCTACCTCAAAACATTTTCTTACTTGGGATAAAGCACAAAATAATACAATATTCCCTATATAGAAAAGATGGTTGGGATTACCAACTGAATCTTGTCTGCAACAGGGCGTGTTATTCCAGTTCATCAGCAATGGTAGTCACGATAAGCTGAAACAAGAGCAATCACACAGGAGCTTGTTTGTTTGTCACAATTTTAGTGTGCCTTTCTTCCTGCATCTCTAAACAATTGATAGAGCCCTTCTTCCTCCAAATTTTTGCAAAGCCCTGAAAGAAAGATTGAGCTTGAGATAAAGTAATTAGCTGCAAATCACCAAGCAAGATTTCCTTGACAAAGCTAAGCTTATTCTTCCCAGTTCGATACCAGTGTACCAGATCACCAGTAATTTGACAATTTGTCACAGTCTTATGAATTTCACTGATCTGCACTTATATTTGTATATTTGTACACAATTTGAAATTTCATTCATTAATGTAATATAGATCCATAAAATTATTCATAAAAGAGCTGCTGGGAGACAAGAGCTGACAGTTATTTTCATATATAGCATTTGCAGAATTGTACTCCTTCCTGTGATATTTACCCATTTTTTTTTTTCATTTACAACATTCTTCAAATATGCTGGGATTGCAATAACTAAAATTGCCAGCCAGAATTACCATTACGTCTGTTTAAAACTTGAAATGTGTTTGGTTTTGCTGGCAGTTTGGGCCAATCAACCTTCTGAAGCTTCTTCCTGAAGCAATATACTCTGTCCCTTAAACTTCTAAAAATGAGATGGCCATACTGTTTTACTTCATCTCATTCTGCGCACTTTATTTAGCACTTTTCAGCTAGTGTAACTGATGGAAGAAGATTCAGCTTATGTGAAACTAAGTGGAAGGGGAAAAAAAACTTGCTATGGCTACTGGAATTTCTGGATTGAGGTAATTTGAAGTATCTTAGCAAGGTGATTCACATTGCTACAAGGAACAAAGAGTCTGCTGTATGGAGCAAAATGGTTTTTGACCTGAATAGTAGATACTAGAAGATACTAAGTAGTCTAAGAGTTTAAATATTAGGATTAAATCCATATTAAACCTTTTTTAAATCTTTTCATAGATTTTTTTTTCCTAAAAAACTATCATTATTCAAATTACTCAAAGTACTGCTTTAGTCCAACTCCTCCTGCTCAAGCAGGAGAACTTATACCATTCCAGACAAATGGCTGTCCAAACTCTTCTCTAAAACTCCCAGTGACAGAGCATCCAAAAATTCAGGAATCAGGAAGTTCGTACTGTCAGGAAATTGTTCTTACTGTCAGGAAATTTCTTCTTAGATCTAGATTGGATATTGTCTTGAAAGGTTTCCATCAGTTCCATCTTCTCCTGTCCTCAGGTACTTTGGAGAATAGGTTGATACCCTCTTCACTGTGACAGTCCTACAAATAATGGGTTACTACCATCTAGACATGTTTAATCTTTGGAATGGAGGGAAAAAAATATTTTTTTCTGGAACTCCTCAGGGAGTCTAGCAATTGAGGTTAGAGAAACATTTAGCAGCAAAACAAATGGAGACAAAGCTTTTTCTCCTCTTTCTTTCGCTATACTTTTATTTGTCTCTGATTATCACTGTAAAAGCATTCTCTGATCTGGAAGCTACAGGCAGATTTGTTCACTTAAGAGCAGGTAGATTCAGCCTTTTCTCCTGTTTTCCTTTACATTTTTTTTTTGAAGGTTTAACTTTTAGTGGACTAGTTTTGTCAGTTCCTTTTCTTTCCTCTCTTTTTATTTAGGATCATTTATTTATTTTATTTCTCTTTGTAATATAATCTCAGTCATCAACTTGGCCCCTTCTGGTACTTATTGTTTTTATATCCTTGATGTCCAGAAAACCACTCGATGTCATCTCAAGTGGTTTTCTGGAAGCGCAAAGTATATCTGCAAGAGAAGATGGATTTTTAATTAAAAAAAAACTGAAACAGAAACAATGTAGAATATTTTTTGTAACTGAAAATTAGTAGTTGCAACAATAGGGGGGAACTCACCAATTAATATTAGCTTTATTGGAGATCACCTAGATCAGTGGTGGCTAACCTTTTCATTGTCACGTGCCGAAATTGTGTGCACACATGCCTGCCCCTGTACTGCAATGCATACGTGACACACATACACCCATGCTGTGTGCCTCTACACATGTGTGAGCATCTCCAGCACACGCATCTCCCCCCATGAATGCCTGGGAGATATTCAACAATCAGCTGGCTGGTGGGGGGGCATGCGCACATGCATGGTGGATCAGTTCCAGCCAACAGCTCACATGCCAGTAGAAATGGCTCTGCATGCCACTTCTGGCACGCGTGCCACAGGTTCGCCATCACGGACCTAGATAATTTTTGTGCATTTGTTTTACCTTGGGCTTGATCAAGTAACTGAGTTCAGGTTGTCCACAACTTACAACCATTTGACAGCACTGAAAAAAGTGATTACATCCAGTCCTCATGCCTACAACTGTGGAAGCATATTCACAATCAGGTAATCAAAATTTAGGCCCTTGGCATTATTCTGATCCAGCCTTTGCAAGTACTACTCAACTGCTTACTTGTGAGGAAAACCCCTTTTTATTTAACAAGGCAGGAATAAGCTGCATTCATGGAAAAAAATCCAGGTAACAAGTCCATAGATGTTTCAACAAGCAGTAGCAGTCTCTGCTTACACCAGCTTAGCTAATTGCAATGTCTCTGAGTTCTCCATAGGGAGGCTCAATTATGCTAATTGAGTGTTCAACCCCAACACAGAGTCCTGACCAACCTGGGTATTGGCAAAGAAATCCTGGCAAGGAAATCCAACAGAAGGAAATCTCCTGTAGTGTGAACGGTTGTCTACCAGTACCTCCACACCCCTTCTCTTTATGTTTCAGCCAGGAAGGGGCTTGTTAATGTCTCCTTTTCTTCATTTTCTCCAAGCCCTCTGTTGCTCTCCTCTCCTCTGTATGCATATGCGCATCTGTTGTAACTGTCCTTTCCTACAGCAATCCTGTGCATACGCGCACTTGGTACAGGCTCCTCAGGAATCTCCTCATCACTGCTGCCAGCCCCCACAATCTCTGAAGGCAGTAGTCCACTCCCGAATGGTCCTGGCCCCTCATCTGAGTCTTCGCTCTCCTCATCTGTCCGCACCTGCTGCCAGTTAACCACAACACCTCTGACTGGAGTTTTTACAGGATCCTTTCCCTGCCACTCCCACCAAGCCCCGCCCACAAAACCGGTAGTAAAAAAAAATGAATCCCACCACTGCCAGTCACCCCCTCTGCAGCCTCTGATTCATCTGACACAATAGGCATTTTGCATGATGGTGCAGTGTCCTGCAGAGTTACATGATTGCCATTTGTACATGGCTATAGTACAATACTTTGGTAAATTTTCAAAATATTCTATAAGTAAAGCCCATGTCACACTGCACCAACGGATGCAAAGAGGATGTAAACGGGACAAAAAAGCTTGCCATCCATTGGTTAACGCGATGTACTCACTGCCTCCGTTTTGCTTCCTCTCTATCCGTCCAGCATCCGTTTATTGACGTTTCATCCGCTCAGAAAGTTTTGGGCTGCCTAAAACTTTTGCGCGGAAAATGTATCCAATGCATCCATTCTGCATCCTCTAGGCATACGGGGGACATCCGTTCTGCATCCATTACGCATCTGCTATATCTGCTAGGCATCCGCTCTGCATCCGCACAACTAAAATCCATTCCAGCGGTAAACGGATGTAGGAAGGAAGCAGAACGGACGCGCAGCGTTAGTAGCATGGATGGAGAAAGGATGAAAGCGGATGCAGCTCATCCGCTCTGCATCTGCTCTGCATCCTCTACGCATCCGCTCTGCATCCTCTACGCATCCTCTACGCATCCGCTCTGCATCCGCTCTGCATCCTCTACGCATCCTCTATGCATCCTCTACGCATCCTCTATACATCCGCTCTGCATCCTCTATACATCCGCTCTGCGTCCTCCCCACGTCCGTTCCTTTCCGTGTTATCCGCTCTGCTTATGCAAATTTTTGCCCCTTTTGAGAGCGGATAAAGCCCATGTCACACTGAACCAATGGATGCAAAGAGGATGTAAAATGGACAAAAAAACTTGCCATCCATTCGAAAACGCGATGTATCCGTTCTGTACTCACTGCCTCCGTTTTGCTTCCTCTCTATCCATCCAGCATCTATTTATGGACGTTTCATCCGCTCCAAAAGTTTTGGGCTGCCTAAAACTTTTGTGTGGAAAATATATCCAGTTCGTCCATTCTGCATCCGCTAGGCATCCGCTAGGCATCCGTTCTGCATCTGTTATGCATCCGCTATATCCGTTAGGTGTCTGCTATGCATCCACGCAATTCCATCCGCTCCAGCAGTAAATGGACGCGGGGAGGAAGCGGAACGGACACAGAATGGATGCAGAATGGATGCAGAATGGATGCCTAGCGGATGCAGCACGGAAACAAAGCGTTTAAAATGGAAAAAACGTTCGCAGAGGGGACCTATCTCGGATATTAAGGATGTCTACAGGATGGCTAGAGGATGCCTAGAGGATGC
This sequence comes from Laticauda colubrina, assembly GCA_015471245.1. Lineage (NCBI taxonomy): Eukaryota > Metazoa > Chordata > Lepidosauria > Squamata > Elapidae > Laticauda > Laticauda colubrina. The sequence continues at coordinate 20,148,824 of BLBF01000055.1, read as the reverse complement.
CTAGAGGATGCCTAGCGGAAAGTCTATACTGCCTATAAAAAGGGGGAGAAACTCACCTGCATCGCACTTTCAGAACAGCAGCCCAGCGGTGCAGACCTCTGCAGCCTTCGCCTGTATCTTCCTCTTCCACAGCATCCAGTCATGTCCACCGTGGATTGTAACAAAGTCCTTTCGGCAGCCACCATCGTTCTGCAACAGTGCGAAGCCATCTGCAGGCTCTGTGAACACTACTGCGAGAAGAAAAGGAGCCACACAAAAAGAGTCTGGGTCCGAAGATGGTTCACCAGTAGAGCGGAGGATGGAATGTACAACAAGCTGATGGTGGAGCTCAGGAGCAAGGACACTCTGGCGTTCCAGAAATTCATGAGGATGCCTCCAGCCATGTTTGACAAAGTTGTGCAGCGCCTAACACCCAGGTTGACCAAGGCAAACACCAGCTTCCGGCCCAGCCTGGAACCTGGGCTCAAGGTGGCACTCACTCTGCGCCACCTGGCCTCAGGGACCTCCTACAGGAGCATGCAGAACAGCTGGAGGGTGCCACACAACACCATCAGCATTGTGGTCAGAGAAGTGGTGCAGGCCATCATCGAAGAATACAAGGAGGAGCTCCTCCAGTACCCCTCCACTGAAGAAGGATGAAAGAAAGTTGCAGAGCAGTGGTATCAGAAGTGGAACTTCCCCCATACCGTTGGAGCCATAGATGGGAAGCACGTGGCCTGCAAATCTCCAGCCAAATCAGGGTCCACTTATTTCAACTCCAAGGGCTTCTTCAGCATCATCCTCTTTGCCATGGTCGATGCTGACTACAAGTTCATGTACATCGATGCTTCAGGCAACGGCTCATCTTCGGATGCCCAGGTATACAACGCCAGTCACCTCAAAGAGGGGCTGGAACGCAATCTCATTGTGGGCTTCCCAGATCCAGACCCGCTGTCCAACGACACGCAAGATGTGCCCTACTTCATCATGGGGGATGACGCCTTCTCCCTCACAACCTACCTCATGAAGACCTACACCTCCAGACTCCTCACCTATGAAGAGAGGATCTTCAACTATAGGCTGTCCAGGGCAAGGCTGGTGGTGGACAACGCCTTTGGCATCCTGGCCAACAGGTTCCAGGTACTTCTCACCACCATGCAGCATTGCCCAGAGACTGTCAGGAGGATCATGGAAGCTTGCTGCATCCTGCACAATCTCATGTGCACCTGCTACCCAGTCTTGCAGAACAGGCTCGTGGACCTCCAACAAGCCAATGGGGACATGGAGCCTGGTGAAAGGAGGCAAGGGCGAAACCTAATTGACACTGAGGATGTGCAAGGCCCCAACAGAGCCTCAAATGAAGCGAAGAAGCAGTGCAACCTCCTGAGACAATGGTGCAACTCCCCAGCTGGAGCAGTGGAGTGACAAGACAGGATGGTAGATGCTTAATGGATGCTTCCTTCAGCCTGTCTCATCACACAGATGAGATTGGGCCATGTATGTTTGGTTGGCCTACAATGAACAGAGCGTTTAATAAAGAGTTGTGTTTATGTTGACATGTGTGGATAATTATTACATTATTATTGATAATAAAGGGCAGTTGGTGTGGCACCTGGGAGGGTGGACCATCCAGTCCCACTATGCTTGCACTGGAGGTTTATCTATCCCGCTGCTATCCTAACCCATCCCACAACTATTACCCATCCCACAGGTATCTTAACCCATCCCAAAGCTATCCTTACCCATCCCACAAGCATGCAAAGGCTTAAACCATTTCTAACAGTTTCCAGCAAGACTTTATTAAAAGAAAGAAACGAAGCAAGTGTATGAATCAAAACTAGACTTTATTAACAACAAGCTATAAAACAAAAATGAGTCTCTGGCACTCCTCTTGGTTGCTCAGTCTCATGGGTGAAAGGTCCAGGTGCTGTGGAGGTGGCTGGTGCTGGAGTGCTTGTCATCAGCTCCTCCAGAAGCAGAAGCAGCAGAAGCGCCAGCCCCAGAAGAGCGAGCCTGTGCTGCACAAGCCCCAGCAGAACCAGAGTGAGGGCCAGGGGGCAGGATGGTAGCCCTGTCCCTCTTGCCAGGGCTGGCAGCAGATGGCTGAGGCTTGCTATGCTTCCGCATGGTTGTGCGGTTGCTGGCTGGCAGGGAGGTTGGCAGGAAGGCTGGCAGGGAGGCTGGCACCAAGGCTAGCAGGCAGGCTAGCAGGCAGGAAGGCACCAAGGCTGGCAGGCAGACATGAACCAAGGCAGGCAGGGAGGCTGGCACCAAGGCTGGCAGGGAGGCTGGCACCAAGGCTGGCAGGAAGGCTGGCAGGCAGACATGAACCAAGGCTGGCAAGAAGGCTGGCAGGCAGACATGAACCAAGGCTGGCAGGAAGGCAGGCAGCAAGGCTGACAGGCAGACCGGCTGGCAGCAAGGCTTGCAGGCAGGCTGGCAGCAAGGCTGGCAGGGAGGCTGGCAGCAAGGCTGGCAGCAAGGCTGGCAGCAAGGCTGGCAGGCAGACATGCAGGCAGGGCAGGCAAGGCAGTCGAAGTGTCTGGCAGCAGGTCTTTCCTCTGAATGGCGACCTGCTTCCGAGCTGCTTCCGTTATATCCACGGGGCTGACGCAATGCATCCTCCCCGCATGCGCAATTAATGCCAGGCATCTGTTAGGCTTCTGCTGTGCATCCACTAGGCTTCCGCTGTGCATCCGCTTCATCCGTTCGGCGTCCGTTCTGCATCCGCTTTATCCGTTCCATGTCCGCTTCGCTGAGGCCCCCCGGAAGCCCTGCGGTTGCGCCCTCCGCTCCCATCCGCTTCCATCCACTGGGCTTCCGTTCCGCATCTGCTTTGCATCCGCCCTGCGTCCTCCCCGTGTCCGTGTTATCCGCTCCGGTTATGCAAATTTTTGCCCCTTTTGAGAGCGGATAACAACGGATGGAACATTTTGCTCGTCCGCTGTGTCCTTTTTGCATCCGTTGGCCAGTGTGACATGGGCTTAACAACGGATGGAACATTTTGCTCATCCGTTGTGTCCTTTTTGCATCCGTTGGGCAGTGTGACATGGGCTTTAGATCGAACCTTGCTTTTAAAGTTTCTTTGGATTTGTGCCTTGCATTCTGGGCCTTGCATTCTGTTTGCTCTCATTTCAGTATTCTGAAAAAAAAGTTCTTGGTTTCTTTGCTGATGTCAAATAATGATCTGTCTCTTCCAGCAAACAGCATCATGGACTCTAGCAACTGGTAGCCAAATCTGACCTTAGACTCTTCTCTTGCCAATAAGCAACTGAGTCAGAAGATAATTTAAAGCAGTGGTCGCCAACTGGTGGGCCACGGCCTACTTGTGGGCCATGAGAAAATTTTGGTGGGCCACAGAGAAATCTCACTCCCAGAGCACAAATCCCCAAAGCAATTAACCCAGGCTGTGCAGAAATACAAGGCTCCGCTGCCCACTTGGCCCATGGGAACCTTCCCCGCCCACTCACTCCTTACCTGGCAATTGTGTCTGCTGAGTTGCTATTTTTCCTTTTTTCCAATCATCATCTGTTCTGCTATGCCAGGAGATTTAGATTAGCTAGGAAGCAGGAAATGGTTGGATATCTTGATTTCTAGCGAGGCACAGCCGAACCTCTCTTAGGACTGAAGGTTTGCTTACAAGCAAATTCAGTGCAGACTCACAGCAAGCAAATTTGAGAGACTGAGCGAGCCGATGGCAGATAGATCACTGAATGATTCTGTGAACAACTCAATCTGCCTGCTTTGCCTGATTTTGGATAAAAGTTGCTTTTTTATATAAAAAATTCAATATTTACATACATGGTGTGTTCTGAGTTAATTTTGTGAGTTTGCTTGCAGGCAAATTTTGTATGACAGACTGAGCTAGCCAATGGCAGATAGATTTCTGAATGAATCTGTGATTCTGTGAGCAACTCAATCTGCCTGCCTGCCTGCTTTGCCTGATTTTGGGTAAAAGTTGCTATTTTTTTATAAAAAAATCAATATTCATAAAAATATTTATAATATTTACATACAAGCCATGCCCAGCCAATCACATGATTACCAAGCCACACCCACAAATTAGGCCATGCCCAGAAAACCAGTTAGTGGTCCCTGAGATCTAAAATTATGAGTTTGTGGTCCCTGAGGTCCAAACAGTTGGCGACCCCTGATTTAAAGACAATTTATTAGAGTAGTATGGTGAAGCGGTGTATCTCTCTGAAGGTGGAAACAGAATGCAGAAAAATAACTTAGGTTTACTTTACCATAAGCACAACAAGGAAACTTTAAAGTAAAAGTTGATTGGTTTAAAAATAATGTGTCCAGTTATAAGAATTACAGCATCCAATAATATGTGAGCATGACCATAGAAAAGAGCTTTGTATTCTGAATAAGAGTAAAGGGAACTCTAGCAAGAAAAAAACATAAGAATGGGCATGGATAAGATACATTCTCAATGCTTCCCAATGCTGGGCTTGAATATTTGCTTTGATTGTTAGCTGAAAACAACTGTTTTATAGTTTTTTTTTTCTCCAGTCCTGGTTTTCAAAAGGCTTTTTACATTATTTTTTCAGGTTAAGGCCTATAGCACATTATTACCAATACATTTGAAAAATGCAAATTTAAAATACAAAAAAAAAAAAAAACATGTTAGCCAGTATGACAGTATTACAAAACTCAAATTGCAAGTATCACAAAATCCATCCTACATGGCCCTCATGTAATATCAGCATATTATGACTATTTTAATTTTTGAATTCCCTGGAATTAGAGGTAGTATTTAGCAGGTTCTGACCAGTTCTGGAGAATTGGTCACGGAAATGTTGAGTCGTTCGGAGAACTGGCAAATATCACCTCTGACTGGAACAGAGGTGGTATTCAGCAGGTTCTGACCAGTTTTGGAGAAGCAGTAACAGAAATTTTGAGTAGTTTGAAGAACCGGCAAATACCACCTCTGATTGGAGATTTTACAGTATCCTTCCCCTGCTACTCCCACAAAGTCATGCCCACAGAACCTGTAGTAAAAAAAATTTGAATCCCATCATTGGAATGGAGATTTTACAGTGTCCTTCCCCTGCCATGCCCACCAAGCCATACCCACAAAACTGGTCGTAAAAAAAATTTGAATTCCACCACTGCCTGGAATGTTTATTTGATTTTTCCTCTACTGTAATATGGCTGTTTCAATAGGTCCCATATGCTGTTGACTGGGCAGCCTTAAAAATCCAATGCAGTGAGCAAATAGATCAATAAATACTCTTAAAGATAGGAGTTGACTTGGCCTTTCAATGGTATTGTTAACATCTTGCTCACAAATCTACCATTCCATGGAATAAAATTAAGATTTGAGGATGACAAGATTAAAGGTGGGGCTCCCAATTAACTAGCAGCTCTGCCCCTGTGACAGAGCTGAGGTTGAAACTGTGGAGCATGTCCTTTTATAACGCCCTATGCACAACACAGGCAAATCTAAGTTACTGTCTCTCCTTGAAACAGACCCTTCTAGACCTAATGTTAGTAATTTGTTCTTATATTGTCTAGGGGATGGCTCCTCATATATCACTTCTCAGGTTTCCAATTTTTTTTTAAGAGCTGTAACCATTAGAGGAGAACGCTGTAATTCCCCTTTGTCAAGTTTTTGGTGACCAATTGTTCATGATTAATTTTCCCATGTTCTTCTTTTGTTGTGTTTTGGTCTGTGACTGCAAATAAAGTATTATTATTATTATAAAATTAAAGGTGAAGTCCCAGGTCCAATGTGAGGTTAGTCTTGTCACTACAGAAACATGGTGTCAGGTCCTGAGTTTCAGCAGGTGATGAAATGATTGGAAGCTATTTATGTCACTCTACTCAGGCTCCTCCCTATATTTATGGAAGTTCTGTAAAACAAAAGGCCCATCAAATCTACAAAGAACTTCAGAAATTTTCAGCACATTTTTTTTTAAATGCTTCAAAGCTCCTGAATGTAATTTGAGCTTTGAAGCAGGAATGATTGAACTGAAGCTTTGTGAAATCAAAGCACTGCTTCAAAGTTTTGTATGGACTTATTACTTAATACAAGGCCAACACTGATATTGCTGTTCACTATTATTTGTGAATTATTCACACATCCAATTCAGTAAACTGGGTTTTTCCCCCCTACTTGCCATCTATTATCTTGATATGCTTTGCAGTAGTAGTTCCTGCTGATGTAGTGGGTTTCAGTCACTGGATTTACAGTCTGACTCTTGTATATGCATAGCCTCCCCATGTGACCAAGACATACTGAGTTAATCAATTGGCTCTAAGTGTTTTTTTTTAAATTGGACAGTCAAGTCAAAATGATGCTATTTGTCCGGAAGCCTTGCAATTGTGATGTCTTTAAATCAATGCAAATCATGCTGTCTATATGCTAATAAACATAATAATGATGTGACAGCAGCAGAAGAAATAGCAACAGCCTATGAAATGTATTAAAATTTCACAGTTTTCAAACCAATATTGTGACAGCCTATGGTTGCATTTGGCTCTCTAGCATCCTGTCCTATGCACATCCAGTCCAACATATTTCTCTTTTTCAACATGTTCTTTTCTCTTGCAAAGAAGAAGCTGAGTGTAGGACATATATCAACAATTCTCTGAACTTTCTTATAGGAAATATTTTCTCATTGGAAAGCACTCAGGTGAAAAAAGGAGGAGAAAAGTGGGGCCCAAGAGAACAGAGATAAGTTAGTAATGGAATGACTGACAAAACAGGATGGATTTAGACAGTATTTCTCAACCTTGAGAACCTCAAAATGTGTCGACTTCAACTTCTAGAATTCTGTCAACTTCTAGAATTCTGTCTGCACATCTTAAAGTTGCCAAGGTTGAGAAATATTGATTCAGACAGTATTGTCTTTGAAAGTTTGCTGTTATTTCAAGAAAGAAGTCATGAGGGAGAGCACTATTAAAAAACTATGAAGAGTTTCTCTAACTATAACCAGTTAAATTGTACTTCTGTTCAAAAACTAATGGTTCATTGTACATGTTTAACATGTGACTGAATTAACTCAGTTTCTAAGTTTGTGCAATAATTGAACCAGAGGCTGGGTTGACATAACAAAAGACTAATCAAGTTTAAAATGAACCAAACTTATTTTGCTGAACAAATGCAGGTCTTTAAAGAACCTGGCTAATGTATTGTATGAATGTAACCCTTTGAGAAAGACCAGACCTAAAAACAAATACCATAATAAATACTAGAATTCTATTTTATTGATAATAACTATTATAACAACATTTTGAAAACCCAACAGTTCCTCTATTTTCCTCCCTTGTACATAAAAGAATCAAGGCAGTCCAGTTTTGAGTTTCTTTTTCACTCCTTCCTCTCCTTCCTTCTAAATGCTTTTGTAATAGCTGCTACATATTTTCTTCAGAGCTGTCTCTGAAGCTGAGCTGAGGCTGCTCTGATGTACACCTTTATTCAGTGATTAATCTCGAATGAGATGAACATATGTAGCAACTATTACAGTGGAACCTTACTATGAGCAGACCAACATAAGAGAGTATAGCATTTTTCTGAATATTTTCAATACGATACTTTGAATTAATTAATCTATGAAATTGAATACATTCAATTTGGCAGCTACTAAGGTTGTTGACTGTGCCAGGAAAATGATTGAAGCTTAGGAAACAGGTGCCTTGTCAGTCAACAGGAATGCTGATTTACTATCAGCTCATCAAGTATTTAAGAGCCGAGAACTTGGTAGCACAAGGAAAAAACAGCCAATTGCCAGCCACCAACACACCAATCTACCAATAAGAAAGCACCACATAAATGTGACTCACAGAATAGCACAAATATTCCAGTAGATAAAAATTCACTGAAGATGGGCTCCAGCATGAATATGAAAGCTTGGAAAAGTACACCTCTGGTCCTGGTGAAGATTCAATCTATAATTTTTTTCAGTAATGATTGCTTTTTCTTTCCAGCAGCCAGCCTATAACTGTTATGAACTTTTCCAAAATTTTCTGTCTACCACCTTCACAAAAGTTTGGGATGGATAGTTTAACATAATCTCTGAAAGATATATTCTTTTTCTCCCCAAGGAACCTTCTAGCTGTCTCCACTGATCTAAAAATAAACACATCCAGCATTAGTTGTCAAGTATAATGGCTAACCAGGAAATAAGTTTAAGTTCCTCTGCAATGGAGATAATGAACTCTTCAAGTAAACGATGAAGAATATCCCATCACTTCTCTTTCTTGCTCATATTGGAAAAATGTTTTCTTAAAAATATCATCTATAAAGCTCATAAGTCTCCATTAAGAGATCCTTCCAAGAGCTGAAACTATCAAGTATAATTTCTCCAGATGGCCAAGTACAGAAATAAAAAAAAACCCACTGTAGGACAGGAGAAGTTGAGCTGAAGAGGATGGAGAGTTTGAAGGAGAATATCTTCTTTGATACATTTCAAAATGGAAATGATGACACATACTCTGGCTTTTATGCAAATTTGTACTAATGCAATGCCAAAATCTGCCTTGCTGTTTGAGCTTTTCTTTCAATTTATTTGTTTATTTATTTATTATTTCTTTTTGAACCTTACACTTTGAATGTAATTTTCAAGATTAAAAATTTCTTTTAGATTTTTTTGAGGGAGATATTTTTGAGCTTTATCATTTGAAGCACTGGGGAACTACCAGAGGACTGGAAAAGAGCTGATGTGGTTCCCATCTTCAAAAAAAAAAAAAAAAGACCAGGAAACTATAGACCAATCAGCCTGACATCAATACTGGAAGATACTGGAAAAGATAATAAAAAATCAGATCTGCCAACAACTCGAAACAAGTAAAGTAATAACTAGCAGTCAGCACGGTTTTGTTAAAAACAGATCATGCCAAACCAATCTTATTTCATTCTTCAACACAGTGAATAAATTAGTGGACCAGAAAAATACTGTGGACATAATATATTTAGATTTCAGCAAGGCATTTGACAAAGTAGACCACAACCTACTTCTTAGTAAGCTAGAAAAAAGTGGAATAGATAGACCACCACTAGAAGGACTCGCAACTGGCTGGCAAACTGTACTCAATGAGTAGTCCTTAATGGGTCATGGAGGGAAGGAAGCAGTGGGGTGCCACAAGGTTCCATCTTAGGCCCAGTATTCTTCAATATCTTCATTAACGATTTAGATGAGGGAATAGAAGGGGAACTTACCAAATTTGCAGATGATATTAAGCTGGCAGGAATAGCTAACACCCAAGAAGATAGGTTCAAGATCCAGATGGATCTTGACAGCCAAGAACACTGGGCCATATCTGTTGAGGTTTATATATTTCCTGGTTTATATATTTTCCAACCCAACTGTTAGGTGACTTATATTCCTAACAATATCTAACAAAATGAAATTCAATGTAGAGAAATATAAAGTCCTACACTTAGGCAAGAAAAACCAAAAGTACACATAGAGACTGGATGAAACCAGGCTCAATAGCAGTAACTGTGAGAGGGAACGAGGGATGACTGGGGACTAAAACATATGAAGAAGTAGTTACAGGAACTGGGCATGGCTAGTCTAGTGAAGAGAAGGATCAGGGGAGACATGATAACAGTCTTCCAATATTTGAGGGGCTGCCACAGAGAGGAAGGGGTCAGGCTATTTTCTAAAGCAGCTGTAGGCCAGGCAAAGAACAATGGATGGAAACTGAACAAGGAGAGATTTAACCTGGAAATAAGGAGAAACTTTCTGACAGTGAGAACAATCAACCAATGGGACAGCTTGCCCTCAGAAGTTATGGGAGCGCCATCACTTGAGACTTTCAAGAAGAGATTGGACTGCCATTTGTCAGAAATGGTGTAGGGTCTCCCGCTTGGGTGGGGGGTTGGACTAGATGACCTACAAGGTCCCTTCCAACTCTGACTATCTGTTAATCTGCTAAATGAAGTCTCTTGACACTTCCCTTTCTCATTATTGTTTGGCCCTCAGATACCAAAAACCAGCTAATGAAAAAAATTCTACCACTTTCTTGTGGCTCCATTCCCTGACTGCTTTGATATGAAATTGTTGAACAGAATGCTATATTTGCATGCAATCATTATTATTTTGCAGCAGCTGGGTCATTTAATTATTTAGCAGCAAGTTTATAAACTTCTATTTTAATGACAATGTGTCTGAATGATTTTTTGCAGGTTCATTATCTTGGTGAGCAGTAGTTAAGGAACAATATTATGGTCCTCTGTCTTTGCATTGCCTGTGGAATTTTAGGCACATGTTGGAAGAAGTACTGTGGATCACATGCATAGTTTTTATTAAGGGATGGCCAGATTCACCAAGGAAATTGCCAAAAATCAGTCTCCATAACTGAAAGATTTGCTTGTAGGGCAGATTTTTTTACTTTCAAGAATCTCTTTTCATCTTACATAGCAAGGACCACAGGTGGCTGGTCCAGAAATGTTTGATCTAGAAACTGGGACAAATTGAAGAGCACACCTGAACGTCTTCCTGCCCTTACCTACCTCATCTGGATATTAGAAATCAGCCATACTTCTGTAATAAGAAATATGTTTGAATTTGTTTCACAGTTGACTTTTATATGGAAATATGGATGGGAAATGTTGAAATGCCTTTCTTTAACTAATTCCTCTGCATCAATTGAATCAGGATGGGGAGAACTGACAGCAGCAATAAAATGTTGAAATGTATTCATGTTCATTTCATATCCTTTCGCCTCTGTGGAGAAGTTTTCTCCCTCTTTTCTCTTTTGGTGAACTTTTGATGTCAGAGTTGTGTTGAGGTAATTCCCCATTAGGAGAATGAGTGCATACAGGGAGATGTATTTGAGAGTAGTGTTTGAATAATACACATACAGCACACAGATACACTGTATGGTAAATGTAGGGTTTTACTTTTAATAAAGATGTAAGCAAAGTTCAAAATAGGCAGTCCAAAAAGTCCTTCACAGTTAAATCAGTCAGTTTTTTTAATCCAGGGAAAATCCAAATATCAAAGTCCAGTGTCAAAAAACAGTTCAGTATCAGACTTACACCAAATTCCAGTAATATTAGTCAATTAGAAGAAATGGAGGAATGGCAATACTTTCCAACAGAAGGAAACAGAGACGGAGACACACTCTTCTGAGATTAAGACTAAACAACCCAGGTTTCTGGCTCCATCTTATGGACCTTTGAGAAACCACACCTAATTACAGTTTTGGATTTTCTTAAAGATACAGTTTTAAAATGTTTATCCTGGTTTATATATTTCTAACCCAAATACCTGTTAGGTGACTTACATTCCAAACATTCTCCCCTTTTGGGTAAGATAATATATGCAACCTTACATTCTAAGTCCATAATCTTCACAGCTAGCCTTATGCTTTATAGAGCCTTGGGCGTTTGTAAAATGATCTGCTATATTGTTTTCTGACATACAGTATTCTTGCTGAATCATTTTAATTTGCACACATTGTCTCACATTTAAATATCTTAAATCTGTGTGTTTCATTCTTGTTTTAACAGCAATATTTGAAGCCATCTGTTTTGCTGATTGGTTAACTTTGTAAACAACAATAGGATCTGTTACATTAATTCCTATATCAATTAATAATTTTTTGTACAAAACTAAATCTGTACATAGTAAAGACAAACATGAGAATTCAGCCTCCATTGTTGACAAACTTAGATATTTCTGTCTAATAGATCTCCATCCAATCAATGCTTTTCCCAATAATACAGCAGTACCCAGTGTAGATTTTTGTGTATTTATGTCTGTAGCAAAACTTGCATCAGCATATGCAGTTAAATTCAGATCATCTTTTGGCTCCAAATACAATGCATAATGCATTTTCTGTTTCAGGTATCTTAACACACATTTAGCAGCTTGCCAGTGCCTTTCAGTTGGCTCAGAGTTAAATCTTGCTAATTGATTAACAGAGTATGCAATGTCTGGCTTTGACCAATTACTGAGATAAGATAAACTACCAATCAAGGAGTGATAAATGTTCTTATCAAAAATAGGACTTTGAACATCACTACGGCAAAACTCCTGGCTCATTGGTATCTTAGCCAGCTTACAAAGTCCATTTTAAAACTTTTTAGTAATTAGTTAATTTTATCTGCTTGTGAGATCTTGTATCCTCCCCTAGTTCTATCTATCTTTAAACCAAGATATTGTTTGATTTCTCCTAATTGTTTCATCTTAAATTTCTGTTCCAACAGTGAGATTATCTCAGGAGCTTCTTGTTCAGTTTTGGTGATTAATGCTAAGTCATCAGTAAACAATAGCAATAATGACACAAAACCATTAGTTTCCTTTTTAAACAAAAATGGATCAGCCATGCCAGCTACAAAACCTATCTTAGTTAATTCTTTAACTATACATTGGTTCCACTCATATCCTGATTGTTTCAAACCATAAAGACTCTTTTTCAATTTCCAGCAATCATTATTATCATTATTATCATTTTTGAGACCTAAGGATTTCTTTAAATATATAGTGTGTTGCAACGGTGCATGCAGATAAGCTGTCTCTACATCCAAATGATTTACAATATGTTTCTCCTTAGCTGCCCACACTAATGCCGCCCTTAATATAGTAGCCTTCAGACTAGATGCAAACACCTCATCATAGTCATTTGTTGTCTGATTAAACCCTTGTGCTACTAACCTAGCTTTATGGGTAACAGTCCCATCTACACCTGTCTTAAGCTTATATATCCATTTACACCCTATTGCATGTTTATCTGGTGGTAACTTAACATTTTCATATACTTCCAGTCTTTTTAATGATCCTTAGCAGGATACATTTTTAATTCACTATAATTTCTTGGAACTGTATTGACTTGGCATACAACACTAGCCTGATATCTATCAGGTGGTCGTGTTACTTGGGTTGAACGTCTCGGTAATACAGGGCTAACTGATGGACTTTCCTGTGCCACCTGCTCCTGTTCTTCTACCTCTTCCTGTCTCTGTTCTACTACTTCTTCCTATCCCTCCCCTTTAATGGCTATTTGTTGTTTACTGATATTATCTTTCGGGACTATTTGGGTGTCAATAATAATATCATTGCTGGATTCCTGTTCCAGTTTATCCCATCCAACATGCTCTAGAAATTTTGCACTAGCACTACAATAAACATGAGCTGTGCCTCGATCCCAGAATCTAAATGATCTATGGTTGGCCTCATAACCCACCCAAAAAAAATTCTTAGCTCTATGTTGCCCTTTCAGTCTTACTTGTGAGGGAATATACACCCATGCTGGAGCTCCAAATGTGTGTAGGTAACTTAAATTTGGCTTTCTGCCATGCCAACAACTAAATGGCAATTCTCCAGTTGTTGTATTAACTACATTGTTTAAAACATGGTTGCTATGCATTGTAGCTTCACCCCACAGTGTTTCATATAAACCTGAATCAGATAACATAGTACGAGCCATGGCTTGTAATGTTTGCCCTCTTCGTTCTATAAACGAGTCATGTTGTGGTCTGTAAGGTGCAGAACGTTTATGCTCAACACCAGCCAATTTCAGCATTGTTTGGAATCTTTTGTTAACAAATTCAGTCTCATTATCAGTTCCTAAAGTAATTTCCTTTACTTTTCATTTTTCTCTCAGCAAACCTTAGCCAATTAAAGAAATGTTGGAATGTTTCTGTTTTGTTTTTCATAAGATAGCAGAAACCGTATCATGAATAATGATCCATAATACTCAAAATATAACAGGCACCTCCTAAACTTGTTTCTTAGGACCAATTATGTCAGCAAAAACAACCTCTAAAGGTTCTTTTGTCTTAAACCCATTAAGTCTGTTTGCAGGAGTAACTTTGCTCTTCTCTTGACTACAAGCATTACAGTGTAAATACTTCCTACAGGGTTTCAATTTTACTCCCTCTGCCAATTTAACAGTTTGTTTGAGCATTTTGAGATTAATGTGCTCTAGACGTCGATGTAATAAATGTATACATTCATCATGTAGCTTAACATTGTTATGAACTGAATTAGCCATCTTCAACTGGTCGTTCGTTATTCTGTTTAAAGTCAGCAAGCTTCTTGGCATCATCCTCATTAGCTGCATCCCAAGCATTTACATTTAGTGGGTCTTGATCTACATTCCATAAACCTTCTCTACTCAGAAGTAGCCTGCATTTCATAGACCAGGAAACATAGTTTGTTCCATCCAACCGGGTTATCAGTGATAGACTTGTTGAAGTGTATTGTGCCATCTTTATCAGGATAGTAAACCACAATTAAACAGTAAACAGCTGTCTGTATACAGTACTGTGCATTCACACTAACTCTCAGTTATCTAATCCTGGTATGATCTGGGCCCATAACCAGTGCTGAGGTAATTCCCTCTTAGGAGAATGAGTGCATACAGAGAGACATATTTGAGAATAGTGTTTGAATAATACACATACAGCACACAGATTCACTGTACAGTAAATGTAGGGTTTTACTTTTAATAAAGATGTAAGCAAAGTTCAAAATAGGCAAAGTCCTTCACAGTTAAATCAGTCAGCTTTTTTAATCCAGGGAAAATCCAAATATCAAAGTCCAGTGTCAAAAAACAGTTCAGTATCAGACTTACACCAAATTCCAGTAATATTAGTCAATTAGAAGAAATGGAGGAATGGCAATACTTTCCAACAGAAGGAAACAGAGACGGAGACACACTCTTCTGAGATTAAGACTAAACAACCCAGGTTTCTGGCTCCATCTTATGGCCCTTTGAGAAACCACACCTAATTACAGTTTTGGATTTTCTTAAAGATACAGTTTTAAAATGTTTATCCTGGTTTATATATTTCTAATCCAAATACCTGTTAGGTGACTTACATTCCTAACAAGATGCTTCTGAAAATATTGAATTTCAAGTGAGTTGAAGAATTGGACAGCCAATTTCAGACAATACAGCTTCAGGTACTGTTGAGATATCAAGATTAAGAGTCTAAATATCAGAATTGAAGAAAATTTCAGTTGAAGAAAAATACATTTAGATTGGAGTTGGGACTAAGGGGAGCTGTTATGTTCTTTCTTCTTTGAGTTTATGCCTCCTTGGTCAAATTGAATATTTTAATTCTAAGTCAAAAAAAGTAAACACAGAACTCTACCTGATAGAAAATTAAAAGACAACTTTTTGCAAATTTGAATGCATGTTTATTATTCATGTGGATATTTACTATTTAAGTGCTAATACAACAAACAAAAAAGAAATAAAGACAGTCCTTCACAATATCTCCTTTGACAAAAATGAGCTTTTGAAAGATTCCTGTAAGCAGCTAAGAACATTTCTGTTCTTCCTTTTGATTTTTTTCACCCAACCTTCCCTGAAGTATTTTAGCTCAAAAGTATTCTTAGGCCTTTCTGCAGGTGTTTCCTAGCTGAGATCTCTTTATTGATTTTCAATAATATTTAGATGTGGAGAACTATTAAAGCTATTCCAAAACATTGGAATATTTATTCCTGTAAGCACTTCTTTATGCTTGATTTAGAGTGGTGTTTTTCATTGCTGGCTGGAGTTAAAGTCCACATATCTTACAGTTGCAAAACTTGAAAAACACTGGTTTAGAGGTATGTTTCTTGAAAATGAAAAATTACAAAGTACTGACTGAAGGGTGTCCAAATTTATATAGCTGTTCTCCAGTTTACTGCTTCTCAGCTGCTTCTTAGTTTAAATCTGTAAACCACAGCATTTGCAAAGGTTTTCCAGATTGCAAACAAAAGATTGTCAAAGCAATTCAAATGCATTTGGCTCAAAATTTTGTTTTGACTTTTTGATTTGATTCGTAAAGTTGGCTTTATTCAGAGACTTGGTTGAATTAGCTTATAGTCAACTCTCCAAATTAAAGCTTTGCACATCCCTATTAACCATGTTGTGATAGATGTAGTAGACTACTACATATACCTTGGCCAATGGATCTCAGTGGAAGGTGATACAATAAAGGAAATTGAACAGCGTGTTAAATGTGGCTGGCAGGCATTCAGCAAGCTAAGCATAATTTTCAAGAACAACCTCTCCCTATGCCCGAAGAGAAAAGTTTTTGATCAATGTGTGGTACCTGCTCTAACATGGACACTAATCACAAAGTCAGTACAAAAACTAAGAGTGGTGCAAAGAGCCATGGCAAGATTACATGTTTTGGCATTACAAGACAAGATAGAAAGACCTGCACATGGATTGGAGAACAAACAAAAGTGTACAATATCATCAAGAATAAAAGAATGGAAATGAGCTGGTCACATAGCAAGAGAACTGATAGCAGGAAGACCAAGGAAGTCATAGAATAGTTGATAAACACTTGATAAAAAGTGTCCACGAAATTAGAATTAGAAGAACTTTATTGTCATTGTACAAGTACAATGAAACTGTGGATGCACCCCCAGCAACTGTTCGCAATACAATAAAACCAAAGCACTTAAAAATGAAGATAAGAAAAATAGAAAGATACCTAAAACAAGATGGGTCAATGACACCAGCAGGAATTGCAGGTAAAATTGGTAAAAGAAAGTTCCGGCTCATATTGGTTAGGAACATATGGAAAAGGCCTTCATCCTGCACTGGATAGACAATGGCTAAAATGATGATAAGGATTAACTATGTCAGCTAATTACAGCCATTATATATCTTTGACATATTGGGCAGATGGTGGAAATAGTGTTAACAGAACCTGAGATGAGGTATTTTTCTTTCCAGTATGCCCTGGATGTAACACTGTTCTGGGTATTGTAGAAAGTTTAACACAGAGACCTTGAATCACCTAATACTACTGTCTAACTTTCTACTCAAGAGGTCATCTGTTTATTATAGCTGGCCGCAGTTTGATAGCAATTCCTAATTTGTTTCTCAGAAGCAGCTGGAAGCAGGTTTCTGGATAGCTTCTCATAGAAAGTTCCTAAGTTCTGGGGCCACTTTAAACATTCCCATTCCAAGTTTCAAGAGGAAAGAAGCATAAAGCATAAACCTTCCCTCTATCTTTATCCTTTTCTCTGTCTATTTGGCACAGATCTCCATGTCTATGGTGCAAACAAGATACTCCTGCCAAAATATGCACAGACTGTGAGCCAAAACTGCAGGTTTTGTGAATTGTCCTTTCTCAGCTGCAGGGCTAACATAATGAATTTATTTTCTGGAAAGAAGCCAAATACATAAAGGTTAACCAATCTGATTATTAAGGGTTATTAAACCTCTTGCTTATTCATTACTAAGAGGAGGGGGGGAATTCTGGCTGCAAATCATTCCTATTTCCGAAGTTTGGGTCTTGTTTTGTCCGTATTTTACCACTGCTTTCAAAGGTGCATAGTGACAAATAGGTTGTATCATTTACTCTCCTTTTGCTACTTTTGTTTTCTGGTTGGAGGAACAGTCCATCTCCTAATTAAGAAGGGAAACCAAAGGCTACATTATGAGAAAAATACATATTTTCTCTTTCTGCTTCATTTAATGGCTAATTGAACTGCTGTTGTTATTGTAATTTGAACATAATTAGAACAAGATGTTTGCTTTGGTCTCTTGGATCCTTGACTGCTTCTGCCTGCAGCCAAATTTGCTTGCCTTCTAATAAATTGGAATAATAATAATACCAGCAAATAAACAGATGTGAAAAAAACAGTTAAATGGAAAAACAATTAGTGTCAGTATTAAACATAATAAAAACAGGTGTCTACAAATAAGACGAATAATTATTGTATCAATAACTGACCTTGAAATAGAGATCTCTAGTGCACTGTTTCTCAATTTTGGAAAGTTTATGATGGGTATTCAACTCCCAGAATTCCCCAGCCAACCTTATGACCTGGAAATTCTGGGAGTTGAATTTCACCCATCATAAAGTTGCAAAGGTTGAGAACACTAAGGAGAAACTTCCGAACAGTGAGAAAAATTAACCAGTGGAACAACTTGCCTTCAGGAGTTGTGGGTGCTTCATCACTGGAGGTTTTAAAGAAAAGACTGGACTGTTATTTGTCTGAAATGGTGATGGCAAACTGCCAGAGGTGGCATGCAGAGTCTTCTCTGTGGGCAAGCCAGCTAGCTTGTCTTTGGGTCTCTGCTGCACATGAACAGGGAGTCAGGTGCATGTGGCAGATGCACTGCATGCATGGGAGGGGAGGTGCATGTGGGAGCATGCATGCATGCACAGGGAGACGCATGCGTGGGGGACACACGCACATTGCATTTTAGAGGTTTGCATGTGCACTTTGGGAACTCAATACCAAAAAGGTTAATTATCACTGGTATAGGGTCTCCTGCTTAAGGACTACTGTAGAAGACCTCCACGGTCCCCTCCAGCTTTATTCTGATTGATTAACATGAAGAACATTATAGTATGCCATTAAGTACATTTATTAAAATGGTAACAAAGAGAGATTTCCTGCAAAGCAGAGCCCTTTTTGCCAATTAAGGAATTGCAGTTATGTTTGGGATTGCTACAGATGTGGTTGGATGGTTTTTAGGCAAAGAGTGGTTGGAAACAGTGGAGGCCCTGAATCTACAGAATTGATCCTGTGAATACACTGCAGTGCAGAAGCATTCCAAGCTGAGGATCCTCTCCTTTGCTTCGATAAGATATAAGCCTTAAGCCCATGTCACACTGCACCAATGGATGGAAAGAGGATGTAAAATGGAGAAAAACACTTGCCATCCATTGGTTAACGCGATGCATCCGTTCTGTACTCACTGCGTCCGTTTTTCATAGTCTCTATCCGTCCAGCATCCGTCGACTGACATTTCATCTGCTAAAAAGGTTTTGAGCTGCTCAAAACTTTTTGAGCAGAAAATGTATCCAACACGTCAGTTCTGCATCTGCAACGCATACGGGGGACATCTGTTCTTCATCCGTCGTCATCTGTTACGCATCCACAACATCCACTAGGCATCTGCTGCACATCTGCGCAACTCAAATCCGCTCCAGCGGAAAACGGACACAGGGAGGAAGCGAAACGGACGTGGAATGGACACGCAGCGTTAGTAGCACGGATGGAGAAACGATGAAAGCGGATGCAGCTCGCAAAGAAAGCATAAAAACGGAAAAAATGTTCGCAGAGGGGACCTATCTCAGATATTAAGGATGTCTAGAGGATGTCTAGAGGATGCAAAACGACACATAGTGGAAAACTTATATTGCCTATAAAAAGGGGGAGCAACTCACCTGGATCTCACTTTCAGACCAGCAGCCCTGCTGTGCAGACCTCTGCAGCCTTCATCTGCCTCTTGCTCTTCCACAGCATCCAGTCATGTCCACCATGGATCGTAACACAGTCCTTTTAGTAGCCACCATCGTTCAGCAACAGTGCAAAGCCATCTACAGGCTCTTTCAACTCTACTACGGGAAGAAAAGGAGGCGGCCAAGAAGCGTCTGGGTCCAAAGATGGATCAGGAGAAGAGCAGAGTATGGACTGTACAACAAGCTGATGGTGGAGCTGAGGAACAAAGACCCTCGTGCATTCCAGAACTTCATGAGGATGCCTCCAGCCATGTTTGACGAAGTTGTGGAGCGGCTGAAACCCAGGTTGACCAAGCAGAGCACCAACTTCCGGCACAGCCTGGACCCTGGGCTCAAGGTGGCACTGACTCTGCGCCACCTGGCCTCAGGGACCACCTACAGGAGCAAGCAGTACGGCTGGAGGGTGCCACACAACACCATCAGCATTGTGGTCAGAGAAGTGGTGCTGGCCATCATCGAAGAATACCTGGAGGAGCTCCTCCAGTGCCCCTCCACTGAAGAAGGACGGAAGAAAGTTGCAGAGCAGTGGTATCAGAAGTGGAACTTCCCCCACACTATTGGAGCCATAGATGGCAAGCACGTGGCCTGCAAAGCGCCAGCCAAATCGGGGTCCATTTATTTCAACTACAAGGGCCTCTTCAGCATCGTCCTCTTCGCCATGGTCGATGCTTACTACAAGTTCATGTACATCGATGCTTCAGGCAACGGGTCAGCTTCAGATGCCCAGGTATACAACGCCAGTGACCTCAAGGAGGGGCTGGAATGCAACCTCATCATGGGCTTCCCAGATCCAGACCCCCTGCCCAATGACACGCAAGATGTGCCCTACTTCATCGTGGGGGATGACGCCTTCTCCCTCAGAACCTACCTCATGAAGCCATACACTTCCAGATGCCTCACCCGTGAAGAGAGGATCTTCAACTACAGGCTGTCCAGGGCAAGGCGGGTGATGGAAAACGCCTTTGGCATCCTGGCCAACAGGTTCCAGGTACTTCTCACCACCATGCAGCATCACCCAGAGACCATGAGGAGGATCATGGAAGCTTGCTGCATCCTACACAATCTCATGTGCACCCGCTACCCAGTCTTGGAGAACAGGCTCGTGGACCTCCAACAAGGCAATGGGGACATGGAGCCTGGGGAATGGAGGCAAGGGCAAAACCTGATAGACACTGAGGATGTACAAGGCCTCAACAGAGCTTCATGTGAAGGGAAGAAGCAGCGCAACCTCCTGAAACACTGATGCAACTCCCCAGCTGGAGCAGTGGAGTGGCAAGACAGGATGGTAGATGATTAATGGATGCTTCCTTCAGCCTGTCTCATCACACTGCTGAGATTGGGCCATGTATGTTGAGTGGCCCTACAATGAACAGGGCATTTAATAAAGAGTTGTGTTTATGTTGACATGTGTGGATGAATCATTACATTACTATTGTTAATAAAGGGCCATAGGTGTGGCACCTGGGAGGGTGGACCATACAATCCCACTATGCTTGCACTGGAGGTTTATCTATCCCACAACTATCCTTATCTATCCCACAGCTATCTTAACCCATCCCACAGCTATCTTAACCCACCCCACTGGTATCTTAACCCATCCCACAAGCATGCAAAGGCTAAACCATTTCTAAAAGTTTCCACCAAGAATTTATTTACAAAAAAAATGAAGCAAGTGTGTGAAGCAAAGATAATTTTTCTTAATAACAAGCTGTAAAAGAAAAATGACCCAAGTCAAGTGTCCAAATAAAGTCCAGAGGTAGCCACCATGTCTCTGGCACTCTTCTCTGTCACTCAGAGGTGTGCCCAGTCTCAGGGGTGGAGGTCCAGGTGCTGTGGAGGTGGCTACTGCTGGAGTGCTGGTCTGAAGCCCCACTGGGGTGCCTGGCCCCGAGAGGACAACAGGTGATGGTGTGTTGAGGAAGCTCTCAGACAGTTGGCTCAGCCCCGTGATGTTGAGAGCTCCTTCCTCCATGACATGGGGTGTCAGTCCCAATACCGATGACAGATGTACTGAGGCTGGGCTTGGCTGTGGGGTGGAGGAAGGAGCAGTGTAGTGGGGCTTTCTGGTCTGCAGCTGGGTGAGGACTGGCATGGGTGGCATCAGTGATGTGGGTGGCATCGGTGGCATCGATGGCAGCAGTGGCGTGGGTGGCATCGGTGGCATCAGTGGAACCGGTGGCAACGGTGGCGTCCGATGAGCCTGTGCCTGGACTGGGAAGGGCTGCTGCCTGTGCTGCTGGACCTCCTGGTAGCCGTAGCACTGGTAGGTGAGGGGCTGTGGGAAGCCTTGGAATGGGAGGGATATCACCTGGGGTGGAGGTGGAGGAGCAGACCTGGATTGGGTGGGAGCAGGTTCATCTGGATCTGGAGGGTTGTGAAGCAGCTCAGTGATCCGGTCCTTCACCCCCAGTACTGGGGTTCCGCCATGTCCACAAGGTTCTGGTTGACATAGGTGAGGAAGGGCTTGCGATTGGAGGATGGGGCGTTGGTGTGTACCAGCTGAGAGAAGATATCTATGCTGCTCCGGATGGTGTCCCTGATGTCCAGCAGGACAGTGTGGCTCTGTCCCTCCTGTCTGGCTCTCTGCCTTTCTGTAGAGGTGGAGCCGGGGGTGGATGCAGGTTGGACTGTGGTGGAAGTGCTGCCTCCTTTCTCCCACAGCGCCAGGGAGTCCTCCACGCGCTCCGCCACAGTTAGAACAGCTCTCGGCGGGTTCTCCGGTGTGGGATGCTCCACAGAAACCTGCCTGGAGACAGGAGCTGACTCTCAGCTAGAAGAGGACTGGGTCTCAGCAGGCTGCCTGAGAGAGAGGGTTGTGAGAGGGGCTGCTCCTCGGTGGTGGATCTCACCCTCCAGGAAGCTGCACTTGGCCATGATGTAGGTCTCTCTGTCCGTCAGCTTGACCGCAGCCTGGCCAGATTTCTTGAGGTGCAGCTTCCCGTACCAGGTGTGCATATGTTTCCACCAGCCGAGGAGCACCTCCGAAGTGTAGCCCAGGCTCTCCGCCTTCTCTCTCCAAGCAGCTTGCTTCCTTTTGGAGTCCCTGTAGAGCCTGTGTCCCTTCCGCCATAGATAGTCATTCTCTCTCAGCCACTCCAGCACCTCATCCTCATGTTCCTCCTCGATGGAGTATTGCCTCCTCTCCTGTTCTCATGTCGGCCTCTTCCTCCCTTTGGCAGGACCACATGGGCCCTCATCAGAGGGCTTCCAGGTTGTAGGGGCTGCTCCTCCACACCAACAGCAGCAGCAGCACCAGCAGGATCATCATCAGCAGCAGCAGCAGCAGCAGCATCACCAGCAGGATCATCATCATCATCAGCAGCAGCAGTACCACCAGGACCAGGATCAGTAGCAGCAGAGTAAGCACCAGCAGCGCCAGCAGCACCAGGATCACCAGCAGGACCAGGAGCACAAGCAGGACCAGGAGCACGAGCAGGACCAGCAGGACGAGCAAGACCAGGAGTATGAGCAGGACCAGCAGGATGAGCAAGACCAGGAGCACGAGCAGGATCAGCAGGACGAGCAAGACCAGGAGTACGAGCAGGACCAGCAGGACGAGGAGCAGCTTCAGTAGAGTAAGCACCAGTGGAAGGACCACCGCCAGAAGCAGCATCAGCAGAGTAAGCACCAGCAGAAGCACTACCGCCAGAAGCAGCATCAGCAGAGTAAGCATGAGCAGAAGCACCACCGCCATAAGCAGCAGCATCAGCTCCTCCAGAAGCAGAAGCAGCAGAAGCCCCAGCTCCAGAAGAGCGAGCCCGTGCTACAGAAGCTCCAGCAGAAGCAGAGTGAGTGCCAGGGAGTGGGAGGGTGGCCCTGTCCCTCTTGCTAGGGCTGGCAGCAGATGGCTGAGGCTTTCTCTTCTTCCTCATGGTTGTGGGGTTGCTGGCTGGCAGCAAAGCTGGCAGGCAGGCTGGCAGCAAGGCTTGCAGGCAGGCTGGCAGCAAGGCTGGCAGGCAGGCAGGCAGGCAGGCATACACCAAGGCTGGCAGGCAGGCAGGCACCAAGGATGTCAGGCAGGTAGGCAGGCAAGCAGGCAGACAGCAAGGCTGGCAGGGAGGCTTGTAGGGAGGCTGGCAGGCAGTCGATGTGTCTGGAAGCAGGTCTTTCCTCTGAATGTTGACCTGCTTGGGAGCTGCTTCCCTTTTTATCTGTGGGGCTGACGCAATGCATCTTCCCCTCATGCG
Source organism: Laticauda colubrina (assembly GCA_015471245.1). NCBI lineage: Eukaryota > Metazoa > Chordata > Lepidosauria > Squamata > Elapidae > Laticauda > Laticauda colubrina. The sequence goes on along the minus strand of BLBF01000055.1, from coordinate 20,125,487 downwards.
CAGTGAATGCTAGGCATCCGCTAGGCTTCCGCTAGGCATCCGCTAGGCTTCCGCTGTGCATCTGCTTCATCCGCTCAGTGTCCGCTCTGCATCCGCTCTTTCCGTTCCGCATCTGCTTTGCTGCAGCCCCCCGGAAGCCTTGCGGGTGTGCCATCTGCTCTCATCCGCTTCCATCCGCTAGGCTTCCGTGGAGCATCCGCTTTCCACCCGCCCTGCATCCTCCCCCCGTCCGTTCCTTTCCGTGTTATCCGCTCTGGTTATGCAATTTTTTTCCCCTTTTGAGAGCGGATAACAACAGATGGAACATTTTTCTCATCCGCTGTGTCCTTTTTACAAATGTTTTGCATCCGTCGGTCAGTGTGACAGGGCCTTTATGGATTGAGCAAACAGCCTCCCTTCCACCTGAGGGGCACAGTTTGGCCACCTAGGATAGATCCTAGATGGCTGTCATGGGTAGCTAGGAGGCACAGCAGCATGTAAGACAAGGGTCTTCAAACTTGGCAAGTTTAAGACTTGTGGACTTCAACTCCTTCGATTCCTGAGTTAACATGAGTGGAGGATGAATTCTGGGAGTTGAAGTCCACAAGTCTTAAAGCTGTCAAGTTTGAAGACTCCTGGTGTAAGAGAACACTACCTTGGCTGGCACAATGTCTTGATATGGAGCTAAAGGCCACCCTTCAGCTCCAGAATCAGAAACCTGAATGCCCTAACTTGTACATCTCTGCCAATCAAAGGAAGATCAACTATGGCTACAGAAAGGATCCATGGTTCTTGGATGAGATTGGCAACCTAATGTTCTCTTTTGAGCTTCCCTCTTTCTTACTCTCTGGCAGAGAATTATGGATTTGGTATTGTTCTTGGTTATGGGGACCCAGGACCATAATTTCTTCCTTTTTTGTTCATCTGTCTGAGAAGGTCACTCTTGCCCAGTATTTCTCAGCCTTGGCAACTTAAAGATATGTGAACTTCAACTCTCCAGAATTTCCCAGCTGAAATAAATGCAGTGTCAATCCTGAAGTGATGGCTGAGGCTTCAGTATCGTGACATTACTAGAGGGAGGGGGGAAATAGTTATATAGGGTTTTGTAGCCAATACAACTTTCATATAAATATTTATATTTTCATATAAAAAGAGGTCAAAATCAAGTATCTGTTATTGCAAAGTTCTGGACACATAAGCTGGAAAACAGATTCTTAGGGAACATTAGGAGAAACCATTTTCTGGCAATAAGAGCAGCTTCACAGTGAAGCCAATTACCCAAAAATATGACTGGCTCCCTTTTATTGGATTTGTGTAAGGAAAGACTAGACAGCCATCTGTTTGGGATGTTTTAATTTGGATTCCCACACTGCACAAAGGACTGGACTCAATAGCATAGTTGGCCATGTCCAACACTAGAATTCTATGGTAATAATACACATTTTGCAATTTACTCTGCAAGTCCACATTTCCTACCCCACAGTGGAGATATGGCTTTGACACCAAAGGATGCTCTCAGTGAGATATATAGATTATTATTTTTTGTATAAATTGATTATTCAGTTTTACCCCTAATATCTCCATTCCCTGAATTCTTCCTCAAAAACTTAGATCATATTTTGATACTGATGTGTAAGTATTATATTTAAAGCCAATATGTAGATCCCTTTCATTACACCTTTTTACAATGATACATTTTCTGGTTGTGACTGGGATCTTTAATTTCTGTCCTGACCTTCCCACATCCAACTTTAGTACAATCACACGCTGGGGCAATTATTAATACCTCCCTCTTAGACAGGCAGGATTTGAAAAGGAACCATTTGATGTGATAGAAATAATGAAATGTCACACTCATTATAAAATAATGCAGCATTAAATGATTTAATGAGATTTTGAAGTTTATTTACTTTATTATCTATTCTTAATGGCTTTGCACAGAATCAGAGCCACTAAAAGTCGAAAAAGAGAGAGAAAACATTGAATGCTAATTTTGACAAACTGAAAAGTTAGTCACATGAGAAAACACTTGAAATCAAAATTTGCAATATTTGCCATTAAAAAAAAAAGGATGGCCTTCAAATGATCATTCCTATCTTTGTAGTGTTAATATCTGGAAGAAGGATAAAAATACCACCCTCCCTCAGATGTATGCATATATATTCATATTGAAAACATACACACACATATTCATATCTGCTCAGAGTTTGTATCACTTCATAATGCTCTGAGACAGAAAAACAAAAATCACGAGTGAGTGCTAATTAGTAGCCTTGAAAACCACCCTCGGGGACAATTAATTCTGCTGATGACATACTAACTTTGAAAGCAGAATATTAAATGAAACCATTTTCCTGCTTTTTGTTAAACACGAGGTTGCTTTTTCTGAATGAAAGTTCTTGTTATGTTGTTATTGGTGGATGCAGGCACCTGTGCATTAAATTGGTGCTCACCTTGGATATTTTGATTCATGCCCGTTTCTGTTCAAAATGTTGTTTCACTTTAGACCCCTCTGCTTGTCGTAAAGTCTCCCCTGGTTGGCTCAAGCTGTTTTAAAAGGTAATGGTGTCAAAGTTGGTTTCAAAGTAATGGTTTGTGTCCAATATCTTCTTGACTGCTGTTGGAGTTCATAGTTGCTGAAAGGAAACATTTTATAACTGATTTTGTATTTGTGAGATTGTGAGACAGGTAAACAAGAATAATAAATATACTATTCACTCTTAGGTCTCAAATGGTTATTTATTTGTTTGTTTGCTTGGCCATCCATCTTATCACAGGGCAACTCTGGCTGGCTTACAATGTTAAAAATCAACCAGCAGCAGACCCTATACCATTAATGGCAAGTGGCTGTCCAGTCTCTTCTTGAAAGCTTCCAGAGATGAAGCTCCCACAACTTCTGAAGGCAACTTTTGTTCCATTGGTTGATTGTTCTCACTGTCAGAAAATGTCTCCTTATTTCTAGATTGAATCTCTCCTTGATCGGTTTCCATCCATTGTTCCTTGTCTGACCTTTATATTTAATATCATATCATGTTTAATATTTAATATTGGGATGTTCAGTCTATAGGAAAAGCAGTTGAGGGAAAACATAAGACCTGTCTTCAAATATCTGAAGGGCTGTTTTCCCAGAAGAGAGAGTGGATGTATTCCCTCTTGCCCCAGAGTGTAAAAGAATCAATGAGTTAAAACTACAAGGAAGGTGTTCCGTCCAGAAAAGAAGCACGTGAGACCGGGTTCCAACAAACAATTCTTTATTCAGTTAACAGCAACAGTAATGGAATATTGGCTCAAGCTGTGGCAGCCCTTTATATAGAGGCTTGCCTGCCGGCTTATAGCCAATGACATCCATTTAAATCTTGCCACCTTTGAGCAGCTTCTTGGATTGGTTCCTAATGAACCAATCCACTACTGGCCTTTTTGGCCAATCAGAATTGACTACTTGGAACCTTCCAAGTAAAACAGAACACCCCTCCCCCTTTAGTTCAGTCCTACGTGAGTGACGTAGTCGCGCAGGTAGGTGGGCCTTTTTCTGGTCCTAGTTGACCTGCGCGGCTCATTCTCACCTAGGACTTCAAGTGGTTCGGTCAGGATCGTTGTCTCTCCGGCTTTTCTCCATGGAACCGCCAGCACTGCCGCTCCCACTTGAGTTTCTCAGGCCGGTCAAAGTGGTTCTGCCGCTCCCTCCTGGTTCAACCAGGCTGGTTGAGCTGGCCTGGCTGGCACCTTCCAGGTCGGCTTCCCTTTCGCCAGGACTTTTTCTGATGGTCTCATCTAACCGTAAGTGCTCTTTTTGGTTGGTTAGATTTTCTGGTTGTGATTTTAATGGTTCATTTCCACACCCTTTTTATTTATTTGTATTTCCCCCCCTCCTTGGTTTTGTTTTCATCGAAATTTATTATTTGAGGTTGCACGGTTGTTTTGCGCTCGATGTTGCAGGAACAAAGCTGGTCTATGTGCCGCTTCCACTTTCTTCCATCGTCCATGGTTAGTCGGTAGGACCGGGGGCCTGTTACTTGTGTGATCGTGGCTGGAAGCCAAAGAGGGTCCCCGGTAAAATTCTTTGCATAGACCAAATCACCGATTTTGAAAGTGCAGTATCGGATGGAAGAGTCGGGGGGTTTCTCACAAGTATAATTGGGGTGCAACCTATCTAAATGGGATCTGAGTTTTCTTCCCATTAATAATTTTGCCAGGCTCTTGTTTGTTGTGCTACTGGGAGTGATGTGTTGTAGTGTAAGTAAGCGGTTTAGCTTGTCTTGGACATCCCCATGGTCCATTTTCTCAAGGCCTTCTTTTGTGAACCGGACCATTCGCCGCCGGGTGGGCCGGTGTGGTTAGTGCATGGCGTATAACCCAAGAGGCTAAGTATTGTTCGAATTGTATTGCTGTTAGTTGTGGCCCATTGTCAGATACCAACAAATCAGGTAAACCATGAGTTGCATATAATTTGTTTAGCTGTTTTATAACAGCGTCAGTTGTTGTGGATGACATTAAGATGACTTCAAGCCAATTCGAATATGCATCCACAACTATTAAAAATTTATTGCCCCTAGTTGGCCCCGCAAAATCAATATGGATTTGAGACCAAGGGCCTCATGGGGTCTCCCAGTCCCGTATGGGAGCTTGTGGTGGTGTGGGTCTAGCTCTTTGACACTTGTGGCATGTTGCAACCCAGCATTCAATGTCCTTGTCTAAGCCAGGCCACCAGACATAGCTCCTGGCCAGGCTTTTCATTTTAACTATGCCTGGGTGGCACTCATTTAACATGCCTAACACCTCTTCTTGTAGTTTGGATGGAAGCACCACCCGATCTCCCCACAACAAACACCCCTTTTGTATCGACAGTTCAGTCTGTCTAGTCTGGAAAGGTTTAAATTTTTCAGTCTTTTGGCCTTCCAGACAGCCTTTACCTACCCAAGTCAAAACGCGGGCAGTCAATGAGTCTTTTGCCATGGCTCTGGTGACATCATCTGAAGTCAATGGAAGTTCAGGGCAGGTTTCTAGTTGTAGGGTGGTGGTGGCTGGAGCAGGGTCATCCTCTAAGATCAGTAATGGTGTTTGGTTTAATGTGTCTGCATGGGCGATTTGTTTTCGGGTCGATGCAGCAATGTATATGAATAGGCGGCCAGGAATTCTGACCACATAATCATCTGTGGGGATAGAATGTTCAGTGTGGGTTTATTCCCAGCCAAAATCCTTAGTAATGGTTTATGGTCAGTAACAATGGAGAATGTTCTACCGTATAGGTATTCATGAAAGTGTTTTACTCCAGTGACGATTGCCAGGGCTTCTCTGTCTAGTTGACTATAGTTGCATTCCACTTTGGAGAGCGTTTTCGAATAAAAAGCTATGGGTCCCTCTCTTCCGTCAGGTAATTGGTGGCTCAGGATAGCACCGACTCCGAATGGTGAGGCATCGCAGGTGACCGTCAAGGGTAGAGTATTACTAAACTAAATAAGAACGTTGTCTGAGGTTAACAAGTCTTTTATATTTTGAAAGGCTTTTTGTTCTTTGTGACCCCAAGTCCAGACAGTTTTTTTATCTAGCAAACGGTGCAATGGTTCTGCTATCGTTGCTTTGTGGGGGAGGAATACATTATAAAAATTGATCAGACCCAAGAATGCCTGTAAGTCCATTTTATTTCTAGGTCTGGGTGCGTCTTTAATTACTTTGACTTTTTTTTTCTGTTGGGTGAATACCTTATTCGTCAATCAAATATCCTAAAAATTCAACGCGGTCAGTGGCAGGCAGCATTTTTCTTTTTTAACTTTCAGGCCGGATTCTCTGAATTTCGTTAGTGCCTCCCTCAGTCTAGCTTCTAATTGGGTCACATTTTTCGCTGAAATTAGGACGTCATCAAAGTATGGAATGACCCCTTTTATTCCGTTTAATAGGCGTTCCATGAGGCTTTGGAAGATGCCTGGGGCAACGCTCACTCTGAATTGAAGTCTGTTACATTTGAATGGCCCTCTATGTGTTACTATTGTTTGTGCCTCGGCCGTTATGGGATCTCCTGGAAGTTGCTGATTCGCCTGGGCCAAATCGAGTTTAGCAAAAAATTTTCCTCCCCCAAGTGAGTGCAGTAAGTGCTGCACGACTGGTACTGGGTATGCGCTTTGCTGTAGCGCATGGTTCAGGGTAGCCTTGTAGTCTCCACAGATGCGCACAGACCCATCTGGTTTTACAGGTGTTACTATTGGTGTCTCCCACCTGGCATTGGTTCTATGACCCCTTGTGCAATCAATTTATTTAATTGCTCATCTATTTTGGGTTTTAATGCAAAGGGGACCCGTCTGGCTTTTAGTCTTCTTGGTGCTATTTGGGGATCTAGGCTAAAGAATATTGGGGTTCCCCGTAACCTGCCTAGAGTTCCGTCGAAGATGTCCTGGAATTCGTGTAGCAGGTTGTCTTCCCAATCGCTCGTGACTATTCGGCTCACTCCGGTCATCCCAATGCCCAATGGTGCGAACCATTCAATGCCCAGAAGGCTGGGATGGTCTCGGTCGACTATAGTCAATGGCAGGATTTCAGCGTATTGTTTGTAAGTTACTTTGAAGTGCCCCAGACCTACCACAGGAATCCTATTTCCCTGGTAGTCTTTGAGAATTAATTCTTGTTTTTTGAGTTCGTTTCGTCTGATGTTTGGAATCAGACGTCTAATTGTGTTCCAAGACACCATTGATAGAAAAGATCCTGAGTTGACCTCCATCTCACAAGGTCTTCCTTCAATGGACACTACAATTCTGACTTTTTTTTCCGCTTTCCGTCTGTGCGCTTCCTATAGTGACAGTCTGATGTGTGTTTTCTCGGTTGCTGGTTCCCTTGCTGCTTTCCCCCTCCACCTGAGATTTTTTCTTTTGGAAGGGTTGTCGTGTCAGCACTGGCGTTCATCATCTTCATTGTGGCCACTGATTTCTTTGTGGCTTCCACGGCGGTTGCTTCCGCAATTGCCTCTGCCACCATTATGTTAGGTCTGTTTAAGAGTTTGCTTTGAGGGGTAGAATCCCTAAGACCTAACATGAAACGATCTCGCATTGCCTCATCCATATTTTGGAATTCACAGGCTCCTCCAATATGGTGCAGAGCTGCCACGAAATCAGCAATGGTTTCATCTTCCCTCTGGTCTCTCTTATAAAATTCATGTCTCTTGATGAGGTTTGAGACAACTGGCGCATAGTGACCTTTCAGCATTCGGTTAAGTTCAGACCAGGTCATCTGTTTCACATCTCTGGGCTTCGCCAATGCCTTCACCATCTTAAATATGGCTGGCCCACAATGTGTTAGGAAGACAGCCCTCTTTCGCTGATCGGAAATTTCTTCCATTTCATTGCTCTCCATTAACATCAGGAAACAATCTATATAAGACTCCCAATCTTCTTCATTGGGATTGAATGGTGCAGGCGGCGCGTTATTACCAGCCATTTCGTCTAGTGTGGTTTTTTCTCTCGCCGCGTGCTCAGTCTCCGCTTCAGGACGATCCCACCTTCGTCGCCAGTGTTCTGTCTGGAACATTGGCTCAAGCCGCGGCAGCCCTTTATATAGAGGCTTGCCTGCCGGCTTGTAGCTAATGACATCCATTTAAATCTTGCCACCTTTGAGCAGCTTCTTAGATTGGTTCCTAATGAACCAATCCACTACTGGCCAATCAGAATTGACTACTTGGAACCTTCCAAGTTATACAGAACAGAATGTGTACAAGCTGCCAGAGGAAATGGTAAGTTCCCCTTCAGTGAAGGTCTTTAAAGAGAGATTGGATGGTCATTTCCCAGAGATGAACCAGTACATCAAACAAGACCTCAGTCATAAACTACGCACATATGAATATCACAAAAATCATAAAAAATAACTGAAGAGTCAGTGTTCTTCCCAAATGCCCTCCATGGCCAGATCAAGATTGTCCAAGGTTACATGCAGTATTTCAATTGGGACCATAGAAACTTATAACCCACCCCTCTCCTAGAAAAACAAAACATCATATGAAATATTAAAAAGGCAGAATATTTCCCTTAAAAGGGAAATAGAAACTCAGAGAGGCAGAAGCTCTCCCCTCACCTTTGTTAATGGGTGAGCCATTAAGGCCTGGGCCAGAGAATTCTACATAACAAAGCCCTCTACCCATCTCACCACCTGGCCTGGGAAGATTGCATCAGCCAGCACTCAGGTGAAGCCAAGTGGTCCAGACAAAACCAACAAAGTTAACTCAGACCTCCACCCCTGGGAGTCTAACAACCAATGGGATACATTTCTTACACAAGAACAGGAAACACTAAAGTGGGGCCCAACAGAGGGTATAAAACTAAGGGTCTCTCAGCATCTTGGCCCTCTTCCTCTTTTCCTTCACCCCAAATCTTGGAGCTCCAGGCCATGTGTTCTGTACACCATTAAACCTTATTTTCAAACAACCTCCACGTCTTTTTCCCCACTTGGAACTGAACCCAGAAGGATATTTCTTTCAACAGGACCCTAAAACCTTACATTGGTGATGGGCCTCTGAATCTTTTCACATTTCTTTATAGATTCTGATAATGCCAAAGCCATTTCTCAACTTAAAATTTCTTCTTGTCAGCTGCAACTTCCACTGTATGTGTATATATACAATTTCATACGCTAAGGGTAAGGAAAATCTACTGAGTTTCAAATAAAGCTTCCAGTAGGAGTTGGTTTTTGAGCAGCTGTGAAACTTGTAATCCTTCACATTTAGAGCAGCAATGGGGGTTTCTTTTCTCTCTCCTGCATCCATGCTCCATGACTTATAACATTTCTTGATATAACTGAATCAGATGTTTTAAGGCTGCTCTTGTTTCAAGGTGCTGATAGAAGGCTCTTTTCCTGTTAGGTTTTATTTACTTACTTATCTTTATTTATTAAGAATTCTTCATTAAGAAAAAAACAAATCAAAAGAAAAAGAAGAAGAAGAAGAAAGTGCAAGGAATTTAAAAAGAGAAGGGAAAACCCCTAAAGTTGAGAAATATAATGATCTTCTTCTAAAGGGATTGTTACAATCTTATAGTCCCACCTTAGATATCCTTAGATATTACACAAGTGCTTTCAATTCCTCATTGCTGTGCTCCCTTTTCTTTAAGCTTTAGGGCAGACCCATGGGCCTGATGCGTTATGTACTGGCCACGCCCACGCCTGATTTAGTGAAGGGGGAAAAGGTCCTGATATGTGATGCTGCCATGACAATATGAGTTTGACACCCCTGCTTTAGGGCAACCAGAAAACATCCAGTGTACAGAAGAGAATAGTAGATTTTAAAATGCATAAAGTTGTTGTTTAAAAGTATTTACTTATCAAATCTTGCTTTAGGAAGACTTTTTAAATGTGACGCATCTACCCAACACAGAGATTTCTTTGCTACCTCATGATTCATTTTTTTTCCTGCATTTGCATGCTGCTAGTAAAAGCAAAACAAAATCTAACACTATTATTTCTTTATTTTTTAAAAAAAAATAACTACAATTTTCTTCTGACATATCTATAACACACAAATATGATTATTCATTATAAGAATCAGACTTATCACAATAGATCTGGAAATCTGCATTAAAATAGTAAATGTAGAAGAGAAGCAGGCTAAGCTAGGGGGCAGGATAAAATGTGTCATTAGTTTGGAAAGTTTATGTTCACACAAAAGTCCAGACTTCCATGAATTCCATTGACCCTTATCTAATGCCATTTCGGCTTTGACTGTTAGTTGGCCAGATTCTTATGTATAGGTAACAATAATAAACTCTTCAGTGCTTTAAGCTTAGCAAGTGTTCCTGATTCTTTGTGCCTGTCAGTAAATGATAAAGGAAAGAAATAAACCAAAAAATAAATGAGGACATTCCTTTTTCTCTCAACAACATTTATTCTCTGTGTTGGGAGAAAATGCCAGTTGCCTTGAAACTAAATCCAGGGCTCTCTAATTAATACAAGATCTTTAAATTCACATGCCAGCAAAATAATTCTTACTATAACATAGATGATAGCCCTATAAGGGAAGGAAGATAGCCCTATAAGGGAAGATGCTAGATATTCAAATTTAGAAAAGGCTGATGAATTTGAAATATCATTGCTAATACATGCTGGATAATTGATATCAGGAGTTGCTTCACTAATTATACAGTATAAAGCCCTGTGTATCAACCATGACAGGTGATGGGATGTTCTTAGGAATGTGGTATCCCAGAACAGATCATTGTCCTCATGTGAAACTTTTACACAGGACAGGATACTTGATATGGTGAAACATAGTCTGGATTCCTAGGAGGGGGACCAAGGACCAAGAGACTGTTGAAGTTTTGATAGTTTGTTCAGAGAAATAGGGTCCAGATAACTCCTTTCTAGGACTTCTTGGAGTATATCAGTGATGGCTAACCTTTTTGGGCTACCGTGCCAGCACCCAGAAGGCCTTGCGCATGGGCCCCATCTCTGTGCATGCACACAAGATCTCCCCCACATGCCCTGCACATCTCTGTGCATATGTGTGCATCTGTCACGCCCCACACCCCATGCGCATGCACACCAAGTACTCGACAATCAGCTGGCGGGCTGGCGGCACACATGCATGCACAGTGGGGCACTTCCGGGCGACCTCTCATATGCCAGCAGAATTGTTTCTGCGTGTGCATGTGTGCCATAGATTCACCATCGCAGGAGTATACATTGAATAATGCAAGTACTTGTATTAGATTGGCAAGATTTCTGCCTTTATGTGAGGAACTGCTTAGGAACTTCCTTAGTTAAAGGAAACTGCTTAGAAGTAACCTGGTGTGTCTTTCTTGATTTTTGGAGCCTGACACTACAGTGTCAAGGAAACCTAGTGAAGCTTAGCTCCAGGTCAGCAAGGGAGTGAGATGAGGCAATATAAATTGAATAAACAAACACACATACTCTATCCTTATTTGTTCAAACTATATGTTGAATATATACAGAAGGAAGCTAGATTGGAAGATAATGAGTATCATTTCAAAATTGAAGGAGGGAAACTTGCACTAAGCTGATGACACCACTCAAATGACTGAAAATGCAAATGATCTGGAAGCTAAAATAATAAAAGTCAAAAGGTATAATGAAAAAAATGGAATTAAAATTATAAACTAAGGACAATAGGTAGAGCAATACACCTTAGAACTGTCAATGAAGATATGAATGTGATGGTTAATTTATGCCCTTTAGAGTTGACTATCAACAGTAGAGAAATGAGCAGTCAAGAAATATGCATTTAGTTAGGTAGTAATCAAGATTTTGGAAAAGATACTTAGCTGCTGTGATGTCTCTATGCATATAAATATTAGAATCATGCAGACAATTCTGCTACACCCGAAGAATGAAAAAAGGACTTTGAAGATAGAGGATGTACAGAGCGCTACAGTTTGGGTTTGGTGTCTACCCAATAATTATTTTCTCTAAACAAACTAGCATGTGAGTGCCAGGAGACCTTCTCTTCATAAGGGCTAAGGGCTATACCAGAAAAGGTATAGATGTTCTTGAATGAAGCTTGACTTTTGATGACCACATATTTACAATTTCCTTGACAGGATGTGTGAGATGATTTGCCATTGGCTTCTTGGGTATGATTTTACTTCTCAGTGAAGTGTATAGTCTTGGAATTTCCTGGTAGTCTGGCATCCAAATATTACCTAGGTCCATCCTACTTTGCTTAGGAATCTAGATAGGTTTGGTGAAGTTCTTTCACTGGCTGAGACTCCAATAATCAAATACACTTCCATAATTATAATTGTTATTGTTGTCACTTTAATAATAGTGGAGAAAATACTAAAAGCAAAACTTTTCTGGGAACATGACTTTCACATGAACTATCTTGTTTATTCTATTCTGCGCAATGTCATTTTAAGTTTGCTTTTCTTATATCATGATGGCAAATAAAAAGGCTGAAATTACTAAATTATTTTAGTAAGCGAAGCAAAGTGCTAACAGAACAAGGCAGGAATGTTTTCAAATACACAGTAAAATCCATGGTGCTTTTCTTATGTCAGTCTCAGAAGGGCAACCATAACCTGCTGTTTTGCATTTTTAGCAAGTTAAAAATAAATCTCATTCAAGTTATTGAATGAATCACATTAAATCCCATTAAATTGTAAAGCCAACCCAAGATCTATACTTAATACTATCTTTCAGGCCTGAGATGATGAGAAAGACAAAAATCAGACTATGTTCACCTGAAGAAAAAAATATGCCATAAATCCAGGTGTCACAACATATCATCCTGTTCACATAGCTGAGAATGCCATGGTTTTACAGTTATACTGCTAATGAATCAAACTAATTGCCAGAAGATTTGGCAGATTGACAGTGAAGTAACATTTCATTAGCTCTATGAAATAATTCTCTGAATGATTTAGACAATATAAGATACCTTGATAACAATTGCTTAAGAGTTATAATTTAATATGGGAGCCTAAAGCAATGTGAAGGATATATATTTGGAAAGCACATAATTAATCTTTTATCCACAATGATCCAAAGGTCATCTACTTTCTGTTATTCACTTTCTCCAACCCTACAGAATTAAATTCAGGTGACCTTGAAAGTTTCAGGATGTTGGCACCAAAACAATTGAATGAAAACTATGAAAAAATAAATCAATGTATTTCTCCCTTGTTCATTATGAATATTAAAAATAATGTTAATGCCTGTGTTCAACAGGGTAATATGAGTTGGTATTTTCAGCCTCTAGACTTACTCTTTTGTTCTGTCTTTAATTGTTCTTTTTGAGCTATTGTTTGTGACACTGGGATCAACCCATACTATTTAATGGAGAGCTTCACAAATAATGATGGATGGGATTTTTCAGGGAACAAATGTTTTCCCAAGCTATACTGCTATGGAGTGATATATGGTCTAGGTATTCATTACAATCATATACACCTCATAAGGTATCTGAGAAGATTACATATTTATTTATGTCAATGTTCATTAATAATTAAAGCCCATGTCACACTGTCCAACGGATGCAAAAAGGACACAGCGGACGAGCAAAATGTTCCATCCGTTGTTATCCGCTCTCAAAAGGGGCAAAAATTTGCATAAGCAGAGTGGATAACACAGATGCGGGGAGGACGCAGGGCGGATGCAAAGTGGATACGGAATGGAAGCCTAGTGGATGGAAGCGGATGGGAGAGGATGGGAGTGGGTGGCACATCCACAGGGCTTCTGGGGGGCCTCAGCGAAGCGGACGCGGAACGGAAAAAGCGGATGCAGAGCGGACGCCGAACGGATGAAGCGGATGCAGAGCGGAAGACTAGCGGATGCACAGCGGAAGCCTAATAGATGCCTGGCATTCACTGCGCATGTGGGGAGGATGCATTGCGTCAGCCCCGCGGATATAACGGAAGCAGCTCGGAAGCAGGTCGCCATTCAGAGGAAAGACCTGCTGCCGGATGGATTGGCTGCCTTGCCTGCCCTGCCTGCATGTCTGCCTGCCAGCCTTGCTGCCAGCCTTGCTGCCAGCCTTGCTGCCAGCCTCCCTGCCAGTCTTGCTGCCAGCCGGTCTGCCTGCCAGCCTTGCTGCCTGCCTTCCTGCCAGCCTTGATCCATGTCTGCCTACCAGCCTTCCTGCCAGCCTTGGTTCATGTCTGCCTGCCAGTCTTCCTGCCAGCCTTGGTTCATGTCTGCCTGCCAGCCTTGGTGCCTGCCTGCCTGCCAGCCTTGGTGCCTGCCTGCCTGCCAGTCTTCCTGCCTGCCTGCCTGCCAGCCTCACTGCAAGCCTTCCTGCCAGCCTTGGTTCCTGCCAGCCTCCCTGCCAGCCAACAACCCCACAACCATGCGGAAGCACAGCAAGCCTCAGCCATCTGCTGCCAGCCCTGGCAAGAGGGACAGGGCTACCATCCCTCCCCCTGGCCCTCACTCTGGTTCTGCTGGGGCTTCTGGAGCACGGGCTCGCTCTTCTGGGGCTGGTGCTTCTGCTGCTTCTGCTGCTTCTGCTTCTGGAGGAGCTGATGACAAACACTCCAGCACCAGCCACCTCCACAGCACCTGGACCCTTCACCCCTGAGACTGAGCGACCAAGAGGAGTGCCAGAGACTCGTTTTTGTCTTATAGCTTGTTGTTAATGAAGTCTATTTTTGATTCACACACTTGCTTCATTTCTTTTTTTTAATAAAGTCTTGCTGGAAACTTTTAGAAATGGTTTAAGCCTTTGCATGCTTGTGGGATGGGTAAGAATAGCTTTGGAATGGGTTAGGATACCTGTGGGATGGGTAATAGCTGTGGGATGGGTTAGAATAGCAGTGGGATAGATAAACCTCCAGTGTAAGCATAGTGGGACTGTATGGTCCACCTTCCCAGGTGCCACACCTATGGCCCTTTATTATCAATAATAATGTAATAATTATCCACACATGTCAACATAAACACAACTCTTTATTAAACGCTCTGTTCATTGTAGGCGAACCAAACATACATGGCCCAATCTCATCCGTGTGATGAGACAGGCTGAAGGAAGCATCCATTAAGCATCTACCATCCTGTCTTGCCACTCCACTGCTCCAGCTGGGGAGTTGCACCAGTGTCTCAGGAGGTTGCGCTGCTTCTTCGCTTCATGTGAGGCTCTGTTGGGGCCTTGCACATCCTCAGTGTCGATCACGTTTCACCCTTGCCTCCATTCCCCAGGCTCCATGTCCCCATTGGCTTGTTGGAGGTCCACGAGCCTGTTCTGCAAGACTGGGTAGCGGGTGCGCATGAGATTGTGCAGGATGCAGCAAGCTTCCATGATCCTCCTCATGGTCTCTGGGCAATGCTCTATGGTGGTGAGAAGTACCTGGAACCTGTTGGCCAGGATGCCAAAGGCGTTCTCCACCACCTGCCTTGCCCTGGACAGCCTGTAGTTGAAGATCCTCTCTTCACGGGTGAGGAGTCTGGAGGTGTAGGGCTTCATGAGGTAGGTTGGAAGGGAGAAGGTGTCATCCCCCATGATGAAGTAGGGCACATCTTGTGTGTTGTTGGGCAGGGTTTCTGGATCTGGGAAGCCCACGATGAAGTTGCGTTCCAGCCCCTCCTTGAGGTGACTGGCGTTGTATACCTGGGCATCTGAAGAGGAGCCGTTGCCTGAAGCATCGATGTACATGAACTTGTAGTCAGCATCGACCATGGCGAAGAGGATGATGCTGAAGAAGCCCTTGGAGTTGAAATAAGTGGACCCCGAGTTGGCTGGAGATTTGCAGGCCACGTGCTTCCCATCTATGGCTCCAACGGTGTGTGGGAAGTTCCACTTCTGATACCACTGCTCTGCAACTTTCTTCCATCCTTCTTCAGTGGAGGGGTACTGGAGGAGCTCCTCCTTGTATTCTTCGATGATGGTCTGCACCACTTCTCTGACCACAATGATGATGGTGTTGGATGGCACCCTCCAGCTGTACTGCATGCTCCTGTAGGAGGTCCCTGAGGCCAGGTGGCGCAGAGTGAGTGCCACCTTGAGCCCAGGTTCCAGGCTGGGCCGGAAGCTGGTATTTGCCTTGGTCAACCTGGGTGTCAGGCGCTGCACAACTTCGTCAAACATGGCTGCAGGCATCCTCATGAAGTTCTGGAATGCCCGAGTGTCTTCGCTCCTGAGCTCCACCATCAGCTTGTTGTACAGTCCGTCCTCTGCTCTTCTGGCGAACCATCTTCGGACCCAGACTCTTTTTGGCTGCCTCTTTTTCTTCTCGCAGTAGTGTTCACAGAGCCTGCAGATGGCTTCGCACTGTTGCAGAACGATGGTGGCTGCCGAAAGGACTTTGTTACAATCCATGGTAGACATGACTGGATGCTGTGGAAGAGGAAGAGGCAGATGAAGGCTGCAGAGATCTGCACCGCTGGGCTGCTGTTCTGAAAGTGCGATGCAGGCAAGTTGCTCCCCCTTTTTATAGGCAGTATAGGTTTTCCACTAGGCATCCTGTAGGCATCCTGTAGGCATCCTCTAGACATCCTTAATATCTGAGATAGGTCCCCTCTGTGAACGTTTTTTCCATTTTAAATGCTTTGTTTCCATTCTGCATACGCTAGGCATCCATTCTGCATCCGTTCTGCGTCCGTTCCGCTTCCTCCCTACGTCCAGGCGGATGGAGTTGCGTGGATGTGTAGCGGACACCTAGCGGATATTGCGGATGCGTAATGGATGCGTTGCGGATGCGTAGCGGATGCAGAACGGACGAACTGGATACATTTTCCGCGCAAAAGTTTTAGGCAGCCCAAAACTTTCTGAGCGGATGAAACGTCCATAAATGGATGCTGGACGGATAGAGAGGAAGCAAAACGGAGGCAGTGAGTACATCACGTTTTCGAACGGATGGCAAGGTTTTTTGTCCATTTTACATCCTCTTTGCATCCATTGGTTCAGTGTGACATGGGCTTAAGGACAGCTGATGTTTTATTTTTGTTTTTGTTGTTGTTGTTATTAATATTGCTGTATGGCATTGTTATAATTGGCAGGAGACCACAAGGCTATTGCAGAGTAATAATTTGGCTTGGCAAGGTACTAGACTATTCCGGGGTGTATGTGCCAGAATGAGAAGACCTTTTACAATATTTCTATGAATGAGTAGGATGCAGACATACTCAAGGCAACTCCTGTGGAAGTTCATATCAAGAAAGAGAGCTCTTGAGATATGTTGGTCCTATTTTGTTTTGGATATTTGGTACTATAAAGTCCAAGTGAAACCTGTTTATTTAGCCTCAGCAACAAAGCCAGAGTCAGCAAAAATATGCAACTGGAGTTCTTCCCCCTATTGTCAAACTTGCCTAGGGATGAGCTGTTTTCAGAAAATTGACACAGTACAATCAGGATTAAATATGTACTGTAATTGAAGAACAGTAGTAATTACAAACTGCTGATAATCTATGACTGATAAAGCAGTTCTTAACAAGGTATCTTCCTTGGGTCCAAATCCAATACTTTCTCTTTCTATGTTTCCGTCTCTAAAATCATCATTTCTCTTTGGATACTTACATATACAACATGCAGCAGTTGCCTGTTTATAGTCTCTGCATTCCTTTCTTTGGAATTGCTATCCATTAACAAAACACTAGCACCTATGGAGACAATTCTGAATACCATAGAACTGATGCTCATTACAAATTATCCACAACTTATAATCATTTGTTTGGTGACCATTCATGGATGGAAACTGAACAAGGAGAGATTCAACCTGGAAATAAGGAGAAACTTTCTGACAGTGAGAACAATCAACCAATGGAACAGCTTGCCCTGGGAAGTTGTGGGAGTGCCATCACTTGAGACTTTCAAGAAGAGATTGGACTGCCATTTGTCAGAAATGGTGTTGGGTCTCCCACTTGGTTGGAGGGGTTGGACTAGATGACCCATAATGTCCCTTCCAACTCAGATGATTTGTTATCTCTTATGTGATTGCCATTTGAGACTTTCCCAGCCCTGTATATCTTTACATATTTTTGAAGTCTCCTGTTTACTCTTTTAGAGTTAGGAATTCATTCAGATCTAATATACACTGCTGAAAAAAATAAAAGGAACACTTAAACAATACAATGTAACTCCAAGTCAATCACACTTCTGTGAAATCAAACACTGATTGACAATCAATTTCACATGCTGTTGTGCAAATGGAATAGACAACAGGTGGAAAGCATAGACAGTTAGCAAGACATCCCCAATAAAGGAGTGATTCTGCAGGTGGTGACCACAGACCACTTCTCAGTTCCTATGCTTTCTGGCTGATGGCTTTTAAATGCTGGCAGTGCTTTCACTCTAGTGGAAGCATGAGATGGAGTCTACAACCCACACAAGTGGCTCAGGTAGTGCAGCTCATCCAGTATGGCACATCAATGCGAGCTGTGGTAAGAAAGTTCGCTGTTCTGTCAGTGTAGTGTCCAGAGCATGGAGGCATTACCAGGAGACAGGCTAGTACATCAGGAGACATGGAGGAAGCCGTAGGAGGGCAACAACCCAGCATCATGACCGCTACCTCCACCTTTGTGCAAGGAGGGACAGAAGGAGCAGAGCACTGCCAGAGCCCTGCAAATGACCCCCAGCAGGCCACAAATGTGCATGTGGCTGCTCAAATGATCAAAAACAGACTCCATGAGGATGGTATGAGGGCCTGACATCCACAGATGGGGGTTGTGCTTACAGCCCAACACCATGCAGGATGTTTGGCATTTGCCAGAGAACACCAAGATTGGCAAATTTGCCACTGGTGCCCTGTGCTCTTCACAGATGAAAGCAGGTTCACACTGAGCATATGTGACAGACATGACAGGATCTGGAGACACTGTGGAGAACATTCTGCTGCCTGCAACATCCTCCATCATGACCGGTTTGGCAATGGATCAGTAATGGTGTGGGGTGCCATTTTTTAGGGGGCCGTACAGCTCTCCATGTGCTTGCCAGAGGTAGTCTAACTGCCATTCGTACCGAGATGAGATCCTCAGACCCCTTGTGAGGCCATATGCTGGTGCAGTTCACCCTGGGTTCCTCCTAATGCAAGACAATGCTAGACCTCATGTGGCTGGAGTGTGTCAGCAGTTCCTGCAAGATGAAGGCATTGATGCTATGGATTGGCCCGACCATTCCCCAGACCTGAATCCAATTGAGCACATCTGGGACATCATGTCTCACTCCATCCACCAATGTCACGTTGCACCAGAGACTGTCCAGGAATTGGGGGATGCTTTAGTCCAGGTGTGGGAGGAGATCCCTCAGGAGACCATCCGCCACCTCATCAAGAGCATGCCCAGGCATTGTTGGGAGGCCATACAGGCATGTGGAGGCCATACACACACTACTGAGCCTTGTTTTGACTTGTTTTCAAGACATTACTTCAAAGTTGGATCAGCCTGTAGTTTTTTTTTCCACTTTAATTTTGATTGTAATCCAAATCCAGACCTCCATGGGTTGCTAAATTTGATTTCCATTGATAATTTTTGTGTGATTTTGTTGTTAGCATATTCAACGATGTAATGAACAAAGTATTTAATGAGAATATTTCATTCATTCAGATCTAGGATGTTTTATTTTTGTGTTCCCTTTATTTTTTTGAGCAGTATACATCCCAAGCAAAAATGTATGGAACGTTTTGCATACAAAGCATGTATTTTCTCATTGGATTTTCCCGGTTCAAATATTTAAATGCTGGTAACTGCAATCACTTTTTTTTTAACTGTCCACTCCAACTTTGTGAGGGGAGGGATTCTTTTTCCCATGGATCACGGGGCCACTTTGTAAGTAGGGTGGGGAGGAGTTGATTATCCCAATTTATTATCATTTGCTTTGGAAAGATGGCATGCCTATTGCAGTAAGTCTCAAAGGGAGATTATATATTACTGCAGCCCAAAGGAATAATGAAATAACATCACCGTCAGTGTAAACATGTGTTAAGTTGTCATGACAACCTCCATCTGTGAAGAACAAAAAAGCCCAAAGGAAAAAAAGAGGAGAAAATCTAAAAAAAAAAAAAAAGATAGAAATAGAAATGGTCTTTTTCCATTCATTTAGACTGCATTTTATGGCCTGGGGCTCTAACAAGGAACATCACATTGGAGGTGGTTGTTGAATTAAGAGGCAATCCCACATCTACCCCCCACCATGTATCCTGTTCCCTCCCTTTCCATTTTTTAACTAAATCTTGATGGGGACCTCTGTTTTTATTCTTTTAAATAGCAATAGCACTTGAACTTATATACCGCTTCATAGTGCTTTACAGCCCTCTCTAAGTGATTTACAAAATCAGTGTATTGCCTCCAACAATCTGGGTCCTCATTTTACCAACCTTAGAACGATGAGTTAATCTTGTGCTGGTCAGGATCAAATTTCTAGCAGTCAGCAGAGTTAGTCTGCAATACTGCCTTCTAACCACTGTGCCACCATGGCGCCCTAAATTTATTTAAATAACTGGAAGTCCTTAAAATTATTTAAAATTGTTAGGCTTTTATTGTTTTAATTCTGCCCAGAGTCATTTTCTACAAGATGGGTGGCAAATAAATTCAATGAATCAATGAACTTTTGTTTTCCACTCAGTCCTTCTATAATTTCCATTCACAGTGATCCTTTAACATAACAGAACAGAACATAGCAGAACATATTGAGCTTAGCATCTCTGAAATATTAGCATCTTGGGCTTGGATATTCAGGTCATACGTACACTTAGAAAATGTATCCTAGAACAGCAAAATAGTGGCAGACTATTATTTAGAGAGTGAAGTTTTGGTTCATGTCAATTAGAAAGGGATGATGAAGAAATGTTTTGACCAAGTGCTTGTTACTGAGTGCCACTGAGAGGAATTCTGTATTTTATCTACTGGTTCACATTCCATTTAATAAAAAAGAGAATTTCCATTTGAAATTTCTTTCAAAGGTAAAAAGAACTTTGGCCAGATTTTTATGGGAGGAGTGTGATGTTCCTGCATTTATGTAGTTAACAAGCATTTGGAAGTCTGTCCTGCCTCCCTTTGCACAATTCTCTGTTCAATGATTTGCCTGCTGAAACAGATTTTCAAATTGAAATAGGGGCCTGTTCAAAATAGGCAATCAGATTAGACCTAAGGAGAAATTCCCTAACAGTGAGAAGAATTAACCAGTTGATGGCTTGCCTTCAGAAGTTATGGGTGGAGGTTTGTTGAAGATTCTAGGTCTTGGAGTCTCAGTGGACCACCAGCTAAATATGAGCCAGCAGTGTGCAGCAGCAGCCAAAAAAGCTAATGCAATCCTAAGTTGCATTAACAGAGAGATACAGTCAAGATCAAGGGAAGTACAAATACCACTCTATAAAGCCTTAGTGTTCAGTTCGCGGGAATGAGACTCAGAGATCAGTGTAACTTTTATTTAGTTCCGAAAGTCTGTTCTAAACAGGAGCCGTGGCAGCTCTTTTTATAGAGAGCTGCTCGTGGCTAGTGTCCAATGACAGCTACTTGTTTTTCCCACTGCTTGAATTGGCCAATCATAGCCCTGCTAATCATAGCCCTGCTATTATTGGCCAATCAACGTCGAGAAAAGTAGCCAATCAGCATCGGGTATTTGTTGTCCAATAGGAATAGCCTATTTGAAGTATGTAAATATGGAATACCCCTCCCCTCTTGGTATGGTCCTACCATACGTAGTCACGTAAGTAGGCAGGGCTTCTAGGTTGCCTAGTTGACCTGCACAGTTTCGTTGTGTCGTCGTCTTCAGCGGGTTCGGACAGAATCGCTGTTTCTCCTGTCCTTCTCTGCCGAACTTCCTGGAAGGTAGAGTCAGCCATGCCGCTCCCGCCTGGTGGTAGAGTCGGCCCGGCTGCTCCTTTCTGACCAAGCATCCAGGTCTACGTGTGCTTCTTGTTCCTCGCCAAAGACTTCTATGGGTAGGTCACTGTTTTTGCTTCATTTATTTGGGAATGTTTTTTATTGTGATTATTTTGATTTTCTGTGGTTTCTTTTTCTACCAGGGGAGTTTCTTTTTCTACCAGAGGGTTACTGAGGGGTCTCCCCCCACTCTGGTTGGTCTGTTGCTGTTTTTGTGTAATGGTTGTGATGTTGTTGGTGTGTATGTGTGTTGTTCTTCGTGTCTGGGTGTGTCGGTGGTGCATTGTAGAGTTCGTGATCGTAACTGGTCGATGTGTCTCCGCCATGTTTGGCCATCGTATGTCTCCAGTCTGTAGGACCGTGGTCCAGTTATTTGTGTAATTGTTGCTGGCACCCATAATGGGTGGCCGGTGAGGTTTTTTGCATATACTAATTGTCCTGGTTCAAATTTGCAATACTTGCTCGAAGAGTCGGTAGGTTTTTCGGTGGCGTATATTGGGTGTAATCTTTCTAATTGTGATCTTAGTTTTCTGCCCATCAGTAATTCTGCAGGGCTTTTATTTGTAGTGGAGTTTGGTGTTATGTGTTGTATTGTGAGCATTTTTTCAATTCTTTCTTGCATGTCCCCTGTGTCTAATTTGTCTAATGTTTCCTTGATATACTGGACCATGCGTTCCGTCCTACAATTTGTCGCTGGTCAGACCGGGGCTGTCAGTGCATGTTGTATGCCATGTTCTGCTAGGAATTTCTCAAATAGTAATGCTGTAAATTGTGGGCCGTTATCGGAGACGAGGACATCCGGTAACCCATGTTTAATGAATAGTTTCCAGAGCTGTTTAATAACTGCCTTGGTGGTAGTCAAGTGCATGATGCTTACTTCCAACCAATTGGAAGTATTACGATTAGATATGTATACCTTTTTGCTGGCCCCGCGAAGTCTATATGTATTCGTGACCAGGGGCCCCTTGGCGTTTCGCAGTCCAGGACAGGTGCTGAAGGGGATGCAGGGCAGAAGTTTTGACATTTCCCGCAGGTTTTGACCCATTTCCCAATGTCTTTGTCCATCCCTGGCCACCATACATAGCTCCTGGCCAGGGATTTCATCAGCACGATGCCCGGGTAGCCTTTGTGCAACATACACAGTACCTGGTCTTGTAATTTTTATGGAATTATGACCCAATCACCCCAGAGTATACAACCCTTCAGTAATGACAGTTTGGTTTGTCTATTTTTAAACGGTTTGAAAATAACATCTGTCTCGTTTTCTGGCCACTCTTTTCCTACCCAGTTTAACACTTGTAACAATGTCTTGTCTTTTGCTTTCATTTTGGCAATGTCGGCCGTGGTTATTGGTAGGTTTGTCAAAGTCTCGATTTGTAGGGTGGAAGTGGTTGGTGCCGGGTCAGTCTCTATGTCTGGTAAGGGGGTGCGGCTCAAGGCATCAGCGTGAGAAATGTCTTTACCGGGTTGATGGATTAGTCTATAGTTGTACACCGCCAGAAATTCAGACCACCTTGTCATTCTCGGGGACAGTATGTTAGGGGTGGCTCTGTTTCCAGCGAGTATGCCTAAAAGGGGTTTATGATCGGTCACAAGGGTAAAATCCTACTGTAAAGATACTCGTGGAAACGTTTTATGCCGGATATAGCCGCCAATGCTTCTCTGTCAAACTGGCTATAGTTCCGTTCAGTTTTTGAGAGGGTTTTTGAGTAGAAGGCAATGGGGGCTTCTCTTCCATCCGGCAGGACGTGGCTCAGCATGGCTCCGATGCCAAACGGTGATGCGTCACAGGTAACTGTGAGCAGTAATGTCTCCCTGTATTGCATCAATACCGCGTCGGAGGTGATGAGGTCCTTTATCTGCTGGAACGCTGTCTCTTCACGTCGTCCCCAGGTCCAGATGGCTGATTTGTCTAAAAGTCTATGGAGAGGTTCTGCCGTCGTTGCCTTCTGTGGCAGAAAGATGTGGTAAAAGTTTATAAGTCCCAGAAATGCTTGTAATTCAGCTTTACTTTTTGGTCTAAGCGCTTCTTTGATTGCTTTGACCTTTTTGTCTGTGGGGTGGATGCCCTCCTTATTGATTTGGTACCCCAGAAATTCAACTTTTGAGGTGGCTAATGTACACTTTTCTTTTTTCACCTTGAGTCCCGCTTTTTGGAACCTTTGCAAAACCTCTCTGAGGCAGGCTTCTAATTGTCTCTCATCATTTGCTGAGACAAGCATGTCATCAGAATATGGGACTACTCCTTTTATCCCTTGCAATAATTGCTCCATGATGCTTTGGAATACCCCAGGGGCTACGCTGACTCCAAACTGTAGTCTTGTACATTTGAATGCTCCCCTATGAGTCACGATGGTTTGTGCCTCTGCTGTTTCAGGGTCTATGGGCAATTGTTGGTAAGCTTGGGCAAGGTCGAGCTTTGTGAAGACCTTGCCCCTTCCCAAGGAGTGTAGTAGATGTTGTACTACTGGAACAGGATATGCACTTTGTTGTAGTGCATTGTTTAGGGTAGCCTTATAGTCCCCACAAATTCTCATGGACCCATCCGGCTTAACTGGGGTCACTATTGGGGTTTCCCATTTGGCGTGGTCAATTGGTTCCAAAATGCCTTGTTCTATTAGTTTGTTTAATTCTTCATCAATTTTGGGTTTTAGTGCGAAGGGGACGCGCCTCGCCTTTAGCCTAATTGGAGCTTTGGTTGGGTCTAGACTGAATGAAATAGGGGACCCTCTGTACTTGCCTAACTTCCCATCAAAGATGTCCTGGAACTCTCTCATCAGGTTCTCCTCCCAGTCTGCGTCAGCGATGCGGTTTATGCCGGGCACTCCGATTCCTAGAGGTTTGAACCATTCGAGTCCCAGCAGGCTTGGTCGGTTCCAGTCTATGATGGTTAGAGGCAATATCTTTTGGTGTTTCTTGAAGCTTATCTGGAAATGTCCAAGTCCGACTACCGGTATTCTGTTCCCTTGTCTTCTTTTAAAATTAGCAATTGATGTTCTAGTTCAGCTCTGTCAATGTGCGGTACCAGTCTTTTGATGGTATCCCATGATACCATCGATAAGTATGATCCGGAATCGACCTCCATCTTACATTCTTGGCCCTCGATCTGGACTGCCACATGTACTTTTTGGCAATTTGTTCTGTTAGAATGGCCGATGGTGATGGTTTGATGAATTTCCTCTCTCCTATAGTTTTTGCTTGGCCACTTACCTTTGCCTTCGCGATTCTCGTGGCTCCACGTTGTCCTTTCTTTATTTCTTGGTTGTGTGTTGTCCCTTTGTCTGGGGCTGTAGATTTTTTGGTTCCAGCATACTCGTGTGATGTGGCCCCACCATTCGCAGTTCTGGCACACGGCATCTAAGAACCGGCACTCAGAATAGGGGTGGTCTCCTATGCATCCAGCACATTGGAACCCCGACTTACGACCATTTTTTAATTGCCGCTCTTGCTCAGCCTGGAGTCTGTGGATTTCTTCTTTGTCGTCCTCATTGATTCCGGATGATCCACTGTCTGCATAACGTGCGGTGGTTTTATGTGTGCTTTCTACCTTCTTCTCGATGCTCTGACTCATCTCGGTTGGTGTCTTTGGCGAGTTGGCATTCATCTGCTGCATCTTTGCCACTTTCATTTTTGTTGCTTCTGCTGCTGTGGCTTCAGCAATAGCCTCGGTAACGGTAATCTTTGGCCAGGTTAGCAGCCGGCTTTGTAGGGTAAGGTCTCTTAGTCCGAGGACCACGCAATCCCTCATGGCTTCGTCCATGTTTAGGAATTTGCATGCTCCTCCAATGTCCCTGAGAGAGGCTTCAAAGTCTGCGATGCTCTCACTTTCCCTCTGGTCCCGCTTGTAAAACTTGTGACTCCTGATGAGGCTGGAGACGGTCGGTGCATAATGAGCCTTCAGCAGCTTCTCTAGATCTGGCCAGGCCATCTGCTTTGCATCGTCTGGTTTTGCTAGTGCCTTGGCCATCTTGAACACTGTGGGCCCACAGTGTGTCAGGAATACAGCTCTTTTGTGATTGTCCGAGATTCCTTGCAGGTCGTTACTCTCCAAGAACATGAGGAATTTATCGATATAGGATTCCCAGTCCTCTGCTGCTGGGTTGAAGGGTGCAGGTGGCGAGTTGGTTCCGGCCATTTTGTCTGCTCGGTTCAATGCCACGTGCCCGACTGGTCTCCTTCTCAGAATCCCACCCTCATCAGCAGTGTTCAGTTCGCGGGAATGAGATTCAGAGATCAGCATAACTTCAGCTCTTTTATTTAGTTCCGAAAGTCTGTTCTAACCAGGAGCCAGGGCAGCTCTTTTTATAGAGAGCTGCTCGCGGCTAGTGTCCAATGATGGCTACTTGTTTTTCCCACCACTTGAATTGGCCAATCATAGCCCTGCTATGATTGGCCAAACAGCATCGAAAAAAGTAGCCAATCAGCGTAGGGTATTTGTTGTCCAATAGGAATAGCTTATTTGAAGTATGTTAACATGGAACACTTAGGAAGACCACAGCTTTGTTCACCACATTATAAAAAAGATGTTGACACTCTCGAAAAAGAGCAGACAAGAGCAACCAGGATGATTAGATGACTGGAGACTAAAACATATGAAGAAAGATTACAGGAACTGGGCATGGCTAGCCTAATGAAAAGAAGGACCGGGGAGACATGATGGCAGTCTTCCAATATTTGAGGGGCTGCCATAGGGAGGAAGGGATCAAGCTATTTTCTAAAGCTCCTGTAGGTCAGACAAAGAATAATGGATGGAAACTGAACAAGGAGAGATTTAACCTGGAAATAAGGAGAAACTTTCTGACAGTGAGAACAATCAACCAATGGAACAGCCTGCCCTCAGAAGTTGTGGGAGTGCCATCACTTGAGACTTTCAAGAAGAGATTGGACTCCCATCTGTCAGAAATGGTGTAGGGTCTCTCGCTTGGGTGGGGGTTTGGACTAGATGATCTACAAGGTCCCTTCCAACTCTGATTATCTGTTATCTGTTAAGACACTGGACAATAGAACTCTTGCTTGAGCAGGGTATTGGACTAGAAGGACCTCCAAGGTCCATTCCAACTCTGTTATTCTGTTATTCCTATTCTAGATGACTTTTAGGTATGATCTATTCAGGGTGTAAGCAGCTAGTGATCTTTTTACAACCTGTGGACTTCAACTCCCAGAATTCCTGAGCCAGCTCTCTAGCATGTTCATCTTTTCATTAAGCTCAGTGGCCTTTCAGGTTGGCCACTTTTCTTTGGCCTTTACTCACATTCTCAGAAATTTGTTTCTTTAAAGTGGCCAGCTATAAACCTGTGCTCTCTTCTTTTTTGTGCTAATGACAGGTTACACTTCCATGCTGTTTCACACCAACACGAGTTCAGCACCACCCTCAGCACTGTAATTATAGGCTCCAGGAGATAACCTGCCAGGTATTCTTAAGTCAAACTGTAAATTTCACATGATGGGGATGAATACTTACAGATTGGCCTTGGTAGTTTTATTTTCTTTTATCAGAGAGTAGGAAGGCTTAAAGCCTTAACATCAACAAGTTAAGTCCTGGATAGCTTAGGAGTCTATTGTATAACAACATTTTACATGTTATTTTATATTGTGTGACATCTCATTTGAAAGTTGCTCAAAGAGGTCAAAAACCTATGGAGAAAAGTACAATTTTATTGATTTGTTCCAGTACACTAATACAAGAACATTTTACCTGAGAATTATGGGGTTTGAAGTCCAGCCATCTTAAAGTTGCCAATGTTGAAAAGGATGCCTATCAGAAGTGGCCAATTTGCAAAGACTTTCATGAATGCTTTAAGCACTTGCAAAATTTATAATACTTATTTTTCCTTTGCCCTCAGGGCTTACACAGCACATATTATTAAAAAAGGGACTTCAGGTATATAAGTACAGTCACCATCTTGACTTTTTGACCTGCCATGGACACCTTAATTTCCACATCTCCCAAACACCCAAAAAATGGTTATATTGTGTAGTTAACAGTGGGTAGGCAGGGAAGTTTTACAACCACGTGTCACCCTTTCTGCTCCCCTGGTGACAGGAGGTCAGGCTGAAATGTTTATTTCTTATTGTAAGCCTAGCTGAACTTGAAAGCTGACATAATTTCTCATGAATTGAATTTAGGAAAGATTTCTTGGTACATTCATTTATTAACTAGTGGCTAAATGTCCATTTCAGATATGTCGATTTTTTCAACGTGTCATTTAGAAATTAATTTTCATTTTCATTTCTTCTTTTACCATTTCCTCTATTTCTTTGCCTCCAAATTATAACAGTGACATAAAAATAAACAACTGTGCCTAGAAACTCTCCGAAGACATAAACCCCATGTAGTAAGTTTCTGGTCTGGGTTGGTTTAACTGCCAAAAATCCATAGCAATTCTTTATTTAGTGTTATTCTTCTCGGAATTTTGTGTCTGTCTCCTAACTCCCAAAGCAATGGTGCTTATTCTCACTTGTTTTCCAACTCCTTTTGGCCTTTTATTTCCCACAGTGCTTACAAGTAGCCCTCAACTTACAACAACCATTTGCACAGTGACCATTAAAAGTTCCAATGGCATTGGAAAATGTTACTTATGACTGATCCTTACAGTTATAACCAAGACAGCATTGCATGTTCATGTGATCA
This sequence comes from Laticauda colubrina, assembly GCA_015471245.1. Lineage (NCBI taxonomy): Eukaryota > Metazoa > Chordata > Lepidosauria > Squamata > Elapidae > Laticauda > Laticauda colubrina. Next base: position 20,097,643 of record BLBF01000055.1, on the reverse strand, counting down.
AAATTCAAGTACTTGGCAAGCAGCTTATATTTCTGACAGTTGCAACATCTTGGGGGAGCAGAGGTCATATGATTGCCAGTTGCCACCTTCTCATATGGCTTCTGATAAGTAAATTCAGTGTCAGCCTTGGAAGCCATATTTTACTTGGAAGCTTTAAGGCTGCCACATTTAGTGCCTGGGAATTGGGGAAGAGGGATTTCATAGCAAGGTGGAAGATTAGACTCAACAACATTCTTTCTCAGAAAGTCAAGGACATGTTACCCTGCACCTGGAGAGGAGTGTCTGGAGGAATGACTCCAGTTGGAACAACATTTTGATTGGGCCATGTGATGGACTGGTTGGGTGCAGGAGATGGATCTTTGAATTTCTTTTGGAGAGGGAAAACCCAGAACTCTCAGATTTGGGTTTTCTCATATGTGACAATATGACAACTCTAATAAAATGGAACTTTGAGGAAATGCTTGTCTCAGAGTTTATTGGGTTGGAGTTGGTTAGTTGGAACACTGACAGTCAATGGGAGAAGCTGGGTTCTGTTAACAACTCTGTGATTCATTTAATAACTATAGTATTTGATTAACAACCATGACAAAAAAGTCATAAAATCAAGAATAATTCTCTTTTTTTAAAAAAGGATTTTATTATTTTCTATTGTTTACATTTTGTTAGCGCTAAAGAAACATCGTGTTGTCTGGGTTATTCAGTTTGCTTAACAATACAGATTACATTCTTAATCTTCACCTCCCAACCACTGGAACAGCTCTCTTTATAACCGCCTTGCTTATCAACAGAAATTCTGGTTTCACTTGTGGTCATAAGTCAAGAAATACCTATTATATACTTTAGAAAACTGCTCTGTTCATGAGATAAAGTAGTTGGAATCCAATGACAATGAAACTGTTGGTCTTAAGATTCTAGAACTCTTCATCTGTTCAGCTAGATTTTTTTTTATACCAGAAATTAATATTATTCTGTCTTTGCAAATGAGAATTCTTTACAAGCCCCTAAAAAAGTAATAATTTTTCATGATGCAAAATATCACATTTCATTGAGTCAGGTAGGCCTTATTTTTTTAGACCAGCTGAATAGCTGAAACTTTTTAGAGTTTTCCAAAACTCCTGAATTTCATATGCTTTTCATAATGGAGGGAAGAAGGGGAGATAAAAAAGATGCTATTTTAGTTTTGTACTGTTTGATGTTTCTGCTTTTGCTGTACATGGCCCACAATCAATAAAAGTATGACAGTTTACAAATATTTAACATAAATTGTATTAACCTTTTAAAAAAATAGTAGACTAAATAAGTAGATATGATTTAGAGAAATAACATCAGCAGGCAGAAATGATAAATCTAAATCTGCTACTTTCATTAAAAAGGAGACTATAAAACAAGACTTGGTCACTCAGAATAGTTTTTGAAACCGATTTTAAAGTGAAAGGTACATTACAACTTAAGAACTATATAATTGGCAACTGTTGGCTTCCAAGTTCCAGGCATCATAAGCTGTTCAGTGCCTTTATTATTGACAAATAGACAGAATGAAGGAAACTGTTGGCGGTAATTCTACAATAGCTGAGAATATTATAAATTTGTGTTCCTAGGTATGATGACTACTCAAATAGGCATTTCAGAAGCACACAATTAACTCACTAGTTTTAACTGGAGAACCAATTGATACTTGCAGGTCAGTCTAATATCATAAGAGAGGGATACCAAAGATGAGGAGTTTTTTTCTGTCTAATTATTCTTTTGGTTGACCAGAATGACATACAATTCTGGTTCACTTTCCCTTTCATTATATAAAGTATGTATATTAGCTGAAAAAAGATTTTATTATATTGTAGGAAGTTCGCACCCTCCCCTCTCCTAGAAAATTGAAATATCCTAGGAAATATTAAAAAAGCAGAATATTTCCCCTAAAAAGAGCAGAAACTCAGAAGCAGAAACACACCTCAGAAGTAGAAGCTCACCCCCACCTTTGTTAATGGGTGGGCCATTAAGGCCTGGGCCAAAATATTTTACATAACAAAGATCTTCAGGTAAAGCTATAGCAATTGCCAAAAGCCCTTTTCAGTGCATCATCATCCAGCAAGGCTCAACCAAGCCTAGAACTCAGGATAGCCTGCAGAGTTACCCCTGCATGGCCCCATGGGAGTCTGACAACCAATCAGAAACAAGCTTCAATTCAAATCCCAACAAAGGTTATAAAACCCAGGCACTCTCAGCGTATCAGTCCCTTTTTTCTTGATCTCTTCCTTCACCTTGAAGCATGTGATCATCCTTCCTTTCCACTCTGGAGCTCCAGGCCATGTGGTCCTGTGCACCATTAAACCTTCCAAACAGCTTCCATGTTTCCACTTGGAACTGAACCCAGAAGGATATTTCTTCCAACAACATAAACAATGCTCCAGTTTTATCTCATATGCAGCCCAATGTGCTTCTTTTTAATCTAAGATATCATAGGAGAAATAAATGTGTCATTTATTAATTTTAAAAAAATACACTACAATGTATTTAGCTGGACTGGCATAGTATACTCATACAAATCACTGTAGAAGAACAGATTTAACATAGGACAATCGAATCACATAGTAGCAACTGGCCAGTCAGTTGAAGAACTTCCAATGCTTGTCCCAAATTTTATTTCTAAACAAGGATTCCTTTTTGACATTAGGCATGTTTACACACACACACACACACACACACACACACACGTTTTCCCTTCTATATTAGTCATAATTCCATCAAAGAATACTGAGAATTGGATCCTGAAAATTATGTTCAAGTATGTCCTGTACAAATATTTGCCATTCACCAGAGTTATAGTGTGATGCAGTGGTGGAATTCAAAAATTTTTACTACTGGTTCTGTGGACGTGGCTTGATGGGCATGGCAGGGAAAGGATACTGTAAAATCTCCAGTCAGAGGTAGTATTTGCTGATTCTCTGAACTACTCAAAAGTTTTGCTACCGGTTCTCCAGAACTGGTCAGAACCTGTTGAATACCACCTCTGGTGTGATGGAACTAAAATATTGCAAATAGTCAATCATTCATTTAGTGACCAGAGTTTCAACAGCACTGAAAAAGTGACTTACAACCAGTCCTCACGCTTATGACTCTCATAGCACCCCAATGGTCACAAGATCAAAATTCGGGTGCTCGGCAACTGGCATGTATTTATGATGGTGGCAGCATCCTGAGATCATCACCATTTGCAACCTTCCCAGCAGGTTGCTAACAGCAGGTAATTTTGTATTAAAAAGAAACTGGAAAGTATTAGTAACTGGCTACTTCTCATTTGAAAAAAAAGGAACTTTTACATTTGAAAAAAGCTATATTCGAGAAATTTAAAAGCATGCATAGCAGAGAAAGTTCCAATTAAGAAGAAAAGTAGATTTTTAAATACCATTAACTTCCTCCTCAAAACTACATTTTATTCCTACTCCAAAAAAAGAATCAGAATAATGCATTATATACCTTGTTTTGGAAATTCTGAGAAATGCATTCTCAGACAAAAATACCAATTGACTGCTTCTTAATGTGTTCAGAAGCACTAAAGTATTTCTCTTTAAAATGCTATAGAACAGTTTTGACATTTTAAAATAATCAACAAAATAATATTCATTTAATGTATTAACTTGCCTCAGTTTTAGACCTCATACAAGAGGCAAGCAGACACAGCCAATGCAATGTTCAAATAAATTCAATAAAGTCAAAAAGATAACCTTATATAATAATGATAATAACATTTCCACTGTTTGAAAGATAATGACAGTGTCCATGGTTATGAAGTTAATTTTATCTGCCTAAACATTTTTATTTCTTCATTTCATTATAATTTTAGCCTTTTGAGGGCAAATGTTGATTTGTTCTCTAGCTTCTTCAAAATATTGTTCGATTAATAAATTATAGGAATGAATTCAGATCTTTCTGCGAAAACATATTTATAGTTAGCCTCAGTTCCTTCCAGGAAATAAACCAAATGTACAGAAGTGCAATAATAGGTACATTTGCTTCTGTTTACATGGCTTGAAGGCAATATATCCAAAGGATCCATAGTTTGGGGTTCATGAATTGATTTTGTGAAGTTCTTCTTGCTTCAGTTGTTTCAGGCTGAGTTGAACTGCATATCGTATTTTTTAAGATAACTGTTGTGTAGAATATGCAGAACATTTTCTTCCAGAAACTTCAGGCTAGATTCAGGCAAGCCATTTTACTGACTTATTTGTTCTAAATTTCCTGACAGTTAGAACATACAAGAAATCAGTGGGACTTGATTTGTCTTCAGAAGTTGTGGGTGCTCCATCACTGGAGTTTTAAAAAAGATACTGACTATAAATACGGACTATAAAAAAAAGATACGGACTATAAAAAAGATACTGAGACTTAGAAAAAGTGCAGAGAAGAGCAACCAGGATGATTATTGGATTGGAGGCTAAAACATACAATGAATGGCTCGTCTAGTGAAGAGAAGGCCCAGGGGAAACATGATAGCAGTGTTCCAATATTTGAAGGGCTGCCACAGAGAGGAGGGGGTCAAGCTATTTTCCTTCAAGCACCTGAAGGCCAGACAAGAAACAATGGATGGAAACTGATGAAGGAGAGAACCAACCTAGAAGGAGAAATTTTCTTTTTTTTTTTAAATTTATTGATTTTTAAAAACAAACATAAACAAACAAAACATAGAACAAAAAAACCTAAAACATCTTTTTTTGAAAGCAGTCTGATTCCGGGTTACATCTCTTCATACAGATACAAATTCAAGTTCATGCTCATTTTTATATACCATTCCATATCTTGTTACCATTCTACATTTTCTATCTAGCTTCTCTCCTCTTTTAATTTTCTTAATTTTATTTTATTTATTTCATCTCAATTCAAATCATTATACTTATATTCTTTGTCCTTTTTCAGCTGTCTATTTTCTTCTCTCATTAAACAAAATTTCTCCTGTAATCACTAATTGGAGTATGACGCCTTTATATCTTTCCCCTAAAGTTACAACACTTAATATAATACATAACTTCGGTTTGGACTCTGCTTAGTACATTCTAAAACTACACAGTACATTTTAAAAAAAAAGAAAAAATTATAAATATGTAATATAATTAAAACGACAATGCAGACCAATTCAATTCTATCATAAATATTAATATTCATTTAAATCTTAAACATTTTACACATTACTTTTCAAATAGATATCATACTTCTATGGGAACACTTATAAACTTTCCATAGTTGCTTCTCCCCCACTTCACTTATATTTCATAAAACATTGAATAGTTAAAATGTTCCCATTCCTTCCTAATTCAATTCTCTCATTTATTTCATTTCTTTTTCTTTTTATCCATAAAAGTTTCACTGAATTACACTGACTATTTTAACCCACTTTTTAATCATACGTTATTTCCAATTTTCTAACATTATTTCGAATACAAATATAACAATACAATCTTATGTACCTTTACAGAATCCCTTTTTCAGTTAATTTTTCACCCATTATCTCTGAATAAGTCCTGTTTCTTTACATCTTGCTCCAAACCTTTGTAACTTCTCTTCCCTTCCTTCTTCCTTCCTTCTTTTCTCTCCCCTTTTTACCCCCTTGTCTCTCCACCTTGATTTCCCTTTTCTGTGTTCCCCTTTTCTGTTGCTTTCCAACATTATATCCACTTTTTACATTATTTTTTCCCTTTTCTGGCTGTTTTTTTAAGTCTTAAATTCTCCATTCTCTTTCCCCCCTTTCCCCTTTCTTCCCCAGATAAAGTTACTTATTCATTAAAGATGGCTTCTTCTTTGTCCCACTCTTCTAGTTGCACAATCCTTTATTGCTGTTTCTCATAGATGCAGATCGTCATTTCTAAAAATTGGAAAACGGAGCCAAAGGAGTCCTTCCCATCTTGTGTCTCTTCTTTATATTTTATATTCTTCATATTTTTTAGATTCCATTTCAGCTCATCCAGAAGTGATGCCATTGTAGAGTTTTCTTAAACAACCACCCAAATTGTTTTTAGTCATATAATTTCCAAAGATTCCAATGTCACCAAACAGTCTAAATAAACACAAGCTGTTTCTTTCAACACTTTCTTCTTTTTTCATTTTCTCTTCCTGGGGTTACTGTTTAAGCCCCTGTCACAAAGCACCAACGGATGGAAAGAGGATGTAAAATGGGGAGAAACACTTGCCATCCGTTGGTTAACGCGATGCTTCTGTTCTGTACTCACTGCGTCCATTTTCCACACTCTCTATCCGTCCAGCATCCGTCTACTGACATTTCATCCGCTCAAAAATTTTTGAGCTGCTCAAAACTTTTTGAGTGGAAAATGTGTCCAACACGTCCATTCTGCATCCTCAATGCATACGGGGAACATCCGTTAGATGTCTGTCGTCATCCGTTACGCATCGGCTACATCCGCTCGGCATCCGCTGCACATCCGCACAACTCGCATCTACTCCAGCGGAAAACGGCCACAGGGAGGAAGCAAAATGGATGCAGAATGGACACGCAGCGTTAGTAGCATGGACGGAGAAAGGATGAAAGCAGATGCAGCTCGCATACAAAGCATTAAAACAGAAAAAACGTTCGCAGAGGGGACGTATCTCGGATATTTAGGATGTCTGCAGGATGTCTAGAGGATGCAGAAGGACACCGAGTGGAAAACCTATATTTCCTACAAAAAGAGGGAGGAACTCACCTGGATCTCACTTTCAGTCCAGCAGCCCTGCGGTGCAGACCTCTTCAGTCTTCATCTGGCTCTTGCTCTTCCACAGCATCCAGTCATCTCCACCATGGATCATCACACACTCCTTTTGGTAGCCACCATCGTTCTACAACAGGGCGAAGCCATCTACAGGCTCTTTCTGTTCTACGCGAAGAAAAGGAGACAGCCAAGAAGTGTCTGGGTCCGAAGATGGATCGCCAGAAGAGCAGAGTACGGACTGTACAACAAGCTGATGGTGGAGCTGTGGAACGAAGATACTCATGCATTCCAGAACTTCATGAGGATGCCTCCAGCCATGTTTGACGAAGTTGTGGAGCGGCTGAGACCCAGGTTGACCAAGCAGAGCACCAACTTCCGGCCCAGCGTGGACCCTGGGCTCAAGGTGGCGCTAACTCTGCACCACCTGGCCTCCGGGATCACATACAGGAGCATGCAGTACGGCTGGAGGGTGCCACACAACACCATCAGCACTGTGGTCAGAGAAGTGGTGCAGGCTATCATCGAAGAATACCTGGAGGAGCTCCTCCAGTGCCCCTCCACTGAAGAAGGCTGGAAGAAAGTTGCAGAGCAGTGGTATCAGAAGTGGAACTTCCCCCACACCGTTGGAGCCATAGATGGCAAGCACGTGGCCTGCAAAGCTCCAGCCAAGTCAGGGTCCACTTATTTCAACTACAAGGGCTTCTTCAGAATCATCCTCTTCGCCATGGTCGATGCTGACTACAAGTTCATGTACATTGATGCTTCAGGCAACGGCTCATCTTCAGATGCCCAGGTATACAATGCCAGTCACCTCAAGGAGGGGCTGGAAGGCAACTTCATCATGGGCTGCCCAGGGCAAGACAGGTGGTGGAGAACGCCTTTGGCATCCTGGCCAACAGGTTCCAGGTACTTCTCACCACCATGCAGCATCGCCCACAGACCGTGAGGAGGATCGTGGAAGCTTGCTGCATCCTGCACAATATCACGCACACCCGCTACCCAGTCTTGCAGAACAGGCTCGTGGACCTCCAACAAGGCAATGGGGACATGGAGCCTGGGGAATGGAGGCAAGGGCGAAACCTGATAGACACTAAGGATTTGCAAGGCCCCAACAGAGCTTCACGTGAAGGGAAGAAGCAGAGCAACCTCCTGAAACACTGGTGCAACTCCCCAGCTGGAGCAGTGGAGTGGCAAGACAGGATGATAGATGATTAATGGATGCTTCTTTCAGCCTGTCTCATCACACTGACGAGATTGGGCCATGTATATTGAGTGGGCCTACAATGAACAGGGCATTTAATAAAGAGTTGTGTTTATGTTGAAATGTGTGCATCAATGATTACATTGTTATTGATAATAAAGGGCCATATGTGTGGCACCTGGGAGGGTGGACCATACAGTCCCACTATGCTTGCACTGGAGGTTTATCTATCCCACAGCTATTACCCATCCCAAAGGTATCCCTGTCCATCCCACAGCTATTACCCATCCCAAAGGTATCCCTGCCCATCCCACAGGTATCCCTGCCCATCCCACAACTATTAGCCAACCCAAATGTATCCCTGCCCATCCCACAGCTATTATCCATCCCAAAGGTGTTCCTGCCCATCCCACAGCTATTACCCATCCCAAAGGTATCCCTGCCCATACCACAGGTATCCCTGCCCATACCACAGCTATTACCCATCCCACAGCTATTACCCATCCCACAGGTATCCCTGTCCATCCCACAGCTATTACCCATCCACAGGTATCCCTGCCCATCCCACTGCTATCTTAACCCATCCCACAAGCATGCAAAGGCTTAAACCATTTCTAAAAGTTTCCACCAAGACTTTATTGACTAAAATAAATGGAGCAAGTGTTTGAAGCAAAGATAATTTTTATTAATAACAAGCTGTAAAAGCAAAATGACCCAAGTGTCCCAAGCAAAGATAAAGTCAACAGGTATCCACCCAGTCTCTGGCACTCTTCTTGGTCACTCTGAGGCGTGCCTAGTCTCAGGGGTGAAGGGTCCAGGTGCTGTGGAGGTGGCTGCTGCTGGTTTGCTGGTCTGAGGCGTTATTGTGGTGCCTGGCCCCGAGGGGACAACAGGGGATGGTGTGTGGAGGAAGCTCTCAGAGAACTGGCTCAGTCCTGTGATGTTGAGAGCCCCTTCCTCCAGGACATGGGGTGTCAGCCCCAATACCGATGACAGATGTTCTGAGGCTGGGCTTGGCTATGGGGTGGAGGAAGGAGCAGCGTAGTGGGGCTATCTGGTCTGCAGGTGAGCGAGGTGAGGCATGGGTGGCATCTGTGGCGTCAGTGGCATCTGTGGCATTGGTGGCGTGGGTGGCATCGGTGGCATCAGTGGCATCGATGGCACCGGTGGCATTCGATGTACCTGTGCCTGGACTGGGAAGGGCTGCCAGTGCTGCTGGAACTCCTGGTAGCTGTAGCCTTGGTAGGTGAGGGCCTGTGGAAAGCCTTGGAAGGGCAGTGACATCACCTGGGGTGGAGGAGCAGACCTGGACTGGGTGGAAGCAGGTTCATCTGGGTCTGGAGGGTTGTGAAGAAGACCGGTTATCCTGTCCTTGATCACCTGGTACTGTGATTCCGACATGTTCATGAGGATCTGTTTGACGTAGGTGAGGAAGGGCTTGCGGTTGGAGGATGGGACGTTGGTGTGTACCAGCTGAGAGAGGAGATCTACGCTGCTTCTGATGGTGTCCCTGATCTCCAGCAGGACAGTGTGGCTCTGCCCCTCCAGTCTGCCTCTCTGCCTGCTTTCTGTGGAGATAGAGCTGGGGGTAGATGTGGGTTGTTCTCTGGTGATGCTCTCTCCTTGGTCCCACTGTGTCAGGGGGTCCTCCACGCGCTCCGCCACGGGGAGTGAAGCTGTCAGGGAGGTCTCCTTCGTGGGACGCTCCACAGATACCTGCCTGGACACAGGAGCTGCTTGGCCAGAAGAGGACTGGCTCTCTGCGGACTGCCTGAGAGAGAGGGTTGTGAGAGGGGCTGCTCCTCGGTGGCGGATCTCACCCTCCAAGAAGCTGCACTTGGCCATCACGTAGGTCTCTCTGTCCATTCAGCTTGACTGTGGCCTGGCCAGATTTCTTCAGGTGCAGCTTCCTGTACCAGGTGTGCATGTGCTTCCACCACCCAAGGAGCACCTACGAAGTGTAGCCCAGGCTCTCCGTCTTCTTTCTCCAAGCAGCCTGCTTCCTTTTGGTGTCTCGATAGATTCTGTGTCCCTTCTGCCATAGATATTCGTTCTCCCTCAGCCATTCCAGCACCTCATCCTCATGTTCCTCTTCGATGGAGTACTGCCTCCTCTCCCATTCTCGTTCTCGCGTATGCCTCTTCCTCCCTCTGGCAGGGCCATCTGGGCCCTCATCAGAGGGGCTTCGAGTTTGTAGGGGCTGCTCCTCCACACTACCACCACCAGCAGCAGCAACAGCAACAGTAGCAGCAAAAGTAGGACCAGCAGGACCAGCAACAGCACCAGCAGCACCAGCACCAGCAGCACCAGCAGCACCAGGATCAGCAGCAGCAGAGTAAGCACCAGCAGGACCAGGAGCACCAGCAACACCAGGAGCACCAGCAGCACCAGCAGCACCAGCAGCACCAGCAGCACCAGCAGCACCAGCAGCACCAGCAGCACCAGGAGCACCAGCAGAACCAGGAGCACCAGCAGGACCAGGAGCAGTGCCAGTAGGGTAAGCACCAGCAGAAGCACCAGCACCAGGAGCAGCGCCAGCAGAGTGAGCACCAGCAGAAACACCAGCACCAGGAGCAGCACCAGCCGAGAAAGCACCAGCAGAAACACCAGCACCAGGAGCAGTGCCAGCAGAAGCTCCAGCACCAGAAGAGTCAGCCCCAGCAGAAGCAGAGTTAGGGCCAGGGGGTGGGATGGTGGTCCTGTCCCTCTTGCCAGGGCTGGCAGCAGATGGCAGAGGCTTTCTCTTCTTCCCCATGGTTGTTGGCTTGCTGGCTGTCTGGCTGGAGCTGTGTCTGGCAGCAGGTCATTCCTCTGAATGGTGACCTGCTTGTGAGCTGCTTCCCTTTATACCTGCAGGGCTGACGCAATGCATCCTCCCCGCATGTGCAATGAACGCTCTGCATCTGTTCAGCATCTGCTAGGCATCTGCTAGGCTTCCACTCTGCATCTGCTTCATCTGCTCTTTCCATTGTGTGTCCGCTTTGCTATGCTCCCCCGGAAGCCCTGCGGATGTGCCATCCGCTCCCATCCGCTTTCCATCCTCGCTACGTCCTCCCCCCATCCGTTCCTTTCCGTTGTTGTCCGCTCTGGTTATGCAAATTTGGGGCACTTTTGAGAGTGGATAACAATGGATGGAACATTTTCTCATCCGCTGTATCCTTTTTACAAAAGTTTTGCATCCGTCGACCAATGTGACAGGCCCTTTAGTTGCAGAGTTCCAGTTAAAATGTATCTTTTAGAAGTCTTATTTAAATTCAACTTTTAGTTCTTTTCAGTTCCAGGCAGACTCCTCCTTCCAAATCCTGCCCTTATTCTTTTCCTCTCCCTTCCCTCTTAAAAAAAAGATTTTTTTAAGTGTTCAGAAATCTTTCTTATCCCCTTGGTATTTAATTATATTTCCAGTTTAGTTACCTATTTGTGCTAAAGCGGATTTTTCCGATTTCTCATTCAGCTCTCTTCGCTGTCTATGTGGGGAAGGAGAGTGAAGAAAAAAAAAAACTTTCCCTTTTCACTTTCATTCGCTGCTTCCAACTCTTCTTTGGGAGCGATGTATCTTTTATAAAATTTAAATTCCAGGATACCCTGGTTGTTACTTGTTGTGCTGGTCAGCCAAAGCTTTCACTTCTTAACTTCCTCCTGCACTTTCTTTTCCAGCTGAGTGCTTCTTTGAGGTGGCCATTTCTGACCGCCGCTCTTACCACCTTTGGGAAAGGGAGTTTAGCCAGCTGAGGAGGAGAGATGCAGCTCCCCTCAACCCTGCTGGGGCTCCCCGTCTTCACCACCTCTACGGGGTGGCTTAGCCGCGAAGCCAGCTGACTCGGGGCACTCCAGCGGTGAGCCCAGGCAGAAACCACACTTGATCACGGATTCCTGCCTGCCACTGAAGCCCTGCAAACCAGAAGTCCGAAAGAAGGAGAAATTTAATCAGGAGAAATTTTCTGACAGTGAGAACAATCAACCAATGGAACAGCTTGCCTTCAGAAGTTGTGGGAGCTTCATCACTGGAGGCTTTCAAGAAGAGATTGGACTGCCATTTGTCAGAAATGATGTAGGGACTCCTGCCTGGGTGGGGGGAGGTAATTGGACTAGATGACTTAGCAAGGTCACTTCCAACTCTGTTAATCTGTATCTGGAGATTTTAAAGAAGAGTCACTTGTTTAAAATGAAATAGGGTCTCCCGCTTGAGCAATGGGTTGGATTAGAAGACCTCCAAGAGCCTTTTCAACTCTGTTATTCCATTATTCTGTTATATGATCTTAAAGGTTCTTTGAAAATATTCTTAGTTACACCATTTTGCACTATTATTCAAAGATTTCCACATCCCTGTTTCACAGCTTTGACAACCTCCTGAACAATTTTCTACTTTTCTAAGTGGGCATGGTACCCTAATTTGAAAAGCTAGACCATGATGACTATGAGGAAATTTCAAGTTCACACCATTATTAAGCTACAATGTAGAAAAAATTGGAGCTAAACAAGATCTCCAGATCAGACATTATAAAACACAAGCAATGGTGCAAGGGGAAAAACAGACTAATTTAAAAGTTATGAGAAGGTGAACTTGATAGGTGTTGGAAAAGAGATGGTGTAAAACATAAAACTGTAAAAAAATCTGGAGAAATGGGTTATAAAAGAACAGTAATTCTTTCCCATCCACTTATTTCATAAAAATAATAGAGAATAGAATAGAATAGAATAGAATAGAATAGAATAGAATAGAATAGAATAGAATAGAATAGAATAGAATAGAATAAAATAGAATAGAATACTTTATTGGCCAAGTGTGATTGGACACACAAGGAATTTGTCTTGGTGTAAATACTCTCAGTATACATAAAGAAAAGGTACATTTATTAAGAATCATATCGTACAACACTTAATGATAGTCATAGGGTACAATCAATAATCAAACCACACTAGGAAACAGTCAATATAAATTGTAAGGTTACAAGCAACAAAGTTACAGTCCTACAATCACAAGTGGGAGGGGATGGCTGATAAGGAGTGATGAGAGGATTAACAGTAATAGTAGTGTACACTTTGTATATAGTTCAACAGTGTTGTGTTGAGGGAATTATTTGTTTAACAGAGTGCTGGCTTTCGGGAAAAAACTGTTCTTGTGTCTAGTTGTTCTAGATGAATGTCTCCTGCCTTCATTCTAAATAGACCACCATGACACCAGACAATTTTATATTATAAAATCAAAGGAAATGTAGGCTCATCTTTGTTCACCAGTCTTGCTTCTAGAAGTTAGGAAAAGCAAGAATAATGATAGCTTTGGTGAAAAGCACCCTCTCCTTTGGCACAGCATTAATCATACATACATATCAGGTTTATAGAACTTTATTTCTTTGGAGACACACAGCTATTGAATCTCTATGCTTTGTTCTCTATGTTGGGTAAAATCATCCCTTTAAATTACTTTCTTTTGATGTGATAAACAATAACCAGAGAAGGCTGCAAAAGGAGGTAGCAAAGGAAACATCATATGCCAACACAAAGTTTTGAACCATTCTGGTTCTCTGGAGACATTAAGCGGTAGTGAAAGATGTTTATAAAGCACAACCATTCTACGGTTGGCACAAGGCAGACAAATCAGAAGACGGATAATCCAGAAATCTATTTTTAAAAAAAACTTCATAGCTTTGAGATTGTTGGAACTTAAAACCCACCACTTGACTAGAAAAATGAAATATTTTAGGATATACTAAGAGGACAGAATATTTCCCCTAAAAGAGAAGTAGAAACTCATAGAGGCAGAAACTCAAGCCCCCCTACCCCACCTTTGTCAATGGGCCATTAGGGCCTTAGCCAGTCTATTCTACATAACAAAAGATAGGGTTAGCCCTCTACTCATCTCACAAATGGCATCTGGAAAGTTTACATCAACCAGCACTCAAACAAGCCTGGACACAGATAAAGCCTACAAAGTTACCTAAGACCCCTACCTCCTGGGAGTCTGACAGCCATTGAGATACATTTCTTACACAGGAACAGGAAACACTAAGGTGGGGCTCAACAGAGGGTATAAAACAATTGCACTCTCAACATCTTGCCCCTTTGCCCTTTTTCTTTTCCTTCACTAACATCTTGAAGCATGTGATTGTCCTTTTCACTTTGGAGCTCCAAGCCATGTGGTCCACCATTCAACCATCTTTCCAAATAACCTCCATGTTTCCAGTGTCTTTTCCCCCACTTGGAACTGAACCCAGAAGGATATTCCTTCTAACAAAGCCATGTGTGATAGGAAATTCTAGGAATTATAATTCCAAAACATTTGGAGAACATCCAGTTTGAAAAACAACTATAGCACTATAGGAAGTGTTTTATCTCAGCAGAACCTCTAGGAAAGTCAGAAAAAGACTCACTCTTAGTTAGTACTGAAATGTGCTGAAAGTCTTAAGTTTTAAGTTAATTTAGAATCTTTCACTTGGATTAAATATTTATAATTTAATCATGGTGATCTCTGAAAATTAAAAAAAACCCAGCTCCAAAAGAATGAAGCCAGTGAACCAATCAGATTGACTTTTTCACTGTGCTTTAATTTTAAAAAAGTTCTGCAATGAGCAAAAACCGTGACTAAATATTGCAGCAGTTTTTGTCAGACACTGTATATAATTAACTTTGCTTATTCTTAAAAAAACAATTATTAGCAAATAGATTTTTTTTGCTGTAAAGGTTTCTGACAAATTGAAGGATTACACAATATCTTGAATCGAATGGGATTCAATGCCAATTTAGTGAGTGCAGCCTCAAGCTTCTATTTGTCTTGAGAATGAGACTTGAGACAGCAATGGATTATAAGAGATGAGTGTTTACATCTGAAATTGTTTTCAGAATAGGCAAGGGGTCAGGTATTCATATGTCAGATGTTCATATCTTGTGAGCTACTTTCCTTCATCCCCCAGCTCCAAAGAAACATTAGCAATCAGGCATTATTCAATAAAATTCATATTGTATCATGCCATCATTTAATACAACCTTTTTATTTTGTCTTTTATATTTTTTTAAAGTAGTGATTTCCCATTGCAAGAAATGAGTTGGCCCCGTTGTTCAGCATACCTTCTGACCTCCATTTTATCTTAAAGTAAACAGAGTATTTTAAGAGAAAGCTTTGCTCTCAGCCTCTACTCCATAAAGTAGGAACAGCCAATTCTGACAGGTTCTGGAGTATTCAGCCAGTTCTGAGGTTCTGGAGAACTGGTAGCAGAAATTTTGAGTAGTTCGGAGAACTGGTAAATACCGCGTCTGGTTGACCCCACTCCTATCTTTTCACTGCCTCCCAGGGTCCCAGCTGATCATCTGGGTCTTCTTTTGTTGCCCTGCACAAGAGAACAGAGCTGGAAAGTAGGTTAGTGAAGGGGGAGTAGGTTCGTGGGGGGGGGGAAGGGAATGGGGATATTACAGTATCCTTCCCCTGGAGTGGGGTGGAAATGGGGATTTTACAGTATCCTTCCCCTGCCACACCCACCAAGCCACGCCCATAGAACCGGTAGTAAATCTATTGAATACCACCACTGACTAGACAACCTCCAAGTTCCCTTCCATCTCTGTATTTTGTATTATCATGGGTTATAATTCTTAGAAGTCAAATCATAACCATTTATTCTATGATACAGAAAATAAAATGGAAGCATCTATCTTCTAGCTTCTATTAAGGTCACAGTAAAATAATCTAATGAAGGAATTTTCAATATAAAGCACCAAAGGTTGATCTAATTCAAAATCATATGAAATTAATGGAAAACAAATCCTTCATCAAGAGACACTCTATCCAGAATATTTTTTTCTGAATGTTTTTGTTCCAAAAAAAGTGTTTTCAGTTGGGTTGTATAAATAAACAAATGAATATTTCCTTTCATTGGCCTATCAAGATATTTTGTATATTGCTTCTGAATACCTTTGAGCTGATTTAGCCTTTTCTCCTAAGAAGCAGTTTTAATCTTTACCATTTTATTATCTAGGGTCTACTCCTGTTTTTGTGGGCATTTTTTTAAAGCTCTACATTAGTTTCCTGTTTGCTTTCAATCATGTGCAAGAGCTTTCAAAACTTTAAGCAATTCAAGATTAGCAATATTTTCATCCTCTTTTAACAACCCCATAATCCCTTGTGGGGTGGAGCCTAGGCGACTGAATAGAGCTGAGTGTTTACTGGCCAGATGCCCTGCCTGTCGCCAATGCAGAGTTTTTTATTCAGCAGGTATATTCTCAGTGTGCCTGTAGAAATATCTGCCTGTACCTAGGATCAAACTTACAGCCTCCTGTTTGTGACCTCCACGTCTAGGGCACTGCACCACTCAATTCAAGATTATCAATGGCATTTATGAATTTAAGAGAAGTTGGGTATTGGTATACTTTTAAAATATCTCAGGAGTAGAAGGCGCTAATTCAACATCAGAGTCTCTGTTTTGTAACACTTGTTGAAAAAAAGTTTGATGAAAGGGAGATAAATTCTTTCTCTGATGATGTGCTTAATGACATCAATTCACTCATGTCATCTGTTTTCCAACTGTTTGTACAAAATTAGATGGAAACATTCAGAAGTGAACCGTAGATCAAGCAATTGCTATGAGAAACAAGAAGCTTGCGATTTTGCTGAATTCCCTGTTATCTTGCCTCAAAAGAAATAGGAATATTCCAAAAATGTTGTTGCTGTGAAACCTTTAAATAGCCACCTGCCACTTGGCAGACTGATTTCTGAAAGAATCCAATATTACAGTATGCACAACAGATGGACATCCAGCCTCTTCAAACACCTAAAGAAAGTCTACTTCTTTCCAAAACATTTTATTTTATTATTTAACAAATCTTACCAGGATAAGCTTTTTGTGTGATGCCCCCCAAAATTCATTTCCTTGTAATTTGAATCTTTTGGGGTGGGGAAGGGGCTCTTCTGAAAATAGCCATTCAGAAACACGTTCACAATAATACTTTTCTTGTATCTTTTCATTGATTTTTCTCATGCAAATGGTCTCAGCTGGATCCTCATCTCCAAATACTTAGATATCAATCACTTTTGTGCAAGACATATTTTCAGATAGCAGCTATGGTGAACTAATGCATCAAGTGTGAACCTTCCTGAGTTGGTCATATTTGGTGATGTTGTCTACGACTTAGTTGCAGATGACATTAAGCTGGCAGGAATAGTCAACACCCTATAACAGAGGTCTCCAAGCTTGGCAACCTTAGACTTGTGGGCTTCAACTCCCAGAATTCTCCAGCCAGCATATCTAGCTGAGGAATTCTGGGAGTTGAAGCCCACATATCTTAAAGTTGCCAAGTTTGGGGACTCATGCTCTAGAAGACAAGCTCAGGATCCAACAAGATCTTGACAGACTTGAATAATGGGCCCAGTCAAACAAAATTAAATTTAATGTGCAGAAAAGCAAGTTTTACACCTGGGCAGGAAAAACCAAAAGTACAAGTACAGAATGGGCAAAATCTGGCCCAAAAACAGTCACTGTGAGAGGGACCTTGGAGTCTTTGTGGATGATCACTTAAACATTAGTATGTGGCAGCAGCCAAAAAAGCTAATACAATTATTGGTTGTATAAACAGAGGCATAGAATCAAAATTATGTGGAGTATTACGACTGCTTTACAGAGCCTTGGTGAGTCCATACCTGGAATACTGCAAGTAATTCCAGGTAAGCTGCATTTGCTTAACAACCACCTGATTCATTTAACAACTGCAGCTTAACAATCATGGCTAAATGGTCATAAAATCAAATGTGCTTCACTTAACAGTTGTTTTGCTTGCCAATGAAAATACTGGTCTCGATTGTGGTTATAAGTTGAGGACTATTCAGTGACAACTGGTGGGCAATCACTTAAATATGAGCCAGCAGTGTGATGCAGCAGTCAAAAACGCCAATGCAATCTTAGGCTGCATTAACAGAGGGATAGAATCAAGATCTCGTGAACTGTTAGAACCATTTTATAATGCCTTAGTAAGACCACATTTGGAATATTGGATCCAGTTTTGGCCACCAGATAATAAAAAGATGTTGAGTCTTTGGAAAAAAGTGTAGAGAAAATGATTAAAAGACTGGAGATTAAAACATATGAAGAACAGGTGTAGGATTTGGGTTTGGTTAGTCTAGAGAAAAGAACTAGAGTGGATATTATAGCAATATTCCAGTATTTGAGAGGCTGCCACAAAGAGAAGGGGGTCAACTTATTTTCCAAAGCACCAGAGGGCAGGACAAGAAACAATGGATGGAAACTAATCAAGGAGAGAAGCAACCTGGAATTGAGAAACTTCCTAAAAGTGAGGATGATTAGCCAGTGAAATAGCTTGCTTTCAGACATTGTGGGTGTTTCATCATTGGAGGTTTTTAAGAAGAGACTGGCTGGTCACTTGTCTGAAATGGTACAGGATCTCCTGTTTGAGCTGGACTTGAAGACCTCAAAGGTCTTAGACCTCCAGCTCTATTCTGATCTTGACTACCAAAAACACTTTAAAAAGAAAACTGCAACTGGATGCAAAATACTGTGGCCAGCTGCTAAGGAGTGCAAAGGACTGGAATCATATAAATTATCTGTAGCAGGCACAATTCAGTTTTAGTCCCTTGCATGAGGGACTCTCTCTCTCCAGCCAGGAACTTCCATCTTTTGAAACTTCTGAACTGCTATCTAGCATAAAGCAGAGGCTCTTCTCCATTGTTCCTCTGTGTGTATGTGTGTGAGTGTGTACATGTATACACAGACACAGTCTCTCTCTCTCTCTCTTTCTCTCTCACACACACACACAGAGAGAGAGAGAGAGAGAGAGAGAGAGAGAGAGAGAGAGAGAGAGACCCTAAGAAGATGCTTTTACTTCCACTCTTCCAGTTTTAGGAGAAAATACACCTGTGCCAGAAAGCTTTGAATAAACTATTTTAATGATATTTTCCTGATACTGATTTTATTCTATTTGCAATTGTATTGATTTCATGGATATGCTTTTTTCTTTTGTTTTTGCCTTTGCCTGCTCAGAAGTCAAAATGCAAAGGCTAGGTAATAATAATAAATAGTTATAAATAAGATGCTTGTTTCAATTTATGGGCAGCCAGACTGAGAGAGACAAAAACACTTTGCTAAGTTACACTTGGCTCAGACAGAGATAAATTTGTTGAACTTTCTTCCTCATTGCCCTGTCACTGTGACATTATATTGTTGACAGATAAGGTTTTAGATGATTACACTGGCAAGAGACACATTGGCACAGATGGTAGAAGATGTTTTGATTTCTCCAGTGAATTGAGACCTAAACATATTAAAACTGAAGCAGTACGTATTACTTCAGGTACATTTTTTCAGCATGTTTTCTACCTCCCTGGTTCAAAAAAGCAAGACAAGTTGTTAATGAGCTGAAAAGTAGAGGTAGAGGCAGGCGTGGGGGATTCTACCAGTTCAGCCTGGTTCAGGCAAATCAGTTTGCTCTGCCCATCAGCTGTTGGGCCCACACATCCACCCAGGCTATAGTCTGTGCTTTATTTCTGGGTTTTCCAGCTCAGCTGATTCACGCAGCACAGCAGATTGCCATGCATCAGCTGTTTTACAGAGGGCTTGCAGCAAAATGTGAGTAGCAAATGCTGCACACTTGCATGCAAAGCACACATTTAGTGTGCACACATGCACTCACTAAACAAGTTGTTACACCAGTTGAATCCCACCCCTTGGTAGAGGTGTCATCCTTTAGAAATGCAATAGCAATAAAAATTTCTGTTAATATGATTAAGGTTTCTTTTATGATGTTAATTGATGGATGCTATCAGTTGCGTTGTTTATCCTGATTCCAATGTTTTTAAATCCCAGTGATTTCACTGGGATTCCTAGGTATGATGTTAGCTTGAGGAGATCCATCTTCATTGCTTCAACAAAGAGTTAGTGCGATTTTATGTCTCTTTTTGCCCAGCTTTTTGCCCAAAACTCCTCAAAATACCATAGACAGTCAAGAAAAAAATACATAGATCATTGAAAAAAATCAGCTCAGAGTTCTCACTGGAAGCATAAAACAATCTCAAATTATCATACTTTCAAATACATTAGGCCAGGGGTGTCAAACTCAAGGGCCACCCTGGAAACAGCAAAGGAGCAGCCTGCGATGCTTCTCCAGTGAAAATGCCCCCCCCCAGCTCCATTTTTGCTGCCAGAGGGTTGCAGGAGGATGTCCCAGCTAAAAACAAGGGCCTGGGGGGCATGCACAATCCCCTGAACTCCATTTTTGCTGGCAGAGGACTAAAAAAACAAACTAAAAGCAAAACAAAAGGAGAAATTTTTGAGCAGCATGTAAGAAGGGACAAAAGAGGAGAAAGGGAAGGAGGAAAAAGAAAGAGGGAAAGAAGAAAAGAGAAAGAAGGGAAAATGGGAAGATAGCAAGGAAGAAAAAATAAGGAAAGAGAAGAAGAAAGGAGAAAGAAAAGGGAAGGAAAAAGAAAGAAGGAAGGAAGGAAGGAAGGAAGGAAGGAAGGAAGGAAGGAAGGAAG
>BLBF01000055.1:20011657-20060469 GCA_015471245.1 Laticauda colubrina | reverse complement strand
CCTGAAGCATCGATGTACATGAACTTGTAGTCAGCATCGACCATGGCGAAGAGGATGATGCTGAAGAAGCCCTTGTAGTTGAAATAAGTGGACCCCGACTTGGCTGGAGCTTTGCAGGCCACGTGCTTGCCATCGATGGCTCCAATGGTGTATGGGAAGTTCCACCTCTTATACCACTGCTCTGCAACTTTCTTCATCCTTCTTCAGTGGAGGGGCACTGGAGGAGCTCCTCTTTGTATTCTTCGATGATGGCCTGCACCACTTCTCTGACCACAATGCTGATGGTGTTGTGTGGCACCCTCCAGCCATACTGCATACTTTTGTAGGTGGTCCCTGAGGCCAGGTGGCACAGAGTGAGTGCCACCTTGATCCCAGGTTCCAGGCTGGGCCGGAAGTTAGTGTTTCCCTTGGTCAACCTGGGTGTCAGGCGCTGCACAACTTTGTCAAACATGGCTGGAGGCATCCTCATGAAGTTCTGGAACGCCCGAGTGTCTTCATTCCTGAGCTCCACCATCAGCTTGGTGTACAGTCCGTACTCTGCTCTTCTCCCGATCCATTTTCAGACCCAGACGCTTCTTGGCTGCCTCTTTTTTTTCCCATAGTAGAGTTCACAGAGCCTGCAGATGGGTTCGTACTGTTGCAGAAGGATGGTGGCTGCCAAAAGGACTGTGGTACGATCCACGGTGGACATGACTGGATGCTGTGGAAGAGCAAGAGTCAGATGAAGGCTGCAGAGGTCTGCACAGGTGGGCTGCTGGTCTGAAAGTGAGATGCAGACGAGTTGCTCCCCCTTTTTATAGGCAGTATAGGTGTCCCTTTGCATCCTCTAGGCATCCTCTAGGCATCCTCTAGACATCCTTAATATCCAAGATAGGTCCCCTCTGTAAACGTTTTTTCTGCTTTAAACGCTTTGTTTCCATGCTGCATCCATTCTGCATCCATTCTGCATCTGTTCTGCATCCTTTCCACTTCCTCCCTGCGTCTGGGCAGATGCGAGTTGCCCGGATGAGCAGCGGACGCCAAGCAGATATAGCGGATGCGTAACAGATGTGTAACGGATGCATAGCGGATGCGTAGCGGATGCTGAACGGACAAACTGGATACATTTTCCATGCAAAAGTTTTAGGCAGCCCAAAACTTTCGGAGCAGATGACACGTCCATAAACGGATGCTGGACGGATAGAGAGGAAGCCAAACGGAGGCAGTGAGTACATTGCGTTTTCGAACGGATGGCAAGCTTTTTTGTCCGTTTTACATCCTCTTTGCATCCATTGGTTCAGTGTGACATGGGCTTTAGATTTGGAATTTCTTTTATTTGAAGTTTGAATCCCATGGATCACACTAAAGAATTCAATTTTGATGTTGGAAATTCATGTCCTCTTTTTTCAAATCTTCAAACATATTTCTCAGTTAAAAACAACTTTGCAGCTATTTCAAACGCCTATCTTGAGGGAAAAATACATATTAATTGTATATTCTGAAAAGAAATAAATCTAGAATATGTTTCATGAACATTCATTCAAGCATAAATATTTAAAAGCATTTTTTCATGTGCCTTTTTTCAAAATAACAAGTTTAGAAAAAGGATGGGAAAGATTTGGGATACAAATGAAAAAAAATACTGCATTATGCCTTTGCTGTGCTAGAGAAATAATAGAATGACAACAAATTAATGAAATTGAGATGAGTCTTATTTTAAGGATATACTTTTTTCTAATGTCTTCTTGATGGATTAAGGCTTTTTTTTTATCTAGTCTAGTCATCCTAAACTCTCAAATCATAAAGCATTTGAAAATTTGAAAGTGAAAAAAAGGAAAATAACACATTTTAAAGAAAATTCAAGCCAGCACTATTATTGTTCTGAAATAACACTTCTTAATAAAAATATTTGCTTACCACATTCCTGTCTTGGAGAATTTTGAAATCATTTTGAAACATGGCTAAAATACCACAGAGAAAAAAGAGAGGGATCATTGTATATGAATATTCTTACTCCGTAAGAAATTATATTCAGATTTATCGTGACTGGAGTAAAGTTGGAAAAGGAAGTATTATTGTCAAACAATCTTTTTCTTAATTTTCTTTATCTCAGTTAATGATAACTGTGATTTTGTTTGCTTGGTTGTTTATTTTATTAAATTTGGATATTAGAATTGGACATAAGCCACCCAACTCCCAGACAACTCTGGGTGGCTTACACTACAAGATCAGGAAACAATAAAATAGAAAATATGATAAAACATGGAAAATTATAACATGAAAAATAAACCTCTCAACTTTCAAGAGACCCTCAAAATCCAAACCAGGGATGAAAGCCAGGTCTCCAAAATTTCAAGAACTGAAGCATGGAAGCAATATGGATCTCTGGGGTTATGCTGCTCCGGAAGGCAAGTGCCATGCAGGGCCACTTTATGAGTCCCAATAGATGACATTGTCTGAGACAACCTGGAGTATGTCTATTTGCCCAATCTTAATGGACGGGTGAAAATGATTTGAATAGGTCGTTCCTCAAATAACCTGATCCTATGAAGTGCACTGTACATGATCACCAGTGCCTGAAATATGCCAAAAAATCACTTAACATTTGCAAAACACTGTGACACATGAGCATATTATGGATTGCCCATTGATGATCACAAAACTATTATTACAATTCCTTCATAGTTAGACCAGTAGTTAGACTAGGTCAGAATGGAATAAGAAATGATCATGTTCCAATTCTTTGCATACTTTTATTGTTATTCAATTGTTCAATCATTTGTCTTTATTTAATCAGGATTATTTGTCAGTAATTCTTTTTGTGAGTTCTTGGAGGCTCATGATTCTATCTTTCATAATATTATCTAGGCTTATAGGGCAAGAAGTGGCAGAATATAGGGGCGGTGTTAAAAGAGGAGATCAGCCTAGAATCCCTATGTAGCCACAAATGAACATAGTCCAGCTTACCTTGAATTCATCTGACCTTTATCTAACTCCAAGCAGATGCTAACCATTAGTTGAAAAGATTTCTACATATAGGCTTGATTAGCAATAAAGCAGTCCACTTCAAGTGATCTTTCGCAACCGACAAGGACATAGTTTCTTTTTTTTAATGGCATGCAACTTTTAGAGAATCAGAATTTCTGCAACAACTCTTTTTTTTTTCAAACAAGGTTTTTATTTTTTACAACATACATATGAACAAAACATAAAAACATAAAACCATCTTTCAATTATATACATAAAGTGTGTCAGTTGGTTACAATCTTTTGTACTATCCTTTTTTTACCATTACTCACAAGTTATATAAATTATCACCTTATCGATTTAGCTTGTGCTTATATAATATCAATTATTAAACATTCATTTGACTATTTTTCCATAATTTTATATAAAATATTGTAATTTTCATTATGATTTAATCTTATGCATTCATTCAATGGTTATATATTTTATATTGTATTTTATATCAATCTATTAACTTTTGTTGTAAGGCTTAGTAGTCTATTTCTTTACCATGTCTTTTTATCTAACCATTGATAAAATAAATCCCATATCACATAAAATTGTTTATCCTCTTGTTCTCTAATTTCAAATGTCAATTTACTCATTTCGGCACAGTCCATGATTTTCTTAATAATTTCCTCATGCATAGGTATTTTTGCATTTTTCCAGTTCTTAGCAAACCAGGTATCTGATGACATATTTTCCAACCATGTGTGGGTTATAGTCCAATATCTTTTTGTATCCGAGCATTTCCAACATTTATCTGATTTATCTTTGAACATCCTGGCAATTCTTATCGGGTGTAAGTTACACCTGTAAGACATTTTATACAAATTTTCTTTATATGCAGTTGACATTGTCATTTTATAATTTTGAGACCACAATTTTTGCCATTTATCTAAGTCAATCCCATATCCAAAATTTTTCCCCCAAGCAATCATTGTTTCTTTTACTTGTTCTTCCTCTAATTTAAACTCTAGCAAATGTCCATAAAGTTTTTTGATTACTTTTTCATCAGTACCTATCAAAATTTTATCTAAATCAGTCAACTTGTCATAGATACCTTCTGTTTTAACATCTTTATCAAATCTAGACTGTACTTGCAAATATGAAAACCAATTCATTTTTACACCTTGTTCTTCCAATGCTTGCATAGATTTAAGTTCACCCTTTTCATTCAATATCTCACCATATCTAACTGTTTGTTCCTTTTTATATATTATTGGATAGGAAAAAGCTTCAATAGTAGATAACTATAGTGGAATTTTAAAATAATATTGCTTTTTTGTCTTCTCTCAGTTTAAAAACAATGCTTGTCGAATATAATGTCTTCTAAAATACCCCTGTGTTTTACTTCCCTTATACCAGAGGAAGGTGTACCACCCTAACAGCAAGTCATGTCCTTCTAAATTCAAAAGTCTAGCATTCCTTAATGTTATCCACTCCTTTACCCACATCAGACTCGTCGCTTATAATTCCCAATTGGACAAAGCAAATCCTCCTCTTTGCATCTTGTAATAATTAAAGTTTTATTCTCGCTTTCTTCCCCTGCTAAATGTACTTTAGCACTATTTTGTTTAAATCTTCAAAAAAATATTTCCCTAATCTGATTGGAATTGTCTAGAATAAGTATAAGATTCTGGGCAATACATTCATCTTAACTGTAGATATTCTCCCAATCAGTGATAATTGTGAATTTTCCCATTTTATCAAATCTGTCGCAATCTGTTGTTTAAGTTTGAGATAATTGTCCTAATTAAGTGTGCTACATCTTGGTGTTATATGTATCCCTAAATACTTTATCTTGTTTGTGACCTGGATCCCCAAGACTTCCTCCAATTCTTTCTTTCGTCTTACGAACATGTTCTTTGCTAAAATCTTTGTTTTATCTTTATTTATTTTCAAACCTGCTACTTTCCATACTTTTCTATCTTTTCTATGAGTTTAGGTGCAGACTCCAATGGATCCTTTAATATAAATTCCAGGTCATCTGCAAAAGCTTGTAATTTATACTCTTCTTTTTTAATTTTCATTCCTTTTATTTCTTTTTCTTCTCTGATATTCCTATTCAGCACTTCCAGTATTAACACAAACAACAGAGGTGACAGTGGACAGACTTGTCTGGTCCCTTTTCTTATATCTATAAATCTGTTAATTCTCCATTTATCATAACCTTTGCAGTTTGTTTATGATATATCGTTTCAATGGCTTGAATAAATTTTTTACCGAAGACCATTTGGTCCAATTGTAAAACATAAAATGCCAATTCACATTATCAAAGGCTTTTTCTGCATCTATAAACATCAGAGCCATTTGTTTTTCAGGATGTGCCTCATAGTATTCCAGTGTATCTGAAATTATTCTCATATTATCTTCAATCTGTCTCTTCGGCAGAAATCCATTTTGATCAGGATGAATAAAATCATTTAAACATCTTTTCAGTCTTTCTGCCAGAAATGAAGGAAAAATTTTATAATCTGAATTTAATAGTGATATAGGTCTGTAATTTTTAACTTGCTGTGGGTCTGTGTCCTCCTTCAGTACAAGTGTTATATATGCTTCTTGTTCCATTCGGAAATAAGTTGCGTGAGACTGGGTTCCAACAACAACTCTTTTATTTCAACAAGTAAGGCAATGGTAACGGAACAACAGCCCAAGCCATGGCAGCCCTTCTTATAGCGGCTTGCTCGCAGCTTGTGGCCAATGACAGTACTTTGAATGTTCCCGCCGTCGGGTGGACCAATCGGATTAGTTCCCTAATAGCCAATCTGAGAACGGCCTTCTCGGCCAATCAGATTAAGGCACTTGGAGCCTACCAAGTTCCATACACAACACCCCTCCCACCTTGGTTTCATCCAACGTGCGTCACATAGTCACGCAGGTAGGTGGGGCTTTTTTGAGTCCTGGTTGACCTGCATAACTCAGTCTCGGCATGGTCTTCAAGTGGTTTGGACAGGATCACTTTCTCTCTGTGCCTTCTCCATGGAACCTCCTGGAAGGGTGAGTCAGCCTTGCCGCTCCCGCCTGAGTTTCTCAGGCCGGTTGAGATGGCTCCGCCACTCCCTCCTGGTTTGTCCGAGTTGGTGAAGCTGGCCTGGCTGTCTCCTTCCAGGAAGGCCTCGCTTTGTTCTCCTGCTCCTGGACTTCTCTTTTGGGGTTCATCTAAACGTGAGTGCTCTTTTTGATTTGTTTATTGTCGTATTAGGGAGGTTCCTCTCTCCCTTTTTTATTATTTTGTATTCCCCCCCCCCTTGGCTCTTTTTGGTTCATTTATTATTATTGGCGCTGGTGTGGTGTTGCGTTCTAGGGTGTGAGAACGAAGCTGGTTGATGTGCTGCTTCCATTCTCTTCTGTCATCTAATACTAGTCGGTAAGACCGGGGACCTGTGATTTGGGTGATTGTGGCTAGGAGTCATAACAGTTCCCCAGTAAGGTTTTTTGCATAAACCAGGTTGCCTATCTCGAATGTGCGGTATTTACTGGAGGAGTCAGGGGGTTTATCCCAGGTATAAGTAGGGTGCAGTCTGTCGAGGTAGGAATGCAATTTCCTACCCATTAAGAGTTCTGCTGGGCTCTTGTTGGTTGTGCTGCTAGGGGTAATATGTTGCATGGTTAATAATGTAACCATAAATAATTAAATTAATTTCAGTTTAGCTTTTCTTGCACGTCCCCCTTGTCCATTCTTTCTAGGCCCTCCTTAGTGTACCGAACCATGCGTTCAGCCCTGCCATTTGCAGCTGAATGAGCCAGCACTGTCAAGGCGTGTCACATGCCTTGTGCAGCTAAATACTGCTCGAATGCCAACATGGTAAACTGGGGCCCATCGTCCGATACCAATACATCAGGCAGTCCATGCGTGGTGAAAAGTTTGTCTAACTGCTTCATCACTGCCTCGGTGGTCGTGGAAGCCCTAAGTATGACTTCTAACCAGTTCGAGTAGGCATCCACAACTATCAAAAAGGTGTTGCCTTTTGTTGGCCCAGCAAAGTCAATATGCAGCCTTGACCATGGGCCCCGGGGAGTTTTCTATTCCCTGGCTGGTGCCTGGGGTGGGGTGGGGGGCTAGGCCTCAATTTTTGGCAGTCATGGCATGTAGCCACCCAACGTTCAATGTCTTTGTCCAGCCCTGGCCACCAGACGTAACTCCTGGCCAGGGCTTTCATCTTAACTATGCCCGGGTGCCCCTCGTGCAACATGCACAAAACATTTTCCTGTAGTTTTTTAGGGATTACCACCCTGTCACCCCAAAATACAACCTTTCTCGATAGACAGTTCAGTCTGTCAGGTGCAAAATGGCTTAAAAGTCTCGGTTTTGTTTTTGTCCGGCCAGTCCTTACCTTCCCAATGCAGAATGCAAGCTATCAGCGGGTCTTTCGTGTTGGCTTTAGTGACGTCCGCTGTGGTTAGTGGAAGATTCAGCCAGGCCTCAAGCTGGAGAGTGGAGATGGTGGGAGCTGGGTCATCTTCCGTGATGGGCAGCGGGGAACAGCTCAAAGTGTCTGCTTGGGTAATGGTCTTCCCTGGGCGGTGGATCAGAGTGTAGGTGTAGGCAGTGAGGAATTCCAACCACCTGGTCATTCTAGGTGACAGAATGTTCAGGGTCGGTTTGTTTCCTGATAGAATCCCTAACAGGGTTTGTAATCAGTGATGATTGAAAAAGTTCTGCTGTAAAGGTACTCATGGAATCTTTTGACTCCGGCTATGATTGCAAGGGCTTCTCGGTCGAGTTGGATGTAATTTCTCTCCGATTTGGAAAGCGTTTTTGAATAGAAGGCGACCAGTGCCTCTCTGCCATCTGGCAGCTTGTGGCTAGGATGGTGCTAATTCTAAAAGGAGATGCATCACAGGTGACCATCAAAGGCAGCGTATTGCTATGCTGGATCAAAACGGTGTTAGACGTTAATAGATCTTTGATACTTTGAAATGCTGCCTGTTCCCGATGGCCCAATTTCCAAATAGTTTTTTTGTCTAACAACCAATGTAAGAGTTCTGCTATGGTTGCTTTTTGGGGTAGGAACACATTGTAGAAATTTGTGAGACCTAGGAATGCTTGAAGATCAGTTTTGTTCCTAGGTCTAGGTGCATCTTTGATTGCCTTTATCTTTTTTCGGTGGGGTGTATCCCTTGCTCATCTATGAGGTAGCCTAGAAATTTGACCTGGTTGGTGGCTAAGTTAATTTTTCTTGCTTTACTTTAAGTCCTGCGTCTCTGAATCTTCTTAAGACTTCTTTTAATCTGCTTTCTAGTTGGTTAGCGTTCTTTGCTGACACTAGAATGTCATCAAAATAAGGGATGACTCCCTTGATTCCATTTAAAAGGCGCTCCATGAGGCTTTGGAACACGCCTGGGGCAACGCTAACACCGAACTGGAGTCAGTTGCACTTGAATGCCCTTCTCTGTGTCACTATAGTCTGTGCCTCTGCAGTAGCGGGGTCAACGGGTAGCTGTTGGTACGCTTGTGCGAGATCAAGCTTTGCAAAAAAATTTCCTCCCCCTAGGGAGTGCAATAAGTGTTGCACTACTGGCACTGGGTATGCACTTTGTTGGAGCACATGATTTAGGGTTGCCTTATAGTCTCCACAGATGCGCACTGACCCATCTGGTTTGACAGGGGTCACGATGGGTGTTTCCCACCTGGCATGATCGATTGGCTCTAACACCCCTTGTGCTGTTAGTTTGTTTAGTTGTTCGTCAATGTTTGGTTTTAAGGCAAAAGGGATGCATCTGGCTTTGAGCCAGATGGGGGCTATTTTTGGGTCTAGGCTAAACAAAATTGGGGTCCCCTTGTACTTGCCTAGGGTCCCATTGAATACATCCCGGAACTCTTGTAACAGGCTCTCTCTCCCTAATAGCCAATCCGAGAATGGCCTTCTCGGCCAATCAGATTTAGGCACTTGGAGCCTACCAAGTTCCATACACAACACTTTTGACCATGTTTCAGGTATTCTCTTCTTTATCATAACTTCATTTATAATTTCTAATAAGTGAAGATTCAATGTTTCCTGGAATGTCTTATAAAATTCCACTGGGAAACCATCTAGACCTGGTGCTTTCCCAATGTTTTGCTTTTTTAAAGCTTCTGTTAATTCCATCATTGTTATATTACTTTCTAACATTGTTTCAATATCTTTGGGTATCTGGGGCAAATTTGCTTCCTATAAATATTGTTGAATTCTTTCTTTCTGAACATTCTCTTGATGGTACAATTTTTCATAGTAATCTTAAATAATTTTTTTCTTCTCCGCATTTCCATAGCATACATGTCCTTGTTCGTTTATCAATTGATTTATTCTTCTTGAGTCTCTTTCCTTTCCCAGTTTATATGCTCGCCATCTGCCTGGTTTATTTGCATCTTCAAAATAATTCTGCTTAGCATTTCTAATTTTTTGTGCTTTTTCCAACTTCTTGTAGTCATCTTCCAATATTTTTTTCAAAAAATTCTGTTTTATATTTATTTCCCTTGTATAGTCCCTTATCAAACCTCTTGTATAAGCCTTCATTGTGTCCCAGAGGTTCTGTAATGATGTATCCTCTTTTGTATTTTCTTTTTTTTTAAAAGTCAATTCTCTCTCAATTTTCTGTTTAAAGTCTTTTTCCTTTAATATTGTATTATTTAAAGTCCACCTAGATCTCCTTTTTTGTCCTTTCCATACAAGTGTTATTGGATTATCTGCCCAGGTACTTGCTTCTATTTCAATGTCTTGCATGTTAGAAAGCAATTCTGTTGACACCCATATCATATCTATTCTAGACCATGATGCATGTCTATTTGAATAAAAGGTATATTGTTTATTTTCTGCATTTTTCTCTCTCTCCATGCATCTTTTAAATTTATCTCATCTACCATTCGAAAGAAGGATTTTTGGTAATGTCTTTCTAGCTTTCTTTGCTGTTTCTTTGTGTTTTATAATCCAATTTATCATTTATTATTCCATTGAAATCTCCCATCAGACAAATATTAGCATGGTCCAGTTCAATTATTTTCTTATGTAATTTTCTGTAAAAATCTTCTTGATTATCATTTGGAGCATAAATTGCAATTAAAAGTGTCTTTAGATTGTTGTCTGTTATCTCCACCATCAAAATCCTTCCATCAACATCTATATATATTTGTTCTGCAGGGATTGTATCTCTAATGTATAACACCACTCCTCTCTTTTTACAATGTGTTAACGCTGTAAATAATTTCCCTAATTTTTGTTGTTTCATTATATAATCATGTTGTTTTTTAATATGTACTTCTTGTAGGCAGATTATATCAAATTTTAGTTTCTCTAATTTATGAAATACTTTTCTTCTTTTAATAGCTGAATTAAGCCCATTTATATTAATTGTAATCAATTTTTTCTCATCCATTTTAGACTTTATAAGAAGGATTTGTTGCTCTAGTAGATCTTGGTTCTCATTGTTCTCTGGGTACACCACCTATGGCTCCTTCCTCTTTTTCAATTGTTGCTGTACATTCCTCTTGAAATTCAATTAACAACCCTTCTTTTCTTGTATCTTCCTCCCTTCCTCTAAAATATTCCAGATAGAATAATTCAGCTTTTTCAACTGTATCAATTCTGTGTCTTTGTTCCTGCCAGCTAAACATGAGACCTTCAGGTATCACCCATCTGTAATTTATTCCTCTCTTAAGTAACTCTTTGGTCAAAAATAAATATTCTGTTCTTATCTCTCTCACTCTTCTCAGTACCTGTTTCAGTACCACTATTTCTTTATCTTTGTACTTTAGTGTTTTTTCTCTTGCCGCCTGCAGTATTTGTGATTTTATTATTTTCTTAGTAAATCTGATATGAACTTCTCTTGGCAGTTTATTTCTCGACACATATCTTGTATAAACACAAAAAATCTCATCCATTCCATCCATTCCATCCATCATCTTCTCTTTCGTTATCTCTAATGCTTCTACCAGGATTTCCATCATAATTTCAGCAAGATTTTCACCCTTTTCTTCTTCTATATCTTGAAATCTAAGATAGAATTCTGATCTATCAATTTCCCATCCCAATGATTGCAGAGATTTGCCCTTATCTCTTTCCACTTCACTGAGTCGGGTATCCATATCTCCAATCTTCTTATCTCTATACATCTTGTTCTTCAATTTTCTTAATTCTGTCCTCATATTGCATCATCATCTGTTGAATATTTTCTATTTTTTCATCTGTCTTTTCTGTTCTTTGCTCAATATTCTCCGTTCTCTTTTCAATATTATCTGTTTTTATTTTATCTTTTGAATTCCTTGCATAATCATCTGAAATGTCACTTCTTTCTCTTCTTGTAACATCACCTGTGTTGATCATTGTCCTCCAAATGGTGAGGAAGAAGAAGTCAGGATTGAAGAAGCTGAGGCTCATATTTTTCTGCTCATCTTGAAATACAATAGAAAAACTGAATAGAAAAAGCAAGAGCTGCCAATTGCCGCTCCAGTAAAAAAAAAAAAAAAATTAAAAATAAAAGAGGGAAGGGAAAAATCTTCAGGCACTTGAATACCTTAATCCAATTGGTTCCAAATATGTAGGAAAAAAGGAAAAATATAAAATGGAAAAAGGATGAAAAAATAAAAAAAATAAGAAAAGATTTAAAAAGACAGAAATCTATATATTCCCCTTGCCAAAAAGATAAAACAAAGGTAGGAGAGAGGGGAAAGTAGTCTTATTCTTGCATAAGTCCAAATATAAAAATTCAACCGGGAGGGGGGAAATAGAAAAAAAGGGAAAGAGAAAATGCAATTCTGTCAACAAGAAAAGCACTGACACTATATGTTCGAGGCTCTTTGCTAAATCAAAAAACAAAATTTCAAATTCTCTTTTCAAGGTCACTTCAATCTTCTTTCTTCAATTTCAAATCCAGACTCCAGCTATCAGTAGTTCCACAAAAGAGCATCTGCAAACAATCCACATGCTCTTCCCACTATCTTTTCAATGAAAAGCACAGAGTCCTTGAATGTAACAGCAAATGTATCAACAAGAAAGAAAGAAAGGAAAACAATGTATCCAAGCCTCCAGGTGGCAGTGCTACTTATTTCCCTTTCCTTTCCCTTCCCCTCTAATATTAAAATCAGGAATAATAAAAAATATAAAGAATCTAAAATTATTAAAAAGAAAAAGCAAGAGAATTTTTTTTCCAAAGAGTTATTTTGAAGGGAAAAGATAAAAATTAAAAAGGAAAGACCAGTCCAGTTTTAAAGTTAAAAAGTTTTAACAAAATCCAAAGTTCCAATAAAAAGAAAAAAAAACCTTCAGGTTTAATTTGTGCTTAATTTCGCCGCTTGAGCACTTTTATCTTCACTTTTAAATTTAATTTTTAGTCATTTCGGGTGTTCTCTCCAGAAAAAAATAAGTAGAAAATTATCCCACCAAACTGATACACTTTTTTCCAGCTTTCTTCCATTCCGGAGCTGTCCCAGCTTCGGCAGCTTCAATGGCTGCCTCTCCAATGCAGGAAAAAAGGACTTCTCCTGGATCTACCAAGGACTTTGTGATGTCCCTGGGATTGACAGGATGTGCCCTCCTCTGTCACCATCTCTACGGGACAGTTTAGGTCCGTTGGGACCATACTGCAATGGAAATATCAGCAGTGATCTTAGAGCTTAAAGATCGCATGCTGTACCGCTACAATGCAAGCTCTGCCCTCCCCTGCAACAACTCTTATATTCATGTTATAGGTCCAAAATATTTAAGTTTTAGCTTTGTTATCAGTGTCTCCAATGAACAGCTTAGACTGATGTCAATGATGTCAATTAGAAACCTATCGCCTTGATTATAAATATCTCTGATATCAATTTGATGTCTCCACACAATAATATTCTGTCTAGACTTGTACTCTTTCTCCCAAGTGGTGAAGGTCTATTTCATAGCTACAGTGAAGTTTTGAGCCTAGGAAGATAAAGTCATTTTACTTTATCCACTTTATCCACTTTTACTTTATTCACTTGCAAACTTATCTTGAAGGAAATCCCATCAGTCAGACTTAGCGGTTGGGATTATATATTGAGCTAAGCCTTTGTTTGTTTTGGATATAATCTGTAAAATAAACCCAGTGTAGGGGGTTCAGATTACATTTGGATTACATTTTAAACCACAATTAGACAAACCACAAAATATGAGCCCAGCCAATAGAACTGATTCCTGGGCTGATATAGAGTAGATATAGATAATTCTTCTAATTACCTTGCTGATATTCTTGAAACTTTAGAAAAGAGATATGTTGAATGAACTGTTGTTGCATAGTCTGGGTGAAGTTTTCTTAATTTGTATTAAATTTAGCAGATATCATAGAAAATAACAAGGTAAAGCTTATGTGATTTTTAAGAGCCAGGTTTGGTCCAATAGTTAAGGCACTTGGGTAGAAAAAGGGAGACATAGAATTCTAGTCCTGTCTTAGCAATGAAAGCCAGATGAGTGATCTTGGATCAGTCACTCTCTCTTAGCCTGACTTACCTCACAGCATTGTTCTTATGGGGAAAATAAGAAGACGACAGTGTGTTAGATGTTTACCACCTTGAGTTATTTGTAAAAATAATCAGGCGGAGTACACATAAGTTCATTCCTAAACTAAACCATATGCAGAGGTGGGCTTCAAAAATTTTAGCAATGAGTTCTCTGCCCTGTTGCTGACTGGGCATGGCCATGGTGGGTGTGGCCTAGTTGGCTGGGGAGAGGGGCATTTTTGCCCTCGAGAGGCTTTTTCCAAGCCTCCAAGAGGGCAAAAATGGCCTCCCTGGGTTATGGAGGCTCTCTGGAAACTGGAAATGGGCCCATTTCTGGCCTTCTTGAATTTCCAGAAAGCCTGTTTTTTGCCCTCCTTGAACCTCCATGCAAAAAAAGAATACATGGCATATTGATGAGCCTATAATTAAAGGAGCAGTTTAACTGCTTGTTTGTCTGATTTTGAAAATGGCAGTACATTTTCTTTTTTAGTTGCAGAAGCTGTAATTACATTTCACCATGAATTGTACATGAGATAATATTCTGTTGTTCATATTATGACTGACTGTAATGCTTAACATTCTTTGGAGAATAATAAAGAAAGAACAGGAAGAGGCAGAAACAATGCACATCCTCACCGTCCTCCAAAACTCTTCATTTAGCTGTCTATGTAAACAGGCCAAGTTGCTATAGTAACTACCACATCAGTGGTGTGTGAGGTTTCTTGCTTTTTTTAAGGTACCTCTGAGAGAGTGAACCCTTCTGCCAAAAAGATAAATGTGAAACACCAATATTTTGTATAATTTAAGAACTTGTGGGCTCTTGAAATTGTACTTTGCAGTAAGAAACATCAGACTGTATCTGAAACTACAGCCTTCTTAAAAATTACAAGCGAAGAGAGGTGATGTGGTGTCTGTAGGGCCTAGACCCACCTGGTTTTTCCTTTTCCAGTTACTGTTGTTGTTATTGTTGTTGTTACTGTTATTCATTTAGACCAATTTGTCTCTTCACCCCCAAAAATATTTCCTTTTAAAAATCATTTAATTTGTAGAAGCATGGGAAAACAGGAGATTGGAGACCAGCGTAACTTCAGCTCTTTATTCAAAGGTATAGATCTGTGTTGGACCTGCGAGACGCGGCAGCTCTTTTTATAGAGCTTGCCGGCGGCTCTCACCCAATGACAGCTTTCTAATCTCCCGCGATCGGCTTGTCCAATCACGGGAGATTCCTCACTGACCAATCATCGTCATGCATTTTGGCCAATCACAGTGCAGTCTGTTTCAGCCAATCAGATTAGGGTATTACAAGAATGTTAATATGGAACACCCCTCCCCTCTTGGTATAGTCCATTCTATGTGACGTAGTCACGTAGATAGGCAGGGCTTTTTATTTGCCTACTAGACCTGCTCAGTTCAGTTGCTGCATGGTCTTCAGCTAGTTCGGATGGGATCTTCGTTGCTCCTGCTCTTCTCCATGGAACCGCCTGGAAGGGTGAGTCGGGCCTTTCGCCTCAACTTCCACCCGGTCTACTGGGTTCGGTTGAGTTGTCGGCTTCTCTGTTCCCAGCCGGTCTTCCAGGGCTGGTTGAGCTGGCTTGACTGTTCCTTCCAGGTGAGGTTTCTAGTGGGTCATCTTCCTCTGGTACCCTTCGGCTGCCTTCATTCTCTGGTGAGTATTGTTGGTTTCTTCTTTTATTTAGCGGTGTTTGTATTTCTGGTTCGGTTTGTGTTGGTTGGGCCCATTCGGTTGGTCATTGTATTGTAGTAGTATTTTCTCTTTCTTTTTGATGATTGTTTGGGTTTCCCCCCCCCCCTCTAGTTTTTTTATTAGAGTCCGTTTGTGAGTTTTCAGGGTTTTCGGTGCTGTTTAAAATTATTCTTGATCATATTTGATCGACATGTTGTTTCCAGTTCTTCCATCCTCTGTTTCCAGCCAGTACGACCTGGGGCCTGTCACCTGGGTTATTGTAGTGGGTACCCATAGTGGGTCCCCTGAAATTTTTTTAGCGTAGACCATGTCTCCCAGACTAAATGCCTGGTACCGGCTGGATGAGTCTGGTGGTTTTTCTGGATTGTATGTCGGGTGCAGTCTGTCTAGATGGGATTGGAGTTTTCTTCCCATCAGGAATTCTGCTGGGCTTTTATTGGTTTTAGCACTTGGTATTATGTGCTGTATTGTTAATAGTTTATTTATTTTGTTGTGTATGTTACCAGTGTCCATCTTTTCTAAAGCGTCTTTGGTGTATCTGACCATTCGTTCCGCCCACCCGTTCGCCACTGGATGACTGGGCGTTATCAATGCATGTTGGATTCCCCATTCGGCGAGGAATTGCTCGAATGCCAATGCCATGAATTGTGGCCCATTGTCAGATACTATCAAGTCAAGTAGGCCGTGGGTGGCGAAAAGTCTGTTTAGTTGTTTTGTAACCGCTTCCGTCATTGTAGATTGAATTAGGCTTACCTCCAGCCAGTTGGAGTAAGCATCTACTGCAATCAAGAAGGTGTGCCCTTTCATGGGTCCCGCAAAGTCTATATGGACCATATTGACCATGGGCCCCTTGGTGTTTCCCACTGGAGGGTTGGTGCTGCAGGAGGGTTTGATCTAGATTGCTGACATTTGTCACATGTTGCCACCTAGGTTTCAATGGTTCTGTCTATCCCTGGCCACCACACGTAGCTTCTGGCTAGGGATTTCATTTTCACAATGCCCGGGTGTCCCTCATGCACCATGTGCAATATTTTTTTTTTTGTAAACTGTCTGGAACTACCACTCTATCGCCCCATAGTATACATCCCTTTTGGGAGGATAATTCAGTTTGCCGGTTTCGGAAAGGTTTAAACTGGTCACTGCTTTCTGTTTCCGGCCACCCTTTTTCCCACCCAGTTCAAAACTCGCGCCAGTTTGCCATCTTTTATAGTCTCTCTCGCAATGTCTGACGCAGTTGTTGGTAGGTTGGGCAATGTCTCTATTTGCAGGGTGGATGTGGTGGGTGCAGGGTCATCTTTGTAATCTATTAAGGGGCAATGGCTTAATGCATCGGCGTGCAAGATGCATTTCCCGGGGTGATGTATTAGTTGGTAGTTATAGGTGGCAAGGAACTCAGACCACCTTGTCATCCAGGGTGACAGTATGTTGGGGGTGGCCTTGTTCCCCACCAGGATCCCCAGTAGTGGTTTATGGTCGGTGATGAGGGTGAAGTCTGTACCGTATAAATACTCGTGAAATTGCTTCATGCCGGTAACTGCTGCAAGTGCCTCCTTGTCGAGCTGGCTATAATTTCTTCTGCCTTTGATAGTGTTTTCAAGAAGTAAGCAATCGGTGCTACTCTCCCGTCTGGCAGGGTATGGCTTAGTATAGCTCCGATGCCAAATGGAGAGGCGTCACAGGTTACCATTAGTGGTAGGGTTTCGCTGTACTGGATGAGGACTGATTGTGATGTGAGGAGACCTTTTATGTTCCAGAAGGCGGCCTCTTCCCACTTGCCCCAGGACCAAACGGACGTCTTGTCGAATAACCTATGCAGAGGTTCCACTGTTGTTGCCTTCTGTGGCAAAAAGACATTGTAGAAATTGATTAGTCCTAGAAAGGCTTGTAATTCTGCCTTATTTTGAGGTCTTGGGACTTCCTTTATTGCTTTTATTTTTTTGTGGGTAGAGTGGATTCCATCTTTGTCCACCAGATATCCCAGGAACTCAACTTTTTTAGTTCATAACTGGCACTTTTCTTTTTTAATTTAAGTCCTGCATTTTTAAATTTTTGTAGGACTTCCCTGAGTCAGCTTCTCAATTGTCTTTTGTCTTTGGCCCCTACCAACACATCATCAAAATATGGCACAACTCTCTTAATTCCTTGGAGTAAAACTCCATTAAACTCTGGAACACCCCTGGTGCCACACTGACTCCAAATTGGAGCCTTTTGCACCAGAAAGCCCCCCTATGGGTCACGATAGGTTGCGCTTCTGCAGTCTCGGCATCAACGGGCAGCTGTTGATATGCTTGCGCCAAGTCAAGCTTCGCAAATTCTTTTCCTCCCCCGAGTGAGTGTAGGAGGTGCTGTACCACCGGGATTGGGTATGCACTTTGTTGCAGTGCATTGTTATCGCTTTATAGTCCCCACAAATTCTCACGGACCTGTCTGGTTTGATTGGGGTGACTATTGGGGTCTCCCAGCATGCATGATCTATTGGTTCCAGGACCCCTTGCGCGATGAGCTTATCTAATTGTTCGTCTATTTTTGGCTTGAGTGCGAATGGAACTCGTCTTGGTTTGAGACGGATTGGGGCAATATTGGGGTTCAGGCTAAATGATATTGGGGACCCCCGGTACTTGCCTAATTGTCCATCAAAAATTTGTTGGAATTCCTTCATCAGCTCCTCTTCCCAGTCTGTTTCCTTGACATGGTTGATGCCCATCACCGTGATTCCTAATGGCACGAACCATTCCAGACCCAGCAGGCTTGGGCAGTCTCTGTTGACAATGGTGAGCAGAAGTACTTTTCCATGCCTTTTGAAAGTCACATGGATGTTTCCAATTCCTATTACGGGGATTCTGTTCCCCTGATAGTCTTTAATGGTGAGTTTCTGGTTCTCCAGCTCTTGTTTCTGTAAGCTGGGCACTAACCTCTTAATTGTGTCCCAGGACACCATGGAGAGGTATGATCCGGAGACCACCTCCATTCTGCACGGCCTGCCTTCAATGCCGACCTGCACATGTACTTTTCTTGTGTCTGAGTTGTCTGAATGGCCGATTGTGACTGTTTGATGGGTTTCTTCTCGTCGTCGGGTTTTGCTGAGCCGCCTGCTTCGGGTTTCGCAGTTCCATCGGTTCTCTGTGAATCTGTCTCAGTTTCTGGGAGGTGTGTTGTCGCGTCGTCTTGGGCTGGAGTTCTGTTTGTTGTGGCAGACCTTGCCGATATGCCCCCATTTCTCACAGAACCGGCAAATGGTGTCTAAGAACCGGCACTCAGAACAAGGGTGGTCGCCGCCGCAACCACCACACTGGAAGCCTGACTTACGACTTGTCCACCAGTCCCGCTCCACTTACAATGTGTGGATCTCCTCTTCCTCATCATCGGTGTTGGGTAATAGTTCGACGTCCTCAT
This sequence comes from Laticauda colubrina, assembly GCA_015471245.1. Taxonomy (NCBI): domain Eukaryota; kingdom Metazoa; phylum Chordata; class Lepidosauria; order Squamata; family Elapidae; genus Laticauda; species Laticauda colubrina. The sequence continues at coordinate 20,041,954 of BLBF01000055.1, read as the reverse complement.
GGTACGCCATTGTTGCTTTGTGACCAGTTTCAGTTCATTTCTCGGGAGATATGTTGGTCTCCGATGTCGTTGGCTGGTCCCTTGCATTCATTTGTCACATCTTGGCTGCTGATTTCTTCATGGCCTCGGCTGCTGTGGCTTCAGCAATGGCTTCGGTAACTGTAATGTCTGCCCGAGCCATTAACCTGCTCTGGAGTATGGGGTCTCTGAGACCGGGGACCACACGGTCCGTCAGAGCCTCGTCCATGTTTGAATAGCCACACACACCTCCGATGTTCCTCAATGCTGCCATGAAATCCCCGATGCTCTCTCAGTCCTTTTGATCCTGACAGTAGAATTTGTGTTGCCGGATCAGATTTGGCACGGCTGGGGCAGAGTGGTTCTAAAGTAGCCAATCTAGACCTGGCCAAGCCACCTCCTTCACGCCTTCTGGCTTGGCCAACGCTTTGGCCATCTTGAATATGGCTGGCCCGCAATGGGTCAGGAACACAGCTCTCTTTCGGTGGTTATTTGCATCCTTTAGATTGTTGCTCTCAAGGAACATGAGGAATCTATCGATGTAAGATTCTCAGTCCTCGGTTGCCTGGTTGAATAGTGCGGGTGACAAATTGCTGCCGGCCATCTCGTCGGTTGTTCAGCTCAGTTGCCACATGCCCGACTGGTCTCTTTGTCTCAGGATCCCACTTTTGACGCCAGTGTAGAAGCGGGGGGAAACAGGAGATTGGAGACCAAGCGTAGCTTTAGCTCTTTATTCAAAGGTATAGATCTGTGTTGGACCTGTGAGCCGCAGCAGCTCTTCTTATAGAGCTTGCCAGCGGCTCTCACCCAATGACAGCTTTCTGAATCTCCCATGATTGGCTTGTCCAATCACGGGAGATTCCTTACTGACCAATCATCGTCATGCATTTCAGCCAATCATCACATTTCGGCCAATCACAACCAACGGTGCAGTCTGTTTCAGCCAGTCAGGTTAGGTTATTACAAGAATGTTAATATGGAACAGCATTGTTCAGTTTCATCTTTATTTCCACTTCCTCTGGGGCTAAAACACAGTTCTACTTATGCAGAATTCTCCACTTTTCAAGGATTTTTCAGGTACATGCAGTCTTCTTTCTCTCTCCCTGCTGCTTATTCAGACAATATCCAGAAGGCATTGTTACACTTGGAAGAGTATTTGATTAGTTGAACTAGGAAAGACTCCTCTCTAAAACACGGGAAAGTCCACCAGAGGTCTGACTCAGTTAGCATATTACTAAGTAACTTTGTTCGTTGGTTTAGTACTATTGTGCAATCACACACAGCTTTTAGGTTTTGCAAAGTCTGATCTGTGGATTATTCAAAACAATACATAGTTCTAAGTGTAGTGACTTGTTAAACAAAGCCTGTTTAGGATAGCTTTCCATGTTCCTATGCACAACCAAAGTCAGATAGAATGCCTAAAATTGCCACCTTTCATAGCAAACCTTTAAATCTTCATTTGAGAAAAGTAATAAGGCCATCATTTCTCCCCTTCTCATTCCATCCAACTGTTTCTGCTTGCTAAAACAGGCACCCTGTCCTAGGTAAAAAATATGGTGAAGATTTAATTTAGTATGCAAGTTTTGTATGTTTTGTTAGACTATAGTATTTTCCTGTACAGCCCTGATAAGGTTAATGTGTAGCAGAGTATTGATGAACGAAGAGATACGATGAGGAAACCTCAACCCGAGACAAGGGGAAAGAGCAAGGTTTTGTTGTCAGGGTGACAGACTAGCAGCATTAATACCAGACACAAACATCTCACCCAATTTTAGCATCTAATTTTGATTTGTGGGAATAGTTGTTACTCCCACACCTGTTTTTACTTCTCCAGTAATGAGGCTACCTGAAGCAGGGGTTTCAAACTCAAGCCCCAGCGGCCACATCTGGCCCATGGAGTGCTTAGTTCTGGCCCATGGGGCCAGTTTGAACACAGTAAAGGACCAGCCCATGGCCCTCCTGAGCCCCTTTTTCACTGGCAGAGGGTTGCAGGTGACAGGGTTCCAACCAATGCCCTTGATAGCAGGAGGCCGTCGCAGCTGAAAATGGAACTTAGGAGCCCATTTTCTCTGGCAGATCACTTAGGCCACCATAGGCACTCGCGACATGAGTGACATTGAGCTGGCCACACCTACCCTAGTCACACCTACCCTGGCCCCCCGAGATCAAATATAATCCTGATGCAGCCCTCAATGAATTCAAGTTTGACATCCCTGACCTGAAGCAAATGCCTCATGTTTCAAAGAATAGTTAGAGAATACTGACCTTTCATGTCTCCAATGTCTCAAAATATTGGAACAGCATCTCCCTCTTTTTTCTTGAAGATCAATAATATAAGTCTTTATGCACAATGTGAGGGACATGGTAGATCAGTGGCTAAGATGCTGAGCTTGTCAGTCAGAAAGGTTGCCAGTTCAGCACTTTGAATCCCTTGCATCACGTAACGGGGTGAGCTCCTGTTACTTGTCCCAGCTGTTGCTAATCTAGCAGTTAGAAAGCATGTAAAAATGCAAGTAGAAAAATAGGGACCATTTTAGTGGAAAGATAAAAGATAACACTGTTATGCTGGGCACATGACTAGTTATGCTGGGCACATGACTATGGAGACGTCTTCGGACAGCGCTGGCTCTTCGGCTTTGTAACTGAGATGGGCACCATCCCCTAGAGCAGGAAATGACTAGCACATATATGCAAGAGGAACTTTACCTTATGTACAATATTCCTACCCCATGTAGAAATTTCAAGGAATGATCCCATTTTGAATGATAAATCTGATAGATCCCTGAAGAACAAATGGCAACTACTTTATAAGGCTATTTATCAGGATTTCTTTCACATTTTATTTAAATAAGAAAATCATTTTCCTCTTGGGGGAGAAAAATAGTAAAAATATTGGAAGGAAGTCAAACAAACAGTTATGTCAAAATTATGGCAGGGCTTACATCAAGAAAGATTTACCCATTACTTGTAATACTGGCACTTTTGAGAGTGGGAAGAGCCTGCAATTTCATCTCTTCTACCTAATTAACTTATTTTATTGCCAATTAATTAGCTCTATAGAGATTACAGGGTCATAAAAAGGAGTTGTTTTAATGAGTCCTATAAAGATTGATAAGAAAATATTAAATCAAACTTCTGAATAACAGAACATAATAATAGAGTTGGAAGGAACCTTGGAAATCTTCTAGTTAAACCCACAGCTTAAGCAGAAAACCCTATACCATTTCACACAAATGACTGTCCAGACTCCCTTGAGAAGCCTCCTCCAGTGATGGAACTCCCAAAACTTCTGAGGGCAAGGTGTTCCACTGTTTAATTGTGCTCACTGTCAGAAAATTTCTCCTTTGTTCTATATTAACATACTTGAAATACCCTCTTCTGATTGGGCCGCAAATACTACTTGGTGATTGGTTCAGAAATGCTACCTTGATTGGTTCACATTGCCGCCTTGTGATTGGCCCACCAGATTGGCGGGCGATTTAAAGAGCTGTCATTGACCGCGAGCTGCGAGCAGCCACTATAAAAGAGGTTGCTGCGGCTCCACAGTTAGAACAGACTTTAGGAACTAAATAAAGAGCTGAAAGTCACACTGGTCTCGAGTCTCTTTCCCGTGATCTAACACTGGTGACGAAGGTGGGATTCTGAGACAAAGGAGACCAGTTGACCACGTGGCAATGAGGACTGACCAACCGAGAAGATGGCCGGCAGCAACTCACCACCCGCACTATTCGACCCCATGTCAGAGGACTGGGAATCGTACATCTACCAATTCCTCATGTTCCTTAAGAGCAACGACCTGCAAGGAATCACCGATAAAAGGAAGAGAGCCATGTTCCTGACACACTGTGGGCCCACAGTGTTCAAAATGGCCAAAGCATTGGCCAAACCTCAGGACGTTAAACAAATGGCATGGCCAGAGCTGGGCTGACTACTGAGAGCCCATTATGCACCAGGCATCTCCAACCTTATCCGGAGACACGAATTTTATAAAAGAGATCAGAGAGAAGGTGAGAGTGTCGGGGAATTTGTGGCAGCTCTGAGAGACATTGGCGGTGCATGTGAGTTTCTCAATATGGACGAAGTCATGAGAGACCACGTGGTCCTAGGACTGAGGGATCTCACATTACAGAGCCGACTACTGACTCGGCCAAACATCATGGTCACTGAGGCCATCGCCGAGGCCACCACAGCTGAAGCCGTGAAGAAGTCAGCAGCAACCATGCAGAAAATGAATGCAGCAACCCAGCAAACACTGGCAGAAATAAGCCAACTCCGAGACAGAAAGCCAGAGGGCAACCAAAAGACCACCACCACTACCTCACACCACAAAGACATCGATTCCTTATCCAAGACCGACGAGGAAGAGGAAGAAATACATAGACTCCAGTCGGAAAGGTACAGACAGGGAAGGAGAGAACATAAGTCGGGTTTCCAATGCGCCAGGTGCGGAGGAAACCACCCCTGCTCCGAGTGCCATTTCCTAGACGCTATTTGCTGGCACTGAGAGAAACGGGGACACATTGCTAGGGTCTGCTGAAATAAAAGGAGCTACAGCCCTAGGCGATGAGACAGCACCCCCCCAGGACCAGAGACAGACAGGCAGGGAGCCGTTGAGCCGCGAAAGCAGAAATAAGCAGCCCAGCGAACCCTACCGGAAGGAAGAGACCCACCAAACAATTACCATTGGGTATTTGAGCATGACAGATGCTTGAAAGGTACATGTACAGGTCAACATTGAAGGCCAACAGTGCAACATGGAAGTGGACTCTGGATCATACCTGTCTATGGTATCCTGGGACACCATAAAATGATTAATACCCAGCATATGGCAAAGAGAACTGGAGAACCAAAGATTGACCTTGAAGGACTACCAGGGAAACAGGATCTCCATAGTTGGAGTTGGACATTTTCAAATAACCTTCAAGGAATACTCAGAAATCCTCCCATTAACAATAGTAGACAGGGATCACCCAAGCCTGTTGGGGCTAGAATGGTTTGCGCCTCTGGGGATCGAAATGACCGGCATAAACAGCATCACTGAGGCAGACTGGGAGGATAGCCTGATGAAGGACTTCCAGGACATATTTGATGGGAAGCTAGGCAAGTACCGAGGGTCCCCTATTTCATTTAATTTGAACCCAAACATAGCACCAATCTGATTAAAGGCACGGCGAGTCCCCTTCGCACTCAAACCAGAGATCGATGAGCAATTGGATAAGCTCATCGCACAAGGGGTACTGGAACAAATAGACCACGCACGGTGGGAAACCACAATTGTGACCCCGATTAAGACAGATGGGTCCATGTGAATCTGTGGAGACTATAAGGCCACCCTCAACCATGCGCTACAACAAAGTGCATACCCCGTTCCAGTGGTGCAACATCTGTTACATTCGTTGGGGGAGGAAAAGTCTTCGTGAAGCTCAACCTGGCTCAGGCATACCAGCAATTGCCCCTCGATTCTGAAACAGCAGAAGCACAAACCATTGTGACTCACAGGGAGGCATATAAATGCAAAAGATTGCAATTTGGAGTGAGCGTAGCCCCAAGGGTGTTCCAAAGCTTGATGGAATGTCTATTACAGGGAATCAAAGGGATGGTGCCCTCCTTCGATGATGTGCTGGTATCCGCTAAGGACAAAAACCAATTGGAAAGCTTCCTCAGGGAAGTTCTGCAAAGATTTAAAGAGGCGGGACTCAAAGTAAAAAAAGAAAAATGCCAGCTAGCCACCGAGAAAGTTGAATTCCTGGGATACCTAATAGACAAAGAAGGAATTCACCCCACCGAAAAGAAAATAAAAGCTATAAAAGAAGCCCCCAGACCACAAAACAAAATGGAACTACAAGCATTTCTGGGACTCATTAATTTTTATCATGTCTTTTTGCCACAGAAGGCAACAACAGTGGAGCCACTGCATAGGCTACTTGATAAGACAGCTACCTGGACCTGGGGCCGATGGGAAGAAGCCGCGTTCCAAGGAATAAAAGATTTGCTGACATCTGAATCGGAACTCATTCAATGCAGCGAAACCCTACCACTGACAGTGACCTGAGACGCATCGCCATTCAGCGTAGGGGCCATACTCAGCCACACACTACCGGATGGAGGAGAAGCACCAATCGCGTTCTACTCCAAGACGTTGTCCAAGGCAGAGAGAAACTACAGCCAGTTGGACAGAGAGGCACTAGCAGCGATCACTGGAGTAAGGAGTTTCCATGAATATCTCTACGGTAGGACTTTCTTACTCATCACCGACCACAAGCCACTCCTGGGGATACTCACAGGGAACAAGGCCACCCCAAACATATTGTCACCACAGATGACAAGCTGATCCGAGTTCCTTGCTGCAAATAACGATCAATTAATCCACCGGCCAGGGAAAAACATATCACACGCTGACGCCCTGAGCCGTTCCCCCCTACCTGATCTGGAAGATGACCCAGCACCGACCATGTCCACACTACAAATAGAGACCTTGCCAAATCTACCCATAACCACGTCAGATATTGCAAAAGAGACTGCAAGAGACAGACAACTGGCACGGATTTTAAACTGGGTAGGGAAAGGGTGGCCGGAAAATAATGACAGCAAGTTGTTTAAACCCTTCCAAAACTGACAGACTAAACTATTGATATTGAAGGGATGTATACTGTGGGGGGATAGAGTTGTCATTCCAAAAAAAATGCAGGAAAAAGTCCTGTGCATGTTACATGAGGGACACCTGGGTATCGTCAAAATGAAATCCCTGGCCAGGAGTTACGTCTGGTGGCCCGGGATGGACAAAGACATTGAGACATGGGTGGGAAGATGCAATAAATGCCAAAAATCCAAACCTACCCCCCTCCTGCACCTACCCTCGAGTGGGAGATACCTAGAGGCCCCTGGTCGAGAATCCATATAGATTTTGCTGGACCCACAAAAGGATATACATTTTTAATAATTGTCGACGCTTACTCTAATTGGCTGGAGGTCACAGTCATGCAGTCCACAATGACAGAAGCTGTCATCAGACAACTAAGAAAACTTTTCGCAATGCATGGGTTACCGGACTTGTTAGTCTCGGACAACGGGCTGCAGTTCACAGTGCTGTCATTAGAAAAATTCCTTGCCAAACTGAGAATACGACATGCCCTATCAGTGCCCACTCACCCGGCTACAAACAGACGGGCAGAACGCATGGTTCAGTATACCAAAGAGGCATTAGATAAAATAGACACAGGTGAAATTCAAGACAAAATCAATAAAATGCTAACCATATAACATATAACACCGAACACGTCGACTAACAAGAGCCCAGAAGAACTCCTAATGGGCAAGAAGCTACACTCACACCTGGACAGATTACACCCAACATACAACCCCACAAAGCCACCAGACTCCTCCAGTAAATACCGCACATTTACAACAGGGGATCTGATATACGCAAAAAACCTTACAGGAGACCACTTTGGATACCAGCTAGAATAACCCAAATAATGGGACCCTGGTCATATCACTTAGCAACGGAGGACGAGAGGAGCTGGAAGAGACACATAGACCAACTAAGGTCTAGAACAATAGAAAGAAACACCGACAACACCAGGAACACAGAACAAACACACACACAAAGACCACACCAAAAAGACTATAACAAAACCAGAGAGGGGGGAGATCACCCAAACATAAATCAAAGGGGAGGATAATAACACAACAAACAAACCAACAACAAACACCACCGGCAGACCCATCAAGAAACTAAAACTATTCACTGGCAGGAGACTTTGGTAGAAGGGAACTGGCAGCGGAAAACCAACATGAGGCCACTCCTGGAAAAGGCAGCTGAGCCAACTCAACCAACCCGGGTAGACCGGGTGGGAGCAGCAGGGCTGACTCACTCTTCCAGGAGGTTCCACCAAGAAGGACAGGAGAGACAGCGATCCCGTCTGAACCAGCCGAAGACAACAAAGCAACTGCACTGCACAGATCAAGTAGACACCATAAAAAGCCTGCCTACTTACAGGACTATGTAATGTAGGTCGGGCTAAACCAAAAGGGGAGGGGTGTTCTATATTAACATACTTGAAATACCCTCTTCTGATTGGGCCGCAAATACTGCTTGGTGATTGGTTCAGAAACGTTACCTTGATTGGTTCTCATTGCTACCTTGTGATTGGCCCGCCGAATCAGTGGGAGATTTAAAGAGCTGTCATTGGCCACGAGCCACGAGCAGCCGCTATAAAAGAGGCTGCCGTGGCTCCGCAGTTAAAACAGACTTTAGGAACTAAATAAAGAGCTGAAAGTCACACTGGTCTTGAGTCTCTTTCCCGCGATCTAACATCCTTGATTCTCGGTTTCTTTTGCCCCTCTGGTTAATTTCCATCCATTGCTTCTTGCCCTGCTTTCTGGTTCTTTGGAAAAAAGGTTGACCTCCCCTCTTCTTTGTGGCAACTCCTCAAATATTGGAACACTGCTACCATGTTGCCACTAGTCCTTCTTTTCACTAGACTAGACATAGCCAATTTCTGCAACCATTATTCATGTTCTAGCTGCAGCCTTCTAATCATCTTCCTTGCTCTTCTCTACACACTTTCCAGGGTTTCAACTTTTTTATATACTGTATATTGTGGTAACCAAAACTGGATGAACTTCAAGCCAGATATAATAAAACAATTGAGAATGATTCAAATTTTAAAAAATTAAAGATTAACCATTTTAAAAATTGAGCTTTAAGACTTTTGTAAAAGTCAATCAAATAATTAGATCGGGGTGTCAAACTCAATATCATTGAGGGCTGCATGAGAGTTGTGTTTGACCTTGGGGGGCAGGGTTGGGCATGGCCTGCTCAACACCACTTGTGTCAAGGGCACATGTGGTGGCCTGAGTGCTCTGCTAGCAAGAACAGGCTCCTGAACTCCATTTTTGGCTGCAATGGTCCCCTGCAATCAGGATTGAGATTCAAAAACCCCAGCAATTGACTCTCACATTGCAGCATTGGTCAAAAGGGCCTAGATTATACTACCTGAGACTTCTCAGGAAACAACAACTGAATGAGAAACTGCTGGTAACCTTCTACCGCTGTACCAGAAAGAGTATCTTAACTTACTGCACCTGTGTATGGTTTGTCGATTGCACAGTGGCAGATAGGACAGCACTCCAGATGGTTAACGTCATTGCCCAGAGGATTGGTTGCCCTCTCCCCTTTTTGGAAGAGCTTTATAACTCCTATTGCCTTAAGAAAGTTCAAAACATTCTCAAAGATCCATCTCATCCTGGGCACCCCTTGTTTTGAACTATTACCATCTGGCAGATGGTACAGAATAATAAAAACAAGGACAAATAAGCTGAAAAACCACTTCTATCTCAGAACAGTAACTCTACTAAATTCTACTGTATAGTTCAATATAATGCAATATCAGGGGTTTTCAATTCAATTGTATGGAAGGCAAAGGATGTGTGTTTGTGTTTTATTTTTATAGTTATAAAATGAAGATGGCATTTAATTCCATTGTACGAGGTGCAATGACAATAAAGTAAACTAAATTAAACTAAACATTTACAGTGGACAGATTTTGAGACTGTGCAGCTCAGATATATAGATTCAGACCTCAAAGTGCTCCCAAATTGCAGTCATTTCCTATGAAGGAGTCTTTCATCTTGTAGGATTTGTGTTTTGATTTATTGTCCTTCATCCAAACCATTATCAACTGAAGATAATTCCAAATAATGTTGGGAGGCAGGAAACCTCCTAGAATATAGGAATAAGACTTAGAGGTCTTCTAATCCAACTCCCTGCTCAAACAGGTGGTCCTATACCATTTCAGACAAATGGTTGTCCAATCTCTTCTTAAAAACCTCCAGTGATGGAGCATTTACAACTTCTGGCAGCAAACTTTTCTATTGGTTGATCGGTCTCATTGTCAGGAAGCCTCTCCTTAGTTGTAGGTTGCTTTTCCCTTTGGGTAATTTCCATCCATTGCTTCCTGTCTTGCCTTCTGGTGCTCTGAAAAATAAGTTGACCCCTCATTTTGTGGCAGCCCCTCAAATATTGGGATATAATCTGCAAATAAACATCTTAACCCTAATTTATCTTCACTTCTATCAGGACACATGCTAGGCCTCCCCTTCTACAAACATACCGGGCAAATCCACAGAGCTTTCTTGCCCCAGCACAAAGATGGCTCACTAAGCATTTCCCAAAATCTTTCTTATGTGCCTCCCTCTGTATCACAGTGTCCTCTCATTGAGACAGCTTGAGGATGGCTTAAGATGCTCTGCTTTGAAAATGGTATTTCCCCAATATTTTCTGGCTTTCTGAGTATAGAACAAATGTTATATTCCCTAGGCTACAGCTCCTTCAATGTTATTTTCAAGAAGTGTTGTTCTTTTTGTTATTAAATCAATATTTAATTCAGTCAGGTTTGGAAAGGAAAGAGAGAAAGACATTTATTATGCATCAGAACAGAAAGAGTTTCCTTGCATCTTCCTTTCAGACTTTGCTCTCAATTTTTCCTATTCACAAAAGCTTCCCTTTACTCAGATGATTCTTGCATGTCCTTAACTTCCCATCTCCTTTCTAATTCATCATAGCACCATCTGCAGATCTAAAAGAAATGCAGAATGTGAACCAGCAAGATTTCATCTACTTTTCTGATCAAGCACCTTGCTGAGAGCAAGTGATTTCAAAACATGGTTAACATTTGAGAACAGTGAAAACATGGTACTCTCTTAGTTGCTCACATTTCTCCCCAGGAACCTTCTATTGTCTCCCACCCTATGGGAAGGACAGCCAAGAGGCACATAATTGGTTCAAAGAAGCCATGACTTTTATTGATTTTCCTTCACACCAGTGAAGAAAAAAATTACAGCACTCTTATGTTTGGAAAGATACAGAATTTTAATATCCAGAAGTAATGTTCCATCTCTCTTTCTCTCTCTTTGCCCCTGTCTTTCTTGTTCCTTGTTTTGTCCTTGTTGAAGAGAGAACTGCTCAGCTATAAAACCCCACAGAGGTACTGCGAGAAGGGACTGGCTCTATCTCAGCCAAATCTACAGCACTTATACAACTGTTATGAAACTAGAATGCAATTCTATGGACCAACGTAGATGTGACTCTAGACACATCCATTAGATTTGCATAAGTATATATGCAAGTCCATTTATATCCATGTATATATGGAGTCAAACTATTCTCCAAAACACATGAAGGAAAGCCTAACAGCAATGGATGGAAACTAATCAAGAAGAGAAGCAACCTAGAACTGAGGAGAAATTTTCCAAAAGTTAGAACAATTAATCAGTGGAACAACTTGCCTACAGAAGTTGTGAATACTACAATACTGGAAGTTTTAAAGAAGAGATTGGACAACCATTTGACTGAAATAATATAGGGTTTCCTGCCTAAGCAGGGGGTTGGACTAGAAGATCTCCAAGGTCCCTTCCAACTCTGTTATTCTGTCCTGTTATTCTGTTATATTTGACAATGCAGGTGGAAGATTTATTTGTTTTCTCCTTCATAGTTCTTCAAAATTTTCTCCCCAGTTTATTATTTTTCCCTCTGGGAAGGAAAATGAATATATTTGTTGGTTTTCATCTGCTTGGAGGATGTATGTAAAACTCAGTCTAAGTTTTTTGCATGTTTAGTTAGAAATAAATTGACACATTCAATGCTGGACTTAATAAAAACCTTCCAGGCTCCAAACGACAGCTCCTAGAATTCCTATTTACAGGCTATACAGTGTAAAGGATTATGAGGATTGTGGTTCCAACATCTTGAAGGCAATGGGTTGGTATCTTTGACTTAATATTCCATCCCAAGGAATTTAAGTGCTTGCAAGCAACCATTTTATTATATGTTAGGGTTAAATCCACCTATTATGAATTCATCAAAAATATGCAGTCTATTTATTTAAAACATTAAGATAAATGAGTGCTGGAGGATAAACTAAATTAATGGCATGAAATAAAAATAAATAGGCTGTAATATGCAATATGCCAATATGATTGGAATTCATATTGTATCCACCTTCAAGTGTTGCTCTCTCCAAAATACTGGATAGAAGCAAATATTACAAAATTCCCTCTATAAAGCATCCATATCCACAATGTGAGAATAATATAAAGCCAGTTTGGTGCAGTGCTTAAGGCAGCAGTTAAGACACCAGAAGACCATGAGTTCTAGACCCACTTTGGGTATGAAGCCACCTTGGTGATCTTGGGCCACTCACTCCTTATCAGCCCTGGGAAGGAGGCAATAACAAACCACATCTGAAAGCTAGCTAATTGCAGGTGTCAGGGTTCTGGTAGTTATCCCCATTTAAATCATGAGTCAGATTTAATCGAGCTGAATTTTCAAAACTTAAAGATTTATTAGGAGTAAATATTCCAGTGCTGCCTGGGTGTAGCCCACTCTGAGACACATCATTCATTGTCACCCTTAACCTTAGTTTTTCCCCACCCCCTGGGTGTATTATAATTCATTTTCTCCAATGGGACACATCCATAGCCAAGAGTCATCAATCATGCTCTCCAGTTAGAATTTTGCACAGCAGAAACTTCGGGCACCTAGAAACTATATTTGAAAACATTTATGAAACACAGGATCAGTTTTGCAAGCTGCTGCACTGCTCCATCCTCCCTTTCTGTTGGCAACTCTAAAAGACCAGAGAAATATTTTATGGGTTGATAGCAGGAACAAATACAGGCAGTTGCCATGAGTCAAGAGTGATTTGAAGGCATCTTCTCCCTTTTCCAAAAATGAAGGTTTTGTTGAAAATACTTACAAAATTTTGATGCTTGTACTTTCAAATATTCAGCTATTATTAAGTCTAAAGGAGAGAGTGTTGGTTTTATCCAGAGGAGGTATTCAGCAGGTTCTGACTCATTCTGGATGGTAGCGGAAATTTGGAATAGGTTGGAGAACTGGAAAATACCACCTCTGGAAATTTTACAGTATCCTTCCCCTGCCATACCCACAGAACCGGTAGTAAAAAAAAATTGAATCCCACCATTGGTTTCATCCACATTAACAAAAGCAAACCATGTTTTAGCAGTATTGTTTTATTAAAACTAGATAGGCAAAGCATATCACTGTTGAATTTTATTAATACAGACAATGGCCCATTCCTGTTGAAGGATATTCAAGTTTTTGAAAGCCTTTTTGTTTCAGCATTTTGTTCCTCATTAGCCAAGGCTGAATTCAAGGAACAAACGGGTATTTCATAGGTCTCCAAGTTTGTTCAATCTCTCTCGTCACTAGCATTTTTTATTTTTTTTTTGAAAACCAGAGAGAGTGGTAAAAAGTACTACAAATATTCAGGTAATTTTTCAAGCTGTTTCCCTCTAAATGGTTCTGGGGGAGGCATCTCATTTGCTTTAAGAAATAAGGTGGTTTGCTTATGTATAATACAGAATTCCTGGGATTTGTCAGTGTAATTTTTTTTACAGCCCAGCAATTAGCTTCTGCCTGTTTACTGCGGCCTGCTCGAATTTTGGAAAGAAAGGGGAAGATATTCACATTATGGTTCCTATTTAGATTAAACCATCCACTTGTTCATCAGCATGTTATTTGCTCTGCATTAACTTAAAAACTGCAATTGTTCACAATAACATGTTGTTATTTGCTTTTTCTTCATCCCAAAATGAAGTCTAGGTGTTAAAACTTGCTAAAATGCATTTTTTAAATAAAGAAAAATAGCATACATTTTTCATCCTACATTATGGAGGAGGCTAATGGACTAGCTAGTCTCTACACAAACTCATATTCCCATAATTTGATCATCTCTCTATTGTTATTTTTCATTTAATTAACATTTTTTCATATCTGCAAATATAGTGGTTGGTACCTTGGTACTTAACTGCTTTGAAACTCATCAAATTTGGTATTCAATGCATTCTGACATGAACATTTTGTTCCAGTACTCATCATTTGTTTGATAACAAGCTAGAACTTGTTACTGTTTGATGCCTTGTGACATATTACATTATGTCTTATGAAAAAAAAATGTTTGGTACTCATCATTTTTGGTACTCATTGTACCTCCTAGAACCAAGTTAACAATGAGTACCAAGATACAATTGTGCAGAAAACTTTTAATGTCACTTCTCATATCTTGAAAGCATTAATAAATAGTAATATTTGTTCTGTTCGGAAATAAGTTGTGTGAGACCGGGTTCCAACAACAACTCTTTTATTTCAACAAGTAAGGCAATGGCTATGGAACAACAGCCCAAGCCGCGGTAGCCCTTCTTATAACGGCTTGCTCGCGGCTTGTGACCAATGACAGTACTTTGAGTGTTCCTGCCATCAGGCGGACCACTCGGATTGATTCCCGAAATAGCCAATCCGAGAACGGCCTTCTCGGCCAATCAGATTAAGGCACTTGGAGCCTACCAAGTTCCATACATAACATCCCTCCCCCCTTGGTTTCATCCAACGTGAGTCACGTAGTCATGCAGGTAGGTGGGACTTTTTCGAGTCCTGGTTGATCTGCGCAGCTCAGTCTCAGTGTGATCTTCAAGCGGTTCAGACAGGATCGCTTTCTCTCTGTGCCTTCTCCATGGAACCACCTGGAAGGGTGAGTCAGCCTTGCCGCTCCCGCCTGAGTTTCTCGGGCCGGTTGAGATGGCTCCGCCACTCTCTCCTGGTTCGTCCGGGTTGGTCAAGCTGGCCTGGCTGTCTCCTTCCAGGAAGGCCTCGCTTCATTCTCCTGATCCTGGACTTCTCTTTTGGGGTTCATCTAATTGTGAGTGCTCTTTTTGATTTGCTTATTGTTGTGTTATGGGAGGTTCGTCTCTCCCTTTTTTATTATTTTGTTCCCCCCCCCCCTCCTCAGCTCTTTTTGGTTCATTTATTATTTTTGGTGCTGGTGTGGTGTTGCGTTCTAGGGTGTGAGAATGAAGCTGGTCGATGTGCCACTTCCATTCTCTCCCATCGTCTAATACTAGTCGGTAAGACTGGGGGCCTGTGATTTGGGTGATTGAGGCTGGGAGCCATAATGGGTCCCCAGTAAGGTTTTTTGCATAAACCAGGTCTCCTATCTCGAATGCCTGGTATTTGCTGGAGGAGTAAGGGGGTTTATCCCAGGTATAAGTGGGGTGCAGTCTGTCGAGGTAGGAATGCAATTTCCTACCCATTAAGAGTTCTGCTGGGCTCTTGTTGGTTGTGCTGCTTGAGGTAAGATGTTGCATGGTTAGTAATCGGTTTAGCTTTTCTTGCACGTCCCCCTTGTCCATTCTTTCAAGGCCCTCCTTAGTGTATCAAACCATGCGTTCAGCCCTGCCATTTGAAGCCAGATGAGCCAGTACTGTCAAGGCGTTTCAGATGCCCTGTGCAGCTAAATACTGCTCAAATGCCAACATGGTAAACTGAGGCCCATTGTCTGATACCAATACATCAGGCAGTCCATGCGTGGCAAAAAGTTTGTCTAACTGCTTCATCACTGCCTCAGTGGTTGTGGAAGCCATAAGCATGACTTCTTACCAATTTTAATAGGTGTCCACAACTATTAAAAAAGTGTTGCCTTTTGTTGGCCCAGCAAAGTCAATATCCAGTCTCGACCATGGGCCCCGGGGAGTTTCCCATTCCATGATTGGTGCCTGTGGGGGGGGGGTAGGCCTTGATTTTTGGCAGGCATGGCATGTTGCCACCCAACATTCAATGTTTTTGTCCAGCCCTGGCCACCAGATACACCCAACGTTCAATGTCTTTGTCCAGCCCTAGCCACCAGACATAACTCCTGGCCAAGGTTTTCATCTTAACTATGCCCGGGTGCCCCTCGTGCAACATGCACAAAACATTTTCCTGTAGATTTTAGGGATTACCACCCTGTCACTCCACAAAATACAGCCTTTCTCGAGAGACAGTTCAGTCTGTTGGGTGCAAAAAGGATTAAAATTCTCAGTTTTGTTTTTGTCCAGCCAGCCCTTACCTATCCAATGCAGAATACGAGCTGTCAGCGGGTCTTTCGCATTGGCTTTAGCGACGTCCGCTGCAGTTAGTGGCAGATTCGGCTAGGCCTCGAGTTGGAGAATGGAGATGGTGGGAGCTGGGTCTTCTTCTGTGATGGGTAGCGGCTCAAAGTGTCTGCATGGGTGATGGTCTTCCCTGGGTAGTGGATCAGCCTGTAGGTGTAGGCAGCGAGGAATTCCGACCACCTCATCATTCTAGACGAGAGAATGTTCGGGGTCAGTTTGTTTCCTGCTAGAATTCCTAACAGGGGTTTGTGATCAGTGATGATCGAAAAAGTTCTGCCGTAAAGGTACTCATGGAATCTTTTGACTCCGGCTATGATTGCAAGCGCCTCTCGGTCGAGTTGGCTGTAATTCCTCTCCAATTTGGAAAGCGTTTTTGAATAGAAGGCGACCGGTGCCTCTCTGCCATCTGGCAGCTTGTGGCTCAGGATGGCACAGATTCCAAAAGGCAATGCATCACAGGTGACCGTCAAAGGAAGGGTATTGCTATACTGGATCAAAACGGTGTTAGATGTTAATAGATCTTTGATACTTTGAAATGCTGCTTGTTCCCATTGGCCCCATTTCCAGATAGTTTTTTTGTCTAACAACCGATGTAAGGGTTCTGCCACTGTTGCTTTTTGGGGCAGGAACACATTGTAGAAATTTATGAGACTAGGAATGCTTGTAAGTCAGTTTTGTTCCTAGGTCTAGGTGCGTCTTTGATTGCCTTTATCTTTTTTTCGGTGGGATGTATCACTTGTTCATCTATGAGGTAGCCTAGAAATTCGACTTGGTTGGTGGCTTAGTTACATTTTTCTCGCTTTACTTTACTTTACCTGCATCACTGAATCTTCTTAAGACTTCTTTTAATCTACTCTCTAGTTGGTTAGCATTTTTACTTGACACTAGAACATCATCAAAATAAGGGACAACTCCCTTGATTCCATTTAAAAGGCGCTCCATGAGGCTTTGGAACATGCCTGGGGCAATACTAACACCGAACTGGAATTGGTTGCACTTGAATGCCCCTCTGTGTGTCACAATAGTTTGTGCCTCTGCGGTAGCAGGGTCAATGGGTAGCTGTTGGTACGCTTGTGCGAGATCAAGCTTCGCAAAAAATTTTCCTCCCCCTAGGGAGTGCAATAAGTGTTGCACTACCAGCACTGGGTATGCACTTTGTTGGAGCGCATGATTTAGGGTTGCCTTATAGTCTCCACAGATGCGCATTGACCCGTCTGGTTTGACAGGGGTCACGATGGGTGTTTCCCACCTGGCATGGTCGATTGGCTCTAACACCCCTTGTGCTGTTAGTTTGTTTGGTTGTTTGCCAATTTTTGGTTTTAAGGCAAAAGGGATGCATCTGGCTTTGAGCCGGATGGGGGCTATTTTCGGATCTAGGCTAAATGAAATTGGGGTCCCCTTGTACTTGCCTAGGGTCCCGTTGAATACATCCCAGAACTCTTGTAACAGGCTCTCTTCCCAGTTTGCTGCAACGATGCTGTTGATCCCGGTCATCCCGATTCCCAAGGGCACAAACCACTCGATTCCTAGCAGGCTAGGGCAATCACAGTCGACGATGGTCAGAGGCAAAATTTCAGCATGATTTTTAAATTCGATGAGGAAATGTCCAAGGACCACT
Organism: Laticauda colubrina; assembly: GCA_015471245.1. Lineage (NCBI taxonomy): Eukaryota > Metazoa > Chordata > Lepidosauria > Squamata > Elapidae > Laticauda > Laticauda colubrina. The sequence goes on along the minus strand of BLBF01000055.1, from coordinate 20,024,367 downwards.
ACTGGGATTCGATTTCCCTGGTAGCCCTTTGAAATCAGTTTTTATTTTTCTAGTTCTTTTTGTTTGATGTTCGGTATCAGGTGTCAGATGGCGTTCCAAGATACCATGGATAAAAAGGATCCAGAATCGACTTCCATCTCACAGGGCTTCCCTTCGATGTTCACCTCTATCCGGACCTTTTTCACTTTTGCTGTCCTGTCATTTCCGATGTTACCATCTGGTGCGTTTCCTCTCTGTCACTCGTTCTTTTACTTGTACTATCTCGGTTCCACTTGCTTCTGGCTTGTCGCTCTTCATGTCTGAGTGGGGTGCAGCCGCGTCTTTTTGGACTATAGCTCTTTTTGTTTCGGCAGAACCTTTTGATGTGCCCCCATTTGTTACAAGCTCTGCAGATTGCATCTAGGAACCTGCATTCAGATCGCGGGTGTTTGCCTCCGCATCCAGCACATTGGAATTCCCGCCTGCTTTTTCTTTTTTCCCGCCATTCATTGAATCTATGGACATCTTCATTGTCGTCGTCAGAGTACAGATCTTCATAGTGGGTTGTCGCTGTGGGCTGTTTCTTGCTTCCCTCAGCCTTTTTCTCTCTGGTTTGATTTGGTGGATCTGGAATTGAATTCATTTGGTGCATAGTGGTTGCGTATTTCTTTGCTGCTTCAACGGTGGTGGCTTCTGCGATGGCCTCAGCCACAGTGATGTTCAGTCTATTTAGCAGCTTAGTCTGAAGTGTAGCATCCTTCAACCCGAGGACCACGCGGTTCCTCATGGCCTCGTCCATGTTCTGGAACTCGCAGGCTCCTCCGATGTGTCTCAGGGCTGCTACAAAATCTCTGACGATCTCATCTTCTTTTTGGTCTCTTTTGTAGAACTCGTGCCTTTTTATCAAGTTGGAGACCATAGGTGCGTAATGTGCTCGGAGCATTCTGTTCAGCTCGGTCCAAGTCATCTGTTTAACGTCTCTTGGTTTGGCTAGTGCCTTTGCCATTTTAAAAACGGCTGGTCCGCAGTGTGTGAGGAAGACAGCCCTCTTCCTTTGGTCAGATATCTCTTGCAGTTCGTTGCTTTCTAAACACATTAGAAAACAATCGATATACGACTCCCAATTCTCCTCATCAGGGTTGAATGGTGCGGGTGGCACATTGCTACCAGCCATCTCTTTTGCTCGGTTCTGATTGCCACGTGCTTCGGTCTCACTCTTCTACCATGATCCCACCTTCATCGCCAGTGTTCCATTCAGAAATAAGTTGTGCGAGACCAGGTTCCAGCAACAACTCTTTTATTTCAACAAGTAATGCAATGGTTATGGAACAATAGCCCAAGCTGCGGCAGCCCTTCTTATAGTGGCTTGCTCGTGGCTTGTGGCCAATGACAGTACTTTGAGTGTTCCCACCATTAGGCGGGCCACTCAGCTTGGTTCCCTAAATAGCCAATCCGAGAACAGCCTTCTCAGCCAATCAGATTAAGGCACTTGGAGCCTTCCAAGTTCCATACACAACAATATCAATATAGCTTAGACTTTCAGACAAAATGCACTGTTGAAAGGTGTGATTATTTTCCCTTCTCTTCCCAGTGAATTCTGCAGGATATTATTTTCTGTCTCATTCCCTGCTAAGCTGCTCAAGAACACTATGCTTCATTCTTTTGTAAACATTTTGAAAGCAAATTATATTCTTTACTTAACACTAATTTCATCAATGTATAGAGATCCATGTTGTCTGAAGGCATTTACAAATGTTTTGTAGAAATGTATGTGAAGAGATGGCATCACAGGGCTTATATATCTGTTTATTTATGTACAGGGTAGGGGGAGAAGCCCGTCAGTTGTGCCTTGTAAATTGTCATATTGTGAACTTCTTCACAGGTACCTTGAATGATTGCAGCCTCTGGAAGGACAGTAGAGGCTTGGTCGATTAAGGACAGCTTGGAATATCCTCAGAAACCTTAGACACCATAAGGGAAGCTTTATGAAATACAGATCCTTGTGTTACTTGCGTTCCTTTGGGTTAAATGCAGTCATTTCCTTAAGGACACACAGAACTATTACACATGCAGAGCTACATTATCAAGTGATACATTTTCACCTCTTCAGTGTTTGCAGCAGAGGTGGTACTCAGCCAGTTCAGACAGGTTCTAGAGAACCGGTAGCAGGAATTTTGAGTAGTTCGGAGAACCGGTAAATACCACCTCTGACTAGCCCCGCCCCCATCTATTCTCTCCCTCCTGATTCCCAGCTGATTGGCTGGGTCTTCGTTTGTTGTCTTGCACAGGAGAATGGAGTTGGAAAGCAGGTTAGTGGGTGGGGTAGAAATGGAGATTTTGCAGTATCCTTCCCCTGCCACGCCCACCAAGCCACACCCCACCCATCAAGCCATGCCCTCAGAACTGGTAGTAAAAAAAATGAATACCATCACTGGTTTGCAAAGAATGGTACATGGTTCAAGAACAAGCAACACCTTTGATTCTCACTTCAAGGATGTTGCGTTTTGTGTTGGGAACTGCTGCCTCCCATTCAGAAAAGTCCAGTTTAGCAGCCTTTGAAGAATGCTTCATCTACTACTGAGTATAAACCAGAGGTGGTACTAAGCAGATTCTGACCAGTTCTGGAGAACCAATAGCGGAAATTTTGAATAGTTTGGAGAACCGACAAATACCACCTCTGGCTGGATATTTTACACTATCCTTCCCCTGCCAAACCACCAAGCCATGCCCACAGAACTGGTAGTAAAAAAAAAATCAAATTCCACCACTGGTATAAACTTTAAGCCCATGTCACACTGAACCAAAGGATGCAAAGAGGATGTAAAACGGACAAAAAACCTTGCCATCCGTTCAAAAATGCGATGTACTTACTGCGTCCATTTGGCTTCCTCTTTATCTGTCCAGCATCCATTTATGGACATTTCATCCACTCCAAAAGTTTTGGGCTGCCTAAAACTTTTGCGTGGAAAATGTATCCAGTTCGTCCGTTCTGCATCCGCTACGCATCCGCTACGCATCTGCTACGCATCCGTTACACATTCATTACGCATCCGCTATATGAGCTTGCCGTCCGCTGCGCATCCGCGCAACTCGCATCCGCCCGGACAAAGGGAGGAAGCGGAACAGATGCGGAACGGATGCAGAACGGATGCAGAACGGATGAAGCACGGAAACAAAGTGTTTAAAATGGAAAAAACGTTCGCAGAGGGGACCTATCTTGGATATTAAGGATGTCTAGAGGATGCCTAGAGGATACCTAGAGGATGCAAAGGGACACCTATACTGCCTATAAAAAGAGGGAGCAACTCGTCTGCATCTCACTTTCAGAACAGCAGCCCACCTGTGCAGACCTCTGCAGCCTTCATCTGACTCTTCCTCTTCCACAGCATCCAGTCATGTCCACCATGGATAGTACCACAGTCCTTTTGGCAGCCACCATCCTTCTGCAACAGTACGAAGCCATCTACAGGCTCTGTGAACTCTACTATGGGAAGAAAAAGAGGTGTCCAAGAAGCATCTGGGTCCGAAAATGGATCGGGAGAAGAGCAGAGTATGGACTGTACAACAAGCTGATGGTGGAGCTCAGGAACGAAGACACTCGGGCGTTCCAGAACTTCATGAGGATGCCTCCAGCCATGTTTGACGAAGTTGTGCAGTGCCTGACACCCAAGTTGACCAAGGCAAACACCAACTTCCGGCCCAGCCTGGAACCTGGGCTCAAGGTGGCACTCACACTGCGCCACCTGGCCTCAGGACCACCTACAGGAGCATGCAGTACGGCTGGAGGGTGCCACACAACACCATCAGCATTGTGGTCAGAGAAGTGGTGCAGGCCATCATCGAAGAATACAAGGAGGAGCTCCTCCAGTGCCCCTCCACTGAAGAAGGATGGAAGAAAGTTGCAGAGCAGTGGTATCAGAGGTGGAACTTCCCACACACCGTTGGAGCCATAGATAGCAAGCACATGGCCTGCAAAGCTCCAGCCAAGTCGCGGTACACTTATTTCAACTACAAGGGCTTCTTCAGCATCGTCCTCTTTGACATGGTTGATGCTGACTACAAGTTCATGTACATCGATGCTTCAGGCTACGGCTCATCTTCAGATGCCCAGGTATACAATGCTAGTCACCTCAAGGAGAGGCTGGAACGCAACCTCATCATGGGCTTCCCAGATGTGCCCTACTTCATCGTGGGGGATGACGCCTTCTCCCTCACAACCTACCTCATGAAGCCCTACACCTCCAGACTCCTCACCCATGAAGAGAGGATCTTCAACTACAGGCTGTCCAGGGCAAGGCGGGTGGTGGAGAATGCCTTTGGCATCCTGGCCAACAGGTTCCAGGTACTTTTCACCACCATGCAGCATCACCCACAGACCATGAGGAGGATCGTGGAAGCTTGCTGCATCCTGCACAATCTCATGCGCAGCCACTACCCAGTCTTGCAGAACAGGCTCGTGGACATCCAACAAGGCAATGGGGACATGGAGCCCGGTGAATGGAGGCAAGGGCGAAACCTGATCGACACTCAGGATGTGCAAGGCCACAACAGAGCCTCACGGGAAGGGAAGAAGCAGCGCAATGTCCTGAAACACTGGTGCAACTCCCCAGCTGGAGCGGTGGAGTGGCAAGACAGGATGGTAGATGCTTAATGGATGCTTCCTTCAGCGTGTTTCATCACACGGATGAGATTGGGCCATGTATGTTGGGTGGGCCAACAACGAACAGGGCATTTAATAAAGAGTTGTGTTTATGTTGACATGTGTGGATGATTGATTATATTATTTTTGAGAATAAAGGGCCATAGGTGTGGCACCTGGGAGGGTGGACCATCCAGTCCCACTATGCTTGCACTGGAGGTTTATCTATCCCACAGCTATTAGCCATCCCAAAGGTATCCCTGCTCATTCCACAGGTATCCCTGCCCACCCCACTGCTATCTTAACCCATCCCACAAGCATGCAAAGGCTTCAGCCAATTCTAAAAGTTTCCACCAAGACTTTAAAAAAAAAAACAAATGAAGCAAGTGTGTGAATCAAAGATAAACTTTATTGAACAACAAGCTGTAAAACAAAAATGACCCAAGTCAAGTGTCCAAATAAAGTCTACAGGTAACCAGCTACCCGGTCTTTGGCACTCTTCTTGGTCACTTGGAGGTGTGCCCAGTCTCAGGGGTGTAGGGTCCAGGTGCTGTGGTGGTGGGTGGTGCTGGAGTGCCTGGCCTTGAGAGGACAACAGGGGACGGTGTGTTGAGAAAGTTCTTGGACAGCTGGCTCAGCCCCGTGATGCTGAGAGGTCCTTCCTCCATGCCATGGGGTGTCAGCCCCAGTACTGATGACAGATGTACTGAGGCCGGGCTTGGCTGTGGGGTGGAGGAAGGAGTGGTGTAGTGGGGCTGTCTGCTCTGCAGCTGGGTAAGGACTGGCATGGGTGGCATTGCTGTCGTCAGTGGCATCATTGGCGTGGGTGGCATCGCTGTCATCGGTGGCATCATTTTCGTGGGTGTCATCGGTGGCATCAGTGGAATTGGTGGCAACGGTGTCGCCCGATGACTCTGTGCCTGTTCTGGGACGGGCTGCTGCCTCTGCTGCTGGACCTCCTGGTAGCCATAGCCCTGGTAGGTGAGGGCCTGTGGGAAGCCTTGGAATGGGAGGGACATCACCTGGGGTGGAGGAACAGGCCTGGACTGGGTGGGAACAGGTTCCTCTGGGTCTGGAGGGTTGTGAAGCAGCTTGGTGATCCGGTCCTTCACCAGCTGGTACTGTGGATCCGCCATTTCCTTGAGGGTCTGGTTGACATAGGTGAGGAAGGGCTTGCGGTTGGAGGATGAGGAATCGGTGCTGACCAGCTGAGAGAGGAGATCTATGCTGGTGCGGATGGTGTCCCTGATCTCCAGCAGGACATTGTGGCTCTGCCCCTCCAACTGTCCGGCTCTCTGCCTTTCTGTGAAGGTAGAGCTGGGGGGGGGTTGATGCGGCTAGGAGTGTGGTGGACTCGATGTCTCCTTTCTCCCACCGCACCTGGGTGTCCTCTACGCACTCCACCACGCTTCCCACACCTGTCCGCGGATTCTCCGCCGTGGCACGCTCCACAGAAACCTGCCTGGAGACAGGGACTGACTCTCGGCCGGAAGAGGACTGGCTCTCAGCAGGCTGCCAGAGAGAGAGGGTCGTGAGAGGGGCTGCTGGTGCTCCTTGGTGGCGGACCTCACCCTCCAGGAAGCTGCACCTGGCCATGACGTAGGTCTCTCTGTCTGTCAGCTTCACAGTCTCCTGGCCAGATTTCTTCAGGTGCAGCTTCCCATACCAGGTGTGCATGTGCTTCCACCAGCCGAGGAGCACCTCCAAAGTGTAACCCATACTCTCCGTCCTCTCTCTCCAAGCAGCCTGCTTCTGCTTGGTGTCCCTGTACAGCCGGTGTCCCTTCTGCCACAGATAGTCGTTCTCTCTCAGCCACTCCAGCACCTCATCCTCGTGCGCCTCCTCAATGGAGTATTGCCTTCTCTCCCGTTGTCGCATGCGCCTCTTCCTGCCTTTGACTGAACCAGATGGGCCCTCATCAGAGGGGCTCCCATGTAATAGGGGCTGCTCCTCCACACCACCAGCATCATAATCCTCACCAGCAGTATCATCATCATCATCATCATCCTCACCAGCAGGATCATAATCAGCATCATCATCCTCACCAGCAGGATCATAATCATCATCATCAGCAGCAGCAGCAGCAGCAGCAGCAGCAGCAGCAGGAACAGCAGGACCAGGATCAGCAGCAGTAGAGTAAGCACCAGCAGGGCCAGCAAGTCCAGGAGCATGAGCAGGATGAGCAAGACCAGGAGCACGAGCAGGATGAGCAAGTCCAGGAGCACGAGCAGGTTGAGCAGGACCAGGAGCAGCTTCAACAGAGTAAGCACCAAGAGAAGCACCAGCATCAGCAGAAGCACCACCGACAGGAGTAGCTTCAGCAGAAGCCCCAGCAGAAGCAGAGTCAGGGGCAGGTGGCGGGAGGTTGGCCCTGTCCCTCTTGCTAGGGATGGCGGCAGGTTGCTGAGGCTTTCGCTTCCTCCCCATGGTTGTGGGGTTGCTGGCTGGCAGGGAGGCTGGCAGGCACCAAGGCTGACAGGAAGGCTGGCAGGAAGCCAGGCACGAAGGCTGGCAGAAAGCCTGGCAGGAAGCCTGGCAGAAAGCCTGGCAGAAAGCCTGGCAGGAAGGAAGGCAGGCTGGCAGGGCAGGCAAGGAACTCGAAGTGTCCAGCAGCAGGTCTTTCCTCGGAATGCTGGCCACGTGCGAGCTGCTTCCCTTTATATCCAGGGGGCTTACGTAATACTTCCCCCTCGCATGCGCAATTAACGGTCGGCATCCGTTCCGTTTCTGCTGTGCATCTGCTAGGCTTCCGCTGTGCATCCGCTTTATCCATTGTGCATCCGCTGTGCATCCGCTTCATCCGTTCGGCGTCCGTTCTGCATCCGCTGTATCCATTCCACGTCTGCTTTGATGAGGCCCCCCGGAAGCCCTGCGGTTACGCAATCCGCTCCCATCCACTTCCATCCGCTGGGCTTCCGTTCCGCATCCGCTTTGCATCCGCCCTGCATCCTCCCCGCGTCCGTGTTATCCGCTCCGGTTATGCAAATTTTTGCCCCTTTTGAGAGTGGATAACAACGGATGGAACATTTTGCTCGTCCGCTGTGTCCTTTTTGCATCCGTTGGCCAGTGTGACATGGGCTTTAGCTTAGATGGTTTAGCAAAAGTATATTTTATGACATCAAATGCAATAGCCAGTGGATGGTATAGAGCTGGGGGGTCAAACTCAATTTCACTGAGGGCCGTATCAGGGGTATGTTTAACCTCGGAGGGCTGGAGTGGGTGAGGCCAGGATGGGTGTGGCCAGCTCAACATCATTCATGTTGGGGTACTTGTGGCAGCCTGAGAACTCTGCCAGTGAAAACAGGCTCCAGGGCTCCGTTTCCAGCTGCAATGGCCTCCTGCAACCATATGCCAGCCAAAACAGAGCTTGTGGGGTGCATACGTGGCCCTCCTAAGCTCCATTTTTGCTGGCAGAGCCACTATGGGCCAATCCTTTGCTGTCTCCAGGGTGGCCCTGCAGGCCAGATGCAGCCCATGCAGTTTGACACCCCTGGTATAGTAGCAGTATTTAGTGGAAGACAGATAGACATGCCATATTTAAAAGGAAAGAACAAATAAAAAAGAGAGAAGAATGTGTATCTCCAGACTAAATTACATTGCAAAAAAAAATCCCTCCCCAAAAATCTAACTCCAAGTGGACAATATTGAGAGTTTCACAGTGTTAATTCAGCCCAAAAAAAATAAACACAGATGGCTGGTGCTTCATTTAACATCTTTATAAACATAAGTAGATTTTACAAACCAGTTGTAGATTTCTCCAACATGGAGCAAACTCAAACAGAAACCTGTTGCAAGTTCAGAGCAGAGCTCCACTCTTCAGCAAGCAAGCAACTTAGTTTCATCTTCAGTAGACAGACTCAGGGCTCAACATAGCTGCAAGTTGCAGAGTTAACAAAGAGCCATGCCTAGGCTACTTTTAGTTTCAGTTTCCAGCCTAGGCTACTTCTAGTTTCAGTTTCCAAAAACAGTCCTCATTGGCTGACTTGCTATGTCTATTCATTTGCTGACCTTGTTACCAAGCTCTATTCCAGTTCATGAATATACTCTGACAGACAATCATTTAGTGTGCGGCAGCAGCCAAAAAAACCTAAAACAATCATTGATTGTATAAACAGAAGCATAGAATCAAAATCACATGTGACATTATTACTGCTTCATAAAACCTTAGTAAGATCACAACTGGAATACAGCATCCAGTTTTGGTCACTGCATTACAAAAAAAAATGTTGAGTCTTTAGGAAAAAATGCAGAGAAGAGCAACTAGCATAACTAAAGGCCTGAGGACAAAAACATATGAAGACCTGTTGCAGGAACAGTTCTATGGCTAGTTTAGAGTAAAGAAGAACTAGGAGTGACATGATAGCAACATTCCAGTATTTGATGGGGCTGCCACAAAGAAGAGGGGTTCAGCTTATTTTCCAAAAATAGCAAGACAAGAAACAATGGATGGAAACTAATCAAAGAGAGAAACAACCTAAAATTAAGGAGAAACTTCCTAACATTGAGGATAATCAACCAGTGGAACAACTTTTCTTCAGAAGTTATGTGTGCTTCATCAATGTAGCTTTAAATAATAAACTGGACAGCCACTCATCTCAAATTGTATAGGGTCTTCTGCATAGCAGGGGGGGGTTATTTGTTTATTTTTTATTTTATTTGGTTTGTCAATGAACCATGAATACATATAAGAAAAAAACAACAACAATAGGACAGGGACAGTAAGCACTTTGGTGCGCTAATGCATGTCCCTACAGACCTCTTAGAAAAGGGGTGAGGTCAATCATAGAAAGTCTAAGGTTAAAGTTTTTGGGGTTAGGGGAAGAAACCACAGAGTCAGGTAGAGTATTCATGACATTGACCACTCTTTTGCTGAAGTCGTACTTCCTGCAATCAAGTTTGTGCGATTAACCCTGAGTTTGTATCTATTGTTTGCTCTTATATTGTTATGGTTGAAACTGAAGTGTTCATTGACTGGTAGGACATTGCAATGTATGATTTTATATACTATACTTAGATTGGACTGAAAGCGGCATAGTTCTAGGTTTTCTAGGTCTAGAATTTCAAGTCTGGTGGCATAAGGTAGTCACAACGAGTAGAGGAGTAGAGAATTCTTCTTGTGAAATATTTCTGGACCTTCTCAACTGTGTTAATCTCAGATATGTAATGTGGGTTCCAGATAGATGAGCTGTATTCGAGTATTGGTCTAGCAAATGTTTTGTATGCTCCAGTTAGTAGTGTAATATTACCAGAGAAAAAGGTACGTAAGATTAGGTTAACAACTCTTAATGCCTTTTTGGCTAAGTAGCTACAATGGGCTATAGAACTTAGATGATTAGAGATGAGTACTCCAAGATCCTTGATCTTGGGTTGGACTAGAAGACCTTGAAGATCCCTTCCAGCTCTATTCTGATTGTTTGATTAATATATATCCAAAGACTTATTTATTATTCCAATTTTTGTATTCTGGCCAGAAACCCAAATGAAACAGATCATCTGGATCAGTGGTGGTATTCAATTTTTTTTTTTACTACCGGTTCTGTGGGTGTGGTTTGGTGAGTGTGGTGTAGTTTGGTGGGCATGGCAGGGAAGGTTATTGCCTCCCCATCCCACTAACTTGCTTTGCAGCTCTGTTCTCCTGGGCAGGACAACCAAAGAAAACCCAGCCAATCAACTGGGAGTCGAGAAGCAGAGAATAGATGGGGGTGGGGCCAGTCAGAGGTGGGATTTGCCAGTTCTCCAAAATATTCAAAATTTCCACTACTGGTTCTCCAGAACTGGTCAGAACCTGCTGAATACCATCTCTGGGACTATACCATATGCACCTGGTGGAAGATTTCATATCATTTCTTCAATGAACTTATAATATGTACAATATCACTTCTGCTCTTCCGTCACTATGAGATTGGATTTACAGGCTGTTAAAACATTGGGCTAAGGCTAAGCTATTGCTTGTATAACATTAAGTGATAAAAATTATTACAAAGTAAAAAAATTATTACAAACTACAGCTAGATTTATCTTTCATATTAAGCCAGCAGCTGACAAATTGCATAGCAGCTTAATATGATATATGAATCCAGGCACTGAAATATTTAGTTCTTAAAAATTACAAAATAGGGGAGGATATTTGAGAAACTATTTAAACCAATCCTAAATTCATGATATATTTTTTCTTTTTAGGCTGACTTAAGATATTTCATACCTATATATTGTTATAAACTATCCTGATACTCCTCTGTCTTGACATTTATTATCAATATTTCAATACATCTTACCTTTCATTCTTTTTCCATGTTTTACCACCACCAATTATTCATACCTTTTATTAAGGGAGAGGACTACTGAAAGAAGACACACTCCACAGTCCACTGCCAGATGCTGTTGTAACTTAATATTTTCTCTTTTTTGGCCACTTAATTTTATGACATAAAATGTGTTCAAGTAAGATGCCTTCACAATAGGTAAAGCTTGAAAAATGTATGACTTTCCCCCATGTAACAACAGTTTGTCAAAATATTCATGAACTAGTAGAGGCATGGTAACAAGGTCAGCCAATGAATAGGTATAGCAACTAAGTCAGCCAATGAGGACTGTTTGGAAACTGAAATAGGAAGGAATCTATATGTGGCTCTGTATTAAGCTCTGAGTTCTGAAGCTGCAGTCTCGTCTGCAACTGCTGAATTGAAACTGAAACTGTTATCTGCTGTTCTCTCATCTACCTGCGTTTTTGCCTGTAACTCTCTACCACATTGGAAGAACCTACTTTAGTATTGAACATTTATTTATATATTATTATGTATATAAAGAAGTTAATGAATCCTGATGAATCAGTCATCTGTGTGTCCTTTTCGGTTTAGAATTTCTGCTGTAAACTCTTAACACAGTTGAGTATCAGAACAGAAACTGAGTATCAGATCTATTTCCTTGTGGGGCCCAAAGATGCCTGGATAACAGTGCAGAAGTCATTAGGGAAGTACCACTGAAAATCACTCTGGAGAGCCAGATTAAGAAAAGACTGTGTTGCAATAGTTCTTCAAGCCCCTGTTGGATGGTGCTCTCTACTAGAAGAGAACTGAAGAAATATAGATGACATATTTCCCACAATATCATCTGAATGGAGCATGGCAACTAGCCATTCTGCTTTATACTTACATATTCGTATAAAGCTAGTCCTTGTGTCATGGCTGACTCAATACACAACTCTGCTCAAAACCAGACAGCAGCAACAGGAGGGGGGAGTGAAGGCATTGCAATGCAGGGGGAGGTATCAGAGAGGGCAAAAGAATGCAAGTATGATGAACTACAATGACGTGGGATAATACCCGAAGGAAGCTGAACAGCATACATATATATACATATACATACATATACATACATATATATATATATATATGGATCTTTGGTTATTCGGGTTTTCTCCCGTGTAGAATTGGAAGTATCTAGGCAACGTTTCGATGAAGTCTCATTCATCATCTTCAGGCTTGTTTCTTCAGCTCTGTGCTTCTCAGAGTAATGTGAGCTTGCAGCTGCTTCTTCCTTTTAACTGCTAGTGGGAGTGTGACTTGATTGGGTGGGGGTTTGGCTGTGTTCTGATTGGTAGGGGGGTTGGCTGTGTTCTGATTGGCTGGGGGTGTGTTCTGCTTAGGTGGGGGATTGGTTGTGCTCAGGTTAGTCTTAGTTACTGGGGGATTTGAGCTGGTGAGCTGTGATCTTGTTGTTTGGCTTCGTGTTCGTGGTCATGCCACATCTTCATGGTGGGTGTCAGTTTACTTCTTGTAAGGGTGAGAGGGGTTTGAAGCGGGTAGTGGTGCAGCTGCAGTATGGTTTCTGGTTCGTGGTCGTGTCTCCTCTTCAGTGTGGGTGTGAGTCTTTTTTCTGTGTGGAAGTGTGGTGGTAGCATCTTGTGTGGCACTTGCGGGTGTGGGTCTGGTGTCATTCTTCATGTTAGTTACTCGTTTATTAATGAGGGCAGGTTTCCAAATGGTTGGTAGGCGGGAGGTATCATCTCGTCTATTCATGCTGTGTGGGCGTTTCTCTATCTCTATGGCTTCTCTGATTATTCTGTTGTTGAAGTGTTCGGTTTTGGCGATAG
>BLBF01000055.1:19971838-19998551 GCA_015471245.1 Laticauda colubrina | reverse complement strand
AAGAAGAAGAAGAAGAAGAAGAAGAAGAAGAAGAAGAAGAAGAAGAACAACAACAACAACAACAACAACAACAACAACAACAACAACAACAAAATCAAGCATAGTACAATACAATATGGATATTGAACTTTCTAAATTATCATTCTTTTCATAGAAGTTTGGCATGGAACCAGAAATGCCTTGCTTTGGTTTGAAAACAAATACATGGAAAATGAGGAAAAGTTAAGCCCATGTCACACTGCACCAATGGATGGAAAGAGGATGTAAAACAGAGAGAAACACATGCCATCCGTTGGTTAACGTGATTCATCCGTTCTGTACTCATTGTGTCCGTTTCTTATCCTCTCTATCCATCCAGCATCCGTCGACTGAGGTTCCATCCGCTCAAAAAGTTTTGAGCTGCTCAAAACTTTTTGAGAGGAAAATGTATCCAACGCGTCCATTCTGCATCCGCAACACATACGGGGAACATCCGTTCTACATCCGTCGTCATCCATTACACGTCCGCTATATCCGCAAGGCATCCGCTGCACATCTGCGCAACTCGCATCCGCTCCAGCGGAAACAGACACAGAGAGGAAGCGAAACGGATGCAGAATGGACACAAAGCGTTAGTAGAATGGATGGAGAAAGGATGAAAGCGAATGCAGCTCGCACACAAAGCATTTAAAATGGAAAAAACATTTGCAGAGGGGACATATCTCGGATAATAAGGATGTCTAGAGGATGCCTAGAGGATGCAAAAGGACACATAGTGGAAAACCTATATTTCCTATAAAAAGGGGGAGGAACTCACCTGGATCTCACTTTCAGTCCAGCAGCCCCGCTGTGCAGACCTCTGCAGCTTTCATCTGGCTCTTGCTCTTCCACAGCATCCAGTCATCTCCACCATGGATCATAACACACTCCTTTTGGTAGCCACCATCGTTCTGCAACAGTGCAAAGCCATCTACAGGCTCTTTCAACTGTTCTACGGGAAGAAAAGGAGGCGGCCAACAAGTGTCTGGGTCCGAAGATGGATCGGGAGAAGAGCAGAGTATGGACTGTACAACAAGCTGATGGTGGAGCTGAGGAATGAAGACCCTCATGCATTGCAGAACTTCATGAGGATGCCTACAGCCATGTTTCATGAAGTTGTGGAGCGGTTGACACCCAGGTTGACCAAGGCAAACACCAACTTTTGGCCCAGCCTGGACCCTGGGCTCAAGGTGGCACTGACTCTGTGCCACCTGGCCTCAGGGATCACGTACAGGAGCATGCAGTATGGCTGGCGGGTGCCACACAACACCATCAGCATTGTGGTCAGAGAAGTGGTGCAGGCCATCATCGAAGAATACCTGGCGGAGCTCCTCCAGTGCCCCTTCACTGAAGAAGGATGGAAGAAAGTTGCAGAGCGGTAGTATCAGAGGTGGAACTTCCCCCACACCCTTGGAGACATAGATGGGAAGCACGTGGCCTGCAAAGCTCCAGCCAAGTTGAGGTCCACTTATTTCAACTACAAGGGCTTCTTCAGCATCATCCTCTTCACCATGGTCAATGCTGACTACAAGTTCATGTACATCGATGCTTCAGGCTATGGGTCAGCTTCAGATGCCCAGGTATACAACACCAGTGTAGGAGGTCCAGACCCCCTGCCCAATGACACGCAAGATGTGCCTTACTTACATATGGGGGATGACGCCTTCTCCCTCAGAACCTACCTCATGAAGCCCTACACCTCCAGACTCCTCACCCATGAAGAGAGGATCTTCAACTACAGGCTGTCCAGGGCAAGGCGGGTGGTGGAGAATGCCTTTGGCATCCTGGCCAACAGGTTCCAGGTACTTCTCACCACCATGTAGCATCACCCACAGACCGTGAGGAGGATCGTGGAAGCTTGCTGCATCCTGCACAATCTCATGCGCACCCGCTACCCAGTGTTGCAGAACAGGTTCGTGGACCTCCAACAAGGCAATGGGGACATGGAGCCCGGTGAATGGAGGCAAGGGCGAAACCTGATAGACACTAAGGATGTGCAAGGCCCCAACAAAGCTTCCCGTGAAGGGAAGAAGCAGCGCAACCTCCTGAGACACTGGTGCAACTCCCCAGCTGGAGCAGTGGAGTGGCAAAACAGGATGGTAGATGATTAATGGATGCTTCCTTCAGCCTGTCTCATCACACTGATGAGATTGGGCCATGTATGTTGAGTGGGCCTAAAATGAACAGGGCATTTAATAAAGAGTTGTGTTTATGTTGACATCTGTGTATGAATGATTACATTATTTTTGAGAATAAAGGGCCAAAGGTGTGGCACCTGGGAAGGTGTACCATCAGTCCCACTATGCTTGCACTGGAGGCTTATCTATCCCACAGCTATTACCCATCCCAAAGGTATCCCTGCCCATCCCACAGCTATTACCCATCCCAAAGATATCCCTGCCCATCTCACAGCTATTACCCATCCCAAAGGTATCCCTGCCCATCCCACTGCTATCTTAACCCATCTCACAAGCATGCAAAGGCTTAAAGCATTTCTAAAGTTTCCACCAAGACATTATTTAATAAAATAAATGAAGCAAGTGTGTGAAGCAAAGATAATCTTTATTAATAACAAGCTGTAAAAGAAAAATAACCCAAGTCAAGTGTCCAAAGCAAAAATAAAGTCAACAGGTAGCCACCCAGTCTCTGGCACTCTTCTCAATCACTCTGAGGCATGCCCAGTCTCAGGGGTGAAGGGTCCAGGTGCTTTGGAGGTGGCTGCTGCAGGATTGCTGGTCTGAAGCGCCACTGGGGTGCCTGGCCCCGAGAGGACAACAAGGGACGGTGTGTTGAGGAAGGTCTCAGACAGCTGGCTCAGCCCCGTGATGTTGAGAGCCCCTTCCTCCATGACATGTGGTGTCAGTCCCAATACCAATGACAGATGTACTGAGGCCGGGCTTGGCTGTGGGGTGGAGGAAGGAGCAGTGTAGTGGAGCTGTCTGGTCTGCAGCTGGGTGAGGACTGGCGTCGGTGGCATCGGTGGCGTGGGTGGCATCTGTGGCGTGCGTGGCATCGGTGGCATCAGTGGCACCGTTGGTGTCCGATGTACCTTCCCGATGGACTGGGAAGGGCTGACTGTGCTGTTGAACCTCCTGGTAGCCGTAACCTTGGTAGGGTAGGGCCTGTGGAAAGCCTTGGAAGGGCAGTGACATCACCTGGGATGGAGGAGCAGGCCTGGACTGGGTGGGAGCAGGTTCATCTTGGTCTGGAAGGTTGTGAAGAAGATCGGTGATCCTGTTCTTCACCACCTGGTACTGGGGTTCCGCCATGTTCATTAGGGTCTGGTTGACATAGGTGAGGAAGGGCTTGCGGTTGGAGGATGGGGCGTTGGTGTATACCAGCTGAGAGAGGAGATCTACGCTGCTCCTGATGGTGTCTCTTATCTCCAGCAGGACAGTGTGGCTCTGCCCCTCCGGTTTGCCTCTCTGCCTGCTTTCTGTGGAGGTGCAGCTGGGGGTGGATGCGGGTTGGGCTGTGGTGGAAGTGCCATCTCCTTTCTCCCACTGTGTCAGGGGGTCCTCCACGGGCTCCACCATGGGTAGTGCAGCTGTCGGGGGGGTCTCCGTCGCGGCACACTCCACAGACACCTGTCTGGAGACAGGAGCTGACTCTCTGCCAGAAGAGGACTGGCTCTCAGCAGTTTTCCTGAGAGAGAGGGTTGTGAGAGGGGCTGCTCCTCAGTGGCGGATCTCACCCTCCAGAAAGCTGCACTTGGCTATCACGTAGGTCTCTCTGTCCGTCAGCTTGACCGCGGCCTGGCCAGATTTCTTGAGGTGCAGCTTCCCGTACCAGGTGTGTATGTGCTTCCACCAGCCGAGGAGCACCTCCGAAGTGCAGCCCAGGCTCTCCGTCTTCTCTCTCCAAGCAGCCTGCTTCCTTTTGGTGTCGCGATAGAGCCTGTGTCCCTTCTGCCATAGATACTCGTTCTCCCTCAGCCACTCTAGCACCTCCTCCTCATGTTCCTCTTCTATGTTGTATTGCCTCCTCTCCCGTTCATGCGTCTGCCTCTTCCTCCCTTTGGCAGTGCCATATGGGCCCTCATCAGAGGGGCTTCGAGGTTGTAGGGACTGCTCCTCCACACCACCACCAGCAGCAGAAACAGCAACAACAGTAGCAGCAAAAACAGGACCAGCAGGACCAGCAGGACCAGCAGCACCAGCAGCAGCACCAGCAGCAGCAGCACAAGAAGCACCAGCAGCACCAGCAGCACCAGCAGGATCAGGAGCAGGACCAGGAGCACCAGCAGGACCAGGAGCACAAGCAGGACCTGGAGCACCAGCAGGATCAGGAGCACCAGCAGGACCAGCAGGACCAGGAGCACCAGCAGGACCAGGAGCACCTGCAGGACCAGCAGGACCAGGAGCAATGCCAGCAGAGTAAGCACCAGCAGGACCAGCAGCACCAGGAGCAGCACCAGCAGAGTAAGCACCAGCAGAAGCACCAGAACCAGGAGCAGTGCCAGCAGAGTAAGCACCAGCAGAAGCACCACCACCAGAAGCAGCATCAGCAGAAGCACCACCACCAGAAGCAGCATCAGCAGAAGCCCCAGGACCAGAAGATCAAGGCTGGGCAGCAGAAGCCCCAGCAGAAGCAGAGTCAGGGCCGGGGGGGGGGAGGGTGGCTCTGTCCCTCTTTCCAGAGCTGGCAGCAGATGGCAAAGGCTTCTGTTTCTTCCCCTTGGTTGTTGGGTTGCTGGCTGGCTGGCTGGCTGGCTGGCTGGCTGGCTGGCTGGTTGTCTGGCTGGCTGGCTGGCTGGCAAGTTGTGTCTGGAAGCAGGTCTTTCCTCTGAATGGTGACCTGCTTGGGAGCTGCTTCCCTTTATATCCGCGGGTCTGACGTAATGCATCCTCCCTGCATGCGCAGTGAACGCTAGGCATCTGCTAGGCTTCCACTGGGCTTCCGCTGTGCACCCGCTTCATCCGCTCGGCATCCGCTGTGCATCCGCTTCATCCGCTTGGCGTCCACTCTGCATCCGCTTTGCTGCACTCCCCCGGAAGCCTTGCGGGTGTGCCATCCGCTCCCATCCGCTTCCATCCGCTAGGCTTCCATGAAGCATCCGCTTTCCATCTGCCCTACATACTCCCCCCGTCCGTTCCTTTCCGTGTTGTCTGCTCTAGTTATGCAAATTTTTGCCCCTTTTGAGAGCGAATAACAACGGATGGAACATTTTTCTCGTCCGGTGTGTCCTTTTTACAAATGTTTTGCATTCGTCAGCCAGTGGAACAGGACCTTTACTGTGAATAATAATTAACACCTGTTTATAATACTGTGAGAGCCAGTTTGATGTTGTGGTTAAGCCCATGTCACACTGAACCAAATGCAAAGAGGATGTAAAACGGACAAAAAACCTTGCCATCCGTTGGAAAATGCGATGTACTCACTGCCTCCATTTTGCTTCCTCTTTATCCGTCCAGCATCCGTTTATTGACGTTTCATCCGCTTCAAAAGTTTTGGGCTGCCCAAAACTTTTGCGTGGAAAATGTATCCAGTTCGTCCATTCTGCATCCACTACGCATCTGCTAGGCATCCGTTATGCATCCATTACGCATCCGCTATATCCGCTAGGATTCCGCTATGCATCCGTGCAACTCGCATCCGCTCGGACGCAGGGAGGAAGCGGAACGGATGCTGAATGGATGCAGAATGGATGCAGCATGGAAACAAAGCGTTTAAAATGGAAAAAATGTTCGCAGAGGGACCTATCTCAGACACTAAGGATGTCTAGAGGATGCCTAGAGGATGCCTAGCGGAAAACCTATATTTCCTATAAAAAAGGGGAGCAACTCATCTGCATCACACTTTCAGAACAGCAGCCCAGCGGTGCAGACCTCTGCAGCCTTCATCTGCCTCTTCCTCTTCCACAGCATCCAGTCATGTCCACCATGGATTGTAACAAAGTCCTTTCGGCAGCCACCATCGTTCTGCAACAGTGCAAAGCCATCTACAGGCTCTGTGAACTCTACTGCGAGAAGAAAAAGAGGCAGCCAAAAAGAGTCTGGGTCCGAAGATGGTTCACCAGAAGAGCAGAGGATGAACTGTAGAGAAAGCTGATGGTGGAGCTCAGGAACGAAGACACTCGGGCGTTCCAGAACTTCATGAGGATGCCTCCAGCCATGTTTGGCAAAGTTGTGCAGTGGCTGACACCCAGGTTGACCAAGGCAAACACCAACCTCCGGCCCAGCCTGGAACCTGGGCTCAAGGTGGCACTGACTCTGCGCCACCTGGCCTCAGGGACCACCTACAGGAGCATGCAGTATGGCTGGAGGGTGCCATCCAACACCATCAGCATTGTGGTCAGAGAAGTGGTGCAGGCCATCATTGAAGAATACAAGGAGGAGCTCCTCCAGTACCCCTCCACTGAAGAAGGATGGAAGAAAGTTGCAGAGCAGTGGTATCAGAAGTGGAACTTCCCACACACCATTGGAGCCATAGATGGCAAGCACATGGCCTGCAAAGCTCCAGCCAAGTTGGTGTCCACTGATTTCAACTCCAAGGGCTTCTTCAGCATCATCCTCTTTGCCATGGTCAATGCTGACTACAAGTTCATGTACATCGATGCTTCAGGCTATGGCTCATCTTCAGATGCCCAGGTATACAACGCCAGTCACCTCAAGGAGGAGCTGGAACGCAACCTCATTGTGGGCTTCCCAGATCCAGAACCCCTGCCCAACGACACACAAGATGTGCTCTACTTCATCGTGGGGGATGACGCCTTCTCCCTCACAACCTACCTCATGAAGCCCTACACCTCCAGACTCCTCACCCATGAAGAGAGGATCTTCAACTACAGGCTGTCCAGGGCAAGGCGGGTGGTGGAGAATGCCTTTGGCATCCTGGCGAACAGGTTCCAGGTACTTCTCACCACCATTCAGCATTGCCCAGAGACCGTGAGGAGGATCATGGAAGCTTGCTGCATCCTGCACATCTGTGGTGTTGGTGGCATCTGTGGCATCGGTGGCATCTGTGGCGTCTGTGGCATCGGTGGCATCGGTGGCATCAGTGGCACCTGTGGTGTGCGATGTCCCTGTGCCTGGACTGGGAAGGGCTGCCTGTGCTGCTGGAACTTCTGGTAGCCGTATCCTTGATAGGTGAGGGCCTGTTGAAAGCCTTGGAAGGGCTGTGACATCGCCTGGGGTTGAGGACCAGATCTGGACTGGGTCAGAGCAGGTTCAGCTGGGCCTGGAGGGTGGTGCAGAAGACCTGTGATCCTCTCCTTGATCACCTGGTACTGGGCTTCGGGCATTTTCATGAGGGTCTGCTTCACATAGGTGAGGAAGGGCTTTCTGTTAGAGAATGGAATCTCGAAGTGTACCAGCTGAGAGAGGAGATCTACGCTGCTCTTGATGGTGTCCCTGATCTCCAAGAGGACAGTGTGGCTCTGCCCCTCCAGTCTGCCTCTTTGCCTGCTTTCTATGGAGGTGGAGCTGGGGGTGGGGGTGGGTTGGTCTCTGGTGGCAGCAGCCTCTTCTTGCTCCATCTGCATCAGGGGATCCTCCATGTGCTCCGGCATGGGGTATGCAGCTGTCAGGGGGGTCTCCATCGTGGGGCGCTCCAAAGATACCTGCCTGGACACAGGAGCTGACTCTTGGCCAGAAGAGGACTGGCTGTCTGTGGGCATTCTGAGAGAGAGGGTTGACAGAGGGGCTGCTCCTTGGTGGCAGATCTCACCCTCCAAGAAGCTGCACTTTGCCATGACATAGGTCTCCCGGTCAGAGAGCTTGACCGCGGCCTGGCCAGACTTCTTCAGGTGCAGCTTCCCGTACCAGGTGTGCATGTGCTTCCACTACCCCAGGAGGACATCCGAAGTGCAGCCCAGGCTCTCCGCCTTCTCTCTCCAAGCCGCCTGCTTCCGCTTGGTGTCTCGATAGAGCCTGTGTCCCTTCCTCCAGAGGTACTCATTCTCCCTCAGTCATTCGAGCACCTCCTCCTCATGTTCCTCTGCAATGGAGTACTGTCTCCTCTCCCCCTTTTTGCACAATTGCCTCTTCCTCCCTCTGGCAGGTACTTTTGGGTCCTCATCAGAAGGGCTTTGAGGTTCTAGAGGCTGGTCCACCACACCAGCAGCAGTAGCAGCAGCAGCAATAGCACCACCACCAGCAGCAGCAGAGTCAGCACCAGCTGAAGCACCAGCACCAGCAGGACCAGCAGCAGCACCAGCAGGACCAGGAGCAGCACCAGCAGAGTCAGCACCAGCACAAGCACCAGCACCAGGAGCAGCACCAGCAGAAGCACCAGCACCAGCAGAGTCAGCACCAGCAGCAGAAGAAGCAGCACCAGCAGCACCAGCAGCAGAAGCCCCAGCAGAAGCAGAGTCAGCGCCAGGGGGTGGGATGGTGGTCCTGTCCTTCTTGCCAGGGCTGGCAGGAGTAGGCACAGGCTTCCTCTTCTTCCCCTTGGTGTTCTCTCAAGATGTCTCTGGCTGCAGGTCTTTCCTCTGAATGGTGACCTGCTTGCGAGCTGCTTCCCTTTATGTCCGTGGGGCTGATGCAATACATCCTCCCCCGCATGCGCAGTGAACCCTTTGCATCTGCTATACATCCGCTATGCATCCGCTAAGCATCCGCTAGGCATCTGTGATGCATCCGTGCCATCCGCTCAGCATCCGCTATGCATCCGATCCTTCCGTTGCGCGTCCACTTCGCTGTTCTCCCCCGGAAGCCCTGCGGATGTGTCATCCGCTTCCATCCGCTAGGCTTCCATTGAGCATCCGCTTAACATCCCTGCTATGTCCTCCCCACGTCCGTTCCTTTCCGTTGTTGTCCGCTCTGTTTATGAAAATTTGGGGCACTTTTGAGAGCGGATAACAACAGATGGAAAATTTGCTCGTCCGCTGTGTCCTTTTTACATACGTTTTGCATCCATTGGCCGATGTGACCTAGCCTTTAGGGACTAATTGTTGGGTAGAAAATCTATCTATATGGTCATTAATAGTCAACACTAACTTGATTGCATATAATCAGTTAATGCCTATTGCAAACTATGGTGATCACCATTTTAGCCCTGAAAGTGAACCAAACGATCAATGAAAAGCAAAGAAATCAGCTGTCTCTGACTTTCAGCATGATTTTCTAATAAAAGTACATTAAAAAACCTCATTAAGTAAGAACAATCTGACCATTGTAGCTGCTATGACATTTAATCAAAAGAAAATATTAAAAATGTCCTTTCACACAGAGACACAAAACCCAACACTTCTGTGCTAAAAGTCTTCAGAGGTGTGATGTTTTAAATAATCTGAAAATATGTAATAAATGGGCTTCAGAAATCATGGCAATTCAAGATTATGCATTGTTCTCCTGGGCATATAATGTTCTACCCACAGCAAAGTACAAAAAATTTTCATACTCCCTCTTCCCTTTGTCAAAATAGTTCTATTTAACAAGGTTGACTGTTTCCCTACCAACTTGATAAAAATACAGTTTTAAAAGATGGACTCTTCCCTTGCTTAGTAACCAAGTAAATTTCTAGAAAAAGTTTTTGAGGAAAAATGAACAAAGGATGATTATATGAAGCAACATATGAACTTACTCTAGCCTAGGATTGAGCTCTCTCTGCCATTTCAAGTCTACCTTTGCACAATATTTTTTTTTGAAAAAATTTATTTGGGTTTTCACAAAGACAAAATACAAACAAAACATCTTTTTTGAATATAGCATGGTCCCAGGTTATCACTTCTTCATACAGACACAAAACTCAATTTCATGCTCATTTTTATATTCTATTCCACATCTTATTACCATTTTATATTTTCTAGATCGTTTTTCCCCTCTTTTAATTTTCTCAACTTTGTTTTAATTATCTCATCTCAATTCAAATCAAACCATTATAGTTGTACTTTTGTTTGTCCTGTTACAATTTCATATTATCTTTTTTTATTAAGCAAATTTTTCCCTGTAGTTACCAATTAGAGTGTGACGCCTTTATATCCTTTAATTTTATCCATTCAAACTCTTATTTAAGCTTCAATATATAGCTTTGAGATTATGGCATTCAATATAATACATAACTTCCAATCCGATTCTGCTTGGTACATTCTCAAAATCGACACTATATTCTTAAAAATAAAAAATTATATGTATATGTAAATAAGACACACATTCCATTCCAATTCAATTCTATCATTAATATACGTTAAAATCTTAACATCTTTAACATTTCTTTTCAACTGAATATCATACTTCCTTGGGAACAACTTATAAACTTCCATGGTTAATTCTTTTTTTCCCATATTTCTTATATTTTTATAAATCATTACTAATAATTAAAAATGTTCTCTTTTAATTCTCTCAATCATTTTAATTCATTTATTTATTAACAAACATCCCACTACAGTACAATAAATATTTTATCCATCATCATATTTTCTGAAATTATTTCTATTTGTAATATAACATAGTTATATTAGTCTCATAGTTCCAGATCTCCATTTCTAAGAATTGAAACACTAAGCCTAAATAACTTCTCCCTTCTTTGCATCTTCTTTCCATTTTTAAGTTCCATTTTCAGTTCTTCTAAGAGTGATACCATTTTAAAAACTTTTAAACAACCACCCAGTTAATTTTAGTCATCTAAATGCAAAAAGCCAAAAGTCACCAAGTAATCCAAATAATCCAAGGCTGTTTCTATTTGCTTCTTTTTTCCAATTTCTCTTCCTGGGGTTCTATTATTTTGTTGCCAAGTTTCCATTAAAATGTATCTTTGAGAAATCTTGTTAAAATTTCACTGTGAGTTCCTTTTAATTACAGTTCCATTCCTTAATTCCAGGAAGTCTCCTCCATTTTTCCAGATCCTGTCCTTTTATTCTTTTTTTCTCCTTTCCAGCTTTTAAAAGCTTTTAAATGTCCAGAAATCTTCATTATCCCTTTGACTTTTATTTTCAGCTTAGATGCCTATTAATGTCAAAGTGGATTTTGGCAGGGAGGCTGGCAGGAACCACGGCTGGCAGCAAGGCTGGCAGGGAGGCTGGCAGCAAGGCTGGCACCAAGGCTTGCAGGCAGACAAGCAGGCAGGGCAGGCAAGGCAGCCAATCCGTCTGGCAGCAGGTCTTTCCTCTGAATGGTGACCTGCTTCCGAGCTGCTTCCGTTATATCCACGGGGCTGACGCAATGCATCCTCCCCACATGCGCAATTAACGCCAGGCATCCATTAGGCTTCCGCTGTGCATCCGCTGTGCATCCGCTTCATCCGTTCCGCGTCCACTGTGCATCCGCTGTATCCATTCCGCGTCTGCTTTGCTGAGGCCCCCCAGAAGCCCAGTGGATGTGCCATCCGCTCCCATCCACTGGGCTTCCGTTCCGCATTCGCTTTGCATCCGCCCTGCGTCCTCCCAGCATCCGTGTTATCCGCTCCGGTTATGCAAATTTTTGCCCCTTTTGAGAGCGGATAACAATGGAAGGAACATTTTGCTCGTCCGTTGTGTCCTTTTTGCATCCATTGGGCAGTGTGACATGGGCTTTACTTGCTTAAGTCTCTTAGCTGTCAGCATAAGGAAGGGAAGAAAAAAATCCTTATCCTTTCCCTTCTCTCTCTCCTTTGCAGCTTCAAAATCTTCTTTGGGAACAATGTTGTTAAGTTTAAATTCCAGGGTACCTTATTTGTTGCTTTTGCTGTTTGACCTGGTCAACCAAAACTTTCTCTTCTTATCTTCCTCCTGCACATTCTTTTCCAGTTGAGTTCTCCTTTGTGGTGGCCATTTCTGACCACCGCTGCAACCGCCTTCGGAAAAGGGCCAGCTGGGGAGGAGAGATGCAGCTCTCCTCAACCCTGCAGGCAGTCTTCCCCCTCTTCACCACCTCTACAGGGTGGCTTAGCCCTGAAACCAGCCAGCTCAGAGTGCTCCAGCAGCGAGCACGGATCAAAGCCTTGGAGAGACAAGGTTTCAGTCTGTCACAAAGAAACTCAAACTGGAAGCCCTTACATTTGCACAATATTTTTAAGCCACCTTCTGGCTTCACTTAATGCAGGGGTCCCCAAATTTGGCAACTTTAAGACCTGTGGACTTCAACTCCCAGGATTCTGCTATGCTGGCTGTAGAATTCTAGAAATTGAAGTCCAAAAGTCTTAAAGTTGCCAAGTTTGGAGACCTCTGACTAAATGGGTTGAATGATACACTGACAAAATATCTGAGTTACTAAACCCAACAAATTAAAGTTAGCACTCATATCCCACTTTGCAATCAGTAACTCTTTAGTTGGTTACATATATTGCGTGACCATATGTCAGAGACTGTTGTACTTCATATCTCCAAAGCCTTAGAAAGCATACCCAGTAGTGAGTCTACTCCAAAGCTTAGAAAGCATAGCCAAGAGTGAGGTTGGATGGGAGTTATTAAGTTCAGCAACAAGAAGAGGGCCAGTGGTTGCTCCTTGTAAATTGAGTCCATAAGGAGATAGTGCCTATTTGTAGATATCTATGGTAGAACACAAATGTTTAAAGAAAAAGGTTGCAATACGATATTCAACCACTCCATCCACAGATTAAGCTCCACCATGCATATTTCATCAAGGCTCCAACATTTTTGTGCACACCTATTTCTGAAGCAAAATGGAAAATTACCAGAAAAGTATTCTTTTAATTAGCAGAAGTTTTTTGGCTTATATTGCAGATATTATAACAATTGCTTAATGTGATGTTGTGAAAATCAGAAAACTTGCTGAATCTATGTCTAAGTATTATGTCCTATGAACTAAATATTTTCTGTAACAGCTATATGGCAAGGGTGGGTATGGAAAATAACAAATGGTGTAAGATAAATAAGTATATGCTGAATTAGAATTACTTCTCCTTTCTGTAGTACATATGTTATGGTATAGCTTGATAAGAGAAATGCCCTGGGCAAAGCTGAGGCTGTGAGCTGCATAAAAGTAACCCCTCAGGAATAGCCAGGGGTTCAGAATTTGCCATGCTAATGCTCTGAGCCTTTTGTGCAAATAAACCTGTGTTCTCCAACCCTTCATGGTCTTGTGTCCTGATTTGGAAGCAGGATCTGCTGCAACATTTATGGTGACCATGGCAGGACACTCGGGGCCCTGAGGCCCGCTGGAAGGTCCACCCCGGGTGCCAGTACTTTGGTGATTTTAAGGAACCTCCCAGGCACCATCGGTCATTTGAATCCAAGGGACTTCCCGATACTGCGGGTTCTGGCAGTGGTAGTTGACACCTCCAAGAACCACTGGTGAAGGGTACGGAGACCAGGACATTATCCAGATGGCTGGTGGAGGAGGAACATGCCTGCAGGCAAGTATTGGGTATGGGAAAACTATCCCTCCCTGTAAGCAGGGACGGAGGAGAGGACTGATCACCCTCTCTTTAAGCACAGGTGGGTGGAATTGTCAGGAGTGCCAGAGGTGAAAGGCTACTGTGGTTCCCATTGATGACTGTGACTATCCAGCACCATGGGCCAGTAGGAAGCGAGTGGCATCCGTAGTTCCCATCAGAGACCATGTGCACCCAGCTCCCTGGGGCAGACGTGAGTGTGTGAAACACCCTGGTGTTGTCCAGAGATGAAGGACCCCATAACTTCCTCTACCCCTTTCCCTCAAATGTCTTGTCTGGTGACCCAGGTGGCTCATGGGAGGTGGAGAAAGTGTGCCCCTCACCCCATTGGGGTGCATGCTAAAACACTTTAAGGAGGCATATGAATCTCAGGACTACGGTCTTAAGTAGAGTAGGCACAAATTGCAGATATTTTGTGAGGGGAAATGGTCAACATTTGGAGTAGGGTGGCCAGCTATAGGTGCTTTAGATACCTCTGTGGCAGTACAGGTTCATCAGATAGTATTCCATCCCACGTTAGGGCACCCAGACCAAGCTCCTTACATAGATATCTGGCTGGACTTATTAAATCACCCTCCACCATAGCTCAAGAAATTCAAAGTACAACGGTGCCAGCTCCTAATGTCACGAATTTTACCGCAGCCAAAACCCAAGAAGCCTATCCCTGTCATACCTAGTTGTCCAGAAGAATTACCACACCCACCTCCTTATGTACCCCCCCCCCCCCATGGCCTAAGAAGGATGTCAGATGAGGAAGAGTTCTCTGATGCATCAGGATTAATAGCCCAACTCGACCGAATATCCCCTCTTTTAAGAAGCCCTCCGGATCCATAAGAAACACTAGATCGATCAACCCAAGCTGACCTTTCACCCCAGGGAGCCTCTTCCCAAGTACAGCCTCTTCCCAAGGAGGAGGCTGAGCCAGTAGCAGCAAGGACAAGGGCCAAAACAGAACAGACATCCCTGACTGTGCCACTTAGGCAGGTCGACCAGCTAGTAATGGATAACGAAGACCCCAGAATGTCAGTCACCTTACCATTGTTTCAGCATGTACCTTTTAGTACTTCAGATTTGCTTAACTGGAAACTACACTATGGTCCCTTTAGTGAAAAACCAACTGAAGTAGCAGATTTAGTAAAAACTATAGTAGACACACATAATCCTACTTGGATGGATCTCCAACAATTTATGGGGACCCTGTTTAATCCGGAGGAAACGGAGAAGATTAGGAATGCAGTAACTGAGATACTGAAACCCAATTTTAGGGCAGATGGAAATCTAGCAGCACATGTTGAGGCGCACTTCCCCTCCACAGACCCTAAGTGGAACCCTTACCAGGATATGGAATACATCTGAGATTACCACTCAGTGGTTCTGTGTGCCATCCGAGTGGCAGGGAAACCTTCAGTGAATATGTCTAAACCTTCCCTGGTGCTGCAGGAGCCCACAGAAGCCTCGAAGCATTCTATGCCCACCTTATCAATGCTTAAGGCCAGGTCACATCACCCGACGGATGCAAAATGTATGTAAAAAGGACACAGCGGACGAGAAAATTTTCCATCCATTGTTATCCGCTCTCAAAAGTGCCCCAAATTCACATAAAGAGAACGGAAAAGAATGGATGGGGGGAGGACATATCACGGATGTAAAACGGATGCTCAACGGAAGCGTAGCGGATGAAAGCGGATGACACGTCCGAAGGGCTTTCAGGGGAGCATAGCAAAGTGGATGCGTAGCGGAAAGAGCGGATGCGTAGTGGATGAAGCGGATGCAGAGCGGATGCAGAGCAGATGCGTAGCAGATTCGTAGCGGATGCAGAGTGGATGACGCGGATGCAGAGCTGAAGCAGAGTGGATGCGTAGCAGATCACTGCGCATGCGGGGAGGATGCATTGCGTCAGCCCCATGGATATAAAAGGAGGCAGCTCGCAAGCAGGTCACCATTCAGAGGAAAGACCTGCTGCCAGAGACATCTTCATCAGAGACCATGGGGAAGAAGAGGAAGCCTGTGCCATCTTCTGCCAGCCCTGGCAAGAGGGATAGATCCACCATCCCACCCCCTCGCACTGACTCTGCTGCTGCTGCTGCTGCTTCTGCTGATGGTGCTGCTGCTGCTTCTGCTGATGGTGCTGCTGCTGCTTCTTCTGCTGCTGGTGCTGCTGCTGCTTCTTCTGCTGCTGGTGCTGCTCCTGCTGCTGGTGGTGGTGGTGCTTCTCCTGCTGCTTCTCCTGCTGCTGCTGCTGTGGTGGACCAGCCCCAAAGCCCTGAAAGCCCTGATGCTGAAGGCCCTGCCAGAGGGAGGAAGAGGCAAGGCAAAGAGAAGGAGAAGGGAGAGAGGAAGCAGTACTCCATCGCAGAGGAGCATGAGGAGGAAGTGCGGGAGTGGCTGAGGGAGAACGAGTATATGTGGAGGAAGGGCCACAGGCTCTATCGAGACACCAAGCAGAAGCAGGCAGCTTGGAGACAGAAGGCGGAGAGCCTGGGCTACACTGCTGATGTCCTCCTGGGGTGGTGGAAGCATATGCACACCTGATATGGGAACCTGCACCTGAAGAAGTCTGGACAGGCTGGGGTCAAGCTCTCTGACCGGGAGACTTATGTCATGGCAAAGTGCAGCTTCCTGGAGGGTGAGGTCCGCCACCGAGGAGCAGCCCCTCTGTCTACCCTCACTCTCAGGAAGCCCACAGCCAGCCAGTCCTCTTCTGGCCAGGAGACAGCGACCGTGTCCGGGCAGGTGTCCACAGAGCGCCCCACGACAGAGAACCCCCCCCCCCGACAGCTGCACACCCTATGCTGGAGGACGTGGAGGATTCTCTCACACACATGGAGCAAGAAGAAGCAGCGAACACCAGTGACCAACCCACACCCACCCTCAGCTCCACCTCCACAGAAAGCAGGCAGAGAGGCCGACCGGAGGAACAGAGCCAGACTGTCCTGCTGGAGATCAGGGACACCATGAAGAAAAGTGTAGATCTCCTCTCTCAGCTGGTACACTTCAAGATTCCATCCTCTAAAAGAAAGCCCTTCCTCACCTATGTGACCCAGGCCCTCATGGACATGCCTGAGCCCCAGGACCAGGTGATGAAGGAGAGGATCACGGCGCTGCTGCACCACCCTCCAGGCCCAGCTGAACCTGCTCCCACCCACTCAAGGTCTGCTCCTCCACCCCAGGCGATGTCACAGCCCTTCCAAGGCTTTCAACAGCCCCTCTTCTAGCAAGGCTACAGCTTCCAGGAGTTCCAGCAGCACAGGCAGCCCTTCCCAGTCCAGGCACAGGTTCCTCACATGCCACAGGTGCCACCGATGCCACGGATACGACCAATGACACAGACGCGACAGATGCCACCAATGCCATAGATGCCACTGATGCCACCGATGTCACCGATGCCACCGATACCACTGATGCCACCGATGCCACAGACACCACCGATGACACAGATGTTTCCTCACATGCCACAGATGCCTCACCTCGCCCAGCTGCACACCAGACATCCCCAATGCACTCCTCCTTCCTCCACCCCACAACCAAGCCCGACCTCCGAACATCTGTCATAGGTCCTGGATGAAGGGCCTCTCAACCTCACTGGGCTGAGCCAGCTTTCTGAGAGCTTCCTGAACACACCATCTGCTTTTGTCCTCTCAGGGCCAGGCACCCCAATGGCGCCTCAGACCAGCACTCCAGCCACTGCCACCTCCACAGTCCCTGTCCCCTTTACACCTGAGACCATGGACATGCCTCAAAGTGACTGAGAACATTGCCAGAGACTGAGTTGTTACCAGTTGACTTTATCATTGCTTGGGACACTTTTCTTGGTTCCTTTTGCTTTTTAAATAAAGTCCTACACTTTACTGTTATTAATAAAGGTTTTCTTTGCTTCACACACTTGGGTAATTTCTTTTACTGAATAAAGTCTTGGTGGAAAGTTTTAGAAAATGTTAAGCCTTTGCATGCTTATGGGATGGGCAGGGATACCTGTGGGATGGGTAATAGCTGTGGGATAGGTAATAGCTGTGGAATAGATAATCCTCCAGTGCAAGCATAGTGGGACTGTATGGTCCACCCTCCCAGGTGCCACACCTATGGCCCTTTATTATCAATAACAATGTAATCATTCATCCACACATTTCAACATAAACAAAACTCTTTATGAATGTCCTATTCATTGTAAGGCCATTCAACATCCATGGCACAATCTCATCAGTGTGATGAGACAGGCTGAAGGAAGCATCCATTAAGCAGCTACCATCCTGTCTTGCCACTCCACTGCTCCAGCTGGGGAGTTGCACCAGTGTTTCAGGAGGTTGCGCTGCTTCTTCCCTTTATGTGAAGCTCTATTGGGGCCTGGTACATCCACAGTGTCGATCAGGTTTCACCCTTGCCTCCATTCACCAGGATCCATGTCCCCATTCCCTTGTTGGTGGTCCACAAGCCTGTTCTGCAACACTGGGTAGCGGGTGCTCATGAGATTGTGCAGGATGCAGCAAGCTTCCACGATCCTTCTCACGGTCCATGGATGATGGTGCATGGTGGTGAGAAGTACCTGGAACCTGTTGACCAGGATGCCAAAGGCGTTCTCCACCACCCGTCTTGCCCTGGACAGCCTGTAGTTGAAGATCCTCTCTTCACAGGTGAGGCATCTGGAGGTGTAGGGCTTCATGAGGTAGGTTCTGAGGGAGAAGGCGTCATCCCCCACAATGAAGTAGGGCACATCTTGTGTGTCGTTGGGCAGGGAGTCTGGATCTGGGAAGCCCATGATGAGGTTGTGTTCCAGCCCCTCCTTGAGGTCACTGGCGTTGTATATCTGGGCATCTGAAGCTGACCCGTTGCCTGAAGCATCGATGTACATGAACTTGTAGTCAGCATCGACCATGGCGAAGAGGACGATGCTGAAGAAGCCCTTGTAGTTGAAATAAGTGGACCCTGACTTGACTGGAGCTTTGCAGGCCATGTGCTTCCCATCTATGGCTCCAATGGTGTCGGGGAAGTTCCACCTCTGATACCACAGTTCTGCAAGTTTCCTCCAGCCTTGTTCAGTGGAGGGATACTGGAGGAGCTTTTGCAGGTTTTCTTTGATGATGGCCTGCACCACTTCTCTGACCACAATGCTGATGGTGTTGTGTGGCACCCTCCAGGCATACTGCATGTTTCTGTACGTGGTCCTGGAGGCCAGGTGGTGCAGAGTCAGTGCCACCTTCATTCCAGGTTCCAGGCTGGGATGGAAGTTGGTGTTTGCCTTGGTCAACCTGGGTGTCAGCCACTGCACAACTTCATCAAACATGGCTGGCAGCATCCTCATGAAGTTCTGGAATGCACGAGGGTCTTCATTCCTCAGCTCCACCATCAGCTTGTCATAGAGTCCAAACTCTGCTCTTCTCCTGATCCATCGTCGGACCCAGACACTTCTTGACTGCCTCCTTTTCTTCCTGTAGAAAAGGTGAAAGAGCCTGAAGAGGGCTTGGTTCTGGTGTTGAATGATGGCAGCTACCAAAAGGAGCATGCAATGATCCATGGTGGAGACGAATGGATGATGTAGAAGAGCAAGAGCAAGGCTGAAGAGGTCTGCACAGCAGGGCTGCTGGACTGAAAGTGAGATCCAGGTGATTTCCTCCCCCTTTTTATAGGAAATATAGGTTTTCCACTAGGTGTCCTTCTGCATAATCCAGGCATCTTCCAGACATCCTAAATATCTGAGATACGTCTCCTATACAAACATTTTTTCTGTTTTAATGCTTTATATCCGAGCTGCATCCACTTTCATCTTTTCTACGTCCATGCTACTAACGCAGTGTGTCCGTTCCACGTCCGTTTCGCTTCCTCCCTGTGTCCGTTTTCCGCTGGAGCAGATTTGAGTTGCGCGGATGCGCAGTGGATGCCTAGCTGATACAGCAGATGCATAACTGATGACGACGGACGTATAATGGATGTTCCTCATATGTGTAGCGGATGTATAACGGATGCGTTGGATACTTCATCTGCTCAAAAAGTTTTGTGCAGCTCAAAACTTTTTGAGCAGATGAAATCACAGTAGACGGATGCTGGACGGATAGAGAGTATGAAAAACCTATGCAGTGAGTACACAACGGATTCATCATGTTTTCCAATGGATGGCAAGCTTTTTTGTCCATTTTACATCCTCTTTGCATCCATTGGTGCAGTGTGACATGGGCTTTACCGTATGTACACTCCCATAGACCTTATTGACCGAGTGAATGCCCAAATGCTTGCAATGGCATTTATCTCACAAAGTGACATGGATATACGCCATAAATTGCAAAGGCTTGAGGGAGCACCAGGTAAGCCTATGAGCGAGCTAATGGAAGTGGCAAGGAAGGTCTTTGTAAACAGTGAAAGAGGAAGAGTGGAAGAAGAACCAAAAGATGCAGAGAAAAGCTGAATTAATGGCGGCAGCTATGATGTGGACCCCAAAGGAGAGGGGAGGTAGTCGAGGAAGGGGTGATAGACCTGGATTGGGATGTAACCATTGCGCCATTTGTAAAAAAAGAGGGACACTGAAAGGGTGAGTGTCCAGAAAGGAACAAGGAAGAGAGGCTTGATGGAAGAGGAGGTGATTTCCGAAAGGGCCTCTGAGGACCCCCAAGAGGAAGCCAGGGAGAGCAAGGTCACAGGGATGGATTATTAAAAAAAACCCGTCATAGGCCTGACTGAAGTGGAAGAGTGGGACTGAGACCAACTGGTTTCAGCCCACCTCCCAGAACCTATGGTCCAACAAAATGTAGGAGGCAAACCCATTACCTTCTTAGTAGACACTGGAGCCACACGATCAGTCCTAACCCAGCCCCTAATGCAAGCCTCCCCCCACACCATTCACATCCAGGGGGCCAAGGGAAATATTTTACAATGCCCATTTTTGGAACCCCTGGTCTGCACAACTAAATGGCAAACCATATCCTACCAATTCATATATATGCCAGAGAACAGTCAGCATCTCTTTGCATTTGAGTGGGAAAGCCTCTTAACTGGCCGAAAACAACAGTATACCTGGACTCGGCTGCCCCAGGGATTTAAGAACTCACCTACCCTATTTGAGGCTGCCTTGGCTAAGGACCTGGAGGCCTTGACTACACCCCCTCCAGATGCGGTGCTGCAGAATGTGGATGATCTGCTGGTTACTGGCCACACAAAAGATGACTGCTGGAAAAACACCTACGAGCTGTTACTCCTCTTACAAGACCTGGGATATAAGGCATCTAAGAAAAAGGCACAGTTGGTTTTAAAAAAAGTCAGATATTTGGGCTATGATATAGAGCAGGGGAAATGAACATTAGGTCATGAATGCAATGAGGCTATATGTCAGCTCCCAACACCTAAGAATTGGAGACACTTGAAAGGATTTCTAGGAGCTGCTGGCTTTTGTCGTATCTGGATCCCCAACTTCAGCCTGATTGCAAGCCTCTTTATGAAGCCACTAGAGGACAGGATAATGAACCATTACAGTGGGGTCCGCAGGAAACTACGAGTTTCCGAACTAAAGGAAGCATTATTACGAGCTCCCAGCTTAGGTCTCCCTGACTTGGAAAAACCGTTTCAATTGTTTGCAGACACCAAACAGAAAGTGGCAGTGGACATCCTAACTCAGAAAATGGGAATGTGGCATCGCCCTTTAGCTTATCTCTTCAAACAACTTGGTAATGTTGCAAAAGGATGGCCTGCTTGCCTGAAAGCTGTGGCTGGGACTGCAATCTTAACTCAGGAAGCGAACAAACTGACTTTCGGACAAGTGCTTGATGTTTGTACTCCCCATGCCCTTAGAGCTGTTCTGGAAAGTAAAAGCCATCTGTGGCTAACCAACCTGCGAAAGCTGAAATACCAAGGTTTAATAACCCATAACCCTATTATTAATATTAAACAATCATATCATACAGGATCAACAACTATTGGTGCCATCCAAATCATAAGCTCTTTTTACCTCATCAGTCTTTATATTTCTTGAAAACAACTCAACTTCCTCATCTCATCTTTGCAATTGCCATCTGTTTCAAATTGATGGCATCTTTATTTGCATTTTCAGTGTATCTGTAAATGAAATGCATTCAGCTTGAGATTGCTATAAACAATGAATGTATTTCACATGATAAGAAAGTCCTGGAATGATGTGAGTTAATGCTATAGAATAGTGAGTTTCCAGATTTCAGATTTATATTATCGGAAGGTCAGAATAGTGATCCTGTGAAAAAAATTCCAAATATGGCAAAAAGAAAAAAAACATTATGTTTCTTCCTTTAGTAAATTCGACTAGAATTCTGCTAGAATTCTACTAGAATTCTAGTAAATTCTAGTAGAATTTACTAATGTTTAAATCAAATGGATATTTCATGTTTTTCTGGCCCCATCCATGCCATCTGTGGAGAACAGGAATCTGGGTCAGAATGATAATTGACATGAGAGTTTTAACATTGTAAAAAAAAGCCTTTCATAGTTTTCCTTCCATAGTAAGAGCAATTATAGAATTTGCCAAGGCTGAATCGATCTCTGAGTACAAAATAAAGAACATACAAATGCCCATATTAAGCTGTACACAGAGAAAGGTATAAGGAAAAGATATGTATACACAGTCTGTATGTAAGAATGTTATATGTGCAACATAGGAAATTTGATAAAATTAGTTAAAGCTTGAAAAAAATGATATAGTAGAACAGGGGTGTCAAACTCACATTGTCACAGCAGTGTGACAATGACAGTATGACACAGTCCTATTGGGACTTTTTCCCCCTTTATTAAACCGGGTGGGGGTGGGGCCAGCACATGAAGCATCCAGGCCATGAGTTTGACACCCCTTTAGTAGAACAAGCGGGATGAAAAAACCATGCCTTGTTTGACCATAATCAAATTGGCATCTCTCAAGCCAGATACATCCCACACAAGCCATGCCCACCCCAGCTCCACAAAGAGGAAAAACGTCGCAATGCATCACATGTTGGCAATGTGGTACCGCAAGTTTGATACCCGTGCCATTGAGATTGAGCACCTCTGGTCAACCTACCTCATAGGATTGTTATGGGGCAAACTTGGAGGAGAGATTATTTATGTGTATTCTATTGTTGAATGCAACAAAAGGCAGGAATTAAAACTAATGAATTAATAAATGATGTATGGAAATGGATCAGGTAAACTGCATTTGGTATACTAATTGGTGTACTTAGAAATATCTTAACTTGGCACTGTCTGGCTTGTATATTGGGTATGCAATTTTCAGATTTTACAGAAAGTCTGAGGGTTGTAATTTAACACATCAGGAGGACATTCAGTTGGGGGAGATTGCAATTGATTTTTTCCAAAGGAGAGGATTTTCACTGAATCTGTTTTTAGATGATCCTACTGACTGTATCTCGTTCTAAACTCTGAAGTTTAAATCCACCCTCAAAGCATTGGATTTTAACTGCTTATACCAGTGAGAATCAGTCTTTTTTTTTAAGTTTTCATTATGAGATAAAAATATATAAAAATGCAAGTTAGAAAATTAAGAAAAAGAGATCCTTGGTGCTCTCTGAGCTTGGTTGTTTTCTTACAGACATCTCACTACCCAACTAGCTACCATCATTTCTGCTAGAAAAAAGTGGGGTTTGCTCTCTGTTTATATACAAGTGGCTTACCCTATCAGTGTTGGTGGAACTGTTCAT
Organism: Laticauda colubrina; assembly: GCA_015471245.1. NCBI lineage: Eukaryota > Metazoa > Chordata > Lepidosauria > Squamata > Elapidae > Laticauda > Laticauda colubrina. Next base: position 19,975,620 of record BLBF01000055.1, on the reverse strand, counting down.
GGTGGGTTTTTTTATTAGGCTGATGTTTATTCTTTAACAACAATTGTTGGTCCGAGTTGGTAGTTCACAATATCAACAGTGGAGACCTTCAAATTTCTAGATTATATCGTATCACAAATGGACACCTAACATCAAAAACATCATCAAAAAAATACAACAAAGAATGTTATTTCTGCGCCAACTCAGAAAGCTGAAACTTCCCGAGGAGCTGCTGATACAGTTCGACAGAGGAATTATTGAGTTTCTCATCTGCACTTCTATAACTGTCTGGTTTGGTTCTGCAACCCAACCAGACAAACACAGATTTCAGAGGATAATTAGGACTGCAGAAAAAAAAAAAACTACCAACCTGCCTTCAATCAATGACCTGTATACTGCACAAGTCAAAAAGAGGGTTGTGAAAATATTTACAGACCCCTCACATCCCGGACATAAACTGCTTCAACTCCTACCCTCAAAACAACACTATAGAGCACTGCACATCAGAACAACTAGGTACAAGGATAGTTTTTTCCCGAATGCCATCACTCTGCTAAACAATAATTTCCGCAACACTGTCCAACTATTTACAAAGTCTGCACTACTATTACTATTAACCTTCTCATCACTCTTTATCATCCATCCCATCCCACTTGTGACTGTATAGCTGTAACTTTGTTGCTTGTATCCTATTTATTGTGACTGTTTCCTAGTATGATTTGATTGCTTTTTGTACCCTATGACTATCATTAAGTGTTGTATCTTATGATTCTTGATTCTTGACTCATGTATTTTTTCTTTTATGTACACTGAGAGCATTTGCACCAAGACAAATTCCTTGTGTGTCCAATCATATTTGGCCAATAAAGAATTCTATTCCTTGATCGAGTTTGTTGTTTCATTTTTAGTAATTATAATTTTGATGTTAATCTCTGCTTATCTGGGTGTTGATTGCTGGCAAAGAGATGTTTTGGTCTATTTGTTTCCTTTTTTGCTCCCTTTTAATGGTAAATAGATGTTTATCTCTATGTGCCTGTTGATGGCTGATTTGTGTGAGTGCAAGCTGCCAGATGCATTCTGCTAGTCTTCTGCCTGTTTGTTCTAGATAGTATCTATTGCAGTCTTTACACAAAATGTTTAGATGGCTCCTCTTTATTTTATTTTTTTATGCAATTAATGTCAGCAAAACTGATGATATAAGCATTTAAAATATCTTAAAATATTTAAGATGAGGGACCAAGTATCAGCACAAGAGAATTAAAGGAATGAATGCTGCAGGGGGAGCAGGAGAGAAGAAAAAGAAAAAAGATTTTAGCCAAAATTAATGGCATCTTAAGGAACAAAATTGGAAAAGATCAGGCTGGAGAAGGCATAGACAGCTCAGGGAGAAAATACAGGGAGAAATGTTAAGAGTACCAGCATGAAAAAGAATAATATAATGAAAATTAAGTGAATGTAAGAAGATAGATTAAGGGTGGGAGAGATATTTCTAGTATCTGAATGGAATTGCAGCTATTTTATTTATAGCATTGAACACTATTAATATTTAACATGTGTAACCCCACCTGAGAATTAATGAATCAAATAAAATATTTCCTATATGGGGCTGAAGTTCTAATCATTATGAAAAATGAATGTCAGTGAAGGGTTCATTAAACTTTCAATGCAGTGGGTGGTGGGCTGGCAAAACAAAATATTAGAAACCATTAAAATAGTTCAACTTTGTCATTAAAACACATGCTAAAAGGGTATTGGGTGAGATCACGAATGATGTGAATGCAAACATATGGGTTCTTAAAATATGCTCAGAATTCATTTTGTGAGCTTCAGTGATCTCTGGTGGCAAGTTACAAGGACCAAGGGAAACAGAACGAGGCACCATTCCGATCACCAGCTATCAAGTGCTCTACTGCCATATTTTCTGGAGGATGAATGGATACAGGTTTTCCTCACCTCTTCTGCAATTAGAAGGGTTACTTCTACGATGTAGATCTGATCCAATGGTCTTCAAACTTGGTAAGTTTCAATCTTGCAGACTTCAACTCCCAGAATTCCTGAGCTAACATGACTGGAGGAGGAATTCTGGGAATTGAAGTCCACAAGTCTTAAAGCTGCCAAGTCTGAAGACCCCTAATTAATCAAAGGTTAAATAAGAAATTAGACTGGCCCCTACTTTCACACTCTACATTTTTACATTTGATTTGATTTGTCAATCACTTACAATATACAGGTATAAGAATAAATATAGTTTTGAATACATGAGATAGATACTTATAAGAAAAATAAAAAAACAATAGGACAGGGATGGTAGGCATGATTGGTGTGCTTTTACAGACCCCCTACAGGCCTCTTAGGAAGGGTGTGAGGTCAATAGTAGACAGTCTAAGGTTAAAGTTTTTGGGGTTTTGGGAAGAAGCCACAGAGTCAGGTAGAGTATTCCAAACATTGACCATTCTGTTGCTGAAGTCATATTTTCTGCAGTCAAGTTTGGTGCAGTTAACCTTGAGTTTGTGTCTATTGTTTGCTTCAATGTTGTTATGGTGGAAGCTGAAGTATTCATTTGCAGGAAGGACATTGTAATGTATGATTTTATATACTATAATTAGATGGGACTGGAGGCAGCGTAGTTCTAGATTTTCCAGGTCTAGAGTTTCAAGTCTGGTGGCATAAGGTATTTTGCAATGAGTAGAGGAGTGGAGAACTCTTCTTGTGAAATATTTCTGGATATTGTATTGTTTTTTATTTTGATTGTTTCTAATTGTTTTTCTATACTGGGTTATCACTGTTTTTAAGCCACTTAAACTTGCTGTGAGCAAGTAGACGGATATATACTATATATATATATATGTGGATCTTTGGTTATTCGGGTTTTCTCCTGCGTAGAATTGGAAGTATCTAGGCAATGTTTCGATGAAGTCTCATTCATCATCTTCAGGCTTGTTTCTTCATCTCTGTGCTTCTCAGAGTAATGTGAGCTTGCAGCTGCTACTTCCTTTTAGCTGCTAGTGGGGGTGTGACTTGATTGGGTGGGGGTTTGGCTGTGTTCTGATTGGTTGGGGAGTTGGCTGTGTTCTGATTGGCTGGGGGTGTGTTCTTTTCAGGTGGGGGGTTGGTTGTGCTCAGGTTAGTCTTAGTTGCTGGGTGATTTGAGCTGGTGAGCTGTGATCCTGTTGTTTGGCTTCTCGTTCGTGGTCGTGCCACATCTTCATGGTGGGTGTCAGTCCGCTTCTTGTATGGGTCAAAGGGGTTTGAAGCAGGTAGTGGTACAGCTGCGGTATGGCTTCTGGTCCATGGTCATGATTGGACAGAAGAAACAGACAGAAGAAACCAGAAACACCAATCAATCAAACTCCAAGTCCAGTGAACACAGACCCAGGCTCCTAGCGAATCAGAATGGATCAGCCTCGAATTTGAAACCAAAAGCTGTGAGACACACATCCATACAGAAGCCTGATGATGGCAGATGAGATTCTGCTGAAACGTTGCTGCAACTTTAACAACACTACAATGACGTGGGATAATACCCGAGGGAAGCTAAACAGCATATATATAAATATATGTATGTATGTATGTATATATATATATATATATATGTGTGTGTGTGTGTGTGTGTGTGTGCTGTTTAGCAGCACGTGAGCAGATGAGATTCTGCTGAAACGTTGCTACAACTTTAACAGAACTACAATGACGTGGGATAATACCCGAAGGAAGCCAAACAGCACACATGTAAGTACCCGCGAAAACCTAAGAAAATAAATATATATATATATATATATATATATATATATATATATATATATATA
>BLBF01000055.1:19945223-19971828 GCA_015471245.1 Laticauda colubrina | reverse complement strand
TATATATATATATATATATATATATATATATATATATATATATATATCCGCCTACTTGCTCACAGCAACTTTAAGTGGCAGGTCTTGGCATGTTCAGGTCTTTTCCCATGTAAGTTTGAGAGCATTTGGGCAATGTTTCGACGAGGTCCCACTCACCATCTGCAGTCTGGTGCTTTCGGCTTTGTGCTTGTGCAAACAAAGCGTGATCAGAGCTGCCGTCTCCTTATATATACTGGTGGGGAGGTTGGCTGTGTTGTCATTTCTTGATTGGTTGATGGAATTGATATTTGCAGATTGGCTGACTTTTTCGTAAGAACGTGTGTGGCTGAGGTATTGGCTGTGTGTCTATCAGCCTCCTGTGTTGTAACAACCTGGGTGTGAAATGATCTTCTGAGTTCTATTGTTTTGACATCCTGAGTCTCGTACTATAATCTCCTGGGTCGTTGGCTGTGTTGCAACATCCTGAGTTTTTGTGGTGTAACCTCCTGAGGTCTGTGATGTGATATCCTGTTATGTGATATCATCACCCAGGTCATTACAACACAGGAGGCTGATAGACACACAGGCAATACGTCATCCACACATTTTCTTATGAAAATATATATATACTGTATATATAATATTTTAAGCCATTCAGTTGCATCTAAACAGGGGGAACCTTGTGCATGTGTACTCAAAAGCAAGTGGGAATTGTTTTCCATGAGATATATTTGGGGATGTGAACTAAAGGGGTTTACTATGGCTGATTTGCACAATTTGCTCAACAAGGCTAAAGTAATGTAGTTTGTACTTCAGCCTGCTGTAAGAATCCACCCATTATCTTGGCACACAAGCTATTGCATTAAACCATAATGTCATTTATTTGGTCAAGCATCGTAGGTATGTTTTATTACCACAGGATTAGTTTAACTACATTGTGTGAATTCAGCCCATAGATCTTGTTGAATTTAATGAAACAAATTACAAGGTAGTCCAATATATATCAAAGCTTTTCAAGAGCCATTCAGCTCTCAAAGGTTTATTTCTGGGGAACAAGATTGGAATTTTAATCATGGCTGAGGCCCTTTTGCTTGAGAGAATTACAAGCAATTCAGTCAGCTTGCATTCTAGTTAGACCACTATTATGAAAACATGCTTACTTCACTGGTGGGTCATTTGGAGGTGGGGACCTGCAAAGGCAGATGAAATGGAGTAAAGTTGACCCATTGAATCAACATCTGGCCATGGCCTGAATTGTCTTGAAATTGGAGACAGGAGATTCTATTTTTTATTTATTTTTTATTTTATACATATATTTATTTTTCAAGTGATTATAAGATAACAGGTATAAGTATACACATAGTTATGAACACATGAAATGGATATATATAAGAAAAAAAAACAGTAGGACAGGGACGGTAGGCACGTTGGTGCACTTATGCTCTCCCCCTACAGACCTCTTAGGAAAAGGGTGAGGTCAATAGTAGACAGTGTAAGGTTAAAGTTTTTTGGGTTTGGGGAGGAAACCACAGAGTCAGGTAGAGTATTTCAGACACTGACCCCTCTGTTGCTGAAGTTGTATTTCCTGAAATCAAGTTTGGTACGGCTAATCTTGAGTTTGTATCTATTGTGTGCTCTTGTATTGTTGTGGTTGAAACTGAAGTAGTCATTGACAGGTAGAACATTGCAATATATAATTTTATGTACCATACTTCGATTGGACTGAAGGCGGCATAGTTCTAGGTTGTCTAGATCTAAAATTTCAAGTCTGGTGGCATAAGGTATTCTCTTTTGTCTTAAAAGAAAACCTATTTTAAGATTTTCATTCATTTTGGAGCTTTCCACTACCATAAGGCAGGGGTGAGATGCTACCAGTTCGGACCAGTTTGGGCATATCGGTAGCTCCAAAGAGCAGCTGTCATAGAACTCTGAGGATCTTCAGTTGGGACCTCCCACATGCTCATGCTCCTAGGTCTATTTTATCTTCTCAGCTGTTCGGCCCGGCAGAGCTGATTGCCTGGCTAATCAGCTGAGAGGTGCAGGGGTTTTACTTTAGTAAAGGACAGGCACATGCAGCGCTCGTTTGATGAGCACACACACACAATCATCAAACCGGTTGTTATGCCGGTAGCATTCCATCCCTTGCAGAAAACTCTGCTCCTGTTTCCTAACAATTGTAGTTGGTAGGTAATATCAGGGACCAGTAGTTCTGCTTATTGCTCCCTGGATGGGTATAAAGCAGACAGAGCAACTCCACAAAGCATCCATACAAAGTCTTTTTAATTGGTTCATCAGGCATCCTTATCAATTCACAGTTATGATGAGGTTCTTCTTAATGTCCAATCCTTTGTATATCTGCATTATGGTGCAGAAAGATCATAAACTCTCATCCCCATGAAGATTGAAGTGGCTACATGGTAATGGATTCAGGCAAGAGTGAGGAAGCCTCCCCCAACCCAACAAGGGTCAATTCAGTAACCAATCAGGTTTACAGATGTGACCACATGACATGTACTACATTTCCCAGGATAGCTCAACTACATTTTCCATGAAAATGCCAGCGGCAGAGAGGCAGCCATCAAAGCTGCTGAAGTTGGGACAGCTCCAAATGGAAGAGGCTGAAAGAGAAAGTGTGTCGGTTTGGTGAGAATTGTTCTTTTAGAAATACTAGATTGTTGATATGAAGGCCCTGTCACACTGCCCAACGGATGCAAAACGGACACAACGGACGAGAAAAATGTTCCATCCGTTGTTATCCGCTCTCAGAAGGGGCAAAAATTTGCATAACCGGAGCAGATAACACGGAGAGGGGGAGGATGCAGGGCGGATGGAAAGCAGATGCGGAACGGAAGCCCAGCGGATGGAAGCGGATGGGAGCGGATGGGACATCCGCTAGGCTTCCGGGGGACCTCAGCAAAGCGGATGCAGAATGGATACAGCAGATGCAGAGCGGATGCACAGCGGATGAAGCGGATGCAGAGCGGATGCACAGCAGATGCACAGCGGAAGTCTAGCGGATGCTGAGCGTTTATTGCACATGCAGGGAGTATGCATTGCGTCAGCCCCGTGGATATAACGGAAGCAGCTCGGAAGCAGGTCACCATTCAGAGGAAAGACCTGCTTCCAGACACATCAACTGCCTTGCCTGTCCTGCCTACATGTCTGCCTGCAAGCCTTGCTGCCAGTCTTGCTGCCAGGCTCCCTTCCAGCCTTGCTGTCTGTCTGCCTGCCAGTCTTGCTGCCAGCCTCCCTGCCAGCCTTGCTGTCTGCCTGCCTGCCAGCCTTGTTGCCAGCCAGTCTGCCTGCCAGCCTTGGTGCCTGCCTGCCTGCCAACCTTGGTTCATGCCTGCCTGCCAGCCTTCCTGCCAGCCTTGGTGCATGCCTGCCTGCCAGCTTGCCTGCCAGCCTGCCAGCCTGCTTGCCAGCCTTGGTGCCTGCCTCCCTGCCAGCCTGCCTGCCAGCCTTGGTGCCTGCCTCCCTGCCAGCCTGCCTGCCAGCCTCCCTGCCAGCCTCCCTGCCTGCCTTGGTGCCAGCCTCACTGCCAGCCTTCCTGCCAGCCTTGGTTCCTGCCAGCCTCCCTGCCAGCCAACAACCCCACAACCATGCGGAAGCACAGCAAGCCTCAGCCATCTGCTGCCAGCCCTTGCAAGAGGGACAGGGCTACCATCCTGCCCCCTGGCCCTCACTCTGGTTCTGCTGGGGCTTGTGCAGCACGGGCTCGCTCTTCTGGGGCTGGGGCTTCTGCTGCTTCTGCTTTTGGAGGAGCTGATGACAAGCACTCCAGCACCAGCCACCTCCACAGCACCTGGACTCTTCACCCCTGAGACTGAGCGACCAAGAGGAGTGCCAAAGACTCATTTTTGTTTTATAGCTTCTTGTTAGTAAAGTCTATTTTTGATTCATACACTTGCTTCGTTTCTTTTTTTAAATAAAGTCTTGGTGGAAACCTTTAGAAATGGTTTAAGCCTGTGCATGCATGTGGGATGAGTTAAGATAGCAGTGGGATGGGCAGGGATACCTTTGGGATGGGTAATAGCTGTGGGATAGATAAACCTCCAGTGCAAGCATAGTGGGACTGTATGGTCCACCCTTCCAGATGCCACACCTTTGGCCCTTTATTATCAATAACAATGTAAGCATTGATCCACACATTTCAACATAAACACAACTCTTTATTAAATGCCCTGTTCATTGTAGGCCCACCCAACATACATGGCCCAATCTCATCAGTGTGATGAGACAGGCTGAAGGAAGCATCCATTAATCATCTACCATCTTGTCTTGCCACTCCAGTGCTCCAGCTGGGGAGTTTCACCATTGTCTCAGAAGGTTGCGCTGCTTCTTCCCTTCACGTGAGGCTCTGTTGGGGCCTTGCACATCCTCAGTGTCTATCAGGTTTCGCCCTTGCCTCCATTCCCCAGGCTCCATGTCCCCATTGCCTTGTTGGTGGTCCACGAGCCTGTTCTGCAAGACTGGGTAGCGGGTGCGCATGAGATTGTGCAGGATGCAGCAAGCTTCCATGATCCTCCTCACAGTGTCTGGGTGATGCTGCATGGTGGTGAGAAGTACCTGGAACCTGTTGGCCAGGATGCCAAAGGTGTTCTCCACCACCCGTCTTGCCCTGGACAGCCTGTAGTTGAAGATCCTCTCTTCACGGGTGAGGTATTTGGAGGTGTAGGGCTTCATGAGGTAGGTTGTGAGGGAGAAGGCATCATCACCCACAATGAAGTAGGGCACATCTTGTGTGTCGTTGGGCAGGGGTTCTGGATCTGGGAAGCCCATGATGAGGTTGTGTTCCAGCTCCTCCTTGAGGTGACTGGAGTTGTATACCTGGGCATCTGAAGCTGACCCGTTGCCTGAAGCACTGATGTACATGAACTTGTAGTCAGCATTGACCATGGCGAAGAGGATGATGCTGAAGAAGCCCTTGTAATTGAAATAAGTGGACCCCGACTTGGCTGGAGCTTTGCAGGCCACGTGCCCGTCATCTATGGCTCCAACGGTGTGGGGAAAGTTCCACTTCTGATACCACTTCTCTGCAAATTTCTTCCAGCCTTCTTCAGTGGAGGGGTACTGGAGGAGCTCCTCCTTGTATTCTTCGATGATGGCCTGCACCACTTCTCTGACCACAATGCTGATGGTGTTGGGTGGCACCCTCCAGCTGTACTGCATGCTCCTGTAGGTGGTCCCTGAGGCCAGGTGGCGCAGAGTCAGTGCCACCTTGATCCCAGGTTCCAGGCTGGGCCAGAAGTTGGTGTTTGCCTTGGTCAACCTTGGTGTCAGCCGCTGCACAATTTCGTCAAACGTGGCTGGAGACATCCTCATGAAGTTCTGGAATGCACGAGTGTCTTCGTTCCTGAGCTGTACCATCAGCTTGTTGTACAGTCCATCCTCTGCTCTTCTGGCGAACCATCTTCGGACCCAGACGCTTCTTGGCTGCCCCTTTTTCTTCCTGTAGTAGAGTTCACAGAGCCTGTAGATGGCTTCGCACTGTTGCAGAAGGATGGTGGCTGCCAAAAGGACTGTGTTATGATCCACGGTGGACATGACTGGATGCTGTGGAAGAGCAAGAGTCAGATGAAGGCTGCAGAGGTCTGCAGCAGGGCTGCTGGTCTGAAAGTGAGATCCAGATGTGTTGCTCCCCCTTTTTATAGGCAGTATAGGTGTCCCTTTGCATCCTCTAGGCATCCTCTAGGCATCCTTTTTTTTTTTAAAAGAATTTTATTAATTTTCTACAAACACACATGACATACAAAACATTAAAAACATCTGCTCTCATATATACTTCCGGTGTGTCGGTTGGTTCATCAGTTTTGTGCATTCATTTTGTAGTCTCAGTTCCAGTTATATTGCATAACAATTCATATTGTCAATCCATATCCTAATATTACTAAAAAAAAGAAAAAAAATTTTTGACTATACTTTTAATCATTCATGCTTTGTGAGATAACAATACTTTAAACAGTTTATTCTATAACAAATCATATAATCATAACAAATCAATCCTAAAAACCCTTTATAGATATAGTATTAATGTTCTATTATCGTATTTTATCATCTAGCCATTGATAAAAAAGATCCCAAATTTCATAAAATTGTTTATCTTCTTGCTCTCTAATTTCAAATATCAATCTACTCATCTCAGCACATTCCAATATTTTCTTAATAATTTCTTCCTGTAATGGTATTTTCTCATTCTTCCAATTTTTAGCAAATACAATCCTAGCCACTGTTAATACATTTACAATCAAATATTTCAAGTCTTTATTATATGTATCAGGTAAAATTCCCAATAAAAAGATCTCTGGTTTCAAGTCTATGTGTTTCTTTGTCATTTTTTCCAACCACATGTGAATTTTAGTCCAATATTTTCTGGCATCCTCACAAGTCCACCACATATAATAGTATGAGCCAGGTATCTGATGACATTTCCAACATTTTTCAGATTTGTTCTTGAACATTCTTGCTATTCTTGTCGGGGGGAAGTGCCACCTGTAAAACATCTTATACAAGTTTTCTTTATATGCTATTGACATTGTCATTTTATAGTTTTGAGACCACAATTTTTGCCATTTCTCTAAATCAATCCCATATCCAAAATTCTTCCCCCAAGCAATCATAGTTTCTTTAACTTGTTCTTCCTCTAACTTAATTCCCAATAAATAACCATATAATTTTTTAATCACTTTCTCATCAGTACCCATCAATATCTTATCTAAATCAGTCTGTTTATCATAGAATCCTTCCGTTTTAAAATCTTCATCATATCTTGAGTGTATTTGCGCATATGAAAACCAATTCATCCTTATACCTTGTTCCTCTAAGTTTTGGATCGATTTAAGTCCACCCTTTTCATCCAACAATTCCCCATATCTGTTTGTTCCTTTTTATAGATCATAGGATAGGAAAATGCTTCAATAGTCGATAACCAAACTGGAATTTTCAAATAACATTGTTTTTTTATCTTCTCCCAATTTAACCACAAAGACTCCCGTATATAATGTCTTCTGAAATACCCCTGTGTTTTAGTTCCCTTGTACCATAAAAAAGCATGCCAGCCCAACAGTAAATCATGTCCTTCTAATGTCAACAATCTATGCTTTCTTAATGTTATCCATTCTTTGACCCACATCAAACTTGTAGCTTGATAATACAGTTCCCAATTAGGCAGGCCAAAACCTCCTCTAATTCTAGCATCTTGCAAAAGCTTTAACTTTATTCTCGCTCTTTTATCTTGCCATATAAACTTCAACATAATTTTATTTAAATCTTCAAAATATTCTTTTCCAAGTCTAATTGGTATTGTTTGAAAGAGAAATAAAATTCTGGGTAAAATATTCATCTTAATTGTTGAAATTCTCCCTATTAATGACAATTGCAAGTTTTCCCATTTCTTCAAGTCTGTAATTATCTGTTGTTTGAGTTTAATATAATTATTCTCTTTTAATGTGCTACATCTTGCTGTCAAATATATCCCCAGATACTTAACCTTATTTGTAACTTGGATTTTCAAAAGATCTGTCAGTTCTTCTCTTTGTCTCAGTAACATGTTTTTTGTCAGAATCTTTGTTTTATCTTTATTTATTTTCAAGCCAGCCATCTCACCATATGTCTCTATCTTTTCCAATAACTTTAAAGCGGTTTCTAATGGGTCTTCCAGAATAAAAGCTAAATCGTCAGCAAAAGCTTGTAGTTTGAATTCTTCTTTTTTAATTTTCATTCCTTTTATACTTTTGTCATCCCTAATATTTCTATTCAACACTTCCAAAGTCAATACGAATAACAAAGGAGATAAGGGACACCCTTGTCTTGTGCCTTTTCTTATATTAATAAGATCTGTAAATTCTCCCTCCATCATTACCTTTGCTGTCTGTTTATGATATATGGCTTCTATTGCTTGAATAAATTTTCTGGCAAAACCCATCTGTTCCAATAGTAATAACATAAATCTCCAGTTCACGTTGTCAAATGCCTTTTGAGCATCTAGGAATATCAAAGCCATTTGCTTCTCAGGATGAGCCTCATAATATTCCAAAGTATCCAAGATTACTCTCATATTGTCTCTAATTTGTCTCTTTGGTAGAAATCCATTTTGATCTGGGTGAATAAAATTATTTAAATATTTTTTCAGTCTTTCTGCTAAAATTGAAGCAAAGATTTTATAATCTGCATTCAATAAGGAAATAGGTCTATAATTCTTAATTTGCAACGGGTCAGCCTCTTCTTTTAGAATAAGTGTAATATAAGCCTCTGACCATGTTTTGGGTGTCATCTTCTTTAACATAACTTCATTCATAACTTCTAACAATGGGATGTTCAATGATTCTTGAAATTTTTTATAGAATTCTGCCGGAAGCCCATCTGGACCTGGTGCTTTCCCATTATTTTGTCTCTTAAATGCTTCATTTAATTCCATCATTGTTATATCACTTTCTAACATTTCTTCAGTCTCTTTAGGTATCTTCGGTAAGTTAACATTCTGTAAATACTGTTTAATTTTTTCCTCATCAATATTCTCTTGTTTATATAGTTGCCCATAGAAATCTCGAATAATTTCCTTTTTCTCCTTATTACCACAACAAACTTGGCCTTGATCATCTATTAGTTTCAATATTTTTCTTGATTCCTTCTCCTTTCTCAGTTTATATGCTAGCCATCTACCTGGTTTATTTGCATCTTCAAAATAATTCTGTTTAGAATTTCTAATTTTCTGTGCCAGTTCTTCTTTCTCTATTAATTCCATTTTATGCTTAATTACATCCAGTTTCAATTTAATACCTTTTTTCTGTGGCATTTTCTGTAGTTCTTTTTCAAGTCTTTTATATTCATCTTCCAAGGTCTTGCAGGCTTGTCTTTTCCTAATATTCTTTTTTCTTGTATAATCTATTATCAAACCTCTAGCATATGCCTTCATTGTATCCCAAACATTCTGTATTGAAGTATCTTCTTTTTTATTTTCTTTAAAGAAAAAAACCAATTCCTTCTCCATCCATTGTATAAAGTCTTTCTCCTTTAAAATAGTATTGTTTAATGTCCATCTCGATCTTTTTTTTTGTCCCTTCCATTTAATTGTCATTGGACTATGGTCTGCCCAAGTACTTATTTCAATACTTGTTTCTTGACTAATGGATATTAATTCTGATGAGATCCAAATCATATCTAATCTGGACCATGATAAATGTTTATTTGAGTAAAAAGTATATTGTTTAGCTTTGACATTTCTTTCTCTCCAAATATCTTTTAAGGTTTATTCATCTGTCATTTTAAAAAAAGATTTAGGGAGAACCTTTCTATTTTGTTTTGTTGTTGTTGTTATATAGTCCAATTTATTGTCCACAATTCCATTAAAGTCTCCGATCATAATAATATTAACATAGTCCAGTCTAATTATTTCCATATGTAGTTTTTTATAAAACTCTTCTTGTTTATCATTCAGAGCATAAATTGCAATCAGGAGTATTTTTCTATTATTGTCCATTATTTCCACCATTAATACTCTTCCGTCTTCATCCGTGTAAATCAGTTTTGCTGGGATATCCTCTTTAATGTAGAGAACCACTCCCCTTTTCTTACATTGAATCAAAGAAGTAAATATTTTCCCTAATTTTGGCTGTACTAACAATTGCTCATGTTGTTTTTTAATATGAACTTCTTGTAAGCAAATTATATCAAATTTTAATTTCTCTAATTTATGAAAAGTTTTCCTTCTTTCAACAGCTGAGTTAAGTCCATTTATATTCATTGTAATCAGTTTTTTTTCTTCCATGATTATGCTTTATATTTAGGTCTAACAGCTCTCGTAGCTCTCACTTCACGTTGTTCTTTACTGTCTACCTGTCCACCTACAACTCCTTTCTCTTTTTCAATCTCCAGTTGTTCCTCCTGAAACTCAATTAATGAGACATCTTTCTCTGCCTCCTCTCTTCTTCTTCCAAAAAATTCTGCATAGAAAAGTTCTGCTTTTTCAATCGAATCAATTCTATGTCTCTGCTCTTGCCACGTAAAGATTAGTCCTTCTGGTATCAGCCATCTATAGTTCACTTCATTTTCCAGTAGCATTTTGGTCAGAAATCAGTATTCTCTTCTCATCTCTCTCCTCTTCTAGGTATTTGTTTTAAAACCACAATCTCTTTGCCTTTATATTTCAATGTTTTCTCTCTTACCACTTGTAATATTTGTGTTTTGATGGATTTTTTGGTAAATCTAATATGGACTTCCTTTGGTAATTTATTTCTCATCGCATATCTTGTATAAACTCGATATACTTCATCTACCCCATCCATCATCTTTTCCTCTGTAATTTCCAGAACATCTGCCAACATTTCTATCATTATCGCCACCAAATTTTCTCCTTTTTCCTCTTCTATATTTTGGAATCTAAGATAAAATTCTGACCTTTCCATCTCCCACCTCAACATCCCATTTTTTTCTTGTTCTACCACTGTTAATCTAGTGTCAATATTTCCAATCTTCTCCTCTCTTTGTTTTCCTTCTTCCTCAATTTTTTGGAATCTCTCCTCATACATCCCCATCATTTGTTTAATATTTTCCACTTTTTCATCAGTCTTCTCTATTCTTTGTTCAATAGCATCTATTTTTATCTTAATATCTTGGATTCCTTGCATAATCATCTGTAAATTTACTTTTTCTTGTTCTTTATCTTGCTTCAACATTGTCTGAATTAAATGTTGTCCTTCAGATGGTGGGGAAGCAGAGGTAGAAGCAGAAATGCCGAATGATTTTGGTTTCCTGCTCATTTTAATGCTTCCAAAGCTTCAGATTCTCTTTGACTTTCAATCCAGCTGATAAAGTAGCCAATTATAGTCCAAAAAATAAATAAATAAATAAATAAATCCAATAATAAAAAGCCCAAAACCAAAAAAAAAAAAAAAGGAAAAAAGGAAAAAGGAAGGTCTTCAGGTTCTTCTAGACCCTAGTCCAATTGAAATAATCCACCATAAAAAAGAAAAAATAGAAGAAAAAGAAAAAAAAATAATCAAAAAAGAAAAACAAAGTGATCCAAAAACATAAATGGAAGAAGCAAAAAAGCAAAGAAAAAAAGAAAGAGTTCTGAGGCTTTCCCTTTAAAATAAAAAGCAAAATACTAGAGTTAAAATTTACAAAAAGGCTGGCGAGTAGGAATTTCACAAGTATATATATATATATATATATATATATATGCACTGCACACTGCACTTTATTTCTTTATCCAAGGCTCTTATTATGACTCTCTTCTCCAGCAGCTTCAAAGCCAAGCCTCAAATGTTGAAATATTGATAAGAGTCCAGGAAAGCACCTGCAATAATATTTTACTGTGTTCTCCCTCTATCTTATCACATTAAAATGTCCTTGAAAAGGAGTGCTTATACATTTTTCTCCCCAGTTCAAATAAAATATTTTCAAGCCTCTAGTTGGCAGTGTTGCAACATCTCATAATACTCTTCCCCCCCCCCCAGCCAGAAGAAAAAATATTTATAAAAAACTCAAACAAGAAGAAAAAAAAAAGATAACCAAAGGGAGCCTCTAACCTAAAGAAAATTAAAAAAATCAAAAGAAGCATAAAATATATATATAAGAGAAAATTCAATCCGGTTACCTACAAAGTCACATTAAAGTCCTCAGGAAAAAAAAAAAATAAGGAAAGAATCCAAGCCTCAATTTGACATCACTTAAAAAACGCCGCTCAACCAGTTCCAGTCAAACAAAAATAAAGTCACAAATTTCTTCTTTGTTCAGGATGTCCTTTCAAGTCTCAACCAATTTACAATACAAAAGAAGTTTCTCACCCAACCGACACACACTCACTCCAGCCACTTTCTTTCCGGAGCTGTCCCGACTTCAGCAGCTTTGGAGGCTGCCTTTCTGCTGCCAGCAAATGGGCTTCTCCCGGATCAAACCAGAGATTTTGCGATATCTCTGGGATCCTGGGACAGTGCCCTTCACAATCCCCGTCTCTACGGGACGGTTTAGGTCCGTTAGGACCGACCAGGGGTGAAAATATCAGCTGCGATCTCAGAGCCCCGAGATCGCAGCTGTAACACCGAGACGAAGCTCCGCCTTTTCCCCTCTAGGCATCCTCTAGACATCCTTAATATCCGAGATAGATCCCCTCTGCGGACGTTTTTTCCATTTTACATGCTTTGTTTCCATGCTGCATCCACTAGACATCCGTTCTGCATCCATTCTGCATCCGTTCCGCTTCCTCCCTGCGTCCGAGCGGATGCAAGTTGCGCGGATGCGCAGTGGATGCCTAGCGGATATAGCGGATGCGTAACGGATGCAGAATGGATGCATAGCGGATGCGTAGCAGATGCAGAATGGACGAATTGGATACATTTTCCGCACAAAAGTTTTGAGCAGCTCAAAACTTTCTGAGCGGATGAAACGTCCATAAACGGATGCTGGATGGATAGAGAGGAAGCAAAACGGAGGCAGTGAGTACATTGCGTTAACCAACGGATGGCAAGCTTTTTTGTCCATTTTACATCCTCTTTGCATCCATTGGTGCAGTGTGACAGGGGCTTTAGAACGACATGATTTGTTGTTGGGTTGGCATGCCTTTTTATGGTATAAGGCAACTAAAATACAGGGTTATTTTAGAAGACATCATATACGGGAGTCTCTGTGGTTAAATTGGGAGAAGATTAAAAGACAAAGTTATTTGAAAATTCCAGTCTGGTTATCGACTGTTGAAGCATTTTCTTACCCTATAACATATAAGAAGGAACAAACAGATATGGGGAAATTTTGAATGAAAAGGGTGAACTTAAATCTATGCAAAAACTAGAGGAACAAGGTATAAAAATGAATTGGTTTTCTTATGCGCAAATACATTCAAGATATGAAAAAGATTTTTAAACAGAAGGTTTCTTTAATAAATTGACTGATTTAGATAAGATTTTGACAGGTACTGATGAAAAGGTGATTAAAAAACTGTATGGATATTTATTAGAAATTAAACTAGAAGAACAAGTTAAAGAAACAATGATTGCTTGGGGGAAGAATTTTGGATATGGAATTGATCAAGAGAAATGGCAAAAATTGTGATCTCAAAATTATAAAATGACAATGTCAACAGCATTTAAAGAAAATTTGTATAAGATGTTTTACAGGTGGCATTTCCCCCCTACAAGTATAGCAAGTATGTTCAAGAACAAATCCGAAAGATGTTGGAAATGTCAACAGATACCTGGTTCATATTACCATATGTGGTGGACTTGTGCAGATGCAAAAAAATATTGCACTAAAATCCACACATGGTTGGAAAAAATGACGAAAAGCTTATAGATTTAAAACCAGAGATATTTTTATTGGGCATTTTACCTGATACATACAGCAAAGATTTAAAATATTTGATTTTAAATGTATTAGCAGCAGCTAGGATTGTATTTGCTAAAAATTGGAAAAATTGTCTTTTACAAAAGGTTACGCCAATATTGAATAACCATTGTCACAAGTTATCCAGTTATCCATTCTGTCAAAGACTTCAGAGTACTCATATCTAATGACCTAAGCACCAGAAGTCACGGTAACAGCATTGCCAAAAAGACATTAAGAGTTGTAAATCTCATCTTATGAAGCTTCTCCTTTGGAAATATTGAATTGCTAACTGGGGCATACAAAGCCTTTGCCAGACCAATACTTGAATACAGCTCATCTGCCTGGAATCCACACTATATATCAGACATTAATACAATTCACCGAGTCCAGAAATATTACACGAGAAGAGTACTACACTCCTCTGCTCGCAACAGAATACACTATATCACCAGGCTTGAGATTTTGGGCTTGGACAATCTTGAACTTTACCTCCTACAGTTGGCCGTAAGCGTAGTACACAAAATTATCTGCTACAATGTCCTACCAATTAATGACTACTTCAGCTTCAACCACAACAATACAAGACCACACAACAGATACAAACTCAGTGTTAACCATTCCAAATTTGATTGCAGAAAGTACGACTTCAACAACATTCAATTCCTGGAATGCATGACCTGTCTCTGTAGTTACATCTGCAAACCCCCACTCCTTTAACCTCAAACTATCCACTATTGACCTCATCCCATTCCTAAGAGGTCTGTAAGAGGTGTGCATAAGTGCACCACCATGCCTCCTGTCCCTGTTCTATTATCCCCATTTAATTGTACCTATTTTCTGTATTCTTACTCATGTTTATACTTATACCTATTATTTTGAAAGTGATTGACAAATCAAATAAATAAATATAAATAAATAAATAATGAATAGTCATTGTACCAAGTCATCCAGGAGCTCAGAACAAGTAGTCACTTGGTTGAAGGAGATATATCTGATATTGTAAATATTTATGAATCCAAAGATGTGGCAGAGTATAGTTCAGAGTCACAGAAGGAAGGGGGAGTCTTTCCCAAGGAAGAGTCAAGATAGCTTGGAATCTTTTGTATGCAGCAAAAAGGCAAAGGAGGACTCCCTAACAATTCACAGGGTATATCTAATAGTTATGCAAAAAAAGTGCTTTCGTCTGGCAAGATTCTGTCAACTGGTAAATACAATAGAATCTGAAGTTACTCATGTCATTCCTGGTTCTTTGATCTGGTAACATTCTTAATATCCAAAAAGCAATTAAGAAACAATTTCCAAAAGTGGTTAGAAAAGGAAGCTGGGGTCCTTAAAGGCTCCAATTATGGATTGGGGGAATGCATGCACACCAGAAACAAGAAGACCAGGTAGCCGGTGCATGCATGCCTGGTCTTTCGGTTTCTGGCATGCATGTATGCACAAAGACCAGCTGGCTGGTGCTCATGCACACACTGGAACTGAGAAAAGCAACAAGTGATGGCTGGTGTACCCGGAGAGATGGCTCTGCATGCCACTTCTGGCATGTATTCCATAGTTCGCCATCATTGGTCTAGGGATCATAAAATGCCCAGGCCTGGTCCAGTGTCTATCATTCTCCATTCTTCTGTTACTTATTTGTATCTAAGTGTGAATGATGTGTCTGGAACTGATTCTCCAATCTCTGGCTTCTTAATTCTTTTTGCAGCTTTGCGTTTTTCTCATAAATGGCAAACAAGCCTAATTTGCTGTAATTGCTGTTCCACTTTGGAGTGCATTTATTCTGGACAGAGTGCAAAACATAATGAAATCCATCCAATGGACCTGATTTTCAGCCCCACTTTCCTTTTCTCACAAAGAAGTGAAAATTGGAGGTTCTTTACAACAATGTAACAATATTGCCTCTTTGTGTAATACTTAATATGCATTCACTCGTGAGAATGACAGATAATTTATGACAACCTGATCACCAAAGTTGAAAAATAGTTTAGGTATATTGCTGCTTTTATGAGCTTTCTGAAACTTTTCTGGTTTTCTTTAGCCAGTATTCACTGACAATAAAATGCAGAGCAGGTCTGGAAGTTTAAAAATGAGAGTCAGTATAAAAATTTTTGGAGATTAGTAGTAAAAGACAAGAAAGTAACAAACAAGTGTGATTTATAGTATTTATTAGTTTAAATTTATAGCTAAGAAATCCTAGGTAGAAGTACTTAAAAAAGGGATCCTTGTTCAGTGGAATTTGAATTTATATAATAGCCCAGGGCTAATGTCTCTGGGCTGCAAACTTCCAGATGACCATTAGATATCAGCAAAGTTCTCTCTCTTACCTGCTGTCTTGGCAGATTATCCTTTTTGTGCCATAGATCCCTTTGCAAGTGTGGTGAAATTTTCCCAGAAATAAATGTACACAACACACACACATATACACACACACAAAAGAAACTGATTATGCTCAAATACAGTTATCAAAATAGTTTAAAAATAAATATGATAATATATATTCATTAATCCAGTAAAACAAGACTGTCAATAAATTTGAAAGATAGGAAAGTTCAGTAAAAGAGGCAAAGAAGGAAGTCAGACTTAATGAAGAGAAAACACACTGATCCTAGGTTTCTACAATTGTAGATTTAATAGCTTGTATGGATATTCAGATACAAAGGGACCCATAAAGTCCAAAATCTATTGGTTATTATTGACTGTATGTTTTCAATAAAAAAGATACTTCATACAACAAACACTAATCTCTTTTTACTCTTCCCAAATATTGTTGGAGTTTAATGGGCATAAATTACTTATTGCTTATATTCCTGGTTGAATGAAAAGCAAAGCCTTAAGGGCCTGTCACATTGGCCGACGGATGCAAAACATATGCAAAAAGGACACAGCGGACGAGAAAATGTTCCATCAGTTGTTATCCGCTCTCAAAAGTGCCCCAAATTTGCATAACCAGAGCGGACAACAACGGAAAGGAACGGACGGGAGGAGGACGTAGCCAGGATGGAAAGCGGATGCTCCACGGAACCCTAGTGGATGGAAGTGGATGGAAGCGGATGACACATCCGCAGGGCTTCCGGGGGAGCACAGCAAAGCGGATGTGCAGCAGAAAGAGCGGATGCAGAGCGGAAGCCTAGCGGATGCCTAGCGGATGCCTAGCAGATGCAAAGCATTCACTGCGCACGTGGGGAGGATGCATTGCGTCAGCCCCGCGGATATAAAGGGAAGCAGCTCGCAAGCAGGTCACCATTCAGAGGAAAGGACCTGCTGCCAGACAGAGCTCCAGCCAGCCAATCAACAACCATGGGGAAGAAGAGGAAGCCTGTGGCATCTGCTGCCAGCCCTGGCAAGAGGAACAGGGCCACCATCCCACCCCCTGGCCCTGACTCTGCTTCTGCTGGGGCTTCTGCTGCTCGGGCTGACTCTTCTGGTGCTGAAGCTTCTGCTGGTGCTGCTCCTGGTGCTGGGGCTTCTGCGGGGGCTTACTTTGCTGGCGCTGCTCCTGGTGCTGGTGCTTCTGCTGGTGCTTACTCTGCTGGCACTGCTCCATGTGCTGAGGCTTCTGCTGGTGCTTACTCTGCTGGCGCTGCTCCTGGTGCTGGGGCTTCTGCTGGGGCTTACTCTGCTGGTGCTACTCCTGGTCCTGCTGGTCCTGCTGGTCCTGCTGGTGCTCCTGGTGCTCCTGGTGCTCCTGGTTCTGCTGGTGCTGCTGGTGCTGCTGGTGCTGCTGGTGCTGCTGGTGCTCCTGGTCCCGCTGGTGCTGCTGGTGCTTTCTCTGCTGCTGCTGATCCTGGTCCTGCTGGTGCTGCTGGTGCTGCTGGTGCTGCTGCTCCTGCTTTTGCTTCTACTGTTGTTGTTGCTGGTGGTGGTGGTGGTGGTGTGGTGGAGCAGCCCCTACAACCTCGAAGCCCCTCTGATGAGGGCCCAGATGGCCCTGCCAGAGGGAGGAAGAGGCATACACGTGAATGAGAATGGGAGAGGAGGCAATACTCCATCAAAGAGGAACATGAGGATGAGGTGCTGGAATGGCTGTGGGAGAATGAGTATCTTTGGCGGAAGGGACACAGGCTCTGAGACACCAAAAAGAAGCAGGCTGCTTGGAGAGAGAAGGTGGAGAGTCTGGGCTACACTTCGGAGGTGCTCCTCGGGTGGTGGAAGCACATGCACACCTGGTCCGGGAAGCCGCACCTCAAGAAATCTGGCCAGGCCGCGGTCTAGCTGAGGGACAAAGAGAACTACGTCATGGCCAAGTGCAGCTTCTTGGAGGGTGAGATCCGCCACTGAGGAGCAGCCCCTCTGACAACCCTCTCTCTTAGGCAGCCTGCAGAGAGCCAGTCCTCTTCTGGCCAAGAGTCAGCTCCTGTGTCCAGGCAGGTATCTGTGGAGTGTGCCAGGACGGAGACTCCCCAACAGCTGTACTCCCCATGGTGGAACATGTGGAGGACCCACTGATGCAGTGGGAGCAAGGAGAGGGCACTTCCACCAGAGACCAACCCACATCCACCCCCAGAAAGCAGGCAGAGAGGCAGACCGGAAGGGCAGAGCCACACTGTCCTGCTGGAGATCAAGGACATCATCAGAAGCAGCATAGATCTCCTCTCTCAGCTGGAACACACCAACGTCCCATCGTCCAACCGCAAGCCCTTCCTCACCTACGTCAACCAGACCCTCATGAACATGTCCGAATCACAGTACCAAGTGATCAAGGACAGGATCATCGGTCTTCTTCACAACCCTCCAGGCCCAGCTGAACCTGCTCCCACCCAGTCCAGGTCTGATCCTCCACCCCAGGTGATGTCACAGCCCTTCCGAGGCTTTCCACAGGCCCTCACCTACCAAGGCTACGGCTACCAGGAGCTCCAGCAGCACAGGCAGCCCTTCCCAGTCCAGGCACAGGTACATCGAACACCACCAGTGCCACCGATGCAAACTGATGCCAATGATGCCATTGATGCCACTGATGCCAGCTACGCCACAGATGCCACCCACGCCACAGATGTCACCCACACCACAGATGCCACCAACGCCTCACCTCGCTCAGCTGTAGACCAGACATCCCCACTAAACTCCTCCTTCCTCCACCTCACAGCCAAGCCCGGCCTCAGAACATCTGTCATCGGTATTGAGGCTGACACCCCATGTCCTGGAGGAAGGGGCTCTCAACATCACAGGGCTGAGCCAGCTCTCTGAGAGCTTCCTTCACACACCATCCCCTGTTGTCCTCTTGGGGCCAGGCACCCCAATGGCACCTCAGACCAGCACTCCAGTAGCAGCCACCTCCACAGCACATGGACCCTTCACCCCTGAGACTATGGGCACACCTCAGAGTGACTGAGAAGAGTGCCAGAGACTGGGTGGCTACCTGTTGACTTTATCTTTGCTTAGGACACTTGGGTCATTTTGCTTTTACATCTTGTTATTAATAAAGATTATCTTTGCTTCACACACTTGCTTCATTTATTTTATTAAATAAAGTCTTGGTGAAAACTTTTAGAAATGGTTTAAGCCTTTGCATGCTTGTGAGATGGGTAAGGATAGCAGTGGGATGGGTAGGGATACCTGTGGGATGGGTAATAGCTGTGGGATGGGTTAGGATAGCAGTGGGATGGATAATAGCTGTGGGATGGGCAGGGATACCTTTGGGATGGGTAATAGCTGTGGGATGGGTTAGGATACCTCTGGGATGGGTAAGGATAGCAGTGGGATAGATAAGCCTCCAGTGCAAGTATAGTGGGACTGTATGGTCCACCCTCCCAGGTGCCACACCTTTGGCCCTTTATTATCAATAACAATGTAATCATTCATCCACACATTTCAACATAAACACAACTCTTTATTAAATGCCCTGTTCATTGTAGGGCCATTCAACATACATGGGCCAATCTCATCAGTGTGATGAGACAGGCTGAAGGAAGCATCCATTAAGCATCTACCATCCTGTCTTGCCACTCCTCTGCTCCAGATGGGGAGTTGCACCAGTGTTTCAGGAGGTTGTGCTGCTTCTTCCCTTCACGTGAAGCTCTGTTGGGGTCTTGCACATCCACAGTGTCTATCAGGTTTCACCCTTGCCTCCATTCCCCAGGCTCCATGTCCCCATTGCCTTGTTGGAGGTCCACAAGCCTGTTCTGCAATACTGAGTAGCGAGTGCGCATGAGATTGTGCAGAATGCAGCAAGCTTCCACGATCCTCCTCACGGTCTGTGGGTGATGCTGCATGGTGGTGAGAAGTACCTGGAACCTGTTGGCCAGGATGCCAAAGGCGTTCTCCACCACCCGCCTTGCCCTGGACAGCCTGTAGTTGAAGATCCTCTCTTCACGGGTGAGGCATCTGGAGGTGTAGGCTTCATGAGGTAGGTTCTGAGGGAGAAGGAGCCATCCCCCATGATGAAGTAGGGCACATCTTGTGTGTCGTTGGGCAGGGGGTCTGGATCTGGGAAGCCCATGATGAGGTTGCATTCCAGCCCCTCCTTGAGGTCACTGGTGTTGTATACCTGGGCATCTGAAGCTGACCCGTTGCCTGAAGCATCGATGTACATAAACTTGTAGTCAGCATCAACCATGGCAAAGAAGAAGATGCTGAAGAAGCCCTTGTAGTTGAAATAAGTGGACCCTGACTTGGCTGGAGCTTTGCAGGCCATGTGCTTGCCATCTATGGCTCCAATGGTGTGGGGGAAGTTCCACTTCTGATCCCACTGCTCTGCATATTTCTTCCAGCCTTCTTCAGTGGAGGGGCACTGGAGGAGCTCCTCCATGTATTCTTCGATGATGGCCTGCACCACTTCTCTGACTACAATGCTGATGGTGTTATGTGGCACCCTCCAGCCGTACTGCATGCTCCTGTACGTGGTCCCTGAGGCCAGGTGGTGCAGAGTCAGTGCCACCTTGAGCCCAGGGTCCAGGCTGGGATGGAAGTTGGTGCTCTGCTTGGTCAACCTGGATCTCAGCTGCTCCACAACTTCGTCAAACATGGCTGGCAGCATCCTCATGAAGTTCTGGAATGCATGAGGGTCTTCGTTCCTCAGCTCCACCATCAGCTTGTTATACAGTCCGTACTCTGCTCTTCTGGTGATCCATCTTTGGACCCAGACACTTCTTGGCTGCTTCCTTTTCTTCGCGTAGAACAGATGAAAGAGCCTGTAGATGGCTTCGCACTGTTGCAGAACAATGGTGGCTACCAAAAGGAGTGTGTTATGATCCATGGTGGAGATGACTGGATGCTGTGGAAGAGCAAGAGCCAAATGAAGGTTGAATAGGTCTGCACAGCAGGGCTGCTCGACTGAAAGTGAGATCCAGGTGAGTTCCCCCCCCCCTTTTTATAGGAAATATAGGTTTTCTGCTAGGTGTCCTTTTGCATCCTCTAGACATCCTGCAGACATCCTAAATATCCGAGATATGTCCCCTCTGCAAACGTTTTTTCCATTTTAATGCTTTGTATGTGAGCTGGATTAGCTTGCATCCTTTCTACGTCCGTGCTACTAATGCTTTGTGTCCGTTCCACGTCCGTTTTGCTTCCTCCCTGTGTCTGTTTTCTGCTGGAGTGGATTTGAGTTGCGCGGATGCGCAGCGGATGCCTAGCGGATATATCGGATGCATAACGGATGATGACGGATGTAGAATGGATGTTCCCCGTATGCATTGCAGATGTAGAAGGGATGCGTTGGATACATTTTCCACTCAAAAAGTTTTGTGCATCTCAAAACTTTTTGAGCAGATGAAATGTCAGTCGACACATGCTGGACGGATAGAGAGGATGAAAAACGGACGCAGTGAGTACAGAACAGAAGCATCGCGTTAACCAACGGATGGCAAGTGTTTCTCTCCATTTTACATCCTCTTTCCATCCATTGGTGCTGTGTGACAGGGGTTAAATATTGTTCCCCTGTGGACAAGGGCCATTGAAACTGCAACTGTTATATTACATCTCTATAAGTATTCACAGATTCATTGTTTATATATTATTGATTTGTATCCCACCTTTATTATTTTGACAAATAACTCCTAATAATCAACAAATAACAAAGACTGCAAACCTACCAAACATACTTTCCTACTACTACCTTTCCCCGACACAATAACAATCCTGTAAGAGGGTTTGGGCTGAGAGATAATGACTACTCAAGGTCACCCACTTCAACTCTCTAGAGCAGTGTTTCCCGAAATGGGTGGTACCACCCCTGGGGGGGTGGGATGCCTTATGGGGGCGCTGAGAGGAAAGGGGGCTGGCAGGGGGATGCTAAGAGTCGGCAGGGGAGCACTGGAGGTGAACGGCAGGGCACAATTCAGGGGTGAGAAGAAATCCCGCCGCTGCCGCATTCAAGGGAAGGTCCCACAGGATCACCACATTGACTTGCACGCTCTGGTGCAAGGAGCTCAATGGGGTGATCCTGGTGGCCTTGTCCCGAATGCAGTGTTCGGAAAGGAGAGCAAAGACAGAGTGGCTTTGCTCTCCATTTCAAAACATCCCACCGCCGCTGTGTTCAGGGCAATGGGGCCTCGCCCTGAAACCCAGAGTGGCTTTTCTCTCCTTTGGAAACATCCCACCACCACTGTGTTCGGGGAGGTGGGGCCTCACCCCAAATGCAGCATTGGGAAAGGAGAGCAAACCAGAGTGAGCAAAAATCCAGAGTGAGCAAAGAGCCAGGGTGGCTTTGCTCTCCTTTTGAAACATTCCACCACTGCAGCATTCGGAGCGAGGCCCTGCAGGTCCATCCCATTGAGCCACTTGCACTGGAGGCACCTTTCCAAGCAAGTCTGAACAGAGTGGTGTACAAAGTCAATGAGGTGAGCCTGAGAGAGCGAGAGAGGAAGAGAGAGAGAAAGAGAAAGAGAGAAGGAAGAAGAGAAAGAGAAAAGTGAAAGAAAGAAAAAGGGACAAAGAAAGAGGGGGAGATAGAAGGTAGGGACAAAAAGAAAAAGAAATAAAGAAGGAGGGAGGGAGGAGAAAGATATCTATTCTAGTCCAACCACCTGCTCCAGCAGGGTTAGAAGGGAGAAACTCCAAAAACAGGTCAAGTAGTTCTGGGGAAGCCAGTCATAAATTAGAACACTTGCTAATCAACCAGCCATTAAGTGAGGACCACTTGTATTTGGTTTGCCAGTCACCAAACCACACCCACCCAGTCACGTTACCAGCAAACCACACCCTCAAATTAGGCCATGCCCACAGAAATTTGAATCCTGCCCCTGGGTGGGGGGCATTGAGGATGAGTTTGTAGCACCAAGGGGGTGGTGGACTGAAAAAGTTTGGGAACCACTGTTCTAGAGCAATTATTCCCAACCTGTAATCTGCAGACCCCTGTGAGGCCACAATGTTGCCACAGGATGTCCGCAAAGGCTTGATGCAGTCTCGTGCTTTAAATCTTGAGTTAAGTTATAGCAATCTGTGGTCATGGCCCATGGGCACAACAGGTATTTAAAAGGTATCCATGGTGAAGAAAAGGTTGATGACTCTAAAGAGGGGTATCAAACTCATGACCATATGTGTCATGTGCTGGCCACGCCCACCCTTGGTTTAGCAAAGGGGGGAAAAGTCACGATATGTCACTTGATGACAATGTGATACGACATGTTTGACAGCTCTGCTCTACAGCATCTCATTCAGCATTTCATACAGGATCTAATGGAATGTTTTATAGCACGGAAGATAAATCGAAATCCTTGTGGATCAAATTCAAGCCCCTGTGATGGATCTGGCCACAGGGTGCTCAGATCTGGCCCGTGGTCCTTCTGGCAATGAAATCTCAAGCTCGGGGAGGGTCATGTGCAGTATTTCTGGGCTCTGTTTTCAGTTGCAATGGTCTGCTGCAGCCCTCTGCCAGCAATAACAGAGTTCGGAGAGGCTGCACACCACCTTCCTGAGCTCCATTTTTGGTTGCAATGGCCTCCTGCAGCTCTCTGCCAGTGAAAACAGAGCTCAGGGCTGCTGGACATGGTCCTCCTGGACTCTGTTTTCAGCCATGACAGCCTCCTGCAGTCCTCTTCCAATAAAAACAGAGCCCAGGCTCTGTTTCCACTGGCAGAAGGCTGCAGGAGGCTATAGCAGCCAAAAATGGAGCCTCAATGAGTGATGTCAAGCTGGCCACACCCACCCTGGCCATGCCCCCCAGTTGCCCAAGGTTAAACACAACCATAATATGGCCCTCAATAAAATTGAGTTTGATATCCCTGCCATAAGACAAAGTACCCATGGGTGAGTAGAAACCCTCCAAAAAGTTGCAAAAATCTAATGAATGGATGGGGAAGTTGAGTGGATATACAAACAACTTTTCTGCTGGTCTACGATCATAATGAAGGTTTTATCTGA
The DNA here is from genome assembly GCA_015471245.1 of Laticauda colubrina. Lineage (NCBI taxonomy): Eukaryota > Metazoa > Chordata > Lepidosauria > Squamata > Elapidae > Laticauda > Laticauda colubrina. Next base: position 19,948,233 of record BLBF01000055.1, on the reverse strand, counting down.
TACAAGTAGACTCTCTCTGAGCACCAGATAAATATAATTTTGAATCAACTATTGCCGGAAAACATCCAGCTTTTTAAACTGGGGTGACGGACTGCTTCAGCCAGGCAAGTTATGACTCTGTCCAGTAACGATGATGGGTGATACTTATCATCAAAGGATGCAGAAATTGTTTCTTATTCTCTGATCTCCTGGGGAAACAAACTAAATAAATAGCTCCCTCATCTTTGATGGATTTGAAAACAAAGCCATATTTTATTCATCACTTGTTAAGCAGACTAGGATCTTATTGTCGTTTTTTTATTTCCTAATTACCTTTTCATCTCCCCATGGTGGCTCATATGTTGATAATGTTTCCACAGAAAGGGAGAGAAACATAGAAATATTTCTTTAGAACAGTAAAGGAGAACTTTTATTTTGAAAGAAATATTGTTATTTGATATAGTCCAGGGATTTTACATTGGATTTTTCTTTAAAAGACAGTAGTATGAAAAATTCAGTGACCCACTATAAAGTGAAGATATCCAAAATTCTTACTTCTAAGCATTGATATACTTGAGCTACATCACTGAAAAAACAAAGGAGATGAGGCATTCAGTTTCTTCCATTTCTTCCATAATTACAATATTACATTCAAAAATATTGTCTTGTTTTGTTTTGTTTTGTTTAAAAAACTTACCCTCTTCATTTTTTCTACAGTTAGGAAATTAGAAGTGGGCAAATACTGGCAGACCTGTCTCCAAAGTAGCACTTCAATAAAAAACATTACATATGACCACTCTCAAACTCAGCTGAATCCATCATAAAGTATGTGGGATACATTTAGAATTCTTATCTTATCTTCATGGAGAGATTGGGGTGATTGACGGCTTCCAAATAAGGCTGTGTTGTGGACAGGGTGTCTGAGGAGGAATAGAAATGGCACTGCAGCAGTGAATGGTGGAGTCTTTCTGGATAAAAGCTGAGACCAAGAGTTCACCTACTTATGACCCAGACTGATGGTCCTTGTGCTGAAACTATAGGATAGAAATGAGTAGAGTGCAGAGGATCAATGGAGAAATACTCTATTTTTCACTTCATAAGACACACCAGACCATATGATGTAGGTTTAGAAGATTGGAGAAGGTTTAGAGGAGGAAAACGAGCAAAAAAATATTTTGAACTGGGGCCTGAGAGGACCACAGAAGGTGTTCTCTCATGTGCCAGCTTTGCCTTCACTGCAGAAAAGAGACAGAAGAGGCGAGGTTCAGCACTGTAAAAAGACCCAGCTGCCACAGTCCGGCTGCTATTCACCAAAGGACCACAAAGGAGTTTTGGGAGCAAAAAGTGTGTCTTGTGGAGCGAAAAATATGGTAACTTGCTCATACACACAAACACATCCTTTTAAAGGATATCAAGTTAAACCAAACTCACTTTCTTAATCAGTTTTGATTTCTTTGTCTGAGATGGTACAAGCTAACAGTAAACCACAGCCTAATCAAGGAACAACCAAGAACACTCCCACCAACAATGGCAGAGCAAGCCATTGGTATATAAACAGAAAGGAAACTGAACTATCTTCAATCACTGATGATGTTACCTTGTTGGGTAATGAAACACCTGCAAGAAAACAACTAAACACAGAGAGCACCAAGGACTCCCATTAAAGGCCCGGTCCCACTGGCCGATGGACGCAAAATGTATGCATAAAGGACACAGCGGACGAGCAAAATTTCGGGGGTGGCTCCATCCATTGTCATCTGTTCCCAAAAGTGGTGAAAATTTGCATAAACAGAACAGAAAAGAACGGACGTGGGTAGTATGTAGCGGGGATGTTAAATGGATGTTCATAGGAAGCCTAGCGGATGGAAGCAGATGACACCTCCGAAGGGGTTCCGGGGGATAATTTTGAAGCGGACGCATAGTGGATGAAGCGGATGCATCATGTACACCTAAAGCAAAGAAAGGGGATGCTGCGCGGATGTATATCGGATGCAAACTGTTCACTGCACATCCTTTCTATTTCCATGCTACTAACGCTGTGTAGACGTTCCGTGTACCTTTTGTTTCCTCCCTCATTCCATTTTCAGCTGCAGCGGATGTGAGTTGTGAGGATGCCCAGAGGATGCAGAGAGGATACAGTGGACGTTTAACAGATGATAAATGGACATAGAACGTTTGTTGCTCGTATGTCACGGATTTACATTGTACACAGCGGAAAGTTCATCCGTTCACAAATTTTTGTGCAGTTCAAAACTTCTTGCATGGATGAAATCGCAGTGGACGGATGCTCAATGGATAGAGCATATGAAACACGTATGCAATGAGTACACAACAGATGCATAGCGTTTTCCAACAGATGGCAAGCTTTTTTTAACATTTTACATCCTCTTTGCATCCGTAAGTGCAGTGGGACAGGGCCTTAAGCAGGGGCTGTTGTCCATGAGGTTAAAAGTGAAGAAGTGAAGCTAGGACAAAACCACATTGAAGGCATGAGTGAAATGAACTTACTTAGGAGAACAAAATCCAAATCAACTCTGGAAGAAAGCAATAGCAAATAACTTCAATATTGTTGCAAAAAAATGGAACAGACATGGCTGTAACATTAGCCAAATTTTAGTACCAGCTTATTAAACCCCTACATTGAAAGGCATCCCTCTTGCTATTGAAAATACTCAAATTTATACAAATAGATTGGAAGATGAGATGGGATCTATGTTAGAAAAGTATACACAATTACCATAAATACTGTATAATAGGGAAAGATACTGTTTTGTTCGGAAAACACACGAGGTAGACCGGGTTCCAACAACAAATACTTTTATTATAACCAGTCAGTAACGGAACGCCGGCTGAAGCCGGGGCCAGCCCTTTTACACAGGCTGGCTTGCCTGCTTGCAGCCAATGGCAGTTATTTGGATTTGCCGCCTTTTTGGCAGCTCTTTGGATTGGTTCCTAGTGAACCAATCCACTGTTCTTTTCCTTAGCCAATCAGAATGGTAGATTTGGAGTCATCCACTTTACATACAGAACA
>BLBF01000055.1:19899304-19944823 GCA_015471245.1 Laticauda colubrina | reverse complement strand
CCAATCAGAATGGTAGATTTGGAGTCATCCACTTTACATACAGAACAGATACAGAGGGATGCTAAATGCAGCATCTAGAAAGGGCATGTAGTATAACTAATTGGTGATTAGAATGCCAATTTTTTTTTGGAAGAACCTGAAATTACGAGAAGATATGTACTAGGTAAAGGCAAAACACAGAAGGTAAATTAATAAAGTTCAGCAAAGTGATTCCTTGTTCACTGCCAACAATTATTTTAAACAATATAAACCCAGACTACACCTGAACGTCAACAAACAAATAAGATGAAGCAGAAGTTGGAAAAATTAAATCAGAAATTACATGTAGTAAACTAAGTGCAGATAATGAAACAGATCATGAATTATAGATTAAGTTATACAAATTTAGAGAATTAAACAGAGAAGTTTCATCAGGATTTGAGAATATAAGATAAATATGAGATATTGATCCAGTACACTTAATTTACACAAAAAAAAGTATTTCTTATGCTACAGGGAGAGGTTAGAAACACTAAAATACAAAAACAAAAAAAAATCTTAAAATTTTAAAAAAGATTTGAGAGCCTTTCAGAATATGTTACAATGAAGAAAAAAAGAAGATGAAAGAAAGATGAGCATGGACCTCAACATCAAGCAAGAAAAACAAGGAAAAATATCTCAACAAAATGTCAACAAATAGAAGAAAATAATATAATTGATTTTATTTATTTTTATTTGTCAATTGCTTACAAGATAATAGGTATAAGTAAAAACATAGTTATGAATACATGGATAAATATAAGAAAAATAAAAGAAACAATAAGACAGGGATGGTAGGCATGTTGGTGCACTTATTCACACCCCCTACAAACCTCTTAGGAAAGGGGTGAGGTCAATAGTAGACAGTCTAAGGTTAAAGTTTTTGGGGTTTGGGGAAAAATCCCAGAGTCAGGGAGAGTATTCCAGAAATTGACCACTCTGTTGCTTTAGTCGTATTTCCTGCAGTCAAGTTTGGTGCGATTGACCTTGCGTTTGTATCTATTGTTTGCTCTAGCGTTGTTATGGTAGAAGTTGAAGTATTCATTGACAGGTAGGACATTGCAATGTATGATTTTATGTACTATACTTAGATCAGACTGAAGGAGGCGTAGTTCTAGTTTTCTAGGTCTAGAATTTTGAGTCTGGTGGCATAAGGTATTCCGCAGTGAGTAGAGGAGTGGAGAACTCTTCTTGTGAAATATTTCTGGACTTTCTCAACTGTGTTAATATCATGAATAAAATAATGAAAAAATGTTTCTTAGACAGAGAAAAGTACAAGAATGTTTGTCGCTAAAATATGATTACTCAAAAATAATCATAGAAGAGGTCTGATAAAGGCAAATAAGATGAAAGCCAGATGGAATGAGTACGATGAAACAAGAATTGACATTTCAGGTTGCAGAACTACAGAAACATTTGTAAACCAAGGATATATCCAGGAACCAATTCCACTAGGAAATGATATACAAGAGCAATAGATCTATTGTCAAATAGTAAAACATCAGACCGAGATTAAAATCTCAATGAAGTATTTGAAACTGTAGAGGAGACATTTAAATGCTTAGATCCATATGTAAACAAATATATAATGAATTGCCCAGTCTAGAAATTAGAAAACCTCTTTATCTGTCTCTCTTTCCCTCCCTCCCTCTCTCTCTCTCAAAGTAATGTCAACAGCATTCTCAACACAGAGTTAAGAAAAGAGAAAATGTTAGATATTTGTTTTGTTAGGCTGAAGGATAAATCAATCTGGAAAGTATGCTGGAAATTAATCCCAGGGATAGAGGCAATGACAAAAGTTAGACAAGATCATGAAAGATTCATAAAGACTTCAAACTTCAAGATTTCTGAGACAAAGAGGAGATAGATAAAATGGGGTAAATCTATAATACTCCTTACTTGTAGTCAGTAGATTTCAAGGTGCTAAAGAAATAATACTGGTGGATTTATATCTTCAATTCCCATCATATTTTTCTTCCCAAATTAGAATTGCTAGTTTCCCTATTTATTTTCTATATTCTCTGCTATGGCATGTATCAGAAGATTTGGATGGCACCATCTAGTGGTCTTGTGGTTATGATGTCTTGTGAAACTACATTCAGGCCTCCTAATTCCCATTTTGTGATCTGCTTTCTTGGACCAAGTCCAAATGAGACCCATGATGAAGTACCTACCAAATACTCCCAGTTCTTTAACCTTCCTGCCCACAGTTTCATAGTCATTTGTGGTTCATTTTGACCTGTTCTAGAAGTATGATTCTTCCCTCATCAAGAGGAAAGAACAGTTCTCAGTAGGTTTAAATAGACTTGCTAATCTCTCTATCCCATGCTCAATATGAACATCGGAAGATAATACACTTCCTGAAATATCCTCCAACAGTATGTCATGCCTCTTCTTTCTCAAAGTAGTTCTTGAATTTCTTTGACCTGAGGGGCACAAATGTTTTCCACAGTGTTTTGTTGCAAGATTTATTTCAGAGGGCACAGTCCAGGTGGGCAGTCAGAGGAAGATCCAGGGCCTCTTCATCCTAGGGCACGCAGGGAGGAACAGAGAAGGGAGCAATGTGAGTTATGGGGGTTATGGGATAGAATTCTCTTCATTAACTGCAGCTGGGAAAACAGGATTTTAAAAGGGTGTTTATGCACAGTACCTTGCTGGAAGGAAAGCGTGAATTATTTTGGTTTGTCAAGTCTTATCTGGGTTCTGGTGTCCTCCCAACTGTGTGTGTTTCATTATCTTTTGAAGTCTTCAATTCCTTATCCTGCCTTGTCTCATCAATTGCTGCAGCATGGGTGGTGTTGGTTTTTATTTATAATTTATATGTACATTGGGTTCAGATTGAATTTCTTCCCTTTAAAGTCTGTTCTTGGGAGAGTTTTTTCTCCAGTCGCTGATAACTGGACATTGGGGGCCAAGTTGGAGGTATTAAAGGGACTTTACCTACTTTTGTGACTTTGTTGCTTTTGTGCCATGCCCCGGGTTATCACAGTCAAGATGGCAAAATGTAGTCACTGAACCGGTAATAACACCAGTCAAATCCTACCTCTGATGCGAAACTACTGTGGGACTTCCAAATACAGACTGATAAAGTTTTGAAACACAACACCCCAGATATCATGATTGTGGAGAAGAAAAAAGTGTGGATCGTCGACATTGCCATATCTGAAAAAAATCACCAGATAGCAGGACTTGAAAATGGAACTGCAAAGACTCTGGTATAAACCAGTGCAGGTGGTTCCAGTGGTACTCAGCACCGGGTGCTGTGCCTAAAGACCAAGGCAAGGACTTAAAAACAATTGGTGCTGACAAAATTACCATTTGTCAGCTACAGAAGGCCACCTTACTGGGATCTGCTCTTATAATCCACCAATACATCAAATAGTCCTAAATGCTTTGGAAGTGTGCGACTAGTGATTTGTGATACGAAACCCAGCATAGTTATCTCATTTGCTGTGTACACTGTTGTTTTTTGTGTATACTACTATTACTACTACTACTACTACTACTACTACTACTAATAATAATAATAATAATAATAATAATAATAATAATAATAATTCCTTCTATAATATAATCTATCCAAAACAACTAAAACAAAATGTTGATACTTAATATTTTTGTTGGATAAATTGGGCTACAATTTATTAGTTTTTGCAGTTGGGAGGGCGGAGCTGGCATTGCGACAATACGGCCTGCAATTTTGGAGGTCTGAGATTGCTACCAAGATCTTTGCTCCTGGACAGTCCAATTGGATCTAAACCATCCCAAAGAGATGGTGAATGTAAAGAGCGCATCCTGTCCATCCCAGGGATACCGCAAAGTCCCTGGTAGATCCAGGAGAAGCTCTATTTGCCAGCGGCAAAGAGGCAGCCATTAAAGCTGCTTTAATGGGACAGATCCGAAATAATAAATAATAAAATAATAAAAGAGAACGGAAAGAGAGAGTGCACTGGCTTGGTGAGAATTTTTTCTTTATTTTAAGATTTGAAAGGACACTCTAAGGAAAAGAAAGAATCTGTAAAAGTTTTGACAGAAGTGACTAAGTGGCGATTTTAAACAGGAATGCCAAAGTAATATTTTTATTTTTTTTCTCATTGCTGGATTTTCTACACACGATCTTAAGGCTAGGTCCCACTGACCGATGGATGCAAAACGTATGCAAAAAGGACACAGCGGATGAGCAAAATTTCGAGGGTGGCTCCATCCGTTGTTATCCGCTCCAAAAAGTGCCCCAAATTTGCATAAATAGAACAGAAAAGAATGGAAAGGAACGGACAGGGGTAGTATGTAGCGAGGATGTTAAGCGGATGTTCGTAGGAAGCCTAGCGGATGGAAGTGAATGGAAGTGGATGACACATCTGAAGGGCTTCTGGGAGAGAATTGCAAAATGGATGCATAGTGGGAGGAGCGGATGCGTAGCGGATGACGTGGATGCATCACAGACACCTATAGGATACATAGTGGATTCATAGCGGATGCATAGCATTCACTGCGCATGCGGGGAGGATGAATTGCATCAGCTCCGCAGATATAAAAGGATGCAGCTCGCAAGCAGTCAGCATTCAGAGGAAAGACCTGCTGCCAGAGACATCTTGAGAGAACACCATGCGGAAGAAGAGGAAGCCTGTGCCTACTCCTGCCAACCCTGGCAAGAAGGACAGAACCACCATCCCACCCCCTGGCACTGACTCTGAAGCTGCTGCTGCTGGTGGTGCTGCTGGTGGTGCTGCTGGTGGTGCTGCTGGTGGTGCTTCTCCTGCTGCTGGTGCTGCTGCTGCTGCTGCTGGTGGTGCTGTTGTAGTGGACCAGCCCCAAGGCCCTCAAAGCCCTGCTGCTGAAGGCCCTGAAGGCCCTGCTGCTCAATCCCCTGCCAGAGGGAGGAAGAGGCAAGGGAAGGAGAAGGGAAAGAGGAAACAGTACACCCTTTCCAAGGACCATGAGTAGGAGGTGCTGGAATGGCTGAGGGAGAACGAGTACCTGTGGAGAAAGGGCCACAGACTCTATTGCGACACCTAGAGGAAGCAGGCAGCTTGGAGAGACAAGGCAGAGAGCCTGGGCTACACTTCAGACCTACTCCTGGGATGGTGGAACACATGCACATCTGGTATGGCAAGCTACACCTCAAGAAATCTGGCCAGGCCACTGTCAAGCTCATTGACCGGGAGATGTACATAATGGCCAAGTGCAGCTTTCTGGAGGGTGAGATCCGCCACCGAGGAGCAGCCCCTCTGACAACCCTCTCCCTCAGACAGCCCACAGACAGCCAGTCCTCTTCCAGCCAGGAGACAGCTACCGTGTCTAGGCAGGTGTCTTCGGGGGGCCCCATGGCAGAGACCCCCCCAGACAGCTGCACTCCCCATGCCAGAGGACTTGGAGGATCCCCTGTCATAAATGGAGGAAGAAGCGGCAGCCACCAGAGACCAACCCACACCCACACCCAGCTCCACCTCCACAGAAAGCAGGCAGAGAGGCAGACAGGAGGGCCAGAGCCACACTGTCCTGTTGGAGATCAGGGACACAATCAAAACCAGCACAGATCTTCTCTCTCAGCTGGTCCACAGCAACATACCATCCTCGAACCAGAAGCCCTTCATCACCTATGTGAGCCAGACCCTCATGGACCTGCCCGAGGCCCACGACCAGGTGATGAAGCAAAAGATCACAGCACTTCTGCACAACCCTCCAGGCCCAGCTGAACCTGCTCTGACCCAGTCCAGGTCTGCTCCTCCACCCCAGGTGATGTCACAGCCTTTCCATGGATTTAACAGCCCCTCACCTACCAAGGATACGAGTACCAGGATTTCCCACAGCAGAGGCAGCCCTTCCCAGTACAGGCCCAGGTTCATCGTGTGCCACAGACACCTCACCTCGCCCAGCTGCAGACCAGACAGCCCCACTACACTCCTCCTTCCTCCACCCCACAGCCAAGCCCCTCAATGGACAATCTGTCATCAGTCTTGGGCCTGACATCCCAGGTCCTGGATGAAGGGCCTCTCAACCTCACGGGACTGAGTCAGCTCTCTGAGAGCTTCCTGAACACACCATCCCCTGTTGTACTCTCAGGGCCAAGCACCCCAATGACGCCTCAGACCAGCACTCCAGCAACAGCCACCTCCACAGTCCCTGCCCGCTTGACAGCTGAGACCATGGACATGCCTCAGAGTGACTGAGAATAGTGCCAGAGACTGAGTTGTTACCTGTTCACTTTATCTTTGCTTAAAGACACTTTACTTGATTCATTTTGCTTTTTTAATAAAGTCATACAGTTTACTTAAGACAGTTATTAATAAAGGTTATCTTTGCTTCACACACTTGGTTCATTTTATTTATTTAATAAAGTGTTAGTGAAAACTTTGAAAAAATGGTTAAGCCTTTGCATGCTTGTAGGATGGGTAAGGATAGTTGTGGGATGGGTAAGGATAGTTGTGGGATAGGTAAGGATAGCTGTGGGATAGATAAACCTCCAGTGCAAGCATAGTGGGACTGTATGGTCCACCCTCCCAGCTGCCACACATATGGCCCTTTTTTATCAACAACAATTTATTCATTGATCAACACATTTCAAAATAAACAAAGCTCTTTATTAATGCCCTATTCATTGTAGGGCCACTCAACATACATGGCACAATCTCATCAGTGTGATGAGACAGGCTCAAGGAAGCATCCATTAAGCATCTATCATCCTGTCTTGCTACTCCACTGCTCCAACTGGGGAGTTGCACCAGTGTTTCAGGAGGTTGCGCTGCTTCTTCCCTTCACATGAAGCTCTGTTGGGGCCTTGTACATCCACAGTGTCTATCAGGTTTTGTCCTTGCCTCCATTCACCAGGCTCCATGTCCCCATTCCCTTGTTGATGGTCCACAAGCCTGTTCTGCAACACTGGGTAGCGGGTGCGCATGAGATTGTGCAGGATGCAGCAAGCTTCCACGATGCTCCTCACAGTCTGTGGGTGATGCTGCATGGTGGTGAGAAGTACCTGAAACCTGTTGGCCAGGATGCCAAAGGCATTTTCCACCACCCGTCTTGCCCTGTACAGGCTGTAGTTGAAGATCCTCTCTTCACAGGTGAGGTATCTTGAAGTGTAGGGCTTCATGAGGTAGGTTCTGAGGGAGAAGGCATCATCCCTCATGATGAAGTAGGGCACATCTTGTGTGTCATTGGGTAGGGGGTCTGGATCTGGAAAACCCATGATGAGGTTGCGTTCCAGCCCATCCTTGAGGTCACTGGCGTTGTATACCTGGCTATCTGAAGATGAGCCGTTGCCTGAAGCATCGATGTACATGAACTTGTAGTCAGCATCAACCATGGCAAAGAGGATGATACTGAAGAAGCCCTTGTAGTTGTAATAAGAGGACCCTGAACTAGCTGGAGCTTTGCAGGCCATGTGCTTCCCATCTATGGCTCCAACGGTATGGGGAAAGTTCTACCTCTGATACCACTGTTCTGCAACTTTCTTCCAGCCTTCTTCAGTGGTGGGACATTGGAGGAGCTCCTCCATGTATTCTTTGATGATGGCCTGCACCACTTCTCTGACTACTTTGCTGATGCTGTTGTGTGGCACCCTCCAGGCATACTGCAAGTTTCTGTATGTGGTTCCAGAGGCCAGGTGACACAGAGTCAGTGCCACCTTCAGTCCAGGGTCCAGGTTGGGACGGAAGTTGGTGCTTGGCTTGGTCAACCTGGGTCTCAGAACCTCTACAATTTCATCAAACATGGCTGGTGGCATCCACATGAAGTGCTGGAATGCACGAGGGTCTTCATTCCTCAGCTCCAGCATCAACTGGTCATACAGTTCAAACTCCAGTCTTCTCCCGATCCATCGTCGGACCCACACAGCTCTTGGACGTCTTCTTCTTCTCCTTGCATGGAAAAGGTGAAACAGTCTGAACAGGGCTTGGTTCTGGTGTTGAATGATCACAGCTACCATAAGGACTGTGTGATGATCCATGGTGGAGATCAATCGATGATGTAGAAGACCAAGACCAAGGGTGAAGAGGTCTGTATACCACGGCTGCTGGACTGATGGTGAAATCCAGGTGATTTCCTCCCCCTTTTTATGGGAAATATTGGTTGTCTGCTACGTGTCCTTCCACATACTCTAGGCATACTCCAGACATCCTAAATATCCGAGATACATCCCATATACAAATGTTTTGTCCATTTTAATGCTTTATATACGAGATGCATCCGCTTACATCCTTTCTATTTCTGTGCTACTAACACTGTGTGGACGTTCCGTGTACCTTTTGCTTCCTCCCTCTTTCCGTTTTCAGCTGCAGCAGATGTGAGTTGCGAGGATGTCCAGAGGATGCCGAGAGGATACAGTGGATGTTTAACGGATGACAACGGACGTAGAACGTTTGTTGCCCGTATGTGTCCCGGATGTACATCGTACGTGACGGAAAGTTCATCCACTCAAAAAGTTTTGTGCAGCTCAAAACTTCTTGCGGACCGATGCTCGACGGATAGACTTATGAAACACGTATGCAGTGAGTACACAACAGATGCATCGCGTTTTCCAATGGATGGCAAGCTTTTTTGTCCATTTTACATCCTCTTTGCATCCGTTGGTGCAGTGGGACATGGGCTTTATATTTTGAAACTGGACTGGTTTTTCCTTTTCTTTCATTTATTTTTTTTCTCCTTTTTGACTTTATAATATTTTAGGCTAGAGACTCCCTTTTAGCTATTTTTTTTAAATATCTTTTTCTTTTTTTAATTAATTCTTATTATATTTTGCTTGGAAAAGGAGGAGGAATGTGAAAGCAAAAGAAACTTTGTAACACTGCCAACTAGAGGCTTGGAAATATTCTATTTCTCTTTTTACCAGACAAAGCTGAGAAAAAACTGAGACTTCTTTTCAAGAACATTGCTATTTGATAAGATAGAGGGAAGAGCATGAGAGAGTATTATTGCAGGTGCTCTTCTGGGTTTCTATCAACAGCTGGAGTCTAGTGTTGAAGCTTATTGGAAAACAAAAGGTGATAAGTCTCTGGAGAAGAGAGTTATAACAGGAGCCTTGGATAATTAAACAAAGTGCAGTGTGCTCTTTTGATTTTTTCTAAGCTGCGCTACCCCTTCTCATCAGTTTATTTTTTGTAATAGCTATTTGGATTTTTGGCCCTCTGGAACCTGTCTTTGTTTTTTTTTCTTGTCTTTGGAAGTTAAATTTCTAAGTTTGCTTTTTATTTTAAAGGAAAAGCTTTAGTATTAATGATTTCCTTCCTTTTCTTTTTATGGGAGTAGTCTTTTTTCTTTTTTCTCTCTCCCTCCTTGGTATTTTTGTCTTTCCATCTACCTTCCATATTGTTTTTTTTTTCCTGTTTTTCTGGCCTTCTTCTTTTTTCTTATGCATCCTTTTATATCTGAGACCTCTTAATTGGAATAAGGTGTTGAAGAAACTGAAGAGTTTTTCCTTTCTCTTTTTTAGCTTTTTATTTTTTATTTTCCTGCCTTTTTTAGGATTTTACAACTTTTTCTTTTTTGTGTTTGTTTATGGTTTTTTCCTTCATTTTTGAATTTTTACTGCTATCTAACCAATCGATTGGATTAAGGTATACAAGAACCTGAAGAAATTTATTATTATTATTATTATTATTATTATTATTATTATTATTATTATTATTGTTGTTGTTGTTGTTGTTGTTATTGTTGTTGTTGTTGTTGTTGTTGTTGTTGTTGTTGTTACTATTTGGCTTCTTTTTTCCTACTATTTTTATTTGGAATTGCAATTGGTAATTTCACAATTGGATCAAGGTCTAGAAGAATCTGAAGATTTTGAATTGCTTGAAATGAGTAGGAAACTAACAGTCCCTGGTTCCTCAACTTCTACTTCTTCCTCTCCACCATCTGGAGGACAACGTTCAATACAATGTTAAAGCAAGACAAAGAACAAGAAAAAGTGACTCTGCAGATGATTATGCAAGGAATTAAAAATATTCAAACAAGAACAGAGAATATTGAAAAGAGAACAGAGAACATCGAACAAAGAACAGGGAAAACCAATGAAAAGGTGGGAAACATTCAACAAATGATGATGAAGTATGATGAGGGACTCCAAAAAAATTGAAGAAGATAAACAAAGAGACAAGAAGATTGGAGATATTGATAACAGATTAACTGTGGTTGAACAAGATAAAAGTGGTATGCTGAGATGGAAGATGGACAGATCAGAATTTTATCTTAGATTCCAAAACAAAGAGGAAGAACAGGGACAAAACCTAGGTGAGATAATGATAGAAATATTGGCTGAAACTTTGGAAATAACTGAAGAGAAGATGATGGATGGAATAGATGAGGTCGATCGAGTCTTCATAAGATATGCAATGAGAAATAGCTTACCAAGAGAAATTCACATCAGATTTACAAAGAAAGCCATTAAAACGTAATTATTGCAAGTGGCAAGAGAGAAAAAATTGAAATACAAAGACAAGGAGATTGTGGTCTTGAAACAAGTACCTAGAAGAGTGAGAGAGATGAGAAGAAAATACCAATTCCCGATCAAATTGCTACTTAAAAAAGAGGTGAATTATAGATGGCTGATTCCAAATGACGACTGAAAAAGAAGAAGGTGCAGTAGGTGGAAAGGAGGAAGCCAAAGAACAACGTGAACCATGATCTACGAGAGCTATCAAACCTAACTACAAAATATAACCATGGAAGAGAAAAAATTGATTACAATTAATATAAATGGATTTAACTCAACCACTAAAAGAAGGAAAACCTTCCATAAATTAGAGAAATTAAAATTTGATATAATCTGCCTACAAGAAGTACATATTAAAAAGCAATATAAACAATTGTTGATACAGCCAAAATTAAGGAAAATATTTACTTCTTTGACACAATGCAAGAAAAAAGGAGTGGTCTTATTCATTAAAGATATTATCCCAGTGAAATTGATTTATACTGATGACGATGGAAGAATACTAATGGTGGAAATAATGGACAATAACACGAAAACACTCCTGATTGCAATCTATGCCCCGAATGACAATCAAGAAGAATTTTATAAAAAACTACATATGAAAATAATTGAACTGGACGATGTTAATATAGTTATGATGGGAGATTTTAATGGAACTGTAGACAATAAACTAGACTATACAGCACAGAAAATAATAAAGCAAAACAGAACAACCCTCCCTAAATCTTTTTTTAAAATGGTAGACGAAATAAACTTGAAAGATACATGGAGAGAAAGAAATGCTAAAACTAAAAAATACACCTTCTATTCAAATAGACATTTATCATGGTCCAGAATAGATATGATGTGGATGTCAACAGAATTGTTAAGTAATATTCAAGAAATAAATACTGAAACAAGTACTTGGGCAGATCACAATCCAATGACAATTAAATGGAAAGGACAAAGAAGAAGATCCAGATGGATGTTAAATAATACTATATTAAAAGAATAAGACTTCACACAGTGGATGGAGAAAGAACTGGCTTTTTTCTTTAGAGAAAACAAAAAAGAAGATACATCAATCCAGAACGTATGGGATACAATGAAGGCATATGCCAGAAGCTTGATAATAGACTATACAAGGAAAAGAAATACCATGAAAAGATTAGCCTCTAAGGCATTAGAAGATGAGTATAAAGGACTTGAAAAAGAGCTACAGAGAATGCCACAGTAAAAGGACATTAAGTTAAAAATGGATATAATCAAACATAAAATGAGTCTAATAAAAAAAGAAGAACTAGCACAGAAAATTAGAGGTGCTAAACAGAACTACTTTGAAGATGCAAATAAACCAGGTAGATGGTTAGCATATAAACTGAGAAAGGAGAAAGAATCAAGGAAAATATTGCAATTAATTGATGACCAAGGCCAAGTTAGTAAAGGTAGTAAAGAAAAGAAGGAAATCATACGAGACTATTATGAGAAATTATACACACAAGAGAATATTGATGAGGAAAGAGTTAAACAGTATTTACAGAATGCTAATTAACCCCAGATACCTAAAGAGATTGAAACAATGTTAGAAAGCAATATAACGATGATGGAGTTAACTAAAGCACTCAGGAAGCAAAATAATGGAAAGGCACCAGGCCCAGATGGACTTCCGTCAGAATTTTATAAAACATACAAGAATTGTTGAACCTTCCATTGCTAGAAGTTTTGAATGAAGTTATGTTAAAGAAGAGGATACCTAAAAAGAATCAATTTATGAATCCTGGATGAAATGCACACCCATTAGATTGTATATATGATAATAAATAGCATCCTAGCTCAAAATTTGTTTATACATTTTGGAGGTTTAAAGGGGAAATATTGGATAACACAATGAGAGGCTGGATAGACTTTTTGGAAGTGGTCCTGTCATGCCCCTGTTAGAATCTGACTTCAAGGGAGAGGAGGAACAGCTGACAGGGAGTGGGAGTTTGGCTCCAGAGATTGTGGAGGAAACTGAGGAAGGGCACAGGCCAGCTGGGCATTGAGAGGAAGACCCAGGCCTGTTCCCTCTTCATCCTAGGGCATACAGGGAGGAGCGGATAAGGGAGAAATGTGAATGGCATGGTCTACAAGGGAGGACAGGGCCTTGATCCCCTTCATGGGCTACAGCTGCAAGGACTGTTTAAAATGACAAGCTGTGCATGGGTCAGTGCTGGAAGCAAAGTGTGAAAATATTTATAGTTTGTCAGTTCTTATCTGAGTTCTGGCATCCTTCCCAGTGTGTGTATTTTGATATCTATGGACGTCTTCAAGCCCTTATCCTGCCTTGTCTCATTAATTGCTTCAGTGTAGTTTCTATTGTTTTTTTCTATTTATAATTTATGTGTATTTTGAGTTTGAACAGAAGTTCTTCCTTCCTTTTCACAATTGTTTGTGGGGAGTTTTTTCTCCAAACAATGATAATTGGACCTTTGAAGCCAAGTTGAAGGAATTAAAAGTACTTGTGACTTTGTTGCTTTTGTATCCCACCTGGGTTATCACAGGTCCTGAGGTACACTCTAGAGCTTTATGATCTAATACCAGTCTCTTAAATTAGTCTTGAAAACCTACTGGAAGCAAATGAAGCACCCCAAATGTAGTTGTTATTTGTTTCATCAGCTTTTACCCATCAGCATGTGGGCTTCTACTAATTCTAGATACTATTCAAGGACAACCCCAGGTATGGCATGCTGTAGTAATCCAATCTAAAGGTTTTGTGAGTGTTGCCAAAGCTTCCTGCCCCACATAGGTTTTTCCACATCCAAGAATGTTGAAGACTTCATGGTCCAATAGAAAAATGTTATGCTGTTTCCCATCTTGTTGTTCCATATGCAATCTGTACCCATTTACAACTAACTATTTTTATTATTATTAATTATTAGTCTGAAACAGTATTTTTTTTTTTGTGGGAAAAGCCAGAATGATTTGAGGAACAGTGTAGTGTTTCATTATTGGATCTTGAGGTTTTGCACACAAGAAATCTAACAATAAGATTTCTTTGAAATAAGTCCTTTCTATCAATTCAATTGATGTTATGTCTAGACTGTTGAATAATTCTTGATGAAAAATCTCTATAACCATTAAAATTCAACACTTTTAATTAAGCTGAAAATCATTTTCCTATTATTTTGTGAAGTATTTAATGCTTAGAAATTGATTATCTGAGATATTATATTAAGTTATTAAGGCTGGAAGCTATTAAAAACATAATATTTCCTAACTTTTGGTTAATATAGTTTTCTATTAGTCCAGAGTTATTTTTTTCTTACTCTGACATCCAAAAGAATAATATCTTAAAACGCCCATGCTAATTCATCCCATGCTGATTCAAATTGAATAAATGGACTATTCAATTACTAATATAATCTGTAAATTCTTGTAGCAATTGAAAGTCTCCTTTAAATTCATAAAATACCCTAAATATAACATCGATGAAAAAATAATAATACTGAACAGTGACCTGACCAGATATAGAACAACTTCCTACATATTTATATCCATAGATTCACAGCTATAAAATGTAATAGTTTGAAGAAAAATATAGAATTCTATTTTTAGGAATGCAAATTTATCCAATTGTCTTCCCTCCATAAAATTATTTCAAGCATAATCTTCTACTATATAAATGAGTTGCAGAATTCACTGTAACATTTAGCCAAATGTTCCAAAAAAGGTTTTGTTTTGTTTTTTTTAATGTTAATGAGAGATTAACAGAAAATACTCTTTGGGCTGAATTAATGATGAATGTATTCTTGGAAACAAAACTTAGATATTTTTTCCTAAACAATGTACATTTAAAACAGAAATGTCTTCCTTGGTTATATATGGAATAAACTTTTAATATATAAATCTTATTTAACTTTTAAAATATTATGAGGAATAAAAGAAACAATGAGCTGAAAAGCTGAGTAGAACCTATTGCTCAGCATCTAATATTACGAAGCTTGAGCTTCAGTCAACAAATATACCCTGAATTCCACAATATTTTTGGAGGTAGCCAGATGGAACCCCCATAGTGCAACAGTTGGAGCTACATCACAATCCAGAAAATTCTTACAGAATACAGAAGTATTCTTTCATCCCTTGCTTAATTTTAGCCATATGCTATCCCACCCTGGATCATTCTAGAAGATAAGCTATACAATTAGGAATGCTTTTCCTCACCATAAATTCAGCAGAAATATGATAATTTATGTAGGAGAAGACCAGGCAAAGTGGGGAGTGATGGTGGTGGTGTTAGATGACTCATCAACCTAGAATCATTATGTTCCCACAAATGGTCCAATTCTTCTTGAATTCTATTGACTCTTATCTAGCACCAATTTAATATTGAACATTAATTTATTAGATTATAGTCTATAGGTATAAGCTGGAGCAGTGAATATTTTTCTGAACTGGAACTTATGACACTGATCTTTCACTCTGAACAATTTTCTGTAAGATTTGTGTTTGACTTTCATTGTCTCTTGATTCTTTTCAAATGAACAGTCTGTTAATTATTATTTCACTTTGGCAAATGTAATATTAATTTGGATTAATGTCAGCTGCTTCCTCTTGCATTGCCCAACAGGGCAGCAGGACCCCCACATTAGCTGCCCACTAATGAGAAGTAGTTTGTTTCACAAGATTGTGAAGATTGCATTTGGCCTAAATGCTATCTTCACAATCTTGTGAAACAAACTACCGGTACTGCTGCAGCTGGTGCCTTGCAAATGCTAATAGAGAAGGAGGCTGTCAGATGTGATGATTTGTTTAGGTTTTCACCATCTTTGGAAAACAACTCCACCAGCTTCAAATCCTGAGAGGATACTATTTTGTCTTGTTTCACTGAGTATGTGTTAGCTAACTTGGCATCTACTGCTCCACCATCAAGAAGGCAAGCTGTTGCCACACAGCAACCACCAAGCTACAAGTTGATGTTTCTTACAGAGTTGGAGCTCTTTATCCACGAGAAGCACTCATTCTCTTTTGATAGTATTCTTGCTGATCCAATCTTTTTTTTTCAAAAGTAGTATTTTATTTGCTGTGAAGAACAAGAATAATTAGATTGACGTGTGTGTGTGTGTGTGTGTGTGTGTATAATGTATGTATATGTATATAATATGGATGTGATATGATGGGGTGGGATGGAATAGGAATAGGAATAGAGTAGAGTAGAGTACAATAGAATAGAATAGAATAGAATGGAATGGAATGGAATGGAATGGAACGGAATGGAACGGAATTGAACAGAACAGAACAGAACAGAACAGAACAGAACAGAATAGAATTCTTTATTGGCCAAGTGTGATTGGATACACAAGGAATTTTGTCTTTGGTGCATAAACTCTCAGTGTACATATAAACAGCAAGTAATAGGTCATAGGTCATAATCATAGTTACAATCATTAATCATAAGTTAGAAACAATTGATAAATCATAAAAAAACAACAGGAGAAGACAGTAGGAAAGATGAGAAGATGGGACAGGATAATAAATGAGATAGTGTTGTGGGAATTAAGTGTTCATCAGAGTGATGGCATGGGAGAAAAACTTTATATCTGGTTCTTTTGGCATGCAGCATAATATTACCATATGGTGATGTTACAGAAGACTACAGGGTTAGTATAACAGTTATTTGGCTGTCGAAGAGTAGTTCAGGCTCACCATCTATCTAGGATGCACCACAAGAGGCGAACTAGCTCTACATCAGAAATTATTAGTAATTTTTTAAAAGAACATCCAGCACATAGAAAAGCTGATCAGCTGAAAGCTTTCTTGACAGAATTCTCGAACATCAAGCATGAAAGGACTGATTCCCTTTTCTCTATTATTTTCCATAGGAAAGTGCTTTTATAAAAATGCTGAAGAGCTTCGAGTGGGTCAAATCCAACCTAACCTTTTTGAGACATTGTAATAAGTTATAAAGTGATAAAGCAATAGATCACAATCAAGGCAACCATTGTTACCTTTTTGCTGGACCTATATGAAACATTCTGTTACCAAGCAACTGTTCAAAGTAGGTTTTGCAAAATGCTTCTTTCCCAAGCAACCTAGCATTGCCTCTTAGTTTCCAAACATGTTGAAAGCATCTTCATTTGAATGGCTAAGTCAACTTGTCCAAACTCCATTTGATTCAGGAAATTCAGATGCAAAGTAGATGATACTCTAAATTTTGTTTCTACATCTTTCTTTTGTACCCCAGTCAACCTGACAGTATGAATTATGAGGTGAGCTGCAGCCTTTCAGTAAAATGAGTGAAAAGGTGCCACTAGATTCCTCCTGACTCTTTATAGACAAGGCTACCTTACTCTTCAGATAGTTGGTATTTTGCTGAACCTCTTGGGTAACTAGTAAGCTTCTTAGAGTATTTAATTAAATTCTATCTTCATGTTCTATCTTAAACTTTTGAAAAGAGCTAAAGGAAAGGATTTGAAGATTCCAGGTTCCTGCAGGTTCTGAAATTGAACAGCAATATCCTGGGGTTTATCAATCTCAGGACGTATAATGAGGGCATTATTCACATCAAATCAAAGCTTTTAAAAAGCGTATGAAGAAAAGGTAAAAGGTAAAGGTTCCCCTCACACATACGTGCTCATCATTTCCGGCTCTAAGGGACAGTGCTCATCTCCATTACAAAGCCGAAGAGCCAGTGCTGTCCGAAGACATCTCCGTGGTCAAGTGGCCGGCATGACTGAATGCCAAAGGCACATGGAATGCTGTTACCTTCCTATCAAAGTGGTCTCTATTTTTCTACTTGCATTTTTTTACATGCTTTCGAACTACTAGGTTGGCAGAAGCTGGGACAAGTAACAGGAGCTCACTCAGTTACATGGTGCTTGGGACTCGAACTACTAAACTGCCAACCTTTTTGATCGACAAGTGAAGTGTCTTAGCCACTGAGCCACTGCATTCCTATCATGAAGAAAAAGAATTCAAAATTGCATGTGTATTGTCAAAGAACATCACATATTTTTTAAAAAAATCCTTAACCGTATTCCATAGAAAACAATTCTATGGAATCTATAGTTATAGAATAACTATACGATTCTATGGAATCGATACAATTCACTGTTGAGTGAAGCAGGAACACATGATCAGCTGATCTTGACCCTGAATGGAGCTGTGGTCATCATGGTGGAGATAAAGGAGAACGTTTCATGCCATTGTAGACATAAGGTGCTATTACAAGAATTGGCAGTCCCAACCCATGTTCAACAGATTTCATCTATTCTTTATTTTGGGAGGACAGATGGTCCTATGGTAAAGAAAGTCAAGCATCATAAAAATTTGGTAGTTTTGTTACATCTTTAATTTTTTTAATCACATTCTGTGGATTTCCCCAGTTCCATCTAATTCCGCAAGATTCTAATAGCAATAGCACTTAGTCTTCTATTGCTTCGTAGTACTTTGCAGCCCTCTCTAAGTGGATTGCAGAGTCAGCATATTGCCCCCAATAATCTGGGCCCTCATTTTATTGATCTGAGAAGGATGCAAAGGCTAAGCCAACCTTAGGTGGTCAGGATTGAACTGCTGGCAGTCGACAGAGTTAGCCTGCAATACTGAATTCTAAGCTGGGTCTTTTTAAAAAAACAGAATATTCTCTAACTTCATCTGGACATGTATTGTCTTGGATTTTTTTGTCAGAAAATCAAGGAGGGAGTAACTACAGTGTACAGTGTACCTCAGTCCCCAGAAGTAACTACAGTGGTACCTCGGTACTCATCAGTAGTTTGTTCCAGAGGAATTGATGAATACTAAAACTGATGCATCCTGAGAAAACCATGTGACTTAGAACATGACCTGTTATTTCAGCTGAATGAAATAGCGAGTCACAAGGCAGCTGACGTCAACAAATTCTTCTTCAGACATCAATTACCAGGAGAAAGATGAGGGCTGGGACAAGATTTCTGCCACAAAACATGCTGAATACCAACTTTGATGAGTTTGGAGCAGTCGAATGCTGTGGTATGACTGGATAGAGTAGTGATCCTCAACCTTTTTGGAAACAATTTGGTGGAGGACTATTTTTCCACAGACTGGGGTAAGGGAGAAGAACAGAACACAACCTAGATCCCATGCATGCACAGTTTACAGTAGGGTTTGCTTGCTCATTGCTCATCTCCAGCTGTGTGGCCTAGCTCCTAACAGGCTGATACCAGGTGGAGGCCTCTTGGTATCAAGAAGATTTGTTTTTTGTTCTTTGTTTTTTTGTTGGTACATATGAAATAGAATATATAATTGATTACATAAAGGATATGAGAAAATAAAAAATATGATAAATTAGAAGGGATTATATGGGAAAATAAAGTATTTATAATGAGAATATTCTTAAGGATTAAAAACGGGAATAAAAATTTATTAAAATATAGACATAAATTTTGGCTAAGTGGAAAGAAAGAAAAAACATGATTATTATATAATTATATACAAGAAAAAAAATTGTGTCTGTGTATATGTATGTATGTATATGTATATGTATATGTATATGTATGTGTATATGTGTATGTATATGTATATGTATATGTATATGTATATGTATATGTATATGTATATGTATATGTATATGTATATGTATATGTATATGTATATGTATCTTTTCGTAGATTTTCATGGGTACAGGTATGTAGGTCTAGGTGTGTTTGGTTCGTTTCCCATTAAGAGTATCTTGGTGATGTTTCGGTGAGGTCCCACTCGCCATCCTCAGGCTGGTGCTTTTGGCTTCATGCCAGTGTAAGCAGTGTTTGATCGGAGCTGCCGTCTCTCTATAAATACTGGTGGTGGGGGCTGATGTGCTGAGCTGGTTGACTGCACTGCTGCCTCTTGATTGGTTGATGGAGTTGATGTTGGTATAATGGCTGTGTGATGGCCTTGTGAGTTTTGTTGTGGAGATATCCTGGAACTTGTGTTGTAATCTCCTGGGTTATTTGTGTTTTGATCTCTTTTCCATTAGCCTCCTGTGTAGTAACAGCTTGGGTAATGGGTTGTGTGATGACCTTGTGAGTTTTATTGCTGTGGTATCCTGGGTCGTGTGCTGTGTTGCAACTTCTTGAGTTCTTTTGGTGTAATTTCCTGAGTTTTCTGATGTGATATCCTGAGCGGGTGGCTGTGATGTGATGTACCCTCATAACATGAGTAGTACCTCCCGCCTAGCAGGCATCTGGAAGCTAGCCCTTACCAACAACCGAGTCCCAGCCATGAAAACCAACACCAGATCCAAAACAACATGGGACACCACCGCCAATCCCCCTCATCAGACCCAGGCCCAAGCCCATCCTATAAATGAAGGACAACCACCATCCAGAAAACAGACCACAGCTGCTTCGCCAGCTGTCACACACCCCCAATCCCAAAATCAAACAAGCTGACACATGCCAAGATCACAAATCCAGACCCCAAACTCAAAGCCAGACTAAAACCCAGAATGCTATATCACAGCCACACGCTCAGGATATCAAATCAGAAAACTCAGGATATTACACCACAAGAACTCAAGAAGTTCATGCTTTCAGGTCTTTTTGAATAGAAGAGATGATTCCACCAGACTGTCAATTATTTGGAAGCCTGCACTCACAAACAAAAAAATCTCCACACCACAAGCCAGGCAAACATCTGGGCACAAACAGATCCCCCTGATACCTCCAGCTCAAACACACCCCAACCAGGCACCCAGATGAAACCTAGCTTCATAAAAAATGATAGCTGTCCATTTACTCGGAGCCAAGCTGCACTAAAAACCTCCAATACAGGAACACAATGTTGCCAACCAATCAAGACAAAAAAAAAAGCCACAAAACAGATAGAAGATATGAGAATCACCAGTCAAACAGAACACAGCAAACTCAAAGACCAATAAACACAGACCAAGACTCCCAACCAATCAGGATGAAGAAAAAAACATTCTGGCACAGCAGTAGGCTAGCCCCAAGTTTAAAACAGAAACGGCTGTGAAAGTCTGACTCACAGACGAACACAATACAGAAGCCTGATGATGGCAGATGAGATTCTGCTGAAACATTGCTACAACTTTAAAAGCACAACCATAATGACATGGAAAAATACCCGAACAAAGCTGAATACCATATATATACATATACATTCAGTTGATTATTTAATGGATAATAGAAATGTATAATGAGAGTACTTTACTATGATTAAAGTAGGGGAGTGAAAAAATATTAAATTACATGGGGGGATATACCATGTGGATATTAAATATATTAGTTTTTTTTTTTTAACTCTTTTTAGATTGTTGATTATACACTACTCTAAAGAATAAAGGGAACACTTAAACAACACAATGTTACTCCAAGTCAATCACACTTCTGTGAAATCAAACTGTCCACTTAGGTAGCAACACTGATTGACAATCAATTTCACATGCTGTTGTGCAAATGGAATAAACAAAAGGTGGAAAGCAAAGGCAGTTAGCAAGACATCCCCAATAAAGGAGTGGTTCTGCAGCTGGTGACCGCAGACCATTTCTCAGTTCCTATGCTTTCTGGCTGATGGTTTGGTCACTTTTGAATGCTGGCAGTGCTTTCACTCTAGTGGTAGCCTGAGACGGAGTCTACAACCCACAGAAGTGGCTCAGGTAGTGTAGCTCATCCAGAATGGCACATCAATGCGAGCTGTGGCAAGAAGGTTTGCTGTGTCTGTCAGCGTAGTGTCCAGAGCATGGAGGCACTACCCAGAGATAGGCCAGTTCATCAGGAGACGTGGAGGAGGTCGTAGGAGGGCAACAACCCAGGACCGCTACCTCCACCTTTGTGCAAGAAGGGACAGGATGAGCACTGCCTGAGCCCTGCAAAATGACCTCCAGCGGGCCACAAATGTGCATGTGGCTGCTCAAATAGTCAGAAATAGACTCCATGAGGATTTTATGAGGGCCCGATGTCAGGTGGGGATTGTGCTTACAGCCCAACACCATGCAGGATGTTTGGCATTTGCCAGAGAACACCAAGATTGGCAAATTCATCACTGGTGCCCTGTGCTCTTCACAGATGAAAGCAGGTTCATACTGAGCACATGTGACAGACGTGACAGGATCTGGAGACACCATGGAGAACGTTCTGCTACCTGCAATATCCTCCAGCATGACCGGTTTGGCAGTGGGTTAGTAATGGTGTAGGGTGGCATTTCTTTAGGAGGCTGCACAGCTCTCCGTGTGCTCGCCAGAGGTAGCCTAACTGCCATTAGGTACCGAGATGAGATCCTCAGACCCCTTGTGAGACCATATGCTGGTACGGTTGGCCTGGGTTCCTCCTAATGCATGACAATGCTAGATCTCATGTGGCTAGAGTGTATCAGCAGTTCCTGCAAGATGGAGGCATTGGTGCTATGGACTGGTCCGCCCGTTCCCCAGACCTGAATCCAATTGAGCACATCTAGGACACCATGTTTCGCTTTATCCACCAACGCCACGTTGCACCACAGACTGTCCAGGAGTTGGGGGATGCTTCAGTCAGTTGTGGGAGAAGATCCCTCAGGTGACTATCTGCCACCTCATTAGGAGCATGCCCAGGCATTGTAGGGAGATCATACAGGCACGTGGAGGCCACACACACACTACTGGGCCTTGTTTTGACTTGTTTTAAGGACATTACATCAAAGTTGGATCAGTTTATTTCCACTTTAATTTTGAGTGTAACTCCAAATCCAGACCTCCATGGGTTGCTAAATTTGATTTCCATTGACAATTTTTGTGTGATTTTGTTGTCAGCATATTCAATGATGTAATGAACAAAGTATTTAATAAGAATATTTCATTCATTCAGATCTAGGATGTCTTATTTTTGTGTTCCCTTTATTTTTTTGAGCAGTGTATATCGGTCTAGAGAAAATTAAGGATAATAATGATGTATAATGTAAAATAAAACAGGTGGTAAGCTGAAAATGAAAATAATAGGGGATAAAGATCAGAAAATTTTATGTGCGGATGAAATGATATTGATATTGAATCAATGAATTAAAATATGAAATGGAAATTTATTTAAAGATGAGTAGAATGGTTTATGACATGAGGTGATATTATATAGCAGTGAAAGCACCCCTCTGAAATGCATGATGTGTATTCCTCGCCATGAGCCTAGCTCATATCCCACTTTACTTTGAAAACTGTGATATAAAATGTGAGAAAATATTAACATTTAATATTAATAAAGCATAAAATGACTCTTAGAGTGAGATGGATAGTACCTAAATTTGCCAAATAAATAAATGATATAGGCACTAACTATTAAAAATTTATTAAATACTTTAAAGTGCTGTTTTTAAATACTGTTGGGCATTTTGTTCTATTGCATTTTTATTATTATAAATAATTGTTGCTATTTTGAGTAATTTTTAAGGGATTGGGAAAACAAATCAAAGATTAGCATTTAATATATTTGTGGTGCCTGAATTATCCATTTTTCATGAAATGCTCAGATAGTCACTTGGATTTTTACCACTTTCACTTTGCTCATGAAATTTCAATCATCTGAGTAAAGCATATATGAATAATTGTAAAATGTATATTTGGATAAATACATAATATTAAATATTGGTATGTGCAATATGCATGATAGAAGGCTGATACATTTTTTACTTTTGATTAGCATACCTCGTGTCATGCTTTAATTGAGTGATTTTATGCCAGGAAATAATTATCAGCTCTTGGCAATGACATCAGTATATTTTGTTCATGACAATCTCTCGCTAACCTGGTCTTTCATGTCTTCCAATGATGATCATATTACAATCCATCCATCTTCCTGCTGGTCATACTATTCTTCTCTTTCCTTCTACCTTTCCCCACCTTAGACCCTTCTCTGAGAACCAGGTCTTGATATAATAACACTTTATTATTCTATGGAAATGTCAGTTATTTAGTTGTTATTAAGCTGCCCAGAGTCTAATAATAAATTTAAAATTATATCTGCATTCCTCTGCATGCATTTCTGTTTTGATGTGTAAACTAACACGTCCTTTCGAAGAAAATGTTGGCAATGGTGGGATTCAAAATTTTTTACTACCAGTTCTGTGGGTGTGGCTTGGTGGGCATGACGTGGCTTGGTGAGTGTGGCTTGGTGAGCGTGGCTTGGTGGGCATTGCAGGGGAAGGATACTGCAAAATCCCATTCCCTCCTCACCGCACTAACCTGCTTTCCAGCTCCATTCTCCTGTGCACAAGGCAACCAAAGAAGACCCAGCCAATCATCTGGGACTAGGGAGGCAGGGAATAGATGGGGGTGGGGCCAGTGAGAGGTGGTATTTGCCCATTCTCCAAACTACTCAAAGTTTCCACTAACAGTTCTCCAGAACTGGTCAAAACCTGCTGAATACCACCTCTGAATATTGGTGATAGCCGGATTGTCCAAAGTGGGCCATGCAAATATCAATCACTCATTCATAATTTGTTAGTAAAGAGGAAAATATATTTTCTAATTTTTCAGAAGTGTAGTAAGTGTCCTACAAACACCACTGTAGACCTGAAACACTGAACTGGTTTGTAGTTTCTGCAAACATGTGCATTTCAATGATGAAAAAGTTTTTATTAGTTTTTTTAAAAAGGTTTACATAATAAATAAAGTGTTCTGGGTAAGTGAGAAATCGAGCCTAAAAAGCCATCCTGGTGCAAAGGTCAGAAGCTCAGATTAACCAAAAATTAGTCATTAAAGTACCAAAGTTATATTTTATATACATTGGCACACAGAAAAAAAATTCCTACCTTCACTTGTTATTCCAGAACAGACATTTTTAACTGAAAAAAATTTATATTGAAAAAAAAATGCATTTATTCTTCTTTGATTAGAAATCATATATACCCTTCCTGTTTCTTTCAATGGGAACTAGAACATTTAAATTAAAGATAAATCCATTTTATTTTAGCTTTATAGTTAATGGACAGAGATTAACAGATAATTAGAAGATAAATCTTGAAACATAATTCTTGACATGACACTTCAAAAGATGGTGATGAATTAATCAGACTGTTTAACAATTCTTTATGTAGCTTTTGAACAACTAAGAGAGCTATAAAACAGACTCCTGGTTTTTAAAAATTGACTCCTTTGGACTACATTTTGATTTTGTGGTAACTTCAGTAAGACTCGGTTCATTTATTTTTAGCACAAAGAAGATTTTCTTGATGAGTTTTAACTGATTAAAACATCCATAATCTGAGTGCTCATTTGTCTTCTGTTACAAAGTCACATTGGTCCACATTCTATTTCAAAAGTTTATGTACTGTATTAATGCATTTATTTTACCATTTAATATATTATACATCTAAGTGTCTCACTTGAGATAATATATTTTATACCTCAGCACCTATTAGACATGAGGTATGGTTTATATGTACCCATATCTGTCTACCCATAGTCATAGTTTATTAAGAACCCATTTCAATGGTTGTTTTACAAGGGATAAGTTACTGAGATCATCATGTTGAGACAGTTGTGAACTTAGTTCTTTGATCACCATGAACAATATTGGGAATTAGAGGGTGGAACAACTAAATGGAAAACTAAGCCTGGAGGATGGGGAGAATTGTTGGAAGTGTCAGCCTTCAAGATCTTCTACTGTTGCTTTGCATCTTTCTACTGCCATAAGTAATGGGGGGAGGAAGGGAAAGTCTGGGAAGTGAGCTGGAGGTGTTAAATTCTTCTGTTGTGTAAATGGGGGGGGGAAGCATACAATAGAGTAAAGGCCCTGTCACACTGCCCAACGGATGCAAAACGTACACAACGGACAAGCAAAATGTTCCATCCATTGTTATCCGCTCTCAAAAGGGGCAAAAATTTGCATAACCAGAGCAGATAACACGGACACGGGGAGGATGCAGAGCGGATTGAAAATGGATGCAGAACGGAAGCCTAGCGGATGGAAGCGGCTGAGAGCGGATGGCACATCTGCAGGGCTTCCAGGGGGCCTCAGCAAAGTGGACGCAGAACGGATGAAGCGGATGCAGAGCGGATGCACAGCGGATGAAGCGGATGCAGAGCCTGGCGTTAATTGTGCATGCGGGGGGGATGCATTGCGCAAGCCCCCCGGATATAAAGGGAAGCAGCTCGCACATGGTCAGCATTCAGAGGAAAGACCTGCTGCATGATACATCGAGTCCTTGCTGCCCTGCCTGCATGCCTGCCTGCAAGCCTTACTGCCAGCCTTCCTGCAAGCCTGCCTCCAAGCCTCCTGGCCAGCCTCCCTGCCAGCCTTGCTGTCTGCCTGCCTGCCAGCCTTGCTGCCAGCCTGCCTTCCAGCCTCCCTGCCAGTCAGTCCACCTGCCAGCCTTGATGCCTGCCTGCCTGCCTGCCAGCCAGCAACCCCACAACCATGGGGAAGAAGCAAAAGTCTCAGCAACCTGCCGCCATCCCTGGCAAGAGGGACAGGGCCACCCTCCCGCCCCCCGTCCCTGACTCTGCTTCTGCTGGGGCTTCTACTGAAGCTGCTCCTGGCAGTGGTGCTTCTGCTGCGTACTCTGTTGAAGCTGCTGCTGGTCCTGCTGGTCCTGCTTGTGCTCCTGGACTTGCTCGTCCTGCTCGTGCTCCTGGACTTGCTCGTACTGCTTGTGCTCCTGGTCTTGCTCGTCCTGCTCGTGCTCCTGGTCCTGCTCGTGCTCCTGGTGCTGGTGCTGCTGGGGCTCCTTGTGAATATTCACCTGCTGCTGATCCTGGTCCTGCTGACCCTGCTGCTGCTGCTTCTGCTGCTGCTGATGATGATGAAGATCCTGCTGCTGCTGCTGCTGCTGATGATGATGATGATGATGATCCTGCTGGTGCTGCTGCTGGTGGTGGTGTGGAGGAGCAGCCCCTACCACCTGGGAGCCCCTCTGATGAGGGCCCATTTGGTCCTGGCAAAGGGAGGAAGAGGCGTATGCAGGGACGGGAGAGGAGGCAATACTTCATTGAGGAGGAACACGAGGATGAGGTGCTGGAGTGGCTGAGAAAGAATGACTATCTGTGGCGGAAAGGACACTGGCTGTACAGGGACACCAAGCGGAAGCAGGCTGCTTGGAGAGAGAGGGCGGAGAGTATGGGTTACACTTCGGAGGTGCTCCTCGGCTGGTGGAAACATATGCACACCTGCTACGGGAAGCTGAACCTGAAGAAATCTGGCCAGGCCACAGTAAAGCTGATGGACAGAGAGACCTACGTCATGGCCAGGTACAGCTTCCTGGAGGGTGAGATCTGCCACTGAGGAGCACCAGCAGCCTCTCTGTCTACTCTATCTCTCTGGCAGCCTGCTGCGACCCAGTCCTCTTCCAGCCGAGAGTCATTCCCTGTCTCCAGGCAGGTTTCTGTGGAGCATGCCATGGCGGAGAACCCGCGGACAGCTGTTCTCACCATGGTGAAGCGCGTGGAGTGGTGCAGTGGGAGAGAGGAGACATCGAGTCCACCACAGTCGTAGCCGCATCCACCCCCCCCAGCTTGCCTCCACAGAAAGGCAGAGAGCCAGACAGCAGGAGGGGCAGAGCCACACTGTCCTGCTGGACATCAGGGACACCATCAGCACCAGTATAGATCTCCTCTCTCAGCTGGTCAGCACTGACTACTCATCCTCCAACTGCAAGCCCTTCCTCATCTATGTCAACCAGACCCTCAAGAACATGGAGGAACCCCAGTACCAGGTGGTGAAGGACCGGATCACGGAGCTGCTTCACAACCCTCCAGACCCAGAGGAACCTGCTCCCACCCAGTCAAGGTCTGCTTCTCCACCCCAGGTGATGTCCCACCCATACCAAGGATTCCAACAGCCCCTCACATACCAGGGCTAGGGCGACCAGGAGGTCCAGCAGCACAGGAAGCAGCCCTTCCCAGAACAGGCACAGAGTCATTGGGTGACACCGTTGCCACCGGTTCCACTGATGCCACCGATGCCACCCACAACAATGATGCCACCGACGACAGCGATGCCACCCACGCCAGTCCCCACCCAGCTGCAGACCAGACAGCCCCACTACACTACTCCTTCCTCCACCCCACAGCCAAGCCCGGCCTCAGTACATCTCTCATCAGTACTGGGGCTGACACCCCATGGCATGGAGGAAGGACCTCTCAGGATCGCAGGTTTGAGCCAGCTGTCTGAGAGCTTCCTCAACAAACCGCCCCCTGTTGTCCTCTCGGGGCGAGGCACCCCAATGATGATACAGACCAGCACTCCAGCATGACCCACCTCCACAGCACCTGGACACTTCACCCCTCAGACTGGGCACACCTCCGAGTGACCAATAAGAGTGCCAGAGACTGGGTAGCTGGCTACCTGTAGAGTTTATTTGGACACTTGACTTGGGTCATTTTTGTTTTACAGCTTGTTGTTCAATAAAGTTTATCTTTGATTCACACACTTGCTTCATTTCTTTTTTTTAATAAAGTCTTGGTGGAATCTTTTAGAAATGGTTTAAGCCTTTGCATGCTTGTGGGATGGGTTAAGATAGCTGTGGGATGGGCAGGGATACCTGTGGGATGGGTAATAGCTGTGGGATCGGCAGGGATACCTTTGGGATGGGTAATAGCTATGGGATGGGTGAGGATAGCAGTGGGATAGATAAGCCTCCAGGGCAAGCATAGTGGGACTGTATGGTCCACCCTCCCAGGTGCCACACCTATGGCCCTTTATTATCAATAATAATATAATAATCATCCACACATATCAACACAAACACAACTCTTTATTAAACGCCCTGTTCATTGTAGGCCCACCCAACATACAGGGTCCAATCTCATCCGTGTGATGAGACAGACTGAAGGAAGCACTCATTAATCATCTCTCATCCTGTCTTGCCACTCCACTGCTCCAGCTGGAGAGTTGCACCAGTGTCTCAGGAGGTTGCGCTGCTTCTTCCCTTCATGTGAGGCTCTGTTGGGGCCTTGCACATCCTGAGTGTCGATCAGGTTTTGCCCTTGCCTCCATTCCCCAGGCTCCATGTCCCCATTGCCTTGTTGGAGGTCCACGAGCCTGTTCTGCAAGACCGGGTAGCGGGTGTGCATGAGATTGTGCAGGATGCAGCAAACTTCCACGATCCTCCTCACGGTCTCTGGGCGATGCTGCATGCGGGTGAGAAGTACCTGGAACCTGTTGGCCAGGATGCTAAAGGTGTTCTCCACCACCCGCCTTGCCCTGGACAGCCTGTAGTTGAAGATCCTCTCTTCACGGGTGAGGTGTCTTGAAGTATAGGGCTTCATGAGGTAGGTTCTGAGGGAGAAGGCGTCATCCTCCACGATGAAGTAGGGCACATCTTGCGTGTCATTGGGCAGGGGGTCTGGATCTGGAAACCCCATGATGAGGTTGCCTTCCAGCCCCTCCTTGAAATCTCTGGCGTTGTATACCTGGGCATCTGAACATGAGCCGCTGCCTGAAGCATCGATGTACATGAACTTGTAATCAGCATCGACCATGGCAAAGAGGACGATGCTGAAGAAGCTCTTGTAGTTGAAATAAGTGGAGCCCAACTTGGGTGGTGCTTTGCAGGCCACGTGCTTCCCATCTATGGCTCCAAGGATGTGTGGGAAGTTCCACCTCTGATACCACTGCTCTGCAACTTTCTTCCATCCTTCATCAGTGGAGGGGCACTGGAGGAGCTCTTGCAGGTATTCTTCGATGATGGCCTGCACCACTTCTCTGACCACAATGCTGATGGTGTTGGGTGACACCCTCCAGCCGTACTGCATACTCCTGTAGGTGGTCCCTGAGGCCAGGTGGCGCAGAGTGAGTGCCACCTTGAGCCCAGGTTCCAGGCTGGGCCGGAAGTTGGTGTTTGCCTTGGTCAACCTCGGTGTCAGCCGCTGCACAACTTCGTCAAACATAGCTGGAGGCATCCTCATGAAGTTCTGGAATGCCCGAGTGTCTTTGTTCCTGAGCTCCACCATCAGCTTGTTGTACAGTCCGTACTCTGCTCTTCTCCTGATCCATCTTTGGACCCAGACGCTTCTTAGCCGCCTCCTTTTCTTCCCGTAGTAGAGTTCACAGAGCCTGTAGATGGCTTCACACTGTTGCAGAAGGATGGTGGCTGCCAAAAGGACTGTGTTATGATCCACGATGGACATGACTGGATGCTGTGGAAGAGCAAGAGTCAGATGAAGGCTGCAGAGGTCTGCACAGCTAGGCTGCTGTTCTGAAAGTGAGATGCAGGTGAGTTACTCCCCTTTTTATAGGCAGTATAGGTGTCCCTTTGCATCCTCTAGGCATCCTCTAGGCATCCTTAATATCTGAGATAGGTCCCCTCTGCGAACGTTTTTTCCATTTTAAACGCTTTGTTTCTGTGCTGCATTCATTTTGCATCCATTCTGCATCTGTTCTGCATCCGTTCTGCATCCATTCCGCTTCCTCCCTGCGTCCGAGTGGATGCGAATTGCGCGGATGCGGAACGGATGCCTAGCGGATATAGCGGATGCATAACAGATGCAGAACGGATGCGTAGCAGATGTGTAGCAGATGCAGAACGGACGAATTGGATACATTTTCTGCACAAAAGTTTTGAGCAGCTCAAAACTTTCTGAGCGGATGAAATGTCAATAGACGGATGCTGGACGGATAAAGAGGAAGCAAAATGGAGGCAGTGAGTACATCGCGTTAACCAACGGATGGCAAGCTTTTTTGTCCATTTTACATCCTCTTTGCATCCGTTGGTGCAGTGCGACATGGGCTTTAAGTTTCTATTTCTTGCTTAGCTTTCTTTTCTCTGCGCAACTGCAACCCGTTATCAAAATATGCCAAGGTCAACGGACAGAGGCCTCATCATCACCTGAAGATGCCTACATGATCATATTCACAACTTCTAATTGGAAGTGTCATCTGAACTATTGGGGGTGGGAACATTTCCATCACTTTGTATATGTGAATTGCGCGCCTAATTTCTCAGATTCAGAATTCTTTGGTTGCTACCACTTCACTTTCAGTAAAAGATGTCTTTTCTCTAAACTAAAGAGTCTAAGTATTTCTTTCATGGATTTTGAATGGAGCTCCGCCTGACATTATTCTGAATCTCCACCACCAGCCCACCCAGAGAGAATACCCAATTTTCTTCTGAGGGGGCCCGAACATCATGTCATCTTCAAATAGTGACCAAGAGGATCTGGGAGCCATTGGAGGGCAAGATTCTGTGCTGGTGCAGGAGGCCCAATCTCTAGCAGAGCTCAGTTTGCAAGAGGATCCAGTGGTGAACCCCAGATGGTCGGTGGGAGTTGGTTGGAAAGATCCGGAGGAGGACACCCCCCCCTGGGGTCACAACTACCTGCCGGCGTGGAAAAGAGGAGCCTTGGCAAGAGAAGGAAAAGAGGGAAGTCTTTCTGGATCAAGCCAGGAGACTCCTTAATGAAGCCTTTGAACAACCTCAAGCTGCACAAGGGTATGAAGGGGGAGGAGAAGTAGCCCCAGCCAGAAGAAGCATTGCAACTCCCTCTCCCATAAATCAACCTGATCCAGCAGCAGCCCCGGGGCCTTCAGCGGGAGTTGTGATTCCTAGAAGGTGTAGAGCTCCTAGGCTGCCTCCGTTACAAGTAAAATACGGGGGGGATCCCAAAACCTTGGGATTTTTCAAAGCTCAAGTTTGGAGCCATATGGAAGAATATGGGGAGGAGTTTCCCTCAGAAGCAGCCAAAGTGAGGTGTGTTACCAGGGCTCTGGAGGGAATAGCGGCAGAGTGGATGGTGACCTTGCATAATGATGATGCTTCTCAGCTGCTGAATTATAACCTATTCATGGCTGCACTGCGGGCTAGGTTTGAGAACCCATTGGCAGAGCGCAAGGCCCGAATTAGGATGAAAGCCATAAAACAGGGGTGGAGGTCTGTGGCTGACTACACCCAAGAATTTAGACAGTTAGCCAGCTATTTCCGAGGCTGGCCCCAAGAAGTCCTGATAGAACTGTTTAAAGATGGTTTAAATGAAGATGTGTACCAGAGATGCATTGCTAGAAGAGACCCCAATGACTTGCAGATGTGGTACTTGCTGGCAGAAGAAGTGGAGATTGATTTAACCCGAAGCAAACTTTGGGGAGATTATGGGTGGAGCAAGTTTTCCCCCCCACGTCCTCAAGAGGCTCCTAAACCTCAGAAGGGGGGAGTGGCGGCAAGACCCAACCCCTCGGCCTGCTTTCGATGCGGGAAAGAAGGTCACCGGGCTGTGAACTGCAGAGTCAAGTTGGAGCCAAAGGGGGCGCCAAAGGGAGGAAAGAAACCTGAAAAGTCCCCAGCGAAGCCTCGCGAAACAGCACTAAAGTCGAAAGAGACAGCAGAGGTCACCCCTCCCGCAGGAGAGGAATCAGAAGCCCCAGTGACCCCTGAGGAGGAGGATTCTGACTCGGAAGACGACTTCCTGGTAAGTCCAAGCGTGGGCCCTATGACCATTCCGGTGAAGTTGAGGGTACCCAATTCAGGGGTCGAAGGGGAAATGCTAGCCCTGTTAGATTCTGGGTGCACCATGTGTATAATCAACATGGAAGTAGTGAAGAAAATGGGCCTAAAGCTAAAACCTTTGAAGATGCCCATTTCCTTTTGCCAACTAGATGGATCAGTGGCTGGAGGTTGCCCCACCCGTTTTGTCACGGAACCTATAGAAATGATCATGGGAGAGCATGATGAGACCCTGCATTTTATTGTGGTCCCTGGGATGGAGCAACCAATAATACTGGGATTGCCCTGGCTCTGGAAATGGAAACCCCAGGTTAACTGGAGAAAGGGGTTGTTGCGCTGCACAAAGCAGTGACCGAGAGCAGAGGCCAGATCCCAGCCAAAGCCTGAGGACCTAATTGAAATAGCTTCCACAGGTACTGAGCCCGTGAAAAATGAGGAGAAAATTTCCAAAGAGTATTGGGATTTAAAAGAAGTGTTCAGTGAGAAGGCCTCGGACGAGCTTCCGCCTCATCGGCCAACAGACTGTGCTATTGAGATTTTGCCTGGGGTGAAGCTCCCGAAACCAAAGTTGTACTCAATGACCCCACGGGAATTGGAAGAGCTAAGATTGTTTATAGATAAAAATCTGGAACGTGGTTTCATTCAACCTGCTAGACTCCAAGTAGCGGCCCCAGTGTTGTTCCAGGAAAAGAAAGATGGTTCCAAACGCATGGTGGTGGATTACAGAAATTTGAACGCTATTTCTGTGGAAAACGTGTACCCCCTTCCTTTGATGAAGGACATGTTGGCCCATTTAGCGAAGGGAAAGATTTTCACGAAGTTGGATTTGAGAGAAGCATACTACCGAATTCGAATTAAGGAAGGGGATGAGTGGAAGACCGCTTTTAACTGCCCGATGGGTTGCTTCCAATTCAACGTTCTTCCTTTTGGTTTACAAGGGGCCCCAGCTGTATTCATGCAAATGATCAATCAAGTGTGACATGAACATTTATACAGGGGGGTTCTGGTTTATTTTGATGATATCCTTATCTACACGGAAACTCTGGATGAACATGTGAAGTTAGTGTGGTCGGTTCTACAAAAACTGTGTGCTGCTAAGTTGTATGCTAAATTGTCAAAGTGTGAATTCCACCAAGACAAAATTGACTATTTGGGATATCGCATTTCATCTGACGGCATAGAGATGGATCCAGAGAAGGTGCGTGCCATTCTGGAATGGGCTCCACCATGCACCAGAAAACAAATTCAAAGCTTTTTGGGATTTGCAAATTTTTACTGGCAATTCATCCCAACGTTTGCTAAGATAGCAATGCCCATCACAAATCTCTTGAAAACAAAAGGGGAGGGGAATCCAAGGCCAGGAAAGCCGCTGGAGTGGTCCATGGAGTGCCAAGCCGCTTTTGAAAAGCTAAAACGACTGTTTGCTGCAGAACCAGTGCTGAAGCACCCGGATATGGACACTCCTTTCGTGATTCAAGCCGATGCAAGTGATGTGGCTATTGGAGCGGTATTACTTCAAGCCAATGAGAAAGGGACCTTACAGCCTTGTGCGTATACCTCCCGTAAGCTGTCTGAAACAGAGAGAAGATGGGCCGTCTAGGAGAAAGAAGCTTTTGCAGTTCGTTGGGCCTTGCTTACCTGGAGACATTTCCTGGAAGGTGCAAAGCACCCATTTGAGGTATGGACTGATCATAAGAATTTGGAAGCCTTAAAAATGCCCCAGAAACTGTCTCCTAAACAAATTCACTGGGCCCAGTACTTCAAGCGATTCAATTTCTCCTTGAAGTACATTCCAGGCGGGAAGAACTTCATGGCGGATGCTCTCTCTAGACTGCCCCAATATAATAGTATGCGCCAGGAGGTGATAAGCCCAATTGTCTCAGCCAAACATCTAGCTGGCCCAGTGATCACTAGAGCCCAAAGGAAGAACCAAGAAGTGGTTTTATCGAATGACCTAACCGAACAATTAAAAGAAGCTTTAAAACTGGATGAATGGTTCCTGGCTCATTCAAGTGACTATACAATTAGAGATGGCTTGGCTTGGGTGGGGGCCAAGTTGTATATGCCACAGGTGCTGAGGGGCCAAATACTACAACAGGCTCATGATTCTAAAGCAGCTGGCCACTTCGGATTTTTGAAGACCTTACATCTGGTTAAGCGGCAATTCTGGTGGCCTACTCTAAAGAAGGACATTGAAGGTTATGTAGCTAGCTGTCCAATTTGTGCTTCGGCAAAGATACCTCCTGGTAAGCCAGTAGGATTGTTACAAAATGTAGCTAGACCAACGACTCCCTGGAAAGAAATCTCTATGGACTTTATAGTAGAATTACCAAAAAGTGGTGGAAACACGGTCATCTGGATAGTGACTGATTTGTTTTCCAAACAAGTACATTGCACACCTTGTTCCAAGATTCCCTCTGCTAAGACGCTGGCTAAACTGTTTATTTCACATATCTATAGGTTACATGGCGTTCCGGAATGCATAATCTGTGACAGAGGGGTCCAGTTTACCTCAAATTTTTGGAAAGAGTTCCTGAAGTTAATAGGCTCCACCCAGGGGTTAAGCTCCGCCCACCACCCCCAAACTAATGGGGCCTGTGAGAGGACTAACGCAGTGTTAGAACAATATCTTAGATGTTACATAAATTATCAACAAGATAACTGGTCCGAATTACTACCGTTTGCCGAAGTGGCATATAACAACTCCGTACACAATAGTACTGGATTTACTCCATTTAAAGTGGCTTCAGGACAAGATTTCGTTCCCATACCTGAACTTCCTCATGAAAAACCTAACATCCATTCGTTGGATGAATGGATAACTCAACTCCAACTTAACTGGCCAGTGACACGCAAAGCATTAGATGAGGCCCATCAAGCTCATAAGAAATTTGCATACAAGAAAAGATCCCCACAGAAAGAATATAAAGTGGGCGACAAGGTTATCCTGTCCACCAGATACCTGCAGACCACTCAAAAGTCAAAGAAGCTTGATCCTAAGTATGTTGGTCCTTTCACGATTGAACGGATTATAAATCCTCTAACAGTCCAGCTGAACTTACCCAAAACTCTTCGACGAATTTATCCGGTATTCCATGTTAGTTTGCTAAAACCTGAACGTACTTCTTATCTAAGACTCATCCAAGCTAACCCTCCCATACCAATACTGATTGAAGGTGAACAGCATTTTGAAGTTAAAGAAATTCTGGACTCTCAGAAATGGAGGGGTCGACTCCAGTATCTTGTAGCCTGGAAACATTTCCCTTCTTCGCAAGCCGAATGGGTTAATGAAACCGACGTTAAAGCCCCTAAGTTGATCAAAGCATTTTCTTCAAAGTATCCTGATAAGCCTTAGGAGTGTATTGTTTTGTAATTGCTGAATGATTAATAATTGTCTTTATATTTTCTCATCTCTCTCCTCTAGGACTGATGGTTTTCCTTTTTCTAGGAGGGCCAAATGTCAGCCTTCAAGATCTTCTACTATTGCTTTGCATCTTTCGACTGCCATAAGTAACGGGGGGAGGAAGGGAAAGTTTGGGAAGTGAGCTGGAGGTGTTAAATTCTTCTGTTGTGTAAATGGGGGGGGGGGGGCGGAAGCATACAATAGAGTTAGGTTTCTATTTCTTGCTTAGCTTTCTTTTCTCTGCGCAACTGCAGCCCGTTATCAAAATATGCCAAGGTCAATGGACAGAGGCCTCATCATCACCTGAAGATGCCCACATGGTCATATTTACAACTTCTAATTGGAAGTGTCTTCTGAACTATTGGGGGTGGGAACATTTCCATCACTTTGTATATGTGAATTGCGCGCCTAATTTCTCAGATTCAGAATTCTTTGGTTGCTACCACTTCACTTTCAGTAAAAGATGTCTTTTCTCTAAACTAAAGAGTCTAAGTATTACTTTCCTGGATTTTGAATGGAGCTCCGCCTGACATGCAGACCAAATATCTGGATGTGGAGGAAAGACTCAAGTCCCTCAAAGATGGATGAATTCTGATTTTGTGTGCATCACAATTTCAGGGAAATTCCAACTTTGTTTCTGACTAGGATTGTACTTCTCAGTGCAGTGATGGCCCAAAGTCTGGGAATCTCCTAAATTCACTGCTCCTGATTGAAAAACAGATGGTACTTATAGCTGGGCTTTTACACTGAACTTTGGTGTACCAATTGTGAGAATCCTTAAATAAGGAGACACTGCTCTTGAACATTCATATCCTAGTCAATACCCAGTTGGATTACTATAATAGACTCTACCTGAGGTTGCCCTTGGAGAACATCTATAAGCTATAGCTCACAGAGAAATCAGCAGCCTAGGCAGTGATGGGCATACCCTGATACTGTTTGCTTTGGGACTTTCCTTGGTTGCCAATGGAATTCAGAATGCAATTCAAGGTGCTAGTTGTCACATTTAAGGCCCAGAAGGGCTCTGGCCTTGATTATTTGATAGACTATATCCTCTGATACACATCTATCTATCCAAACTAGATCTCAAGAGTCAGTGATCTTCAGGTATCATCCCTGCTGGAGGCAGATCTTTTACATCATCACCTCCATTATTTGGAACTCCCTCCCTAGAGTTTCAATCTCCTTTCTCCTGTGCATTACAAAACTTGTAAAACTTTTTCTTTTCTGGCTAGAACAGGAAGAAGAGGCTTCAAAATATGCAAATGGACTATTATGGAGTAATATGGAGATGGACTATTTATAGTCCATCAAAATATGGAGATGGACTATTTATAGAGAATCGTTTTGGCATTAAAGATTTATACAATCTGGAGAGAAACCATAGTGTTTCTGTATGTATTTGGAGATTGTTGATGGTTTAGTGACCAAAAGTCAGAGGTGGGATTCAGCCAGTTTGGACTGATTTAGCTGAACCATCTGTTAAAATTCTACCCAGTTCAATGAACCAGCTAATTCCACCACTGGCTGGCCCCACAGATTCCCCCTTTTCAGCCTGTTTTTGGCTAGTTTGGGGGCAAAAAATGCCCCCAAAATGCCCCCAAAATAGCCATTTTGGGGCCGTTTTCTGGGCCATTTTCTGGGCCATTTTCAGCTGTTCTTTGGATGAAAATGGCCCCAAAAGCCTGAAAAATGGCCCCAAATAGCCCAGAAACTGGTAAAAAAACAGCCAAAAAATAGGAAGGAAGGAAGGGAGGGAGGGAGGGAGGGAGGGAGGGAGGGAGGGAGGAAGGAAGGAGAGAGGGGCATTTGTACCAGATAACTGAGGGTATAGGCCCAAGGCCTGGGGAAAAGGAAAATGGCTGGAATGTGAGGTTGGGTGTGATGAGTGACATCAAGTTGGCCACACCCACCCAGTCACATGACCACCAGGCCACACCTACCCAGTTAATCATTAGGACAGAGAACTGGTTGTTAAATTATTTGAATCCTACCACTGCCTAAAGCCTTCAGGAATGGGCTGCATGCAAGTTAAACAAATAAATATTATTTCTTCTGAAACTTGCATGGCTTTTCTTACCTTTGACAATAATATCCTCCTGGATAATATGCTGGGCTGGACCTGGGCTTTGAAGGGATCATTATGTAGTGGGGGGGGTTGGTCTTTCTGGTTGGGATTCTTATGGAACATAGCACTGATGAGCTTATTATTGACACATAAGTTATCTTTAGTGATACATGACAAGGCTTTATTTGTCCCCTATGCCAGCAGTCCCCAACTTTTCCAGCTTTGTGGACCAGCAGTGGTGGCAGCAGTGGAGGGGTGTGTGGCAGAGAGGATGGTTCCAGGCAAGCAGCTCTATTTGCACAAGTGGAGTTGCATGCAAACTCTCTCTTGCCTGTTGCTTGTGCAGCCCAGTTTCCAAACAGAACCAGGCAGGGGTGGGCTGCTGGGGATTTGCAGGGGTTCAGGAAAACCCCTAGCTGGAAGAAGGCAGAGCCTCTTCACTGATGAACCGTAGATCACAATGCTCTGCGGCTATGGTCTGTGCTCTTTCTTTGGAGAGCCCCAATCATTATGATTAGGGGCTGAAGCTGCCTTGGAGGAGTAGCGGAATAAGGGGAAGCCGCAAGCCAGGTTGAGGGGAGCCACATCTCCCCCACCCAGGGCTTGGTTTCCCCCCCCCCAAAGATAACTGCAGGTGGTTTAAAATGGCCACCCCAAAGAGGAGGGCTCAGCTGGATTAAGATTTGTGCAGGAGGGAAGAAAGAGGTAGATAACATCTGAACCAGGACAACTGGGCAATACAACTAAAAAAAAGTACCCCGGGATTAAGGTAATATGGAATTTTTAAGAAAAGAAAAGTGAGCAGCAAAATTACAAAAGGACAGGAAAAAAAATAAGAAAATATTTTTGACAGCTAAGCGGGGCTTCGAACCAGGAAAGAAAGAAGCTGGAACTAAAGATTTAACTAAATTGGACAAAAATATTGTGGGAATAAACAGGCATAAAATAAAGCTGGACTTAAGATTGTCAAAAAATAATAACAATAAAGTTTACAAATTGGAGACTGGACTGCTGGAATACTGAGGTTCGAAAAACCATAAATAAAATAATAGGGGAAAAAGGTGAAGACTTTGTATAATGGAGAGTGCCACCTTTTGACAAAAACTTGAGCTCAAACAAAAGGGAAAGCATCCTGTTTCTGAATGAACCTGTGTGGATATAACATTAAATAAATATTGAAACAAAGTAAGAATCTTAGAAAGTGAAAACAGAACCAGAATAAAGGAAAAAACAAGGAAAGACTGACTGTGGGATTGATTGATGTTTTTGGTACAGACCCTGGGCTGGAATAACAGAACTTTAGAAAATTGAAAGAAGAAAGAAGGAAAATAAAAGTGGGTTGTTGTTGTTGTTGTTTTGTGGACTTTAACGATCATAAAATATAAGAGTGTGTAATGATATCTCTTCAGGAATTAAAAATGGAACTTAAAAATATGAGAGAATTACTACAGGAAAGAGGCAAATCACTTTGCTCTGTGTTAGAAAAAATGTAAATGGCGATTGAAGAACAAGAAGAAAGAGCTTCAGAGGAGGAAGAGTCGACTCAAGGAGAAGACATCTTAAATGGACAATGAACACAAAGAACACTACTAAGAAGTGGGGAAAGAAGGAAGGTTAAAAAGTTGAGATTTAAGAAGGCAATCAAAAAGGGGAATGCCTGTGAAGTCGGGAAAGGAAGAAAGACCCAGCAGAAAAAGGGAAAGGAAGATATTAAGAAAGAGAAGGATTGTAAACTAGAATGAGAAAAGATATGGGGAAAAGAGGGGGAGGAGAAGCAGTAAGAAACAGGTGCATGAAATAAAGAAATATGGAAATAGTAAAATGTTGAAAAGAAATTGTTTTTTCAGAGATAATGGTTGATGAATTAAAAAGGCGATTCTGCAGGGTGACAAGGGGTAATAAGAATATTTCTGCAATTAAAAATATTTAGAAAATAGAATCATATAGATACTGATAACTCTTATTAAAAATCAAGGGGGGGAAATATGCTGCAGAATCCAAATGAAAAGATGTAATGATTATTATTGTAACTTCTTAAAAATAATGGTTTATTGGGAATCAAGATAAGGGAATAAAGGTATATTTTAATCATTGAGATGTCACATTCAAAGCAGTAAAAGGGGGGGGAAACCTATACTTGTTTTGTGTTTTTTTTCTTTAGTGTTAAAATTTGTATTAATCTAGAATTTATAAAAAGAATGTGTAATGGAAACGGAATATGACAGACTAAAGAATCAACTAAATTAATAAGTTAACATAGACTGTTAAAAGCAAGGAGAGACATTGGTAACTTTTATTATTATTATTATTAGGCAAACACATATTGTTTATCTTTATTTTTAAATTAAATATTAAAGGATTATATTTGAAATAATTGAAATGAAACAAAAAGATGTTTCGATTGAGATAAATGAAAGAGGCTAGAATTAATGTGTTTGTTTCTCTCC
Source organism: Laticauda colubrina (assembly GCA_015471245.1). Taxonomy (NCBI): domain Eukaryota; kingdom Metazoa; phylum Chordata; class Lepidosauria; order Squamata; family Elapidae; genus Laticauda; species Laticauda colubrina. The sequence continues at coordinate 19,905,134 of BLBF01000055.1, read as the reverse complement.
TGACTGAAAATTTGGAATGGAAAAGGTAATAATAGAATTAAGTATGCATATATGAATGTATAATTGCTGTCATATTTGTATGTAAAGGTGAGGACCCGGAAATATGTTGTCCACTAAAAAGATATTTTTGTTTTTAATGTGAAAAACTGAATAAAAATTGTTTTTTTTTAAAAAGGAGAACCCCTAGCTAAGATTCTGCACAGTTTGGAGAACCCCCAAACCCCACTCCTGGCTGGCCTCCTCACTCACCCCACCCCTCCCAGAAGTCCCCATGTGGCCCATTTTAGATGCAGGTAAGTACAGGCATGTGCAGAGGCTCAGGGAGAGCAAAAACAGCCCCCCAGAAGTAGGGTAGTATTTTTGCCCTCTCAAAGGCTCATGGAAAGCCTCCAGAGCACAAAGAGGGCAAACACACACACCCCTTGCCATGGTACAGGAGGCTGACTGGGCCATGCCCACCATGGCCATGCTCACCCAGCAACTGGGCAGAGAATCCCTTGCTAAAATGTTTGAATCCCACCCCTGATACCAGGTCACAGTCAGGGGGTTAGGGATCCTTGCTCTTTGTCATTTAACAATTGCATAAAAGGGTTAGAAGAGCTTTGGAACAGAGCTTTCATTCAGAGCTTTGGAACAGAGTAATATCATAGATAAAGTGAACTCTACCATAGCACAAATGGCAGCAAAACAACTTCACAACTCTCTCCACTGTTGATCAACTAGAAATTCTATGCAGGAAAATTGATCAAACCTCAGAATATGATGTCCAACACTGTTGCATTTAAATATTTCAATAAAGACAAAAGTTCATTTAAATTAAGTGTACATAGGAGAACTAGCAAAAAGCATATAGTAGGACAGACTGCATTAAAGAGAATAGACTGGGCTGTTCATATAAAGGACTGAGAAAAAGGATCAGGAGCAGTTCTGCAAACTGAGCAGGGGAAAAAACACACCTGAATTTGCAAAAGAAAAAAAAGTATGTACACCACCCATAATACAACAACTGTATATTTTCTTGTTTGTTTCTGTCATTTACTGATTTTCTTTTAAAATATTCATCGGATGGAATAACATGCCCTTAACCTCCACCTACCCTTGACTAGATTTTCACTATTTGGGTATTCCTTAACAAGGAAATTGTAATAGCACACCAGGAAAAAGTTTTACTAGAGATCAAATGAGTCATGAGGGTTCTATTGATTCCATCATCACTGTTATTTAAGCAGGACAACCATGTAAACAGTGGCAGTAAGAAAAACAAGATCCTTAATAAGATTGCCAGAATGCCCATTGGACATTTTATTTGTCTCTTTCTTTCTTTATGTCAGCCATCCCAACTTGGTCAATCAGAAAGAAAGACTCCCACAGCCATAGCAATGAAAATATACTTTACTGAGGCCAAATAGTTACAGAGGAGCCAAGCCAGATCTAGTTTTGCATGCCCAAAACATGAAAACCCCTGGGATTCATCCCTCTCCCCTCTTATCATTGACTGACCAATCACTTTCAAATAAATTGTTTTGCTAACAGACCCCAGCTGCATGAAGGTGTTGTATTCCATTTGGGTGACCTTGGAACAGTGTATAAACTTCCACTTTCCTTTCCTCATTTCTTCTTCCCCCCATTTGCCCTCCCCCACTGCTCTCCCTCCCCCCATTACTGATGACAGCCCAGCATCTAGCTAAAGCCCCTGTCACACTGCACCAACGGGTGCAAGGAGGATGTAAAATGTTAAAAAAAGCTTGCCATCTGTTGGAAAACGTGATGCATCCGTTCGGTACTCACTGTATACGTTTTTCATACTCTCTATCCGTCCAGCATCTGTCTACTGTGATTTCATCCGCTCAAAAAGTTTTGAGCTGCACAAAACTTTTTGAGTGGATGAAGTATCCAACGCATCCGTTCTACATCCGCTACGCATACGGGGAACAACCGTTATATGTCCATTGTAATCCATTATGTGTCCGCTATATCCGCTAGGCATCCGCTGCACATCCGCGCAACTCAAATCCGCTCCAGCGGAAAACGGACACAGGGAGGAACCAAAACGGACGCGGAATGGACACATAGCGTTAGTAGCACAGACGTAGAAAGGATGAAAGCGGATGCAGCTCAGATATAAAGCATTAAAACGGACAAAATGTTCATATAGGGGACGTATCTCAGATATTTAGGATGTCTGGAGGATGCCTGGATTATGCAGAAGGACACCTAGTGGAAAACTGACATTTACTATAAAAAGGGGGAGGAAATCACCTGGATCTCACTTTCAGTCCAGCAGCCCTGGTGTGCAGACCTCTTCAGCCTTGCTCTTGCTCTTCCACAGCATCCATTCTTCTCCACTATGGATCATCGCATGCTCCTTTTGGTAGCCGCCATCATTCAACACCAGAACCAAACCATCTTCAGGCTCTTTCACCTTTTCTACGAGAAGAAAAGGCGTCGGCCAAGAAGTGTCTGGGTCCGACGATTGATCGGGAGAAGAGCGGAGTTTGGACTCTATGACAAGCTGATGGTGGAGCTGAGGAATGAAGACACTTGTGCATTCCAGAACTTCATGAGGATGCCACCAGCCATGTTTGACAAAATTGTGGAGCGTCTGGGACCCAGGTTGATCAAGCAGAGTACCAACTTCCATCCCAGCCTGGGCTGAAGGTGGCACTGACTCTGCACCACCTGGCTTCTGGGACCATGTACAGAAACATGCAGTGCACCTGGAGGGTGCCACACAACACCATCAGCATTGTGGTCAGAGAAGTGGTGCAGGCCATCATCGAAGAATACCTGGAGGAGCTCCTCCAGTGTCCCTCCACTGAACAAGGCTGGAGAAAACTTGCAGAACAGTGGTATCAGAGGTGGAACTTTCCCCACACCGTTGGAGCCATAGATGGGAAGCACGTGGCCTGCAAAGCTCCAGTCAAGTCAGGGTCCACTTATTTCAACTACAAGGGCTTCTTCAGCATCATCCTCTTTGCCATGGTCGATGCTGAGTACAAGTTCATCTACATCGATGCTTCAGGCAACGGGTCAGCTTCAGATGCCCAGATATACAATGCCAGTGACCTCAAGTGTGGGCTGGAACACAACCTCATCATGGGCTTCCCAGATCCAGACCCCCTGCCCAAAGACACACAAGATGTGCCCTACTTCATCGTGGGGGATGACGCCTTCTCCCTCAGAACCTACCTCATGAAGCCCTACACCTCCAGATGCCTCACCCGTGAAGAGAGGATCTTCAACTACAGGCCGTCCAGGACAAGACGGGTGGTGGACAATGCCTTTGGCATCCTGCCCAACAGGTTCCAGGTACTTCTCACCACCATGCAGCAGCATCTACGAACCGTGAGGAACATCGTGGAAGCTTGCTGCATCCTGCACAATCTCATGCGCACCCGCTACCCAGTGTTGCAGAACAGGCTTGTGGACCACCAACAAGGGAATGGGGACATGGCCGCTGGTGAATGGAGGCAAGGGCAAAACTTGATCGACACTGTGGATGTACCAGGCCCCAACAGAACTTCACATGAAGGGAAGAAGCAGCGCAACCTCCTGAAACACTGGTGCAACTCCCCAGCTGGACCAGTGGAGTAGCAAGACAGGATGGTAGATGCTTAATGGATGCTTCCTTGAGACTGTCTCATCACGCTGATGAGATTGTGCCATGTATGTTGAGTGGCCTTACAATGAATAGGGCATTAATAAAGAGTTTTGTTTATGCTGAAATGTGTGGATCAATGATTAAATTGTTATTGATAATAAAGGGCCATATGTGTGGCAGCTGGGAGGGTGGACCATACAGTCCCACTATGCTTGCATTGGAGGTTTATCTATCCCACAGATATTACCCATCCCACAGTTATTACCCATCCCACAGGTATCCCTGCCCATCCCACAGCTATTACCCATCCCACAGGTATCCCTGCCCATCCCATAAGCATGCAAAGGCTTAACCATTTTCTAAAACTTTCCACCAAGACTTTATTAGGTAAAAGAAATGACCCAAGTGTGTGAAGCAAAGAAAACCTTTGTTAATAACAGTAAAGTATAGCAAAAGGAAAAGGAACCAAGAAAAGTGTCCCAAGCAATGATAAAGTCAACTGGTAACAACTCAGTCTCTGGCAATGTTCTCAGTCACTCTGAGGCATGTCCATGGTCTCAGGTGTAAAGGGGACAGGGACTGTGGAGGTGGCAGTGGCTGAAGTGCTGGTCTGAGGCACCATTGGGATGCCTGGCCCCGAGAGGACAACAGGAGATGGTGTGTTCAGGAAGCTCTCAGAAAGCTGGCTCAGCCCAGTGAGGTTGAGAGGCCCTTCATCCAGGACCTGGGATGTCAGGCACAGGACCGATGACAGATGTTCTGAGGCCGGTCTTGGCTGTGGGGTGGAGGAAGGAGGAGTGTAGTGGGGATGACTGGTGTGCAGCTGGGCGAGGTGAGGCATCTGTGACGTGCAAATCAACATCTGTGGGGTCGGTGGCTTCTGTGGGGTCAGTGGCATCGGTGGCATCAGTGGCATCTGTGGCATCGGTGGCTTCGGTGGTATCAGTGGCATCGGTGGCACCTGTGGCATGCAAGGAACCTGTGCCTGGACTGGGAAGGGCTGCCTGTGCTGCTGGAACTCCTGGTAGCCATAGCCTTTGTAGGAGAGGGGCTTTTGAAAGCCTTGGAAGGGCTGTGACATCGCCTGGGGTGGAGGAGCAGACCTGGAGTGGGTGGGAGCAGGTTCAGCTGGGCCTGGAGGGTAATGCAGCAGTGCCATGATCCGCTCCTTCATCACCTGGTACTGGGGCTTGAGCATGTCCATGAGGGTCTGGGTCACATAGGTGAGGAAGGGCTTGCGGTTTGAGGAAGGAATCTTGAAGTGTACCAGCTGAGAGAGGAGATCTATGCTGGTCTTGATGGTGTCCCTGATCTCCAACAGCACAGTGTGGCTCTGTCCCTCCGGTCTGCCTCTCTGCCTGCTTTCTGTGGAGGTGGAGCTGAGGGTGGGTGTGGGTTGGTCCCTGGTGGTCGCTGCTTCTTTTTGCTCCATGTGTGTGAGAGAATCCTCCATGTCTTCCGGCATAGGATATGCAGCTGTCTGGGGGGTCTCTGTCGTGGGGCACTCTGTGGATACCTGCTCAGACACGGTCGCTGTCTCCTGGGCAAAAGAGGACTGGCTTTCTGTGGGCTGCCTGAGAGTGAGGGTAGACAGAGTGGCTGCTCCTTGGTGGAGGAACTCACCCTCCAGGAAGCTGCACTTTGCCATGACATAGGTCTCCTGGGCAGTGAGCTTGACCTCGGCCTGGCCAGACTTCTTCAGGTGCAGGTTCCTGTACCAGGTGTGCATATGCTTCCACCACCTGAGGAGGACATCTGAAGTGTAGCCCAGGCTCTCCGCCTTCTGTCTCCAAGCCGCCTGCTTTCGCTTGGTGTCTCTATACAGCCTGTGGCCCTTCCTCCACATATACTCGTTCTCCCTCAGCCACTCCAGCTCCTCCTCCTCATGCTCCTCTACAATGGAGTACTGCTTCCTCTCTCCCTTCTCCTTCTCCTTGCCTTGCCTCTTCCTCCTTCTGGCAGGGCCTTCAGCATCAGGGCTTTCAGGGCTTTGGGGCTGGTCCACCACAGCAGCAGCAGGAGAAGCAGCAGGAGAAGCAGTACCAGCACCAGCAGCAGGAGAAGCACCAGCAGCACCAGCAGCACCAGCAGCAGAAGAAGCAGCAGCAGCACCAGAAGAAGAAGAAGAAGAAGAAGAAGAAGAAGAAGAAGAAGAAGAAGAAGAAGAAGAAGAAGAAGAAGAAGAAGAAGAAGAAGAAGAAGAAGAAGAAGAAGAAGAAGAAGAAGAAG
>BLBF01000055.1:19831455-19899294 GCA_015471245.1 Laticauda colubrina | reverse complement strand
AGAAGAAGAAGAAGAAGAAGAAGAAGAAGAAGAAGAAGAAGAAGAAGTAGTAGTAGTAGTACCAGCAGCAGCAGAGTGAGCGCCAGGGGATGGGATGGTGGATCTATCCCTCTCGCCAGGGTTCTGGCACAGGCGTCCATTGAGCATCCGTTTTATATCTGCGATACGTCCTCCCCCTGTCTGTTCTTTTCCATTCTCTTTATGCAAATTTGGGGCACTTTTGAGAGTGGATAACAACGGATGGAAAATTTGCTCATCCGCTGTGTCCTTTTTACATACGTTTTGCATCCGTCGGGCGATGTGACCTGGCCTTAAGCAAGGCCTATAGCAATAGCACTTAGACTTATATACCACTTCACAGTGCTTTACAGCCCTCTCTACACAGTTTACAGAGTCCGCCTATTGCCCCCAACAATTCGGGTCCTCATTTTACTGACCTCAGAAGGATGGAAGGCTGAGTCAACCTTGAACCTTTTGAGATTTGAACTGCCAAATTGCAGGCAACTGGCAGGCAGCAGAAGTAGCTTGTAGTATTGCATTCTAACCACTGTGCCACCATGGCTCTTGATATACAAGATGGCTGGTCTGACAGTTTGTTTATAACCCACCTTTATTATTTTTATAACCAATTCAAAGAGGTGAACATATCCAACACGTTTTCCTCCCATTTACCCAAAATAATAATTCTGTAAGGTGAGTTGGGCTGAAAGAAAGTGTCTGACCCAAAATCATTCAACTGACTTAGACTGGGACTAGAACTTACCATCTCCCAGTTTCTAGCATGGTGCCTTAACCATTACTCTAGCTGGTTCTCTGACATAATGTTAGTTGGTTAGAGTTTCTTAGATGTTCTAGTTCTTCATACTTGTTAGTTTGCTATAGAGTTTCTCATTTGCTTCTTCATATTTCTTTAGGTTTTACAACAGGTAACACATCTATGGTGTGGCTATGTGTGAACATAGCACAAGAGGTGTCTTGCACCAGATCAGACCATTAATTCATTTTAGCTCCGTACTGTTGACACTGTCATTGGCACTGCAAGATTTCAAGCACTTTCTCATCAGAGAGATAACAAGACTGAATCTGGGACATGCTGAATGAACAAATATAATTTCCATGCCTTTTTTTTTTTTTTTGCATTCAGACCATTTTTCTCCCCTAGAAGACATAATGTGAACACAGGCCAGTGAACTTATGATCCCACTATCCCTTACTGATATGATTGAAAGATCCCTGAAATTTATATGGATTTCTGCTTGGCTTGTTTGTCTATTTCATAAAATATGGGGGGCATTTTTCAAAAAGCAAATTCAATGTCCTGAATTTCATTATGTAAACTGATTAATTAAATTGAAAAGCAGCAGGGAGCTGTGGAATCATTCTGTGAATAATATGGCATGTGTTGCTTCCAGTAAACAAGCATTCATTTTGCCAACAGTTGAGGAAAATAATTTTGATTTCAACAGAGGTGCCTTTTGTGGTTGAACTTGGATTATAGCATAATTAAGCAATAAGAGTTTGCTTATTCAATATATACTCCTTTAATATAGCATTTCATAGAATTATCAATAATATAAAGTGAAAGGTATATTTATTGAGTCGGCTTTAATTATTTCTACCCAGTCTGAATCTATTTGAGTTTAAGATATTTATGAAATCACTATATAGTTTAATTACAATTGCTCTTATGGAAACTAAGTAACAATACTTAAGCCTTTGTATTTTGTAAATTTGAATGTAGAAATTGTACAACTGTTCCAAAATAGAGACATACAATTATTATGAACAATGTATGATATATTTCTTAGATAAATTACATGATCATTTACTACTATTTGTTTGCAAACATACAAAGGCTGTGGGTTACACTTTTAACATATGAATTATGAACTCATAGAATTCTAGAGATATAACAAAACACAAAGATCAAGCTTAACCCTCTTCAATGTGCAGGAAAATCAATGAAAGCATTCATGAGAGGTGACTGCCCAGTCTCTTAAGAACTTCCAAAAATGGAAAATCCACAAACTTCATAAGCACCCTATTCTACTGCAATACATATCTTACCACCAGAAAGTTTTGCCTTATATAGGTTTTTTCTTATGTTTTTACCAAAGTGATGATTTTACATCTAGTTGTTCTTTCCCAAAGCATGGAAGACAATGTCTTCTTTACATTCCAATTATGTTCACCTAGTGCAGTAGTGTGAGAATCTGCCAAACCTACTGAATTCAACAGAGCTTATTCCAAGTTTTAAGTCCAGATGATCCCTTAAGTTCTACCTAGAAATCTTTTTCAGAATTTCTGTGTTTAGGGAAATCATGCCATGACATTTTGCCTGGTGATGAATTTCTCTGAGTTGGAAGATAAATGAAAATAGCCCAGAATTATGTATCGCAGGAACACACAGTAGAAAAAATTAACTAGAAAAAATATCTCTGTTTTGGGTTCTCGCCAGCCAGGCTGACCTTCCTGGATACTCCATTCCATCCCACCCAAGTATTTGTTAACCTTCTGAATTTTATAAGTAATAACTATGCTCAGTCATCAGGTTTTTGCTCTTTTGGTTTCCTCCCAGCCCTTGGAATTATTTTCCTTGATAAAACTTAAAATGCTCCAAGCCAGAAGATCTCTCTCTTAGGCATGGAAGGGTTTTTTGAACTTGGAGAATGAGACTGCTTTCAGAATATGAAATTGGGAATTGCCAGAAAATATAGCCTGTTGTATTATCTTGTTCAGATAAGAGAATGGTTTCGCTTTCCCCAAATTCCATTCCATTACTTTGCCAACCAGTTTTAAATTCCCTTACCAACCCTCCAAGTATTCCACATAATATTAGTGTGACTGTGGGGTTTGGTCTCTCTCTTCCTCTTTTGTCTCTAAAAAATAGAGGTGTCAGGGTTCTTTATCTGAAAAAGAACTTCTCTAGAATCCATTCAGCTTCAAGTTCCTTTATTGCTCATGAAGACCTGGGATGGCCTTTTTATCTCATCGATTTAGAACAAAGAGATACATATATATATGTTGTTGTTTACAGATAAAAATAATTGTTAGGAACATAAGAAACTGCCTTATTCAGACAGTAAAGTCTTCTAATCCAATTCTGTGTGCACTGACTAACTGTATCATTCTGGCTTTTCTAATAGATTTTATACATACATACATACATATCAGAGGTAGTATTCAGCAGATTCTGACCAGTTCTGGAGAACTGGTAGTGGAAATTTTGAGTATTCGGAGAACCAGCAAATATCACCTCTGACTGGCCCTGCCCCCATCTATTCCCTGCCTCCTGAGTCCCAGATGATCAGCTAGGTCTTCTTTTGTTGCCCTGCACAGGAGAACAGAGCTGGAAAGCAGGTTAGTGAGGTGTGGAGGGAATGGGATTTTGCAGTAACCTTCCCCCAGGAGTGGGGAGGGAATGGAGATTTTACAGTATCCTTCCCCTGCCATGCCCACCAAGCCATACCCACAGAATTGATAGTAAAAAATTTTGAATCTCACCACTGATACATACATACATACATATATACATCATACATACATTTGCAGATATCATAAATCTTGTGGCATGGTTTGCTATCCACCAAGAATTATTGAATACTGACATCGACTACAAGTGATCAGAGAATCTTGAAATCCAATTTCTAATTATTCACTTAAAGGACTTTACAGTCTGTTATTTTATTAATATGTTCCTTGCCTATTTCTTACATGAAAATGATAATAGCATTCTTGCCTGTGAACACATATGCATAAACCTGTGTGTGTGTGTGTGTGTGTGTGTGTGTGTGTGATATCCTCCATGTTTTATTTTAGACACTGAGTCCTTTAAACACAGTGCTGATTTATTACTTGTATGGATTCATAATGGTATGGTTTTGCTCCGCATGCATGAGGTTTACAAGTCACCAAGGCTTGGTTCACATATCATACTTAATCAAACCAAGCAAACCTTATACATCACAGCATGATATAGAAACTCACTTATAAATTAGCATTGCTCAAACATCTGTTCTTTCAGCTTCGGTTTTTCCCCAGATAAGATAAAGGAATAAATAGTAGCCTACTTTTACAACTTTTTAAAAATGATTGACAGACATTAGTAGGAATGAAGTGAAAGATGTATCTGGGTCACATTGTGTGTGTGTGTGTGTGTAATTGTTGTCTGAAAACAACAAGTCCCTTCCAGTGAAATATGATCTTTAAAATATATGCTGTTTATTAAGATTACTTCCCTAGTATAAGAAAGAAGGCTTGGTTTTTTTTTAGCAATTTGGTCCTTGTGCTGATCCTTTCCTCTCCTGCAGAATAAACAGCTGTACATAACATCTCTACATATGCACATACTTATTACTATTATTCGTATTGTATTTTAAAATGACCCACTCAATCAATTAATCAATCAATCGGAATATAGCTGGAAGGACCTTGGAGGTTTTCTAGTCCAGCCCAAGCAGGAGATCCTGTACCATTTCAGACAAGTGACTATCCAGCCTCTTCTTAAAAACCTCCAGTGATGAAGCATGCACAACTTCTGATGGCAAGTGGTTCCACTGGTTAATTGTCCTTGCTGTTAGGAAGTTTCTCCTTGATTTCAGGTTACTTCTGTCCTTAATTAATTTTCATCCATTGTTACTTGCCTTGCTTTCCAGTGCTTTGGAAAATAAGTTGATTTCTCTCCTCTTTGTAGCAACCTCACAAATACTCTTTGCTTGAAAAACAGAACCAACAGACATCTTGAAGAAAAACTACCTTTTCCTATCTTTTCCTAATTCTAGTTTGAAAAGACAGAAGAAATTTGTTTCAAAGAGATTCCCATGGGCATTTTAGCTTTTTTGTGGTTGATTGACATCCTGACTGACGGTTGCAATGGGCTTACACAGCAACAAAGATAAAACATTCAAGTCATAACATTGTTTTTCCATGCAAATGAATTCTGTGAATTCAGCCACTATATAGTTTTCACTATATCGTACTTTAGTTAGTACTAAAGATACCATTTATGTGAAATGACAATTGCTTTAAAAAACCCAATATTCATTCTGTATGAATATGCTTTAATGTGTTAATGTTGCCAGGCTAGAATCATCTATAATGACTGATAATAGCTGAAGAAACATATTCTCTAACAAATCCTCTGAGGAGGCAAAATGTGCCTTTGTCGTATCCCTGATGTCATGTTCCGCATCATCATAGCTTCAAATAATTGCTAGTTGGTATATTTTAAAATGTAGCCCACTCTCATTAAAATTAATGCAATATGCAGTTTCTCTGTTGCCATACCATGTCATAGTCGCCCATGCTGAAGGCACAGATGTCAAGAAACTTGATTAGCATAGTGTTAAAATAAGGGTGGAAGGAAGTAATACAACCTTCCTTCATCTTCCATCGGTTTGCTGATGTAACAAAGAGTGTCAACTACAACAGGAGCAATCTCAGGAAACCAGTGATCATTTAACATTTGCAGAATAATAAAGCAGCAGCAGCACAGGCATTTTAAGATCAAATCATTCATTAATCCTGTCCCCACCACCTTAAAAGCTAAAAATGTCCAAAAATGTCAGACCCATCCATTCTGATGATGTAACAATCCTACTAGTCATTCATTCTGTAGCCCCCATACAGAGCTATAATTTTAAAAAATAGCCTTAGCACTGATGATGTTACCTAGTTTGGAAAAGAAACATCTCTTTTTTTTACATCTGTAAAGAATAGAAAAAAAAGACCCACAGATACTTCTTACCATGGGGTCGGGAGACTGAAAAGTCATACAACTTCCCCATGATGGCTGGTTATGAGGTTGCATTAGCTTTTGAATAGTATAAATTATTGTAGAACAATTATATTTGCTGATCTTTTGTTTGGTGCTTTAACTAAGTTCAGTCACTTCTAAAAGTGGGTGATGAATAGATGGAGTAGAGTTTCTGGTTCTCTCTGAGCTTGGCTGGTTGTTTGCACTCTTTTCATTATTTTTCTTTATTTATTTATCAAATTTATTTGCCACCCATTTTGTGGTACAGGTAACTCATTACCCAACTAGGATAGAGATAGGTAGATAGATAGATAGATAGATAGATAGATAGATAGATAGATAGATAGATAGATAGAAAGATGTATGATAGATATATGATAGATATATAGTTAGATGATAAATGATAGAGGGAGACAGACAGACAGACAGACAGACAGACAGACAGACAGACAGACAGACAGACAGACATGATAGACAACTAGATAGAATTTTTGATTCAAAATCCTAAAGGCTATATCTTCAGCATATTCAATGTAAATTCATAAGTGATAAATTTAGGACCTCAGAAACTAAAGACCTAGATATATCTGATCACAGTGGAGACAAAGAGCACACAGAATAATCTCTCTAGCTTAGCTTTGACATTCTAAATCTCCATGAGATTGCTTTTTCATTGGGAGAAGAGAGCGGTGTTTTTCCTCATCCATTGGATGCTCTGTTAAGATGCACATTATGTCAGACCTGTCCACATACATCTTGATTTCATCCTGTAAAGTTTAGCAGTTGGAGAGCTTCAACAAAGCACAATAGCCTGGTTGCCCAGTAACAAGGCTTATGGCATATTAAGTGTTGTGTTTTATTTCAGTGCATTTCAGGATTCTGTTTAAAAAAAAAGGAAGGAGGAGGTCAGATAGAAAAATGGCATTAAGCCTAGGTTTCCAACCATATCCACTCCAAGAAAATTGAAGTGTTATTGCTCATTTGCGCATTTACTCATTTAAAGTCTACCAATTTAAAATAATATAAAAGATACATATTAACAAAATTGTTGCTGAAAATAGCAGTTCTTTTTTTGAGCATCTCCTATTTCATTTTTGTAATATCTTTTGTCTTAATACCAGTCAGGAGCAAATTTCCCAATCATCTGTGCATCATTATGAAGATGTCAGAAATATTGGGTCAGTCATGTTAACTCAAGAACTAGCAGAGAAAAAAGTCATATTCAATGCAAAGAAACTGATTTTTTTTTTAAAAAAAAAAAACAATCTTGGTGGGTTAAATGAAACAGATTGAAAACAATGAAGTAAAAATTAACAGAAAGGCAAAGATCTTGAAATTAGGTTGATTGCAAATTGAAAGCAAGTCAGTAATTGCAGTTTGAGACTTCATCAGCAGAAATGTAGTTTCCAAATTACAGAGAATAATAGCTCCACTTATTCTGCAATGGGAAAATTTCATCTTGAATTCTTTATATGTCAGAGTATATTCATGAACTGGAATAGAGCATGGTAACAAGGTCAGCCAATGTATAGGCATAGCAACTAAGTCAGCCAATGAGGACTGTTTGGAAACTGAAACTAGAAAGAGCCGAGGCCTGGCTCTCTTTTAAGCTCTGCAGCTTTGAAGCTATGTTAAGCTCTGAGTCTGTCTATTGAAAATGAAACTGCTTCTCTTCTCTGCTGTGTGTCTTGCTTGCCTGTTGAACTAAAGCGAAATTGATGTCTGTTTCTGCTAAAGTTGAGTTGCTGTTCTGCTCTGAACCTGTACTATGTCAGCTTCTGTTTGAGTTTAGACCATGTTGGAGAAATCTACAACTGGTATTGTAAAATTTACTTTATATGTTTATAAAGAAATTAAATAAAGCCTTAGTCATCTGTGTTTATTTTTCTGGCGCTGAATTTATGCTGCAATACTCTGAACACTATTCAGTTCTGACAACCACATGATAAAAAGGTTTGAAATGAACTGTCCCCTTCCCTATACACAAGGAAAATACATTTTGGAAACTGACCCAATCCACAACTAAAGGAAAGCATAGATATAGTTGACTGTCATTCACCAGCTTCCCTCTCCTCCAAATGACATCACTGTGTTATGCTGGCCAGTTTGCACTGGTTCTAGTGATCTGGTATCACTCATCAGCAGTTGGCCCCACCCACCCACCCCTGCCCTTTCCTGTCCTGTATTCAAAGGAAAGCTCATTTGATACGTGCAGCAGAGTAGATTGCTGTGCCTCAGCTCTTTTACTCACCAGCACTGATGGTAAGGTAAGTGTTCATGCTTAAAATTGCCCATTTTAGAATGCTCTGCATTTAGAATGCTCTCAGATTCTTTACTACAGAATCTGTAGTAAAATATTTTGAATTCCACCAATGTTGGTTTTTTTTTTTTTCTGTAGGTCAATTGCTTCAGGTAGGGAACAAGCAAGCAGATCATGGAGGCTAAAATTTATTTCAAATCACTACAGTATCTGCTCTTTCCAAAACTGCATTTTGAGGGAAGGAGGGAGGGAGGATCTTGAAAGGCACAAAATTTACAATTTTATCTAACATTATCTTAATTTCTAATAGAATTCACCTGTTAAACATGACATGTCATAGGGAACTTGATGCTCCATCAATGACTGCAGCATCAAGTGACAGTTTCAGAATGTATTATGAAGGATTTGAAATGAAATCATTTCAAAGGAAGAAAATAAAAGCCAAACTTTCTTTCATTTCTCAGGATTTTAACCCATTATAGCTATCCAACTTTTTAAAAACGAATGGCCATCCAACTTTAAAATCAAACAAATATAGGTCAAATCTGCCTTAATTTTCCAGAGTGCTCCTTAATATATTATGTAACTTTTTGTTATTGTTTTTTGAAGGCCACATTGCCTCTGAAGTCATCTTTGGAAGCCAGTAGGTGGGGTAAAAGGCAGAGGGAATGGTCTTGTCAAGAGAAACAGTCACTAAACAAGGAAATAGTCAGATAAAAGGATCTGAGCCCAGGCAAAAAAGGTTATATGAATAAATGCCTCAGAGAACCCCCTCCCAGAAAAAAGGGAAGAAGCCCACTCAGACTTTCAAGCTTCTGTTATTAAAGCTTTACAATAAAAATAATGCTATTCAGGACAGTGGTCCCCAACCAGTGAGCCAGGGACTGCTGGTGGTCCACGAGAAAATTTTGGTGGTCTGCAGAGAAATGTCCCCCCCAAAGCACTCCCCCCAAAGCAATTAACCCAGGCTGTGCAGGAACACAAGGATGTGTCGCCCACATGGCCCGCCCACCCGCTGGCCCCCACCCTTTGGCAGAGCACAAACCTTACCTTGAGTAGAGCCACACGAGCTGGAACTGGAAGGTAAGACCAACGGCGGGGAAGGGAATTCCACCCCAGGGTGGCTTGCTGACTTTGATGAGAAAGTCGGTCCCATATTTCAGAGCTGCAGTAGTCACAAGACTGACCCTTTGGTCATCCTAGAGTAGTTCCTCCAGTCTTTGGCAGGCTGGTGCACCCGGTGGAGGAGCAGCTGCTTTGGAACAGTCCTGTGACTACTGCAGCTCTGGAATATGGGACCGACGTTCCCATTGTCAGCAAGCCACCAAAATTCATATTTGTGTGGTCCCTGAGGTCCAGAAGATTGGCAACCCCTGATTTAGGATATTGTAAATGAAACCAAAATTCTATATTTTCAGAAATAGCTTGAAGATCTTCCCCATGCTTTTTTTTTTCCAAAGAGGGCTTTTTGTATCAAGAGAATCCGCTTGATATTTATGATGTCTGCGGAGAGAGACATGAAGTTTCCTCATTAAAATGTTAAACATTGAATCACTGTTAAATAGTTAATCTGTGAAAGAAGCAAAACAAGTTTGCTAAAGATTTTTAATGGGTTAGTCAATGAATGCAAAAAGGAAAAGGAAAGGCAACAGAATTGGATTAATCATAACATTAAATAATAATACTGTGCACTCTTTTTATGCACAGAATTCAATCAATTTTGTTCACCAATACCAAAAATTTAGTCTTCCAAGCTTTCAAACTCATGCTGGAGCCCATCCGCAGGGAACCTCTCTCTGTGATTTGGGCTATTCTTATGTGTGTTATTTATATGGTGCCTGTTGTATGAGGCTTTTTGGATGTTTTTTAAATTTTTATTTTTGTTTTAATATTAACCATAAAAATTCAATGTATACATAAACTGTGTTGTCTGAGTACAGTTGACTTTGAGAAATAGTAAAAACAATAATATTCATAAGATCAATAATAATCATATAGTGATAATAATATTTGCTTATCCATTTTAGTAAATCTTCAATGAAATTGATCATTCTCTTGTGCTTCTAAGTTTCTAACTTCTGTCTGCTAGTTAGCCATTGATAAAACAAATCCTATGTTAAAAATATTCAGTTTCTTCCTTCCCCTTAATTTGGAGTGTTAGTGTCATGCCCCTGTCAGAATCTGAATTGGAGGGGGAAGCCAAACATATGACAGGGAGTGGGAGTATGGCTTTGTTGGCTGTAGAAGAAACTGGGGAAGGGCAAAGTCCGGCTGGGCAGAGCAGGGAAGAGGTAGAGCAAGGGAGAGGGAATTCAGAGGAAGACTCAGACTCACCCCCTCTTCATCCTAGGGCATGCAGGGAGGAATGGAGAAAGGAGCAACGTGAGTTGTGTGGCTTACGGGGGAGGAAAGGGCCCAATTCCCTTCATTAGCTGCAGCTGGGAACACGGTGTATAAAAGAGGAAGCTGCGCACAGCAAGTTGTTGGGACCAAACGTGAATTTATCTGGTATCATCGTGGCTAATCTGTGTTTTTGGTGTCTTCCCAACTGTGTGAATTCTGCCATGCTTTCAAGTCTGAAATTCCTTCTCCTGTCCTATCAAGTTAATTACTTCAGCTTAGTTTATTTGGATTTTTAGTTACACTCTGTATGTACCTTGTTTTGGACTGAATTTTCTACAGTTAAAGGCTGTTCCTGGGAAAGTTTTTCTCCAGCCGAAGGTAACCTGGACATTGGGGGCAAAGTTGGAGTTAAAGGGACTCTTCTTGCTTATTTGACTGTGTTGCCTTTGTGCCACACACCGGGTCATCACAGTTAAGTCTATTCATTTCTGCACATTCTAATATGTTTTTATTTCATTTTATTCATTCATGTAATAAAAAAATATTAGAATGAGGTTTTTTGGATGTTGATTGGAGTGTTGCTAGTTGGCTATTAAGTCATTGGCTGTTGTTTCCTTGTGTTGCCTAGCCCTTTTTGCACACTTTATCGAGTATTTCACACAAATTAGCGTTAGTACAAGGACCCTGCACAAATGTCTGAAACTCATTCTAACATTTTTTTTTCTTTTATTTGTGTCTCCTTGGAATGATCACAAGGAGTACTAATCAGTAAAACTCAGGATCCCCTGAAGTACAGAAAGCTTATTATACACATATAGACCTACCATCTATGCTAATACAAGCTTTGAATGCAGGCAGGAAGTGTTACATTTTTAAAATACTGCACATTTCTTCCAGTTCAATCAGCAAGTACATGCACATTATGGAACTTAGTGAGAGATTTTCTCTAGCACCAAACTGCTCTTCATTTCTTTCATCAGATAAGTTCAGTCTAGAATTTGTACTGAGTGCCCTCTCCTGAAATATAAGATGAAATTGTTAATTAATTACCATGAAAAAGAGAGTCATTACAAAATGTAATAAAGTAGACGTTTTCTTCTAACCACTGTATTTTTCATGAATTATTTCAGTGCTTCCCTCTCCTCAAAAAAACTCCTGCAGTCAAAAAAACCTGCAGTTTTTCCTGTAAATCTACATTACAATGTTACACTTTTAAGGAGAAAAGCTTTAATTTATGCTATAATTAAGACATCTGGAAATCAAAAATCATGTAAGACTTTTTCCTATCCACATACCATAGAAAGGAATTCATTTTGAGTCCAGGGAATTACTGTAGTAAAATTATATTGGGCAAACAACTTTGTGGAGCTTTGGGTATCCACAACATTAGAGAATAGAATAGAATAGAATAGAATAGAATAGAATAGAATAGAATAGAATAGAATAGAATAGAATAGAATAGAATAGAATAGAATAGAATACTTTATTGGCCAAGTGTGATTGGACACACAAGGAATTTGTCTTGGTATAAATACTCTCAGTATACATAAAGAAAAAATACATTCATTAAAAATCAAGAATCATAACGTACTTAATGATAGTCATAGGGTACAATCAACAATCAAATCATACTAGGAAACAGTCAATATAAATTGTACGGATACAAGCAGCAAAGTTACAGTTCTACAATCATAAGTGGGAGGGGATGGGTAATAAGGAAGGATGAGAAGATTAATAGTAACAGTAGTGCAGACTTTGTAAATAGTTGGGCAGTGTTGAGGGAATTATTTGTTTAGCAGAGTGATGGCATTCGGGAAAAAACTATCCTTGTGTCTAGTTGTTCTAATGTGTAGTGCTCTATAGCATCGTTTTGAGGGAAGGAGTTGAAACAGTTTATGTCAGGGATGTGAAAGGTCTGTAAATATTTTCACAGCCCACTTTTTGACTCATGCAGTATACAGGTCTTAAATTGAAGGCAGGTGGGTAGTAATTGTTTTTTCTGCAGTCCTAACTATCCTCTGAAGTCTTTGTCTTTCCTGTTGGGTTGCAGAACCAAACCAGACAGTTATAGAGGTGCAGATGACAATGTTACAATGTTACACTTTTAAGGAGAAAAGCTTTAATTTATGCTATAATTAAGACATCTGGAAATCAAAAATCATGTAAGACTTTTTCCTATCCACATACCATAGAAAGGAATTCTATGACTCCATCATTCCTCTGTAGAACTGTATCAGCAGCTCCTTGGGCAGTTTGAGCTTTCTGACTTGGCGCAGAAAGAACATTCTTTGTTGTGCTTTTTTGATGATGTTTTTGATGTTAGGTGTCCATTTTAGGTCATGTGATATTGTAGAACCTAGAAATTTGAAGGTCTCCACTGTTGATACTGTGTTGTCTAGTATTGTAAGAGGTGGTAGTATGGGAGGGACCAATCATGACCAATGATGCCATTGTGATTCTATTAAGATTAGATAAATAGATGAAAAGTGTGGGTATGGTTTGTATGTGTATTTGTATATGTGTTTGTATGTGTGTCTGTGTGTGAGAGGGAGAAGGGGAGGGGAGGGAGGGAGGGAGAAAGAGAGAGGGAGAGAGAGAGAGAGAGAGAGATTTTAATAGATTAATGAATTTGAATAACTTTTCACTGCTTTCATTTTTAGAGAGAGCTGAAGTGGATGGATCAAGAATTTCTAAATTCATTCATTAATTTTTCCAGAAGGGCATATTGGCAATGAGAGGCCTAAACTACTACAACATCTGCTGAAAAATTGATTCAAGGTCTAAGAGATTTCCGATCTCTCTTTCTGACAATTTCATTTTTGAAAAGATAGAAGAAGCAAGAAGGATATCTACCTGACCAGCAAAAAACAGATGGATTGAGGGTGTCAAACACCTTGAAGTACATCAAGATGGAATTAAATATAAGTAGAGGAGGGAAAGCTGAAGGAAGTTTTTCATGTGAAATTTCAGGAAGGCAGGTTTTAAGTGAAAGGTGTAGAGCATACTGTGGCTTGAAATCTTAAAGATAAACACATTAAAAAGGGAAAGGAGCACCTGAAATATGAGAAATTGAAAGCATAGATACAAATTGAGTTTCCTGAGATGGAAACTGGGGAAAGCTTTAAAAAGCCCATAGAAATAAATATCAAGCTCATTGATAGGCTCAGAAGTAAAAAGGAGATGTATAGGAAATGGAAGCATGGATTGATAAGGAGTGTGTTCAAACAGATAGCTTCAGCTTGTGGAATAAGGAAGGTTAAAACTGAGAAGGAGATAAGGCTCACAAATACTGTGAAATACCACAGGGAGGGAGAGGTTAAGTCGATCTAAAAGAGTTGGGGGGAATTGTTGGTTTGTTACATGGTGCTTGAAGAAATATCCAAGCCCAGGTCCAAGCTGGGAGAGAGGTGTTGGAAACAAAATGGAGGCTGGAGGCTGATTGGAAAGGACGTTTAATGATGAAGCAGAACCACCAACCACATGTGATTCTTGGCCAGCTGATAAAATGGAGTTTAGAGTGGGTAGGTTTTTATAACTTCTGGATTCCTATGGGGATTATGTAGGTGTCCGCATTCACTCCAAACAATAACTCCAAGACAGACATCTTGTCAAAGTTATGTTTTATTTGGATAATAAACTGGCACATCTGGGGAATCCTGAATCTGAAAGTTCTGGGCTTCCTTGCAATAAGTAAAAACTACAAAACTACCCCTTACACCCCTCATTGCATCACATGCTCCAATCACCATCCATCCCAACTTGAGACTTCCCCTCACCCAGGTACAGAAATAAGATGATCTTGACTTTGAAAAAGAATGTTATTATGTCTACCACATACAATCCAAGAAATTCCCCCCTCCCATTTTCCCAGGGTCAAGAATGTGGCAGTGTGGAAGCATCAATATGGAAAGTTCATAGCTGGCTCTACAACCAAAAGATGAAATGTAAATCCTAGGTGTTTGTCTGAGCTAATTTTGTCAACTTTTTGTTTGTTGATTATCTGAGTTTCTGTCTTGACACAGTCTTTCTGAATGGATTACCAAATCTGCATTTCTAAAAGCTGGCCTCCTCAGTTTCCGCTTGGGGCAGGGAAACTGGGGTTGGTTTCTGTCTCCCTTAAGAGCATGTTTCTCCATTTCACCCTTTGGGGAAATATAATATCCTGCCTTTTTTAATATTTCCCAAAATATTTCATTCTTTGTGGGGGGCACGTCCCACAATGGGTAATGAGGAAAAGTAATAATAGGCAACAGAAAATACAAATCTTTTTTATTTGTCTTCTCTCAGAAGAGGGAAAGAACTTTTGCTAATGTGTAGTGTTCCCTCTCTCTCTCAATTTATTACACACAGAGAGGCACCTGTGAATACACAAATTCACATCTATTAAACCAGGGGTGTCAAACTCAAGGCCCATGGGCCAGATTATGGCCATGGGCCATGATATGGTCAGAATTGGCCATCAGGGCTGTCCTGGTCTACCCATTGCCAATAAGAAAGATTGGGCCAGCATGTCTTTGGCCTGGTCTACAAAGAGGAAGCATGCCAACAGTTTGGGAAGTGGCATCAAGCTGGCCACACCTACCCAATCGGCCACACCTGCCTGGCCTCCCCGAGGTCAACCACAGTCTTGATGCACCCCTCAATGAAATTGAATTTGACATCCCTGCATTAAACAAATTCACACTAATGACAGTGTTTTTCCATAATATCAATCTACTGAAAGGCCTAGGAAAACTAATCTCAAAACTAGAGAACTGGTGAGGTGCAAGAAGACTGAAGACAAACATAGTCTTAGTTTCAAAAGGGGAACAGGACCCAGGAAACTATGGACCAGTAAATTTAGTACTAATGAGTACTCAATTTAGCACTCAATTTACTAGAACGGCTTGTCAAAAGGCTTGTCTATAAGCAAGCCAGGGGAAAATACTTCCATCAGTAGAACCAGCAGGAGGTTGTCAAAAACAGGTCAAATCAAATTATTATGTTATATTAAAGTGATTAATTTGGTAGACCAAGAGAATGCTATGAATGTGGACATTGCAGGAAAAGCAAAAAGCACTTTTTCCAAATAACACGTCTTATTAAAAGACATAATTTTCTCTGAAGTACTGTTCACTTCAACAGTTGCTTCATTCAAATTGGGAACAGGCTGAGGGAAAAGAAGGAATGGTATTTTGCTTATGTAGATATTGGTTACATGTGATTCAGATTACAAGTACTGTACATTAGGAATTAAATGTGGGTGATGAGATCCTAAAAAGCTTGTTCTGAGACATTTTTGTAAAAAATATTCAACAGTAGGAGTTGGGAAAGTAAAACATTTTTTTTCTTATTGGATCTATTAAAATTCCAAACTTGTAGATAAATTTTATCAACCAACCATATAATCGAACTTCAATGGCAAACAGTCATTGTGTGGGACAGGAACAATTTATCCACCCCATGCATAATAATTGACACAGATTTATTTTTCTATACTAGACTAACCTTTGGGTACCTCATCTTACCTAGTGAGCTTTAAAAGCATTCCAAATACCATGAATTTTTGGAGAGAAACAAGAATAATTGGGAGGTATAAGATGATCTTATCTTGCTCAATATGGATCTAATCACTTGCTGTATGGAGAGGACAGAGAGAGAAAAAATATTCTAAGGTAATCGAGGCATGAAATCAAGAGGAAACCAATGACCCATCTCACTGCAAACAGTGAGCCATATAAGGCTTTTAAATAGTCAAAACCTTTGGAGCAATTTTAATTAATTGTTGGAGACTGAAAACAACAAGAAAATGGTGCTGAATCCTGAAACTTAAGAAACTCTTGTGAGAATATTCTATCCAATGCAAAAGAGAAAAGGCCACCTTAGTGTTTATTGTAATTATTGCACAGAAAATTAGCCTGGTTTGCCAATACAACCCATAAAGCTGCATGTTAACATCTGTTGAAATCATTATTCATGTATTCATGCCTAGCACCAAGCTAATCACATTAAAACTTTCTCATTTGCACTGCAATCACAAATGGTATGCCTATAAATGCCAGTGCTTGTGTCACATTTCTCTTGCCCTTGTCATGCTGTGCTGGGGAAAAGGCCGCACACAGTATTGTGTGTTAGAAAAATGACTCCAGTTCTTCCCTGCCTGCTGTCAGGAAGAAAAAAAATATGATCGGGGGAAGACTGAAATGTACCTTTCCTTAATATCATGTTTAAGTCTGGAATTAAGTTGTTCTTGATGTTTTCCTTCATCTTTGTGTGCTGTAATTGGGTATTTTATTGATTTGTTTGTACTTATTTCACATTTCTAAGAGAGCACTGGGTGCCACGCCAATGGTGGGATTCAAAAAAATTTACTACCGGTTCTGTGGCCGTGGGTTGGTGGGTGTGGTATGGGTTAGTGGGCATGGCTTGGTGGGTGTGGCAGGGGAAGGATACTGCAAAATCTCCATTTCTTTCCCACTCCTGGAGGAAGCTTACTGCTAGTTCTCTAAACTACTCAAAATTTCCAATACCAGTTCTCCAGAACTGGTCAGAACTACCTAATCACCTGCTGAATAATACCTCTGGTGCCACCATAAATGGAGGTATTTTCTCTGTCAGTGTTCCAATGAAACTCCCCACAACTTATTAATCACTGAGAAATGAAGTGCATCCAAGTCAGAATTTCTTAACGAAGTCATATTGGCACACCTGGGAAAACCCAAATCTGAGAGTTCTGGGTTTTCCCATCCCAAAAATAAAATCAAAGATCCATCCACTCCACCTACCATTCATCACATGGTCCAATCAACCATCGTCCCAAATGGAGCCACTTCTCCAAACACTCCTCTCCCAGTACATGGTAACATGTCCATGACTTCCTGTGAAAGAATTTTGTTGAGTCTAATCTTTCATCAATCTATGAAATTCCCCCTCCCAAATTCCCAGACACTAATAGTGGCAGCCTTGGAGCTTCTGAGTAATATATGGCCTCCAAGGCTGACATTCTCTTCACAACAACTACTCTCTGAAATGCATTGGGCTGACAATAATTGGCACATGTTCATCTTGTGAACTCCACTGTCATGGAGTTGTGAGCCCAAAACCAAATTCAAGTCTAACATTTTAACTACTATGCTAATAGTTTTACAAAGAAGAAAGTCTGTGTGTGTTATTTCACTAATGGAGTCAACCAATATTGATACATTTTGCAGCTTGAAGCAAATTGTCAAGCCCGAAATTGATTTATGCATAGCCATTTTATTTAGCCTCATTATATATTCCTTTACTTTCTTTCTCTTTGTTATGGTTATGGGGGGAAGAGTTTCAGACTTACCACATTACTAAGATGGGAGGAGTGGAGATAGAGATAGTTGTTTAGGCTAAGTGGTTCTTCTTCCTATGGGAACAAAAGCTGATCATGCTGAGACCTGGAGGTAGAGATTGATGACATCAGGAAACATTGTTTTAATTCTATTGGGGCTGTTTTGAGGTCTGTTTCTAACTTCCAGTATTATGTGGTGTAATTCTGGGTTGTGTCAGATCTGGAATTACAAGAGACTTTGCCAATTTGATGCTTTCCTAAATAAAATAAATTGTTTTGAAAGATGGACTTTTCTCTTTTCTTTTTAAATGGATTTCATCACTTGGAAACCTGACACAATTTTAAGCCCATGTCACACTGAACCAACAGATGCAAAGAGGATATAAAATGGACAAAAAAGCTTGCCATCCATTGGTTAACGCGATGTATCCGTTCTGTATTCGCTGCCTCCGTTTTGCTTCCTCTCTATCTGTCCAGCATCCGTTTATGGACGTTTCATCCACTCCAAAAGTTTTGGGCTGCCTAAAACTTTTGCACGGAAAATGTATCCAGTTCGTCCGTTCTGCATCCGCTACACATCCGCTACGTATCCGTTACGCATCCGCTATATCCGCTAGGCATCCGTTCCGCATCCGCGCAACTCCATCTGCTCCAGTGGTAAACGGACGCAGGGAGGAAGTGGAACGGATGCAGAACGGATGCAGAACGGATGCCTAGAGGATGCAGCACGGAAAAAAAGTGTTTAAAACAGAAAAAATGTTCGCAGAGGGGACCTATCTCGGATATTAAGGATGTCTACAGGATGCCTAGAGGATGCCAAGAGGATGCCTAGAGGATGCCTAGAGGATGCCTAGCGGAAAACCTATACTGCCTATTAAAAGGGGGAGCAACTCGCCTGCATCGCACTTTCAGAATAGCAGCCCTGCGGTGCAGACCTCTGCAGCCTTCATCTGCCTCTTCCTCTTCCACAGCATCCAGTCATAACCACCGTTGATTGTAACAAAGTCCTTTCAGCAGCCACCATCATTCTGCAACAGTGCGAAGCCATCTGCAGGCTCTGTGAATACCACTGCGAGAAGAAAAGGAGCCACCCAAAAAGAGTCTGGGTCCGAAGATGGTTCACCAGAAGAGTGGAAGATGGACTGTACAACAAGCTGATGGTGGAGCTCAGGAACAAAGACACTCGGACATTCCAGAACTTCATGAGGATGCCTCCAGCTATGTTTGACGAAGTTGTGCAGCGCCTGACACCTAGGTTGACCAAGGCAAACACCAGCTTCCGGCCCAGCCTGGAACCTGGGCTCAAGGTGGCACTCACTCTACACCACCTGGCCTCAGGGACCTCCTACAGGAGCATGCAGAACGGCTGGAGGGTGCCATCCAACACCATCAGCATTGTGGTCAGAGAAGTGGTGCAGGCCATCATCGAAGAATACAAGGAGGAGCTCCTCCAGTACCCCTCCACTGAAGAAGGCTGGAAGAAAGTTTCAGAGCAGTGGTATCAGAAGTGGAACTTCCCCCACACCATTGGAGCCATAGATGGCAAGCACATGGCCTGCAAATCTCCAGCCAAATCAGGGTCCACTTATTTCACCTCCATGGGCTTCTTCAGCATCATCCTCTTTGCCGTGGTCGATGCTGACTACAAGTTCATGTACATCGATGCTTCAGGCAACGGCTCATCTTCAGATGCCCAGATATACAACGCCAGTCACCTCAAGGAGGGGCCGGAACG
The DNA here is from genome assembly GCA_015471245.1 of Laticauda colubrina. Lineage (NCBI taxonomy): Eukaryota > Metazoa > Chordata > Lepidosauria > Squamata > Elapidae > Laticauda > Laticauda colubrina. The sequence continues at coordinate 19,879,901 of BLBF01000055.1, read as the reverse complement.
CAACCTCATCATGGGCTTCACAGATCCAAAACCCCTGCCCATCGACACACAAGATGTGCCCTACTTCATCGTGGGGGATGACGCCTTCTCCCTCACAACCTACCTCATGAAGCCCTACATCTCCAGACTCCTCACCCATGAAGAGAGGATCTTCAACTACAGGATGTCCAGGGCAAGACGGGTAGTGGAGAACGCCTTTGGCATCCTGGCCAACAGGTTCCAGGTACTTCTCACCACCATGCAGCATTGCCCAGAGACCGTGAGGAGGATCATGGAAGCTTGCTGCATCCTGCACAATCTCATGCGCACCCGCTACCCAGTCTTGCAGAACAGGCTCGTGGACCTCCAACAAGGCAATGGGGACATGGAGCCTGGGGAATGGAGGCAAGGGTGAAACCTGATAGACACTGAAGATGTGCAAGGCCCCAACAGAGCCTCAAATGAAGCGAAGAAGCAGCGCAACCTCCTGAGACAATGGTGCAACTCCCAAGTTGGAGCAGTGGAGTGGCAAGACAGGATGGTCGATGCTTAATGGATGCTTCCTTCAGCCTGTCTCATCACACGGATGAGATTGGGCCATGTATGTTGGGTGGGCCTACAATGAACAGGGCGTTTAATAAAGAGTTGTGTTTATGTTGACATGTGTGGATAATTATTACATTATTATTGATAATAAAGGGCCGTAGGTGTGGCACCTCGGAGGGTGGACCATAGAGTCCCACTATGCTTGCACTGGAGGTTTATCTATCCCACTGCTATCCTAACCCATCCCACAGCTATTACCCATACCACAGGTATCCTAACCCATCCCAAAGCTGTCCTTACCCATCCCACAAGCATGCAAAGGCTTAAACCATTTCTAACAGTTTCCAGCAAGACTTTATTAAAAAAAAGAAATGAAGCAAGTGTGTGAATCATAAATAGACTTTATTAACAACAAGCTATAAGACAAAAATGAGTCTCTGGCACTCCTCTTGGTCGCTCAGTCCCAGGGGTGAAGGGTCCAGGTGCTGTGGAGGTGGCTGGTGCTGGAGTGCTTGTCATCAGCTCCTCCAGAAGCAGAAGCAGCAGAAGCACCAGCCCCAGAAGAGCGAGCCCATGCTGCAGAAGCCCCAGGAGAACCAGAGTGAGGGCCAGGGGGCGGGATGGTAGCCCTGTCCCTCTTGCCAGGGCTGGCAGCAAATGGCTGAGGCTTGCTGTGCTTCTGCATGGTTGTGGGTTGCTGGCTGGCAGGGAGGCTGGCAGGCAGGCTGGCAGGAAGGCATGCACCAAGGCTGGCAGGCAGACATGAACCAAGGCTGGCAGGAAGGCTGGCAGGCAGACATGAACCAAGGCTTGCAGAGAGGCTGGCAGCAAGGCTGGCAGCAAGGCTGGTAGCAAGGCTGGCAGCAAGGCTGGTAGCAAGGCTGGCAGCAAGGCTGGTAGCAAGGCTGGCAGGCAGACATGCAGGCAGGGCAAGCAAGGTAGTCGATGTGTCCGGCAGCAGGTCTTTCCTCTGAATGGCGTCCTGCTTCCGAGCTGCTTCCGTTATATCCGCGGGGCTGACGCAATGCATCCTCCCCGCATGCACAGTGAACGCCAGACATCAGTTAGGCTTCCGCTGTGCATCCGCTAGGCTTCCGCTCTGCATCCGCTTCATCCGTTCGGCGTCCGCTCTGCTTCCGCCCTTTCTGTTCCGTGTCTGCTTCGCTGAGGCCCCCCGGAAGCCCTGCGGATGTGCCACCCACTCCCATCCGCTTCCATCCGCTGGGCTTCTGTTCCGCATCCACTTTGCATCCGCCCTGCGTCCTCCCCGCGTCTGTGTTATCCGCTCCGGTTATGCAAATTTTTGCCCCTTTTGAGAGCAGATAACAACGGATGGAACATTTTGCTCGTCCGCTGTGTCCTTTTTGCATCCGTTGGCCAGTGTGACATGGGCTTTACTGAAGTGGCACTATTGACTCGAAACTAAAGGATCAATAAATGACAAAAAATTATGGAAACAAGGCAATGCATCATTTAATTACTTATTTATAAAGAGTATTTATTTTAACAGCTTATATTCTGTTTTTCTTATTCTCTCCAAGTGACCTGCAAAAATTAGACGAAACTTTTAAGACATTGTACGAAGGAAGTAAAAGGCAGGATATGAACAAATAACACAGAGATGCTGTTTGAAGGTGTTAAGCCTGGGTTCCCCAACCAGGGTTAGGGAGACAAGCTAAACAGAATGTGCAGCGTTAGTCAGATAGGCACACAGATAAATGAGTGAGCTAAGCTTGTATGTTTATTAACATACAGTAAAAATAACAGATACGCTTGTGCTATCAAGAATATAGTTTATTCCATTATAAGTTCATAGCATAGTCAAAATAACAGTCCAATAGTCATGTATCATTTAGTCAGTCCATTCAGGGATATTCAGTTAGCAAAGTCCATGTAGAATATCCTATGTCAGTTCACTTACAAATCAGTCCTTTGTTGTCTCTCCCGTTCGAGCAATGCAGTCTTGATTCCAAGCAGTAATCAGGGATCATCAAAGCCAGAGTGAGTAAGCTGTAGACTTGCTACTTTTATAGTGTTTTCATAACCACTCCTTTAATTACTATCCCACAGTTAAAGCTGCAGACACTTTAACATACACAACTATGATTCATAGTTATTATTTCACCTAAACCAGTTAGGGTAAACAATGTTATCCCTAACAGAAGGTACAGATTCAGAGTAATTTAAAGCCAGAACATAATGGAGGAAAGATACTATTCAATTAAATGTCTAAGTTCACTGTTTTTAAAGATTAATTGCAAATAACATGAAAAAAAATAGGTTGAAAAATTCCATACTTGTACACATCTCAAAAAGGGTTCAGAAAACTTATTATGGAACATATGCAACTACAGCACCTCTGATCTACTTATTAAAACTGCCTTGCTTTTTTCCCCGTTTTTCATGTGACTCTTTTTTTTTTTTTTAAGTGGCTATTTTAAGTAATAAACCAGCTCTTTAAAGCAGTGCTATCTTTTTTTCAGGCTCACATCAGAACCCGAAGAAAACCCCCAAAGTTGCCTTTATAACTAGGACATTGTCCTTGTACATGATCTATATTACCTCTTCTCAATTATTTTCAAACATGTGCCACCAAATTCCATATAAAAACTTAAACAAATTGATCAATCAATCTCTCACAATGAAATCTAAAAGTCTTTACTTACCTTGAAATTCCCTCTTTGTCACACTGGTCAGACTCCAGAAACTATGGACCTCTAGGAAATATAATGCTCTTGGACGGGGTTGTCAAACTCAATTTCATTGAGGGCCACATCAGGGTTGTGTTTGACCTTGGGGGGCTAGATGGGTGTGGCCAGCTCGACGTCACTCATGTCAGGGGTTCCTTTGGTGGCCTGAGTGTACTACCAGCAAAAACAGAGCTCGGGAGGGTGGTGCATGATCCTCCCAAGCTCTGTTTTTGCTGGCAGAGGGTTGCAGAGGCCATCACAGTCAAAAACAGAGCTTGGGAGGGACACACGCAGCCCTCCAGAGCTCCATTTTCACTGGCAGAAACACCAGGGATGGTCTTTCACTGTTTCCAGGGTGGCCCCGCAGGCCAGAACTAAGCACCCTGAGGGCTAGATGTGGCCTGTGGGCCTTGAGTTTGGCACCCTGCTCTAGGAGCACTTCACACACTGAAGAGAGGGGGTATCAAAACTATAGGAACCATCATTCCACATCCACATTGCAGCTGCCACCCAAAGTTTTAGCAAAAGGTGCTATTAAGTAAAGAAGATATTTTCTTCACCTCTGAGATTTCAAACCATAGAGAACTCAAGTCTTCATTCTCAGACTTTCATTTTCCATTCACACTTTAGAATTCCCCTCCCTATATTTGCCTGAAGGGGAAAATTGAACTCTGCATGGGAGGAAAGAAGTACTCAGAGGTACCATTTAATCCAGAGAAATTGTGAGAAGAGAAATTAATGCTTGCTCTGCTATCATTTCTCTTCCAAAGACTTTGCCCTTCTCAAAAGTCATTCTCTCTCTTTGCAAAGAATCCATTTGTAAAATGTGGAGAGAATTTCAGCTAATCTACATCACAAACATCATCTATCAATGTAATTCTGAATTATAAATGGGTAAGTTGACCAGCAGACTCTATGCATGTACCTGTGTATTTCAAACTGTCACTAAATGAAAAATTACAGAGTTACCAAAATTCAGTTTTTCAAACCAAGGCTGAAATAGCCAGTTCTCTGCTTGTACCAAAATATAGGAAGATTGTTTATTAGGACAAAGCTATATCTTCCTGAAACAGTATGGGGGGGGGCTGGTTTTGTAATAGTAGAGATAATTAAGAAATAATGTCACTGGACAGCGGGATCATGGTCTTCCGCTGCTTCATAAATTTTGAAGTAGAATTCATTTATCAGGAATAAATGTCAAGTGGATACATAGATTTAGTTTTTTGTTGTTGTTGTCTTAATACCTAGAATTCTTCATGCATAACTCTATAATGGCAAAACTAAAAGGATTGCTAATCTTTTACCAGGGTTTATCCAAATGACACAGAAGGTGGTCAATTTTTAGCATCTTGTTCCACACATGAACCACCTAATTTCAGCTAGTAATTGTTAAATAATTATTAGGTTAATTAAGTACATTAGGTTAATTAAGTTAAGAGTTTAACTATAAGTTATATATGTATTTAACATGTTTTTTAAAAACTTGGTCATTGGCACTAAATTTCATCATAAGGAGTCCTTGTTTGGTGATCACATTTTCTCTCTTTCTATAGGACAATTGTCGGCAGATTTGGAAGGCAGAGTTAAGCATGTGATCAGTTTAGAGTTGCTGTGTTCCCACAAGTGCTACAAGTCAACTCTCCTGAATTCTGTTGACACTATATCTGGCATCAATTTAGTGCTGAACTTTTGTTGACCAGATTCTTGTACATAGACTTGAATAAATCTTCTATGCTGCAAATGTACAAATAGTCCAGACACTTTTCACCTGACATTTTCATACTTTTTTGCATTGATGTATATTGCCATGACATACACTAATAGCTATCTCATATCTCAAAGTAGTGGTCCATCTGTCATCATAATAGCATAATAGTCACAAACAAAGGGAAATATGAGTGGGCAATGAAGTTTCTTTTCCCAGAAACTTTTGTTTATTTATTTTCTTTATCACATTTATGGAAAACAGCTGAGAATATATTTATTTAACACAGCAAATCTGGTTGCTACAGGGATATAAAAGACTGTATAAAACTGTCATGAAATGCCTGCAATCCCAAATAGAGAGAACTCCACACTGCTAACATTTTGTTGAAATTCCCATTTTTAGAATGGAATCTCTGTGTACTACAGCATGTATGGTACATGTACAGAAGGAGAAATTGAAGTAGTCTTCCATAGTCTTGCATATTAGGAGCCTCAGTGGCTCAGTGGTTAGAGTGCAGTGCTGCAAACCACTTCTCCTGACAGCCAGTTGCCTGCAATTTGGCAGATCAAATCCCACTAGGCTCAAGGTTGGCTCAGCCTTCCATCCTTCTGAGGTGGGTAAAATGAGGACCCAGATTGTTGGGGGCAATAGGCTGACTCTGTAAACTGCTTAGAGAGGGCTGTAAAGAACTATAAAGCCACATACAAGTCTAAGTGCTATTGCTATATACAGGCAATCCTCAGTTCATCACAGCAGTTGAGACCAGGAGGTCTATCATGAAGCAAGACAGTCATAAATTGTGGTATTGTGAGGTGGAAGCAGATAAAACCACCAAAAGATTCTCTGATCCAAGGAAAACAAGGTTTTATTCACGTGTCTGCAGAGATGGGTTCCCTCAGGCATTGAAGGAACACAGAACAAAATTCAGGCAGCATTTTTATACCCTAACTGTCCGCCCCCTCGTACGAGGGCTTGGCTCACATTCTTTCTGTTTTCAAATTGACACATATATTTCGAAGGTTCATACTAGCTCCCTATCTAGCAAAAGTAGTTACACGGTTTCTGATATCGCAGCACTTTATTACAGTTCCCCATTGTTCTAGCCTTATCTTGTTTTTTCTCTTGTGCACAAACTGGAACACTTTCTTATTTAGCAGAGCTACTGAGTTTGAGACACACTTCCTTATTCAATTCAATGGGCCATCCAACATGACTTCGGTTCTGCTCACAATTCCCCCTTTTTCTTTTTCCACTCTTGCCTCAAACTCAAATAGCAGATCCTCTGCTTCTTTCAGAGTGATTTCTCTCTGATACATCATTAGAGGTTCTGCTTCCTGCTTCTTCTCAAATCTTGAACCCAAGGAGTTCCCTATCTTCCCACACATTATTATTGCACCAGAGAGACACTGAACACAACAACACAATACACAGCATATAATATACAATATAATTCCCATTATGGTAGATCTAAACCAAGTGGAACTGGGAAGCCAAGACCATAGTGTCTGGCAATGAGGACTCACATCCTTGTGATAATGGATTAGAGCAATTACGTTCTTCCATTACTTTTACTGTCTTTGTAATATTGGGTTGGAAATCATGGATGTATACACAGCAATGTGAATGAATCAGAGCACACACACCCCCTTTTGTAGCTAATATAATGTCTAAAGCATACCTATTTGGTAGAGCAACCTGTCTTACTTCAGAAAGCTCAGTGTTAATCATTTTAATATTCTTTATTGTATCATTGAACATTGTTACCCTGAAGTTATTTAGAATATGTATATCTCGGTAGTTCATGGCTACTCCCAATGGTGTTATTATACCACGGGAGATTTGGGTCCAGAGTCTCTGAGTAAGTACAGATTCTGAGTCTCTTTTATTACATATCCGGCCTTGGGGAAGGCCATCAAGTTTATATATCACCGGTATCACATACCCGAGTGTACATGTGCCACTCCAGTAAGGTGGCATCTCCCTATATGCATATTTTCCACACAATACCCACCTAAAGTTTTCCATAGCATAGGTCTATTGTGATGTTTGGGTCCAATTGATCATTTCTTCAAAATGCATACACATCTGATACTGATCTTGATTAAAATAATCTAATTTATGATAACTTTTGGTATAACTATGGTTACTACAGGATGATGGCATATCAAAAGTCTTATTACATTTTTCCCAATCTCCTAAATGGAGCCCTCTAGTTTCATTTCTCCTAAAACACACATACGCCGTTTCCCTTAAATGAACAAAAATCCTTCCTGTTATATTTCGTTCTACACCATATTTTTCTGTCCCGTGCCCCTGTGGTCTTAGTCTGTTCTGATCAAGTGGAATTGCATGTAGGATTAATCCTTCACCTGTTCTTCCTGGCAGGTGCATGCATAACCAGCAATTGGTGATGTTCAAGAAATGAGATCCTTTATGAACACATTGTCATCCCACAAGTCTGTTCCCAAGTCACCTTCAGGTCCAACATATTGTGAACTTCTTTGATGTATTAATATAAATACAGTTGCAACAAATAGTCCTCTCCAGAGTTCAGCCGACATTTCCATGGTGGTTTCTGCTGGCTATTTCTTCAAGATTACCTTTAATGGCTGACCGTCCACTGGGATTGCCTTCCAAGGTTTCTCAGGTTCCGGTGCTTTCTTGACTCTGCTGTAATGCATCCAGCCTCCTTCCTGAGTACGGACTGCAGATTCAGTTGTCAGTAGCACCTGGTACGGACCTTCCCAGCTAGGTTGCAGTTTTTCACTTCTCCAAGTCTTTATCAGGACCCAGTCTCCAGCCTCTTGTGGGTGTTGGCTACCAGCCAAAGGTGGTCGTTGCACCAACAGACCCTGTTTGTGAAGAGAAAGCAAAGACCGAGACAGTGCCAGCAAATATTTCCGAAGGAACAAGTCCCTGAACTCTGGTATGGGATTGCCTAGTTTGGCCAAATAGGGTCTCCCCATCAGCATTTCAAAAGGAGAAACCCCTGTGTCTTTCCTTGGACAAGTTCTGATCCTTAGCAGAGCTAAGGGAAGATTTTTTGTCCATGGCAAGACATTTTCAAGTTGTAGTTTGGTCAAGTGTTTCTTCAGTTCCGCATTCGCTTTTTCAATTTTTCCACTGGATTCAGGATGCCATGGCGTGTGTAATTCCCATTTCACCCCCACCACCTCCATTACCCTTTGCAGAACCTTTTGGGTGAAATGAGTTCCTCTGTCTGAATCTATTGCTTCCATCATTCCATATCGTGGGATAATCTGTTCTAGTAAGATCTTGGTTACTGTGGGAGCTGTGGCTCTTCTAGTGGGATAAGCCTCTACCCACCCCGTTAGTTGATCTTTGATCACAAGCAGGTATTTCCAACCCCCCTTTTCTGGCAACTCAGTGAAATCAATTTGTGCTCTCTGAAAAGGCCAACCCACTAAGGGTCGCCCTCCCATCTCTTTCTTGCGTGCCACTTTCTTATTTACTTTCAAACAAATCAAACATTTCCAGCAGATGCTCTGAGCTACTGTCCACATCCTCAGACTCCAATAGTGAGGTTTAACGGACATGACCAAGGCCTCCGTTCCCCAATGTCCTCCTTCATGAACTTTCTCCAATATTCCCCTCATGACAATGGGTGACACCACCTTGACTCCCTCTGACGTCTTCCATCCCTCTGGGGTTTTGACACATCCCTCTTTCTCCAACTCCAACTTTTCCTTTTTCTCTGGCTCCCATCCCTCCATCTCGTCCTCCTTTTCCAGTATTGGTATAGATACCATTACCAACTCTATCTCCCCTGCAGCTTCCTTCACCCATTTGTCCGCCCATCGGTTTCCCACAACCTCCGGTATGTTCCCCTTCTGATGTGCGCTCACATGGACAATTGATACTCGGCTGGGGAGTTGCAATGCCTCTAAGGCTTGTTCTACTAACTGCACTTGTTCTATTTGCTTCCCATCCGCCTTGATATACCCTCTTTCTTTCCAGATTTTCCCAAACGTGTGCACTACCCCCCATGCATACTTGGAATCAGTCCAAATCATTACTTCCATCCCTTCAGCCAATTCCAAGGCTCTAGTCAGGGCAAACAATTCACATTTCTGGGCTGACCAAGCAGCTGGGAGTGACCCTTTCTCTATTACCTCACCTTCCCCGGTTACTATTGCAAACCCAGATTTTCGCTTTCCATTTTCCACCCTGCTAGATCCATCTATAAACCACCTCTCTCCCTTCTCCAATGGAGTCTCTTCCAAGTCCTCTCTAACCTTCGTCATGAGATCCACTTGCAATAGACAATCATGGTCTTCCGGTTCCCACGCCTGCCTTCTCCACTCCAAGAATTCTGCTGGATTTAGATTCTTGTCTGTTCCTATCACCACATCAGAAATGGTTCTCAAAATTGTTTCATACTTCAATATCCTCCCTTCGGTCATCCAAGTGGTAGCCAGCTGGCTCAACACTGAGTTGACCTGATGAGGCGAATGCACCACCAAAACTCCCCCAAAGGTTACCTTTTTGCTCTCCACCACCAACATCGCTGTTGCTGCCACAGCCTGAACACAAACTGGCCATCCTTTCACAACTGGCTCCAAACCCTTGCTTAGGAAGGCTACCGGCTGGTACTGCCCCCCTCTCTTTTGGGCAAGGACTCCAACTGCTGTTCCCTGAGCCACCGCCGCATACAAATGAAATGGTAATTTCAGGTTTGGCAAGGCTAAAACCGGAGTGGTTGACAAAGCCTTTTTCAGCTCTTCCCACCTTTCACTATCTCCCTCCTCCCATTCTATGTGCTCTCCCTTTCCAGGCAACTTTCTATGCAAAAACTGTGCCAACACTGTGAATTGGTCTACCCAGATTCTACAATACCCCAATAATCCCAACACTTTCCGCACCTCTGTCTTGTTCCTGGGAGGAGCCAAGCTCATGATCCCCTTCACCCTTTCAGGGTTCAAGGACCTAACCCCCTGCTGAATGTAATGTCCCAAATATTTCACCTTTTTTTCAACAAACTGAAGCTTCTCTTTTGAGACTTTCAGCCCCTGCTCCTTCAGCCAATTCAACAGACTCACAGAAGCCGCTCTCACTTCCTTCTCTTTCTCCCCAGTTAACAATAAGTCATCCATGTTAGGGTGAATTAGGGTGATTCCTTTCTCTCTCTCAAATGACACCAATTTTTCTTCCAACGCCTGTCCAAACAACAAAGGGCTCTCGGTATATCCCTGAGGAAGTACCATCCACCTCAACTGCTGTTTCCTTCCACTCTCAGGATCATTCCATTCAAAGGCAAACAAGTCTCTCCTCCTCTCCTCCAAAGGGCACGCCCAAAAGGCATCCTTCAGATCTATCACAGTAAACCATTTGTCTTTGGGTGGGATCCACCCCAAGATGGTATAGGGATCAGGAACTACTGGGAATCTAGGAACCACTATCTCATTGATCGTCCTCAAATCATTAACCAATCTATACTTCCCATCCTTTTTTATTACTGCTAAAACCGGTGAATTGAACGGTGACATAGTAGGTTCCAACAATCCCTGTTTCAATAATCTGTCAATCACTGGTTTCAACCCTTCCCTACCTCTCTTACTCAGAGAATATTGTGGAGTCCACAGTTTAGTTATCCCTGGTTGTATTTTGATCTGAATGGGCTGTATTGCCATCCTACTAACCCCTTCACCTCCTGCCCACACATCTGATTATATCTTCTCCTCATCTTCCATTGTTAGCATACACATGCAAACTTCCTTCCTTCTATCCTACAATTCTATTCCAAAAACATCCAACAAGTCTCTTCCTAGCAAGTTCACCCCTGAATCCAGAATATACAATATTTCAGTTTCAGTAACCACATCATTCAATTCCAATCTCACCTCTTCCAAAATCTTGACCTCTTGGGATTTCCCACTCACCCCAACCACCTTTAAAGTCTGCTTTGACCAGCATGCTCCCTCTACCGGATCGCATACAGATGTCCGTCTCATGCCAGTGTCAATCAGGAACAACTGTTCCTGATGGTCAGGACCCACTAGCACATTTACCAATGGCTCCCTGCGGGTCCCTCTTGGGGAGCCGGAACTTCCCTAATCGTATAGGGCATAGCTTCGTTTCTCGGGTTTTGGGACATTCATGCGCAAAATGTCCCTCCTTCCTGCATCTGAAGCAAGTTCTATTCTGGGATGGCCGTTGGAATCGACCGCCTCAATTGGCCCCTGGACCTCCTCACCTAACCGGGGGTCTCCACTCCCTGCTGGGAGATCTTTTATCTCTCCACCTTGGCCTCGGATCTGACATCTGGGTCTCCCTGTTTTTCCTAACTTCATTCTTGGCTGCCGTTTGCACAGCAGCTACCATCATCTGAGACTTCTGTTTGGTTTTAACTGAGTCTCGGTTCACAAAAACTTGTTGGGCTGCTCTCATCAAATCTGTCATGCCCAAATCAGTCCATCTCTGTCTTCTGGATCTTTTTCTAGATATCTGGCCATGCTTTGGTGACGAATTGCATCTTCAGGAGAGTCTTGAAGGCAGGGGTTTCTGGCTCCACTCCGACGTATTGGTTAACCCTTCACGGAGCCGAGCACAGAAATCCCCCGGGGACTCATCCTTTCCTTGTGTTATTTCAAATGCTTTGGTCAAGTTTTTCCCTTGAGGGATGGCCAATTTAATTCCTTCATTGATCATGCGTTTCATATCTCTCATGTGCTCCCTATGAGCATTATTATTGATGTTCCAATTTGGATCAGCTATGGGGAACTTTGTGTCTGCAGCCACTGATCCCTGTTGCCCTGCATGTCTCCTATCCCAGGCAGCTATTGCTGCCCTCCTAAAGAGGTTCCTCTCTTCGGGGGTGAAAAAGTGTCCAAGAATATACATCAGTTCTTGGTATGTGTATTCATTGGGCCCCAGAAACAATTCCAACTGTTCCGCCACTTCATGAGCATTCTCATGGAGTTTCGGAAGGGTCTTTTTCAGATCCCGTAACTCAGCAGATTTCATGGGGACAGCCACGAAAATGGTGACTGGATTCCCCTGCGCATTCATGCCATTTGGGACTTCTCTGACTGGGAAAGCCGACACGGGATTGGCCGACCTTCCTCCCAGAGGCAAATTCTCTAGGTCCTTGTTTAATTGAGCCAGTTCCCTTCTGGAGTCCTGGATACGCAGGTGGAGGTGGAGCCTGGCCAACTGGAGCCGGCAGGGGCGGTGGTGCCAGGACTGCTGGAGCCGATGCCAGTGGACTCCCCATCCAGTCCTCAGTTTCACTTTCCTCCACCTTGCTGACAAACTGTCCTACTTCTGTTTCTGGTGGAACTGGACCTTCAAAGTGAGCATGATACCATACCTCCACATAGGGTATTTGCTCTTTCATCCACTGTTTCATTATATACTCTTTCAACTGAGTTATCCAGTATGTGCTGGTATTCCCTTCGGGATCCCAGTGGTAAGGAAACTCAGGGTCTACTAGGGGATACTTCGGACATCTATATTGGCATATGTAGATCATTTTCTTTTTCTCTAGACTCAGAGTGTAAGTCCTCAGATGGGGCAACAACCATTGTTGTAGGAGTTGACCCAATGGGGAGTCAGTCGGAATCAGCCTTCTCGGGGTCTTTTCTATCACAATACCCGTTCCCTCTTGGAACGTCTCACACTTGCTTTGTCCCTTTCCCATTCTCCACGCTGCCCGCCAACAATCTCCCAGAGATTCCCAACTCAGGGATTTACACTGTCCTCCAGCAGTCGCTGGATTCCCAGAGTTTAAGGACAGTATCTTCTTCTATCCCGAAAGGCAACAAACTCACCTGATACACCCCTGGTCTCCCGGAGACGAAAGGAGTGTGGGCATCCCCACTTCAGGTGATCAATGACACTCCCAGAGCGTCAGGCCGGCTTCTCTCTCTCTTGTTTCCAAGGATTGTCTGCTGAATGCAGTTACCCCGGGATCCAACTGAAACAAGGGAGGGGCCCCTCTACAATTGGAGGCGGTGGCGCCACACTTACCCAGTCCCTTTTCTCCAGTCGAAATTCCGTCGGGGCCCACGTTGGGCGCCAAATTGTGAGGTGGAAGCAGATAAAAAACCAAAAGATTCATTGATCCAAGGAAAACAAGGTTTTATTCACGTGTCTGCAGAGACGGGTTCCCTCAGGCATTGAAAGAACACAGAGCAAAATTCAGGCAGCATTTTTATACTCTAACTGTCTGCCCCCTTGTACGAGGGCTTAGCTCACATTCTTTCTGTTTTCAAATTGACACATATATTTCGAAGGTTCATACTAGCTCCCTATCTTGCAAAAGTAGTTACATGGTTTCTGACATCGCAGCACTTTATCACAGTTCCCCATTTTTCTAGCCTTATCTTGTTTTTTCTCTTGTGCACAAACTGGAACATTTTCTTATTTAGCAGAGCTACTGAGTTTGAGACACACTTCCTTATTCAATTCAATGGGCCATCCAACATGACTTTGGTTCTGCTCACAGTATCATATGACTTCACCACTTAGTGAGAGCAGTTCCAGCACTTCCAGTTGTCATTTTTAAGCAGGTCCTGCAGCACTTTTAAGAGGAGAGGTGGTATTCACAGGTTCTGACCAGTTCTGGAGAACCATTAGTGGAATTTTTGAGTAGTTCAGAGAACTGGCAAATACTGCCTCTGACTGGCCCCACCCCCCATCTATTCTCTGCTTCCTGAGTTCCAACTGATCGGCTGGGTCTTCTTTTATTGCCCTGCACAGGAGAATAGAGCTGGAAAGCAGGTTAGTGGGGTGGGGAAGGTTTGGAGATTTTGCAGTAACCTTCCCCTGGAGTGGGGTGGGAATGGAGATTGTGCAGTATTGTTCCACTGCCATGCCCACCAAGCCACGCCCACACAACCAGTAGTATAAAAAATTGAAACCCACCACTGGTTAAGAGCAATGTCACATGTTCACCATTTGTGACCTCCTGCTGGTTTCTCCATTTAATTTGCTTATCAAAAGCTCGCAATGAAAATCGCAAATGGCTATCAAGTGACCATGAGATATTGTGATATCATAATCATGAGCCAGGCTCCAAGTGTCCAGATGATTTCTGAGCATTCTTGATTGTTGTTTAAAAATGCTGATTGATGGTATTTTTTATCAATGGTTTATTTTAATTTATTTTACTGTGGATGCCTTAACAGTATGTTTGTTCCTCGTGTTATTGGTCTGTCTTTTACTGCCAAAAACCAATTTGCATTCCATCAATATAGGAATAAATCCTCAAATGCAATAATTGTAAAAAGTTGTACTAGAATGAAGTGTCATTAACATGTTGATGATAGTTATAAAAGAAGCTTTAGTTATGCAGCCTCTAAAGCAATATTTCTCAATCTTTGTAGATTTAAGATATGTGGACTTCAATTCCCAGAAGAGAGAGCCACAATATGTTAACAAGAAACCCACAAGTGATCCATAAACGAATCTCTTTAATGTTGCTTAAGTTGAACAGTTGCTCTTGAGTTTAAATAGCAAGGGGGAAGTTTGTTGGAAGTTTTTATTACTCAAATTTGCCTGGAAGCATACATTGTCAGAGAGAAAGAATTTAACCTAATCTAAACCATGGAGTGAAAGGATCTATCTCAGAATATAAGATAACAGGGTGCAGAAAGTATTTAGAATGTCTGGAGGGCTGATTTATGTGCATTAATTCAAAACAAATGATTTCCTCCAGTGCTACTTTTGTCTGAGGTATAATTTACATCTTAGTTGGTTCCATCTTCCTGGCAACATAGCAGTTCAAAAGCATGCCAGTGAATAAATAGACACCAGTTCAATGAGAAAGTAACAGTATTCCATGCACCTCAGCATATAGTCAGTCATACTGGCCACATCGGATCACCAAAAGGATCTTTGGACAACATTGGCTGCCTCAGCTAAGAAACTGAGGTGAGCACTACCCTCTAGAGCCATAACAGCAAACCTATGACACATGTGTCAGAAGTGACATGCAGAGCCAACTCTCCAGGCACATCAGCCATCGCCTGTTGTTCTTCTGGGTTCTGGCACACACATGCTGGTCTTCACATGTGCGGGAGCACCAGAAACTGGAAGAGCAGTTCCCCAGCACACATGTGCATGCTGGAAACCAGAAACTCAGCTTTTTGGCACGCGCATATACAGGCGCACCAGGGAGCTGCTCTTTCAATTTCCAGTGCTCCTGCACCCATGTGTCAGGTAATTGCTCTTCCAGTTTTCAGAGTTCCTCCAAGCACATGTCCACTCCTGTTTCGGCATGATGCTGAAAAGATTTGCCAACACTGCCCTTGAATCAGAAATGACTAAACAGGAGAAATCTTTTCTATCCGTTGATTATATGTTTTGAAGCCTAATCCCTTTCTCTAAGCCTAACATCCTTCCATGTTTATTTTGTTGTTGTATGTTTCTAATAAGCTGAAAAACTCTTAAACTGGTTTGTGTCTTGGGCCCTATAATCGAGCAGGAACTAAATCTCTTCAGATTGACTGGCCAATGCAGGTAGTTCTCAATTTATGACCACAATTGAGCTCCAACTTCTGTTGCTTTATTTATTAAGAGAGTTTTGCCCCATTTTACCATCCTTCTTACCACAGTTGTTCACTGCCGTTGTTTTAGTTCGTAACACGATTATTAAGTGAATCTGGTTTTTTCATAGACTTTGTTTGTTAGAAGATTGCAGAAGCTGGTCACGTAACCCCAAGGCATTGCAACCATTATAAATATGAGTCAGTTGCCAAGCAACTGAATTTTGATTTACGTGACCATGAGGATGCTGCAATGGTCATACACATTCGGTGATCACACACTCTGCACACATGCTCCGCATTTAAAAAAGTGTGAAAAACAGTCATAAATCACTTTTTTCAGTGCTGTTATAACTTCGGAGGGTCACTAAATGAACTGTTGTAAGCTGAGGACTATCTATACTGCATTTAAACTGCTCTTGTATCCACAGTTAACAGGAAATTGTTAACCTTGATGAAGTAGAAGAAAACAAGATGGCGACAATAAATAATTCTGAAAACAATTCTGTTGCCTTGCCCTTGATTTGTGGGGCAGATTGCTTGTAAGAGAGCATTAGAACACCTAGTGACTCTTCTTCTTGCCACTTTCTCAGATGATTGCTTGTTCATGCAGTACACTTGAAAAGGGTAATCAAACTGAAAGTCAGTCAAGATAATCAACAAGATACAGTGGTTCATATTGGAAAGATAGAAATGTTTATGATTGGATTACTTTCCTCCATGACAAAAGTATATAGATTGGGAAGGTTGCTAGTTCTAGGTTAGATCCCATTTGAGATGGGGACCCTAACTATAGTTAAATAAATTGTTATTTAGACAATATGAATCCAGATATACATTCAAGATATTATCTTGAATATAGGTATTTTTATATCAAAATATTGCTTATGTATTTGTTTCTAGCTCTTTATGTAGGCTGTTGGAAACTTTTCTAAAATCCTCTGCTTTTTAAAATGTAATACCAAACACCTTTTGATAGTTTGTAAACTGTTGATTGCCTCAGAATCATCTTTTCCATACTTGTTCCAAAGTTACAAAATCAATAATTGGATGAGGTGTATTAGAATGTGAACTCTCTGACCCTGAAATTGACTATATAAATGCTGATTTAGAGAGTCTGCCTCTTGTAATAATCAACAAATAACTTTTTTGTTCCATTCTCTGCTTAGCGTTAATGATTCTTAGCATTTGGTAAACATCTTTTTGATTTTAAAACTATTCTCTGACTGCATTGCGGAAGGGAGAAATGCTACAGGCCTTGATCTTCATATGCTCAGTATAAAGTATTAACATCTGTGCCAGTAATTCTGAACATCTGGTTGGGTCTCTTAATTGTAGAGTCCCTGAGAGGAAACGCTTAAATAAATGAAGTTACACAGATGCAAAACAGCTTTTTCCAATGGGTTGTCCAGGCATGGAATTCCACTGGTATAACAACTGGTTCAGTGATTGCACACTTCATATTTATCAGTTCGGTGATCACACACTCTGCACACATGCTCCGCATTTAAAAAAGGCAAGCCCATACTTACATTCAACTGCAGCCTCTGTGAAGAAAACAGCTGAGGTGCAGCAAACCACTCTTCCATGTGAATCAGCTGTGCTTTAAACAAAGGCATGAAGCACAGGAAAGAGCAGAGGCGGGCAGGCAGGCCCACTTCCTTGTCACAGTGAACCAGTTCAGAGCAAGCTGGACATTGGAACAAGGTGTTCACCCGAACCGGTCCAAACTGATAGAATCCCACCCCTGGGGTTGTCTAGTTATCTAGAAGGCTTTATGTTGAACAAAGATAATATAAGCTGATTGTCAAAGCCCTGTTGAAGTTTGAATCTGAGGAAGATGAACAGCTGACAGGGAGTTGGAGTGTGGCTGTGGAGGAAACTGGGAAAAATCTTGCTGGGCAGGGCAGAGAAGAGGGAGAGGAGTTCAGAGAAAGACCCAGGCCCACCTCCTCTTCTTCCTAGGGCACACAAGGAGGAATGGAGAAGAGAGCAATGTGTGTTGCATGGCTTATGGGGGAGGAAAGGGCCCTGATTCCCTTCACAGTTGAGAATGTGAGTTTAAAAGAAATGCATGCTGAGTATGGCAGCTGCTGGGAACAAACATGAACTTATATTGTGTTGACTTTGCTTATCTGTGTTCCTGGCATCTTCCCAACCATGTTGAGTTATTGCTGTGCCTTCATGTCTGAAAGTCTTGCTCCTGCCCTGTTGGACTAATCACCTCATTTTGCCTTGATTGGACTTATTGTTACAGTTTTTGTTGACCACATTTTGGACTTGATTCTCTGCAGCCAAAAGTTGTTCCTGAGAGAGTTTTTCTCCAGCCAAAAGGTAACCAGGACACTGGGGACAAAGTAGGAGCTAATAAAGGGACTCCTACTGATTATCTGACTATGTTGCCTTTGTGCCACGTCCTGGGTCATCACACTGATGTTCATGTTTCCTGCTCAATGTGCAGCAAGATGCAAGTCTCAGTTTTGTTGCCTAATTGTACCTTCCCTGTCTATCAAAATAGCCCTCAAGCCTGTAAATCCTCAATTGTACAAACACTTTCACACATGAAAAATAATTTGACAGTAACTTTCATCATTATGATTTATTAATGGCATCGTCTGTATTTTAGTTTTTTAGTTGTCTTTACCCTCAACATTTTTCCTCTGGAAATGAGAGCGGGTGAGACATAAACATATTTTATCAATAATAAATAAAGTGAATGCAGACTTGTTCAACACTATAGGAAAATCACTTTTAAATCAAAAGAAATCCAAAGCTAAACTCTTCTTCATTGTAAAAACTCTTACCGTATATACTCGCATACAAGCTGACTTTAGAACGCTTTTTTTTTTCCCCAAATTTGGGGGTCGGCTTTTACGCAAATAAATCTGATTTGCTGGAGCAGCGACTTAGTGTGGCGGCTTCACGCGATGAGGGTCTTGGCTCTCATCGCGCGAAGCTGCTGCCCGGTGAAGGCGATGAGAGTCTTGGCTCTCATCGCGTGAAGCCGCTGCCCAGCGAAGGCGATGAGAGTCTTGGCTCTCATCGAGTCTCCCAGCTGATTGGCTGTACAAGCCGCTGCCCGGCGAAGGCGATGAGAGTCTTGGGCACTTCGCGCGATGAGAGCCAAGACTCTCATCGCCTTCGCTGGGCAGCGGCTTCACGCGATGAGAGCCAAGACTCTCATCGCCTTCACCGGGCAGCAGCTTGTACAGCCAATCAGCTGGGAGACTTGATGGGAGGCGGGGAAGAGGTGGGCAGCAGCTTCACCGGGCAGCGGCTTCGCGCGATGAGAGCCAAGACTCTCATCGCACGAAGCCGCCATGCTAAGTTGCTGCTCCAGCAAATCTCTGGAGCAAGTCACCACGCAAAGTCGATTTGGGGGTCGGCTTATATGCGAGTTTTTGCAAAATTCCTCATTTTGGGGCAGTTTTTTAAGGGTCGGATTATATGTGAGATCGGCTTATATGCGAGTATATACGGTAATTCTTTTCTAAAATGTTCCTTTTTATGTCTTTTAGTACCTTTTCTAGAGTAAACTCTAACCTTACCTATGAATAACTAGGTTGTCCCATTGTTAACAAATAAAGCAGCCTAGGACATAAGAAATATAGGATTGCACTTCCAAGTAACCCTTAATATGTTTTGCATTTGTTTAATTTATTGTGCAGATTGTCATTGTGCTATAGTTTATAGCCTTTCCGTGTGTACCAACCAACTATTTCATTTGTTCAACAAACCCACTAATAATATGCTGGTAGGTATTTACTGGTATATAATTTGTGTGATAATAACTCACAGATACTGCCACGACCTGTTTTGTTAGAACCCAGCAGTTGAAAAAATAGAATAGTCTAGATAAGAAAAAAAATATGAAAAAACATGCAATTTCTTTTTTAAAAAATCTAAAATGGAAGAGTAGATACAACAGAGAATATACTGCACACAAAATTGGAAGAAAGCCAACGGATTAGAGAAAAGACTTAGTGCCAAACAAGATGGTTTACACAGAAAGAGTCTCATGGCAGACTTAGGTAAGAATCCAAAAGCATGCTGCAAATCAGCTCATATCATCCCCTTGCTAAAATTTGGATAATTATTTCAGCTCCTTGTTGAAAAATTAGAGGCAAGATAACATGGTGAAGAATATGAAGGGGGAAAAAATCTATTCATCCCAGCCTGGTCATGTCTAAAGGGACCAAAAAATTAATGCAGACCCCATGAAAGGCTGAGGAGGGAAAGTTGGGTAGAAGAGCACTTGAGGAAAACCCTAGAGCAGGGGAGTCAAAATGGCAGCCCACAGGCTGGATGTGTCACATCCAGGCAATGCCCACCCCAGCTCCACAAAGGGAAAAAAAAACATCACAATACCTCATATGATGGCAAGGAGACGCAGTGAGTTTGACACCCATGCCCTAGAGCAGTGTTTCTCAACCTTGACAGTTTGGAAATGTGTGAACTGCAACTCCCAGAATTCCCCAGCCAAGTGTGAATTCTGGGAGTTGAGGTCCACATATCTCCAAACTGCCAAGATTGAGAAATACTGTTCAAGAGAAAGTAGGCCCACATAGTTACCGAGTAGCATTAATCAATCACTCATGCCTTTTGTCAGCTAACTTGGGTCCAGAAGAACCTCAGAAAAGGGAGAGGTGTCTTCTTTTTGATGAAGCAGTAAATACAGATTTGGTAGCCTACTGCCCCTTCCTGTCATCCTAATAGAATAGAGTAACAGAGTTGGAAGGAACCTTGGAGGTCTTCTAGTCCAACCCCCTGCTTAGGCAGAAACCCTACACCATTTGAGACAAATGGTTATCTAAAATCTTCTTAAAAACTTCCAGGGTTGGAGCATTCACAACTTCTGGAGGCAAGTTGTTCCACTGATTAATTGTTCTGTAAGGAAATTTCTCCTTAGTTCTAGGTTGCTTCTCTTCTTGATTAGTTTCCACCCATTGCTTTTTGTCCTGCCCTTAGGTGCTTTGGAGAATAGCTTGACTCCCCCTTCTTTGTGGCAGCCCCTGAGATATCAGAACTCTGCTATCATGTCCCTAGACTTTCTTTTCATCAAACTAGACCAGGGATCAGCATCCTGCAGCTCTGGAGCCGCGTGTGGCTCTTTCATCCCTATGCTGTGGCTACCTGTTGCCGTTGGCTCCACAATTGATAGGGCTTTTGATTAGGACAGACAGAGGAAAAAGGATGTCATTCTAGGAGACTTTATAGAGTCTGGTCAGCTACAGAATTGAATGGGGTGCTTCTGGTTAGGACTTTTCTGGCTCTTTGAGTGTTTAAGATTGCTGACCCCTGAACTAGACATACCCATTTCCATCAACCATTCTTTATATCTGCAGCTGGAGAATTAAGAAGATCATCATGAAACTTTTGGCAGGATATAAAACTCACTTTTTAACAAATTGATAACATACCCCTGAAGAATCTTAGCTGAATTCCTAAAAAGATGGTACTAGCCAGAGATTCCTTCAAGATGAGGAACTACAGCTCTCTAATATTGGAAAGCTAAAGCTCCTGGCAACCCATGTTAGAATGGTGAAATATATTACAATTAATATATTACAATATATTACAATAAAATATATGTAATGTATTACAATAAAATATATGTAATATATTACAATAAAAAATATAGTACAATTAAGGAACATCTGAAGAGCTACTGTACCATAGGTAACAGTAATCTAGGTAAAGCGAATATGAAACTGACCCAGTGCAATGTAGCATTATATATTCTTTCCTAATTTAATCTAATCCATCCCATGACATTTCCTTATTACAAAGCAAGTTCTGCAACCTATCAAAAGCTCCATGATTATTTGATTTTCTAGCACTTGATTTTCTAGCTTTTCTTTTTCCCCTTCGCTAAACTGGGTGTGGGCGTGGCCAGTACATGGCACATCCAGCTCAGAGGTTGCAAATTTGACTGTAAATGCAACTCAATTGTTTTCCTTGGGGAAGACATTTCACGTCTCATCCAAGAAGCTTCATCAGTTCTGACAGGATGTGAGAAGGCAGAATTGATGAAGCTTCTTGGGTGAGAAGCAAAATGTCTTCTTCAAGGAAAAAGCAGTCCAGTTGCCTTTTGAAAAACACCTTTGAGACAACTATGCCCTGGATGACTGAAAATCTCCTGGATGACTGAAAATCTCCAATTGTGAAAATTTCCGCAATTGCATTTACTTTCATTTCATACTGTTCATATCATTTGGGATGGGGGGGGGGAATGAGGACCTCCAATCACTTTTTGGTCCATAACTCAAAAATATTGCTTGTCTTTACACAAAATATGTTTAATAGAAGGACTCAGACAGCCTTGCGTAATGATCTGCAAAGATTCTGAAAACAGTGGTCAACTGGGGTTTTTTCCTTACCAGGCCCTGCCTTCTCCACATAGTATTTTTAGTGTCACTGAATGCAGAACCTCACAACAGTCTTCTTGTGTTCTCTGGTATTTTTGGAATGTTTCCATTCCAGCAGTTCCAAATCCTCTCTTCAGCAGGGATGCAAATTACTAGTAAGTAAAAGAAATTGACGGATGCTCTCAGTGGTATACCATTATGCGCAAGAATCCCCTAGAGATATTTGTCATGATTCACTTGATAAATTGCTGTTTTATGTCGTGTTAAACACAGGGATGGTCCATGAAATTAAAAAGTGAGGACACAGTTCAAGTCTGTTCAAAATCATCCAAGTTCATACAGCATACTAAACTGCAAGTCTTCTTTTTTCCAAGCTGAAGATCCCACATTTGTCCTCATGGGGTATGTCTTCCAGCATCTCTTTGGACAAAAAGGCAAGATATCAATAAAAATATTAATAATCTATAACCCAGCCACTTGCAATGCACTGAATACATGATAGTTAAACAGTTATGCAATACATGTGAATCAGGGCTTAGTATTTCAGTCTGTGTTTCAGGGGGTGACAGTAATAAACCCCTCTTCTAATGATCACAATGTAATGAATTAGATACTTAATTACATATTCCCTAAGCAAAACCACAAGCTTTATCAAAATCAAATGACAAAGCAACAACTAACAAGCACATTCTAAACAGAAGTCTGAACCTAATTGCAGCCACATTTTTTTACAAATCTTATGAAACCTTAGTGCTAAGAAAAGTTAATTTAGAATATCTTACAAAATGTATGAGCTGGTTTGGTGCAATGGTTAAGCTACCAGGGAAGGAACTGAGAAAATGTGAGTCCTGTTCCAGTCTTTGACAGGAAGCCAGCTGGATGACTTGGGCCAGTCCTTGTCCCAAGAAAGGAAGTAATGGAAAACCACTTCTAAAATCTTTCCAAGAAAACTATGGAGAAGTTCCAGTTGCTAGATCTTAAAAATGATTCAAAGGCATATGTGTGTTCATATGCCTAGATTCATACATTATGTCAGGCCAATAACATAATTTCTTAACCTGGCTTTGTTCACTAAACCACTGAATGAAGTTGGAGATCATTCAATGAAGCTGTTAGTTCAAGGAAGACAAAGAAGATACACCTTTTTTACAACTAATAATTCACAATTCAAATTCATAGCAACTTTAAAATTTAATATAAGAAATAGGAACAAACAATATGGCAGAGGAGTGTTACATCTATGTCCTGCTCACAGGTATCTGATAAGGATACCTATCTGTATTTTGCTGTATTTTACTGCCTCCTAGACCTTGGTCCACACATCACATTCAGCTGTGGTTTTCTTAACCATGTTGTTCAATCAGCCAAAGTGGCAGAATTCATACCTAAACTACCCAAAGATCATACCTGTGATTATGAAAATGCATATCCTTTCCCTTGGAGATGTTTAAAACTCCACGCATTTAGCCCAAGCTGTCACAAATGCAACCTGGGGGCTTTGCTCTGAGACTGCTGCATCATTTAACATGGCAAACTCTCCCAAACTGTTGACTCTCTTTCAGAATGGAAGTGTGTAATCAATACAACAAGAGAAAAAATGACACTGTTGTCAAATCATTGACTTTAGCCTTTGTTAGGCATTAGAGGCAATAAAGGAAGAAAAAACATCTGTTGAATATGTTCCTCACTCACAGCTCCTCCTGAAGCAATCTTTGCTTTTTCAACCTTGCACCCCACAAGGATCGGGGTCTCCAAATCCCACCACCATAACCAACTTAGCTCTGAAAAAAACACCACGTTGGGGAGAGTTATGGGCTTCATATCTCTCTTGTCTCTTTTTTCCCTCTTTCTCTCTTTCTCTTTCTCTCATCTCTCTCATCTCTCTTTCTTCCTCTCTTTTCCTCTCTCTCTCATCTCTCTTTCTTCTTCTCTCTCTCATCTCTCTTTCTCCCTCTTTTTTTCCCCTCTCTCTCCTTTTCTTCCCCCTCTTTCATCTCTCTCATTCTCTTTCTCATCTCTCTTTCTTCCTCTCTTTCCCTCTCTCTTTCATCTATCTTTCTCCCTCTCTTTCCCTCTCTCTCTCTTTCTCCTTCTCTTTCCCCCTCTCTCATCTCTCTCTCCCTCTCTCATCTCTTTCTCCCTCTCTCATCTTTCTCCTTCTCTCTCTCATCTCTCTTTCTCCCTTTCTTCCCCTCCTCTCTTCCACCCACGCCGTCACTGATATAAGATGCTGCCTTTCTGTCAGCCGTCGGCAATTCCCACTGCCCGTGTCCACCCCGGCGCCACGAGTTGCATCTCAAGTTTTCCAGAGACCGGATCGTCTCGAGAGGCTAAGCTGAACCAGCTGCTCGCCTCCACCGCGATGGGCTTCATCATCTCCCCCCAGCATTGCATGGCTCCTCCTTCCCCGATCCTCGGTCTCCCCAAGCGGATCCCATGCGACGAGCTTCCCAGGACCGGGCGCCGCGCTCATCACCTGTACTCCTCCCAAGCACCCGCGCTCTGCTACCATTGGACCAACTGCCTCCCGATGCCCTCGAGGCACAAAAGGCGTTGCTTAGTGCTGTGAGATTAACCCCCCCCCCCGTGACTTTTTTTTTTTTTTAAAGCCTTTTCCACCCGTTCGGCGTCCTTGTTCTTCGGAGGTGAACCTTGACTCACTTTGCAACGTGCGGATCGGGCTGTTCTTTCCTCTGCTGCTAAGCACATCTCTGCTCCTCATCCTTCCTCCTCCTCCTCCTCCCGCTCCTTTCGCACTGATGACTTGAAAGCTGGAACTCTCCGGGTTTCACGGGGTGGGGAGGTGAGATGCCTCTTCTTCCCAGTCATGCCGCGGGTGGTGGTGAGCATCCAAGAACAAGAAGGTGGAGGGTAAGCCGTCCTTTGCCCGTCGGGTGAACCATGGCTCAGATCGACAGGAGAAAAGGGAAGGCTTAAAAAGAGAGAGAGGGAGAGTGGAAGAGCGCTCAAGAAGATGAGTTTCCCCAAGGAAGACGGGGTGAGCGGCTTGTGCCACAAAGCTCTGCAGATCATCTCCGAGCTGTGCTTGGGAGGCCAAGTGGAACTGGAGAAATGTTCGGGCATTTTTCCTCTGGAGACCTCCAACCAAGGTATTAGCCGCACAGGTAGAGTAAGCAGCTCCTTCGCTCTTCCCGGCTTCTTCTTCTTCTTCCTCCTTACTCTTTCCTGCTTGCTCGCGTCTCCTCTCGTCCGCCTTCTGGGCGAGCGCTGCGCGGTTTGCTGACAAAAGGCAGGAGGACTCGCAGAGAGAGGCGTGGGGGGGAAGAGAAGCGAGAGCGAGCCAGGTTTCCTCCACTAATGGCATCGGGGTTTTGTGGGCGTTGGGAAAGTTGAAGTTTTTCCCCCTCTTTCCTTTCTTTTCTTCTCCCTGGAGAGGAAAAGGCAAAAAAACGAAGTGCCTCTTTTTTTTTTTTTTCCCCCGGCTGGACTTGGATCGCGGGCAGGACTTGGATCGCGGGAAATCCCGAAGTCAGCCCGAAGCGTGTTGGCCGGCGAGAGGTCTTCACTTCCCAAGTCACCCGAGATTCGTGGAAAAGATGCGATCGACTCGGAAACTCTAACGATCGCGGGGACAAACAAAGGGGAAAGACTTGATGCGGACGTGATACTCCGGGTTTTTTTTACCCTGGACTAGTTAGTCCATTTCTGCTGTCTTTTGGCCCTCTTGGAAGCACGCTTTATGTGCCCAGAAACATTGTTTAGGGATACTTTGGGCGAATTCCTGCTTGGGCATGGCGTTGGACTAGATGACCTACAAGGTCCCTTCCAAGTCTGTTACTCTGTTATCTGTTATCAAACCGAGTAAGAAACGATAAGCCTCGACTTGTCTTTCTCCGCGGTGGTAACAATCGCTCAGCCGCCAGACAGTAAGCCTTGAGCAAGGTAGCAACATGGGTTAAACCTGCCTCTTCTACCTTACATTTTTCCATTTTTCTCCGGCTCTGCCTCTTGCTGACCCACTCCAAAAAGAATCACTGTTGCGAGTTTGTGTGTTTACAGTCCGAAATATTTTTGTGGTAATCTTTCCCCTTTAGTTTCAAATAAGTGAGGATCAAAGCGTTTTATTGCAAAAGAGGAGACACTGCTTTTAAATTAAACTTCTGCTGTTGCATTTTGTTGTTGTTGTTGTTGTTGTTGTTGTTGTTGTTGTTGTTGTTGTTGAAAGCTGTATAGGATCATTCCAACTAGGTTAGAGAGACATGAATATATAGGAATGGGAATGTTCCTATGCATTTAGTCTCTCTGCCCTTTTGATCCAGAGATCCGCCAAGCAGGGCTGTCCAAACTTAAGTGCAAGGCAACAGGTGGCAGGAATCAATAGAATGCTTCAGAGGTATTATTGGAAGAAAAATGTTCTGTGGGATAGGGAAAGGGAGAGGGGGGGGAGGGAGAGAGGGAGAGAGAGGGAGGGAGAAAGAGAGAGACCATTGGTCTGTGCAGATAAGATTTGTGTGTCCTTGCCCTCCTCTCAAAAGAAGGAGGGGGTATTTCCTTTTGTTTTCCATTGCATCTCATAAGGTCAGAATAATAGCATTGATTAATCAGGCAGCAATCTATCTTGTCCAGTATTTTGCTTCCAGCAGTGGCCAGCCAGATGCCTCCCCAATCTAGAGCAGGGAGGGCATAGATCTGAGGCAGGACACATGCTTTGCACGTAGAATATTCCAGTTCCGGTTGCTTGCTTTTTTAAAAGTTAGGAAAGGGCCTGTCTCTGTTTGTTGCTAATTGGAATACATTAAAGTGAGCTATAGGTAGTTTTGGGGTAGGAGGGGAACATATGAGCTAAATCTGGAACCAGATGAGACAGAGAGGTTATAGCTAAAGAGTCAACTGCTCTAGGTGGATCTAGATAAGTTTGTATTTCCTCTGAAAGTTACCATATGCCTTACGGAGTTCTTAGGAACTCTATTCAGACATTATCAGGGATCCAAATTGTGTCTTACTTACATGTATATGAAAGTGAGTGGACCTCTCTTCAGATTTGCTATTCAGTGTCGCCACACTGTTGGACATGCATGCAGAGTATGTAACAATACCCAGATTAGAGATTTAACTTGATAACTCTTCCCAGTTTCAAATAGTCACACATTCAGGTGAATACTCATAATGAATAAACGGGGACAGCCCAGAACACTTTGGTCAAGTTAAATTCTTCCAATGATGTAGACTTGTTTTAAACTTCTTTAACTGGTTGTCTATTTTCTTGAGCAGTGCTTCTCAACCTTGGAAATTCTAAGATGTGTGGGCTCCAAGAAGTGCAATTTTGAAAATTGAAGCCCACACATCTGAGAGTGACTAAAGTTGAGACACACTGTTTTAGAGAAATCAAGACTTTTTTCATGGCAAGAATTTTGGAAGTGGTTTGCTATTGTCTTCTTCCTAGGGTTCACACAGCTTTCCTAAAACTCACAATCTTTCAGTTTCTAGCATGGTGCCTTAAATCTCTACATCAAACAGGATCTCAATAAAAGAAGACTAGAAAACTGAAAATCCTTTATGTTGAGCTACCATGAATGAAATGCAAAGAGCAATTGGCTAAGGTCTGGGACAGTGTTTCTCAAACTTGGCAATTCTTAAGATGTCTGCACTTCTCAGAATTCCCTAGCCAGCACTGAAGTCCACACTTCTTAGAGTTGCTAATGTTGAGAAATGCTGAACTATTGTTGCCTCTATATTGGTTGCCAATTTGTTTCCAGGCCCAATTTAAAATTTGGATTTGCTCTTTAAAAACTGATATTTATTTATTTACTCTCAATAAATTAGGTCTTTGTTATGAGTCTGTTGATTGAAAAACGGTCAGTTTTGTAGGTATGGGAAAAAAGCCTGTTTTGATGGTGACTTTATGACTCTATCATTCAGTTGGGCACTATTCAATCCATAGTTTTATGCAGAAGTAATATATTTGAATATGGGTGGTAATTCAGTGATAGATTCTTCAAAAAAGAAAGTATGTTAAAACTATCCCATCCTTAATTATATAGTAACTGCTTCCAAAATTCATATTATAACCTAAGTTCTGTCAGACTTCACTAACCATTAGTAAATTCATTATTCATCATTAGCCATTAGACAAGGAACTTAGAGAGTTCTGTAAAGCACTATGAAGTGGTATGTAAGTCTAAGTGCTATTGCTATTTGATGAATCTAGTTCTTAAAAAAAAATAGGCCACAATCCTGCAGACGTTCATTTTATCTTTAGTAATATCCTCAAGTATGCTCAAAATGAAAATATATCAATAATAGACCAGTATGAATGAATTGATCTTAATTGGAATTTCAAGATTCAAAGAATTTGTAATCCAACATCTCCAAGATTTAAAAAATTCCATTTCTAGCCTAAAATAGGGAAGCATCAAAACATATGCATATCAGTGGTGGGATTCAAATATTTTTACCACCAGCTCTGTGGGCATGGCTTGGTGGGTGTGACAGGGGAATGATACTGTAAAATTTCCAGTCAGAGGTGGTATTTTCCGGTTCTCTGAACTACTCAAAATTTCTGCTACCAGTTCTCCAGAACTGGTCAGAACCTGCTGAATACCACCGCTGATGCATATGCTCAATTTTGCATGAAGATGAAAAAAACAGCAGGAATGATAGCTCCATTAGAAATTATTAACCTAGATTTGGTTTGGTGAATAGTTTTGAAAACAACCACCTCAGCCCATTCTTTTAATGCAGAAATGCAAAATAGAAGTGGAGAGCACATCTATAAGTTATCCAAATTTGTACTAAGCCAATCAAAAAAAAAAAAAAAGGGAAAAAAGAGCTAGTTTGGGCGAGTGGTTAAAAGACAAGCTAGAAATCAGGAGATTGTGAGTTCAAGTCCCATCTTAGCCATGAAAGCCAGCCAGGTGACTTTGGGCAAGTCACTCTCAACCCATTCTATTCTACTTCATAGGGTTGTTGTTGTGAGGAAAATAGGAAGAAAAAGGATGTTTACCACACTGACTTATTTGTAAAAAATAATAATGGTGGGATATAAATAAGTGAATAAATAAAAGTGCCCAAACTCAATTTAAAAAGAAACACTTTAAAATATTTTTCTGGTTACTTTTCTAAGATATTGTTCTTGGCATGGCACTGAAATATTTTTATGTCATCATGATGTAAAAAAGATGTTGAGACTAGAAAGAGTGCAGAGAAGGGCAACGAAGATGATTAGGGGAGTGAAGGCTAAAACATAATGAATGGTTGCAAGGACTGGATATGTGTAGTTTAATGAAAAGAAGGACTAGGAGAGACATGATAGCAGTGCTACAATATCTCAGGGGCTGCCACAAAGAAGAGGGAGTCAAGCTACTCTCCAAAGCACCTGAGGGCAGGACAAGAAGCAATGGGTGGAAACTAATGAAAGAGAGAATCTATCTAGAACTAAGGAGAAATTTCCTGACAGTTAGAACAATTAATCAGTGGATTGTCTCCAGAAGTTATGAACACTCCAACACTGGAAGTTTTTAAGAAAAGATTGGACAACCATTTGTCTGAAATGATATAGAGTTTCCTACCTGAAGAGGGGGTTGGACTAGAAGACCTCCAAGGTCCCTTCCAACTCTGTTATTTTGTTCTGTTATTCTGTTAAATATAGTCAATTGTCCCTAAAATGCAACTTTCTTTGCTGCCTGTCATCACTAGGTTTTCTGGTCCAAAAGGTTGGCATATTGGTCAACTGGCTTGCCTCCCTTTCCTCAGAGACTGAGTGATGTGCATTTGAAACATTTGATGTCTTTTGGGCAAAAGTAAGAATGACTCACTTTCCCTATGGGATAGAATCACAACTTTGTTGCATGTGGCCACTGGAAAATGAGAGGAATAATTTATCAGAAAATTTCTTCCTAAAAGGACTTCCTCCCTGGGTATGGGATTTGACAATAACTTTTGTTAATTAGCAAAGGCATCAGTGGGACTTGTGGCTGACCATGCTGAAGCTGACAGCTGAGAAACCAAATAGCAATAGACTTATATACTGCTTTACAGTATTTTACAGCCCTCCTTAAACAGTTTACAGAGTCAGCATATTGCCTGCAACAATCTGGGTCCTCATTTTACCCACCTCGAAAGGATGAAAGGCTGAGACAATCTTGGGCCTGGTGAGATTCGAACTGCCAAATTGCAGGCAGCTGGCACTCAGCAGAAGTAGCTTGCAGTACTGCACTCCAGCCACTGCGCCACCATGGCTCATGAAGCCTGAAGACTTGCTGGACACTCCCAACTTCTGTCTACAGAAATTTTCAATCAACCAGCGCATGGTTGTCCCAAAGGTGCTTTTCAAAAGGCAAATGGACTTTCTTAGTTGTTGTTTTTTCTTGAAAATATTTCACTTCTCATCCAAGAAGCTTCTTCAGAATACTTGTTGGTGTCAGACAGCCTTTCATACCCTCAGCTTTCCCCTCAGGGTTCTCCATATATGAAAGTAAAATTGTGTGGAATTGCATCTGTAAGCTTCCCAGAAGGACTCCAGAATTTTCACACAGCTTCAAAAATTACAGAGCAGTTTGAAACCACACAATTCAACTTGCAGGTTCCTGCCTTGATTTACAAACCTGTTATTCTGTTTCAGTCAGGTAGTTAGATCAAACTTCAGTTGCTTGTATGAAAGTCTAATATGATCAAGGTAGAAACAATTTTTACTTAAAGTATCCAGCTGCTGAACTACTGATCTTGACAACAACATCCTGTCAAGCTTTTGACAGCATAACTTTGGTGGCTGTCATTGTACAGAGTCAGAAGTAAATATTATTTTCCATCCCTCCCCTGCCCCCATTCATTATTTCCACTTTACTTCTGTAAAAATGTTATGTCCCAATCATTATTGCCACAGGATAACCTACAAGTAGATCATCTTTCAGCATTTTGGACAAAATCCAGGCAATTTTCTGTCACATTTGAGGTAACATTTGAGATACACTCATGATTGTCACTGTGATTTAAAACATATTAAATTGTTCCCTACATTTTAGGAGCTATTTTGACATGAATGAGAATGTTTTCCAGAACTTTAAGCATAAGAGAATCCTCCCCATCAGCCTTGAAATTCTGATAAGTGATTTGGAAAACAGACATTGACCAAAACTGTCTAGCTGTAGTCCAAACTGTATTCACAAAGCTTCAAGAGAAATAATATACAATCCTTCATGACTGCACCTTGGAAAAGCCTAACAAAACTTTTTCAAAACTTATTATTGCAGCAGTTACAATGGTAGATTGGGAATAAGTAAACGAGAGGCTTATGTTGGCTTTCCACTATGGAGTTCACTGGGTGACATTGGGACATTAACGCATCTACCTCTCAAAATTTTATTCATTTGGATAAAATGAAGAAAAGGGAAGACTCCTGTCTAACTGCCTTGAGCGCCCCCAAAAAAGATGAAATATAAGCACAGTTATACAAAAAGCATTCAACTAAAAGCAATCCAGACTGCAGGCTATCTCTGCATTTTCTAAAGATTAATATTCATTTAGTATGCTCCTCTTTCCTGGGAAAAAGGATGGAGGCTAATGTGTCTAATATTTGCAATCACCAGCTGTCCATGTGTCAGTAAAGTTACGGATAGAAGAATATCATTTAAGTTATAAACACACAAAAACATCCAAAAATACTATGTGAGCAAAATACAAGTATTTTGATAGGTTTGGCACAATATTTCCGCTCACCATCCTTTCCCATTAGGATATTGTAGTTGCTAAGAAACCAAAGTGTGTTCCAGGTAGTCTTGTTTCAAAATCATGTCTCTCTTCTTTAAATTCATTTTATTTGGGGAGGAATCATAGCTTAGCTTTGATGCAAATATACCTTGTTCTCCAACATTTGTTTGCTTGTGTTGAAGGATTGTTGGGCTAAAACTCTGAAATTAATTGCAAGACTGAAATATACTTTGTTACTTTTTCTGGTCCCATATGTGATCTGGCAAAATGGCTTTTTTTTTCTAGCCTCTCCATGATCATCCTTGAGATTTCAAAAAATTCACAAAACCTCTCACAAATTCTGAGATTTTTAACATTATTTCAGTTTCATGCAGGAGACAGGCACCACTTGGAGTTATGAAGCATTGCCAATTGTTTACACAGTTAATCCTGGAATAAATAGATAACATTTATGATCTGATACAAACAAAAGGCAGCTTTATTTTGTTATTATGTGGCTTTAATTAAAATGCCACTTTACTTCTGCTTTATTGTACCTTTCAGAGTTAGAGGGGGAAAATGTTTGTGAAGTCCTTTGATAATTCTAAAGCAATACATCAACATTTATTTGTTATTATTCTTATCCTCAACATCCCCAAACAATGGAAGAAGATATATACATAAAAGAAAGAAAAAGCAATTCTCCCCCAAATAATTACCTTGTAATTATGGTTATTGTTATTGTTGCTTGTTGCAAAGTCGTGTCCAACCCATCGTGACCTCATGGGCAATGTTTCTCCAGGCCTTCCTGTCCTCTACCATTTTCTGGAATCCATTTAAGCTCACGCCAATTGCTTCAGTGACTCCATCCAGCCACCTCATTCTCTACCATCCCCTTTTTCTATTGCCCTCAATCTTTCCCAGCATTATGCTCTTCTCCAGTGAGTCCTTCCTTCTCTTTAGGTGGTTAAAGTATTTGAGTTTCATCTTCAGGATCTGGCCTTCTAGAAAGCAATCAGGGTTGATCTCCTCTAGGACTGACCGGTTGGATTGCCTTGCAGTCCAAGGGACTTGCAGGAGTCTTCTCCAGCACTGGTTCAAAGGCCTCGATTCTTTGGCGCTCAGCCTTTCTTACGGTCCAGCTTTTACATTGCAACTGGGAAAACCATAGCCATACCAACATATTTTTGCTGGCAGTGTGATGTCTCTGCTTTTTAGTATGCTGTCTAGATTTGCCATAGCTTTCCTTCCCAGGACCAAGTGTCTTTTAATTTCTTGGCTGCAGTCCCCATCTTGGAGCCCAGGAAAATAAAATCTATCACTACCTCCATTTCTTCCCCATGCATTTGCCAGGAATTGAGAGAGCAGGATGCCATGATCTTAGTTTTCTTAATGTTGAGTTTCAAGCCAACTTTTGCACTCTCCTTCTTCACCCGCATCAAGAGGCTCTATAGTTCCTCTTCACTTTCTGCCATTAGAGTGGTATCATCTAAACTATAATTATTCCAATGCAGTACACATTAATCAGGCACATTAAAAACATACCCTTTAAGTATTGCCCTTTAAGTATTTTGGATGTATTAACCCTAACCAGTAGAAATCTTGTCATCCAGATCCTGGTTGTCCCAAAGGTGCTTTTTCAGGAGGCAACTGGACTTTCTTGGGTTTTTTTTTCTTTTGAAAAAAGAAGCTCTGACAGAATGTTGGGGAATGGAAGGATTTATATTCCTTGTAGGCAGCTGGTCATCAGCATCCTTTTAGAGGTCCTCGGGGTCACTCAGTAGTGCTCCTGGTTCCTGCAGCCTGCCATTTTTCCTCGGGAAATCCATTCCTACTCCCATACAATTCAAAGGGTGTTCATCCCAAATTGTATAGCTAAAAGTCTGTAGAAATTGCCTCTAGTTGCCTCCTGAAAAAGCATCTTTGGGCCTAACCCCTAGACCAAGGTGGCTCTGGTTTCCTGGTAAAAAGTATAATTTATTCTCTTTGCAATACTGAATGAGAGCTTCCATCGCTTTTCTAAATCCTATACAAGTCCTAGAAAGAATGACAATATTCTCTGTATACAGAGTTAGTAAAGGCTCACCATCCAAAACCACAAGATAGCATTTCAAATTTTGACGAACATCACCTAAAATAGCCTTATTAACAAGCAACCTAAAAGAAAGTAAGTTAATCAGCAGTGGGATTCAAATTTTCTTACTACCAGATCTGTGGTGTGGCTTGATAGGCATGTCTTATGGGCGTGGCAGGGGAAGGATACCGTAAAATCTCCATTCCCTCCCCACTCCCAGGGGGAAGGTTACTGCAAAATCCCATTCCCACCCCACCCCATTAACTTGATTTCCAGCTCCATTCTCCTGTGCAAGACAACCAAAGAAGACCCAGCCGATCAGCTCGGACTCGGGAGGCAGAGAATAGATGGGGAGGAGCCAGTCAGAGGTGGTATTTGCCGGTTCTCTGAACTACTCAAAATTTCTCCAGAACTGGTCAGAACTTGCTGAATACCACCTCTAAAATAAATGTTTTCACCATTACTAGTTTGTTGATTGTATAATGAACTCTTCTACTGTCATATAAAGGAGAACAGGAGAAGGCATTATTCAACAGTGTGTTAGCATAACTATTATCAGAGCTCATCAAGTTTTGACAACCGATGTCCACATGAGAAGGCAGTGTTCCTTCCCACCAAAGTTGAGTGCATAATATTCCCCCCTTAACTCCCCCTACCCTTTTCTTTGTTTCCATTACTTTTTACTAGTCTTTGGCTTGCTTTTATTGTCCTCTGCTGAGCATGAAACATGATTTACTTGTTGTTAGAAAACAGTTTGTGCCATTATTGCATCATCATTCACTTTGGTATCATGTGGAGGGATGAACTGTTGTTTCCTGTTGTGTGCCAGATGCTCTATACTCCTGATTGTTTTGCTCAAGTAGAAGGAAATGACCTGTGAAACGAGGATACCTTTTCCCCTATAAAGCAGCGCAGGATTTATGGCCATTATGTCTTGGGTTAAGCTCTTCATATAACTTTAAAAGGAGCAAGAAAGCATCTGAAGCATCTGAGACAGATTTTATCACCACTCTGCTATAGGAAAGCATCGTCTATTGATTCTATACATTCTCAACATATTACTTAAAAACAAGACTCCATGGCTGATTCTGCTTCTTGGAATCTTGGAGTCATATAATATATGTGGGTGTATGCATAATTTTGTATTTATTTATTTTGTCATGTTTATATAGTGTTTATTTGAAGGGGTGACCCTTTGAGAGCTGCATGCAATGAAATTTCATTTTAAAGCATGCCAATTAGTATACATTCAAGGTGACAACAAAGTCTATCTATCTATCTATCTATCTATCTATCTATCTATCTATCTATCTATCTATCTATCTATCTACCGTATCTATCTACCTATCTACTTACCTACTATCTATCTATGGTATCTATATCTATCTATCTATCTATCTATCTATCTATCTATCTATCTATCTATTTCTATCTATCTATCTATCTGTCTGTCTGTCTTTCTGTCTGTCTGTTTGTCTGTCTATCAATATCTATCTATCTAAGTGCTTCATTCACTCATATTTTAGAGATATCCATATGCCACTGACACTTGCAGGTATGCCCCAACTAACAGGTACTCCTCAACTTACAACAGTCACTTAGAAACCATTCAACATTTAAAAAAAATTAACAGAGTTGGAAGGGACCTTGGAAGTCTTCTAGTCCAACTCCCTGCTCAAGCAAGAGATTATATAACATTTCAGGCAAAAGATGGTCCAATTAACAAACCTACTTTAGGGTGAATTATGACTTGGATTTAAACTTCCAATGCTCCTTCCATAGTCATGTGACCAAACTTCAGATGCTTGATAACACAGCCGCAATCTCTGTTTACAGCATTCCACAGTCACATGACCACATTTTATGACATTTTATGATAGTTTTGCAGAAAACTGGTGCTTCCAGTTTTGGACCAAGTCAGTCATGTGATCAACCAGTTTAATTACTATCATGACTTATGATTATGATGGGCAGGCTCCATTACAGTTGTAATTTGAGGACTACCTGTACTTATAATTCATTACACAAGTCCTCGACTTATGTGGCTAAGTGAGAAATTTGTTGAGTGAGTTTTGCCCCCTTTTACAACTTTTCTTGCCACATTTCTTAACTGAATCACTGTGGTTGTTAAATTAGTAACACAGTTGTTAAGTAAATCAGGTTTCCCCTTTGGCTTTGCTTGTTGGAAGGTTGCAAAAGGGGATCATATGACCCCGGGACATGGAAACCGTCATAAACATGAGTCACTTGTCAAGCATCTGAATGTAAATGTTGTGGTTAGCTGGCAGCAGCTGTGGATGGCTGAGGAGACCAAGGACTCAGATGAGGGATTGGGACCATTAGGAAGTGGATTGCTGTCTTCAGAGCTTGTGGGGGCTGACAGCAGTAATGAGGAGGTTCCTAAGGAGCCTGTGCCAAGTGCACATGCATGCAGGGTTGCTCTCAGGAAAGAGCAGCTGCAGCAGCACAGATGACTCAGGAGTAAGGCTGCAAGGTAATGGCCTCTCCTTCAAGAAAATAAAAGCCAGCTGTGAAGAGAAGCTTCTTTGTAGGAAGCAAAGCCGTTTTGAAACTCAAGTCTCGTGGACATTGCAGTATGTTAAATTGGTTTTTGAAGACTCTTGTGTTGTGAAATATTTCTTATCTGTTATTCTTGGCAGTCTTGTACAGTTTTGGCAAGGTTTATGCTTATCAGAGTTAATTGGTTTTCAGCAGCCTTTTAACTGGAGATTTGTAAGCCTCATTAAAAGGTTTCTGTTCCCTTTGGTTATTGTTTGTTTTATTGGAAAAGGATTTGAGTCAGAACTGTAAATCACATGACCATGGGGATGCTGCAACTGCCATAAGTATGAAAAATGGTCAAAAGTCACTTTTTTTGTAACATCGTAACTTTGAATGGTCACTAAGCGAACTGTTGTAAGCTGAGGACTACTTGTATTAGTTCTTGATGACCATCAGATGGAAGCAAAAAAGGATGTGTTCAGAGTATTGCATCGTATATTCAGTGCCATAAAAGTAAACACAAATAACTGAAGCTTCACTTAACTTCTTTATAAACATATAAAGTAAATTTTACAAACCAGTTGTAGATTTCTCCAACATGAAGCAAACTCAAACAGAAGCAGACATATTACAGGTTCAAAGCAGAGCTCTAGTTTTCAGCAAGCAACTTAGTTTATCTTTCAATAGACAGACTCAGAGCTTAACATAGCTTCAGAGCTGCAGAGCTTAATATAGAGCCACGCCTAGCTACTTCTAGTTTCAGGTTCCGAACAATCCTCATTGGTTGACTTCGTTACCATGCTCTATTCCAGTTCATGAATATATTTTGACAGGATGGAAAAATGTGGTGTTTTGTGGCTATTTAATTGGGCATTTTGCAATCCAACTATAGTAACTCTACATTTCATCATTTTTCTTATTGAAGAAAAACAGAGTTTTTGGATAGAAGAGAAGAATTGCACAAGCTTCATTGATATGGTAGCATCGCTCTTCTTTATTTTAAGAGGTCAAAGGCAGGCAACAATGCATTGGACAAGATAAACATGTTATGCCTCTGCAATCATCCTGTAGAATTCTCACGATTGAAACCTTTTCATCCTCTTGGAATTCTACTTTTTTCAAAAGCCAAAAAATTGTTTTTCTCCCTGAAATACTGATCCGGGCACCAGCACTTTAGCAACATTTCCACTGTAATAAATACCTCATCTCTTACTTTCAAGGCAAAACGGGCAATCACAAATATCATTGTGTTTATTTATTAGTTTCTGAATTGTATACTGCCAACTTGAAAATAATGCTCAGCCACTTACAGCAGTAAAAAATAAAATTGTAACATTGTAAACTATCATAAAGTAATAAAAATGAAGTAAACATGCCATTAAAGAATACCAACCACCAATTCCATCCTAGATAATAGTGTTGCAAACAGGCCACTAGTACCCAAAGGTTTAAAAATTGCTTTTTATCAACTTTCTGAATGATAGCAAGAGAAAACATCCAATGCAGTCACCTAGAGGTGGAGCTCTTGTCTCACAATCAGCATGCTGTGAGTTTGATTCTAGGTAGGGGCTAATATTTGGAATAGACTCTCCTGCTCAAGCAGGGGGTTGGGCTAGAAGACCTCCAAGGTCCCTTCCAACTCTGTTATTCTATGTCTATATTGCAAAGGAACCATTTGGACAGGGAAAGTTACCAAGGAACTCTGTCTCCAGACCTTCCCATAATTTGAGAAACATTAGGGAAGGAAATCTCAAATCATCCTCTTTTAAGATGAATGATCAAAACTAGTCCCATTCAGAAGAGACGGTCCTGAAATCTCTGGTCCACAAGCCAATTTTCTCCCCTAACTTTCCACCAGTTAAAATGAAAGGTCTTTGAATGGGTGGAAGCTCACTAAAGAGAGATAAAACCGAGGAATCCCACCACTGAGCAGGACCATCAAACACAAGATTCTGGGCAGCAGATCATATGGAGGAGAGAGAGAGAGGGAGGGAGAGGGGGAAGTATTTATAGACTCTATTGGGTTTTGCACTTAAACTTCATGTTCCTATCTTAATAACAGCAATGATTCAGTTAACAACTGTGTTAAGAAAAGTGGTAAAATGGGGCAAAACTTGCATAACAATGGTCTCTCTTAGCTCAGTTGTGGTCATAAATTTATGTAATGGTTTTAGATAGTGACAATTTTTTATTTCTACTGTTTTATTGGGTTGTTGTATGCTGTCCAGAGTCACTTTCTGTGAGATGGATGGCCACATAAATTTGATTAATAAAATAAATAAATACACAAAATAAATAAACTGTACTTTGGAATAAAGAATAATGGCTTTTCAGCAGTTTTTATGTTGCCTTTTTTGCTAAAACAGTGAGAGTGGTGAATAAAAAGAAATCTTATAATAAACAAAGATGCATAAAAAACTTCCAATGAAAATATAATAGTATTTTGAAATATTAAAAAGTTAATCTTATGGGCTTTTTAAGTCCTGTATGTTAAGAAGCAGAGGTGGTGTTCAGCAGGTTCTGACCAGTTCTGGAGAATCGGTTTTGAGTAGTTCAGAAAACCGGCAAATGTCACCTCTGACTGACCCCACTCCTATCTATTCTCTGCCATCTGTGTCCCAGCTGATTGGCTGGGTCTTCTTCTGTTGCCCTGCACAGGAGATTGGAGCTGGAAAGCAGGTTAGTGGAGTGGGGAGGGAATGGGGATTTTACAGTAACCTTCCCCTGCCACGTCCACCAAGCCATGCCCACAGAACTGGCAGTAAAAAAAATTTGAATCCCAGCATTATTAAGAAGTCTGTTTGTTTTTGTTTTAAAAAGGGCAGAAAGTTTGTATCAGGTCCTTTTTTAAAGTCTGGAAGATTAGGGACAACTCACCCCTATATTTTCTTCTTGCACTTCAAAGTTGGTGTGATATTTGGTTATATGCTTGCACGGCACATCATCAGGATCTTGTTGCTTTCCATTTTAAATGGGAAAACAGTATCATGTTGCGATGTTGAAAGTGCCAATGATGTGATATTTCTTCTTCTTCCTAGGATATTCCTGCAAATGCAGGATCCACTTCTCAGATCACTGAACACCACTTTGCACAATCAGCTGCATCTCCAGGGCACAGGCCCACAGCTTGCATGTCTTTGTTGATGGTGCCTTGCTATCTTTGTTTTGGGTGCCCGTGAAGTTGCTGGCCATTTATTTCTAGTTGGCAGGCAGTCATGGCAACAGTGGAAGCTGCTGCTCTTGGTGTCAACTCCTAACATATTTCTATGGTCTTTTTAGAGTTGCCAACAGGAAGGGAGGGGGGAGCAGTGCAGCAGCTTGCAAAACTGAAACTGCATTCCATAAATATTTTCAAAGATAATAACTCGGTGACTGAAGTTTCTGCCACGCAAAATTCTAACTGGAGAGCATGATTGATAACTCTTAGCTATGGATATGTCCCATTGGAGAATATGAATTACGATATACCCAGGAGGTGGATGGAAAACCAGGATCAAGGTGACAATGAATTATGTACCTCAGAGTCGGCTACATGCAGGCAGTGTCGGCATATTAACTCCCAATAAATCCTTTTTAAGTTTTGGAAGTTTGGCTTGAGACTCATGATTTAAATGGGGGTAACTGCCGGAATCCTGACACTCCATGTCCATGCCAATGGAGTCAGACTTCTCTCATCTTCTCTATAATTGGTGCCACACCAAAATATTGTTGAATGGTGTCATTTGTGATGTGGTCAGGAAGAGAGATGTGTTTGATGTGATGTGATGTGATGTGATGCATGCAGGAAAAAAAAAGGAAGGCTTGTTTGTGACACCATGGCTACCATCAGCTAGATCACAGGTCCCCAGTCCCAGGGCCATGATCCACTAACAGGCTGTGGACTATTCCCAAGAGGGCTGTGTGAGCAACAGGCGGACATGCAAACGGACAAGCACAGCTCAACTTGCAGTTGATTAAATCAGCACTCAGATTGCATTATAACATGACTAATCAACTAATTGACCCAATTACATTTTGAATTAATCTACCAATTCAAAGAAATTAAAGCCACTCAAATGCCTTTCCTCCCTTTTTTGCAGACATCTCTGTCAGCTTGCTTGCAGTTGTCGTCAGCTTCTGTGGGCTCGCCTTGCTGTTAGTCTCGCTCTTCGTCTTCTGGAAGTTGTGTTGGCCATGGTGGCGAAGCAAACCCACTGCTTTAGACACAACAAGCATCCCTCAGAGCACCACTACTGCTCCCCCTGAGTTTTTGGAAACCAATGAGAAAAAGGAAAGCCTTAAAGAAAACAGGAAGGCCCCAACCAATATCCTGGAAGCAGCGATGAAAATCAGCCACACTTCCCCGGACATTCCAGCAGAAGTCCAAAATGCTTTAAAAGAACATCTTATCAAACATGCTCGAATGCAGAGGCAGATTACAGAGCCTACATCGTCATCCAGGTAAGAGAAAATTAAACTAACTTTTACAGAAACTCACTCAAAACAGATCATCTAGTTGACATTTAAAAATGAATGGGGGCTGTGTAATTCTTAAACAAAAGTTGTCCAGTAGTGGTTTTCAAACTGTGTTCTTTGGACTCTTGGGGACTTGCGATGTTGTCACAGGGTGTCCACAAAGGCTTGAAGAAATAGTATGATTTAAGCCTTGAGTTAAGTCTTGGTGATTCATGGCCGTGGCCCATTGCCACAAAAGGTATTTAAAGGAGATTGGTGATAAAGAATAGAATGAAATGGAATAATAAAGTTGGAAGGGACCCTATAGGTCATCTAATTCAATCTCCTAGGTCATTTTTGACAGATGGCTGTCCAGTCTCTTCTTGAAAGCTTCCAGTGAGGAAGTTCCCATAACTTCTGAAGGCAAGCACTGGTTGATTGTTCTCACTGTCAGAAAATTTCTCCTTATTTCTGGGTTGAATCTTTCCTTGATCAGTTTCCATCCATTATTCCTTGTCTGGCCTTTGGGTGCTTTGGAAAATAGGTTGACCCCTTCCTCTCTGTGGTAGCCCCTCAAGTATTGGAAGACTGCTATCATGTCTCTCCTGGTCCTTTTCTTCACTAGATTAGCCATGCCCAGTTCCTGCAATGGTTCTTAATATGTT
The DNA here is from genome assembly GCA_015471245.1 of Laticauda colubrina. Lineage (NCBI taxonomy): Eukaryota > Metazoa > Chordata > Lepidosauria > Squamata > Elapidae > Laticauda > Laticauda colubrina. The sequence goes on along the minus strand of BLBF01000055.1, from coordinate 19,838,782 downwards.
TTAGCCTCCAGCTAAATCATCTTTGTTTGTCTTCTCTGCACTCTTTCTAGAGTCTCAACATCATTTTTATGGTGTGATGACCAAGGTTGAGAACCACTGCTGCACAGTAATAAATTCAACAGTATAATGATAAGCATTGATTTAAATTAATGATATTCAATTCAACTTTAATATACTGTATATTATATACATTGTTCTATGATTGCTTTAAATTACATTTAAATCCAGGGTTAAATGCACTGTTCTGTGGATCTCCATATGCAGTATATTTTGATTAAGGGAAGAAATTTAACAGCAAGAAAAGCTGCTTAAAAGGGACTGATCTAGATCTACTCTCCAATCTGTATCTAGTTTTTATCCTTAGACTCAAACATGAATGAGTGTTTATGTAGCAAGCGATAAATCACAGCAGTGTACATAACATCTGACCACAAGGTAAATGAGACCTGTAGTTTCCTGCTAAGTGCTCAGAGAATATTATGGCACTTTTTCAACACTTGATCTAAGAGCTTAAAGTGTCTACAAAACATTGAAAAGTTTCACCATCTTAAGGTAGAACAACACACAGGGCTGGCATAACAGTTATACTTCATGAAATGAGACCCTTTCTGTACCAAGACCATTCCAGTAGGGATGCAAAATACTTATTTTTTCCATTTGTTTGATTGATTAAATTTGGAAAAAATAATCTAAAGTTCATTTAATTAAAATTAAATTAAAGACACTGATTCTAAATGACTTCAGGCAACTCAGCGTAATCAAGGACAATTAAACTAGGAACAGGTCACAGACATTCAGAATAGATGAAAACCCAATAGAATATCTCAAAAGCAATCTACAGGAGCCTTTTTATGATAGAGGAATATGAAGAGCACTCGTAGTCCTCAACTTAAGCCCATGTCACACCGAACCAACGGGTGCAAAAAGGATGTAAAATGGACAAAAAAGCTTGCCATCTGTTGGAAAACACGATGTACTCACTGCCTCAGTTTGGCTTCCTCTCTATCCGCCCAGCATCCGTTTATGGATGTTTCATCCACTCCAAAAGTTTTGGGCTGCCCAAAACTTTTGCGCGGAAAATGTATCCAGTTCGTCCGTTCTGCATCCGCTACGTGCCTGCTACGCATCCATTATGCATCCGCTATATCCGCTAGGCATCCGTTCTGCATCCACACATCCGCGCAACTCGCATCCGCTCGGACACAGGGAGGAAGCGGAACGGACACGGAACGGATGCAGAACGGATGCAGAACGGATGTAGAACGGATGCAGCACAGAAACAAAGCGTTTAAAACGGAAAAAACATTCGCAGAGGGGACCTATCTCGGATATTAAGGATGTCTAGAGGATGCCTAGAGGATGCAAAGGGACACCTATACTGCCTATAAAAAGGGGGAGCAACTCACCTGCATCTCACTTTCAGAACAGCAGCCAAGCTGTGCAGACCTCTGCAGCCTTCATCTGACTCTTCCTCTTCCACAGCATCCAGTCATGTCCATCGTGGATCGTAACACAGTCCTTTTGGCAGCCACCATCCTTCTGCAACAGTGCGAAACCATCTACAGGCTCTGTGAACTCTACTACGGGAAGAAAAGGAGGCAGCCAAAAAGAGTCTGGGACCAAAGATGGTTTGCCAGAAGAGCAGAGGATGGACTGTACAACAAGGTGACGGTGGAGCTCAGGAGCAAAGACACTCGGGCGTTCCAGAATTTCATGAGGATGCCTCCAGCCATGTTTGACAAACTTGTGCAGCGGCTGACACCCAGGTTGACCAAGACAAACACCAACTTCCGGCCCAGCCTGGAACCTGGGCTCAAGGTGGCACTCACTCTGCACCACCTGGGACCACCGACAGGAGCATGCAGTACGGCTGGAGGGTGCCACCCAACACCATCAGCATTGTGGTCAGAGAAGTGGTGCAGGCCATCATTGAAGAATACAAGGAGGAGCTACTCCAGTACTCTTCCACTGAAGAAGGATGGAAGAAAGTTGCAGAGCAGTGGTATCAGAAGTGGAACTTTCCCCACACCATTGGAGCCATAGATGGCAAGCACGTGGCCTGCAAAGCTCCAGCCAAGTCGGGGTCCACTTATCACAACTACAAGGGCTTCTTCAGCATCATCCTCTTCGCTATGGTCGATGCTGACTACAAGTTCATGTACATCGATGCTTCAGGCAACGGCTCATCTTCAGATGCCCAGGTATACAACGCCAGTCACCTCAAGGAGGGGCTGGAAGGCAACCTCATGGTGGGCTTCCCAGATCCAGACCCGCTGCCCAATGACAAGCAAGATGTGCCCTACTTCATCGTGGGGGATGACGCCTTCTCCCTCACAACCTACCTCATGAAGCCCTACACCTCCAAATACCTCACCTGTGAATAGAGGATCTTCAACGACAGGCTGTTCAGGGCAAGGCGGGTGGTGGAGAACGCCTTTGGCATCCTGGCCAACAGGTTCCAGGTACTTCTCACCAACATGCGGCATAGCTCAGAGACCATGAGGAGGATCGTGGAAGCTTGCTGCATCCTGCACAATCTCATGCGCACCCGCGACCCAGTCTTGCAGAACAGGCTTGTGGACTGTCAACAAGGCAATGGGGACATGGAGCCTGGGGAATGGAGGCAAGGGCAAAACCTGATCGACACTCAGAATGTGCAAGGCCCCAACAGAGCCTCACATGAGGCGAAGAAGCAGCGCAACCTCCTGAAACACTGGTGCAACACCCCAGCTGGAGCAGTGGAGTGGCAAGACAGGATGGTAAATGCTTAATGAATGCTTCCTTCAGCCTGTCTCATCACACGGATGAGATTGGGCCATGTATGTTTGGTTGGCCTACAATGAACAGGGCGTTTAATAAAGAGTTGTGTTTATGTTGACATGTTTGGATGATTGATTATATTGTTATTGATAATAAAGGGCCATAGGTGTGGCAGCTGGGAGGGTGGACCATACAGTCCCACTATGCTTGCACTGGAGGTTTATCTATCCCACTGCTATCCTAACCCATCCCACAGCTATTACCCATCTCACAGGTATCCTAACCCATCCCAAAGCTATCCTTACCCATCCCACAAGCAAGCAAAGGCTTAAACCATTTCTAAAAGTTTCCACGAAGACTTTATTAAAAAAAAGAAATGAAACAAGTGTGTGAATCATAAATAGACTTTATTAACAACAAGCTATAAGACAAAAATGAGTCTCTGGCACTCCTCTTGGTCGCTCAGTCTCAGGGGTGAAGGGTGCAGGTGCTGTGGAGGTGGCTGGTGCTGGAGTGCTTGTCATCAGCTCCTCCAGAAGCAGAAGCAGCAGAAGCGCCAGCCCCAGAAGAGCGAGCCCATGCTGCAGAAGCCCCAGGTGAACCAGAGTGAGGGCCAGGGGGTGGGATGGTAGCCCTGTCCCTCTTGCCAGGGCTGGCAGCAGATGGCTGAGGCTTGCTGTGCTTCTGCATGGTTGTGGGGTTGCTGGCTGGCAGGGAGGCTGGCAGGAACCAAGGCTGGCAGGGAGGCTGGCAGGGAGGGTGGCAGCAAGGCTTGCAGGCAGACATGCAGGCAGGGCAGGCAAAGCAGCCAATCCATCCGGCAGCAGGTCTTTCCTCTGAATGGCGACCTGCTTCCGAGCTGCTTCCATTATATCCGCGGGGGTGACGCAATGCATCCTCCCCGCATGCACAATTAACACCAGGCATCCATTAGGCTTCCGCTGTGCATCCGCTGTGCATCCGCTGTATCCATTCCGCATCCACTTTGCTGAGGTCCCCCGGAAGCCTAGCGGATGTGCCATCTGCTCCCATACGCTTCCATCCGCTATGCTTCCGTTCCGCATCCGCTTTGCATCCGCCCTGCGTCCTACATGCATCCGTGTTATCCGCTCCGGTTATGCAAATTTTTGCCCCTTTTGAGAGTGGATAACAATGGATGGCAAATTTTGCTCATCCGCTGTGTCCTTTTTGCATCCATTGGGCAGTGTGACATGGGCTTTACAACCAAAACTGAATCCAAAATTTCCATTAATGAGCCAGACAGTTTTGCTCCTAATGGGTAGGAAATTGCATTCCTACCTCGACAGACTGCACCCCACTTATACCTGGAATAAACCCCCTGACTCCTCCAGCAAATACCACGCATTTGAAATAGGCGACCTGGTCTATGCCAAAAACCTTACCAGGGACCTGTTATGGCTTCCAGCCACAATCACCCAGATCACAGGCCCCCAGTCTTACTGTCTATTCCTAGACGATGGAAGAGAATGGAAGTGGCACATCGACCAGCTTCGTTCTCGCACCCTCGAACGCAATAACACACCAGCGCCAAAAATAAATATCGACAAAAAAACAACCAAGGAGGGGCGAGAAATACAAAATAATAAAAAAGGGAGAGATGAACCTCCCATAACAAGGCAACAAACACTACACAAAGACTGTCAGATAAATCAAAAAGAGCACTCATGATTAGAAGAACCCCAAAAGAGAAGTCTGGGAGCAGGAGAATGAAGCAAGGCCTTCCTGGAAGGAAACAGCCAGGCCAGCTCGACCAACCTGGACAAACCAGGAGGGAGCGGCAGAACCATCTCTACCAGCCCGAGAGACTCAGGCGAGAGCAGCAAGGCTGACTCACCCTTCCAGAAGGTTCCATGGAGAAGGCACAGAGAGAAAGCGATTCTGTCTGAACCGCTTGAAGACCACACCGAGACTGAGCTGCGCAGGTCAACCAGGACTCGAAAAAGCCCCACCTACCTGCGTGACTACGTGACGCACATTGGACTGAACCAAGGGGGGAAGTGTGTTATGTATGGAACTTGGTAGGCTCCAAGTTCCTAATTCTGATTGGCCGAAAATGCCGTTCTTGGATTGGCTATTAGAGAACCAATCCGATTCGCCCACCTGACGGCAGGAACATTTAAAGTGGTGTCATTGGCCACAAGCCGTAAGCAAGCCGCTATAAAAAGGGCTGCCGCGGCTTGGGCTCTTGTTCCGTTACCATTGCTTTACTGAGTTAAATAAAAGAGTTGTTGTTGGAACCCAGTCTTGCGCAACTTATTTCTGGATGAAACACTTTGCATTTTCAGCTATCAAAGTAGTGTTATCAACATAGTATATGCTATTGATGTTTCAGTCCATTTTGCTAAGTTCTGGCCATACAATGACTTCCTGACCCATATATAAATTACTCATGAGGACAATAGGTTCCCCTTTTTCTTATCATTTTCCCTTGCTTGACATGACTGACAAAATCAGAGTCTTTTCTCTAATTGATGAAGCCCAATCTGACTTCTTTTTGATATTTTTTGGCTTTCTCAGCTATCCTGTGTGGATCAGCAATAAAGTATAATGTTCCTTTTCTAAAGCTAACTTGAATACCTACCATTTCTTTTTTCTCTGTAGGGTTCTAATCTGCATTGGATGATCATAGCCATTATTTTGCTACCATGTATTTTTACCATGTAAAATTAAGCATATTGTCTGATAATTTGCAGACCCTTTTAAATATCATTGGTTTTATATGGAATGTAAATTGACATCTTCCAATTGGCTGGCCGTTGTGTCATTCTCCAGACTTGTTGGCATAGCTTGGTTAGAATCTTAACTGACTTTTTTCTGTTGCTTACCATATTTTCATTGGGTAGTCCATCACTACTGTCCAGCTTGGTAATGAATTGAGTGTTGATCTAATTCCATCTTCTAATTCCAATCACTCTTGTAACTAAGGAATATCTTCTTGGATATTGACATCTCTACTATATTCTTCAGTATACTTCTATGATATTCCTTCATCTCCTTTGAATTGGTTACTGGTGTCCTTTAGCATATCAATTAAAGGTTGGCACCTACTTCTAAGACAGAGGTCTCAAAACTTGGCAACTTTAAGACTTGTGGACTTCAACTCCCAGAATTCTGGAAGTTAAATCCACAAGTCTTAAAGTTGCCAAGTTTGGGGACCCATGGTCTAGGATCAGAGATCTTTTGAAAGACTTTCCTTTTTTTCTATGTCTGTTTCCATCTATATTGTCTCTATAATTGTTGTTATACTACTTCTTGTCTCTTTTAACAGCTGCCTGAAACTCTTGGTTCAGTTCCTTTCTGACATCTTGGCTTTGTTTTTTTTGTTTTTTTTTTCTTGGCAATTTCCATGGTTTGCTCTGACATTCATTTCTTTTCTTCCCTTTCTTCATTTTTGGCAGTCTCTTTTCACATTCATCCTTAAGAGCTAAATTCATTCCATAATTCCTCTGGTTCTCTATCAGTGACATTCAAGACTTCAAATAAATTCCTGATGAGCTCCTTGAAAATGGTGAACATATGTTCAAAACTATGAGATCACATCATATATGTAATAAATGCTCCTTTTCAATTTTGCAGAAAAATGCATCAGTATATGTGATCCCTGGGAAATAGTTACCACAAGCTTTGATGTCCATTTCATGGATGTATAATAATCTGTGGTCTTCAGAAAATTCCTTCAGATTTGTTGAAATCGTACAGATATTCCATGCTGTTCCTAATTTAGTTCCAAAAATGTACTGGGAAGGACTGAGGAAAGGGAATAGATATATTTCCAAAAATATTTCACAAGAAGAGTTCTCCACTCCTCTCCTCATTATAGAATACCTTATGCCACCAGACTTGAAATTCTAGACCTAGAAAACCTTGAATTACACCGTCTTCAGTCTGATCTAAGTATGGTATATAAAATTATACACTGCAATGTCCTACATGTCAATGAATACTTCAGCTTCAATCATAGCAACACAAGAGCACACACAAGATACAAACTCAAGGTTAACCGCACCAAACTTGATTGTAGGAAATACGACTTCAGCAACAGAGTGGTCAATGTCTGGAATACTCTACCTGACTCTGTGGTTTCTTCCCCAAACCCCCAAAACTTTAATCTTAGACTTTCTACTATTGACCTCACCCCTTTCCTAAGAGGTCCATAGTGGGCGAGCATAAGCGTACCAACATGCCTACCATCCCTGTCCTATTGTTTCTTTTATTTTTCTTATATGTACCCATTTCATGTAATCATAACTATGTATATACTTATGCCTATTATCTTGTAAGCGATTGACAAATCAAATAAATAAATAAAAATAAAATAAATATGGTTGGGATAGATGTTATGGACAGCAGATCCACAACATAGTGGTGACACACACATACACACACACACAAACACACACACACACACACACACACACACACACATATATATATATATATATATTTGTTTTCTTAGGTTTTCGCGGGTACTTACATGTGTGCTGTTTAGGTTCCTTCGGGTATTATCCCACGTCATTGTAGTGGTTTTAAAGTTGTAGCAACGTTT
>BLBF01000055.1:19790137-19831055 GCA_015471245.1 Laticauda colubrina | reverse complement strand
GATCAATGATAATGAAAGTCTAAAAATGCACACAAAAAATCTACAGGTTACTAAAAATTCCACATTCACTATGTTCATTTTCAGTATCCTGTAGATTTTTTGTGTGCATTTTTAGACTTTCATTATCATTGATCAGAAGAGAAGTTGGCTTCTTTCAAAATGTAACATTTAATCAAGTAATGAGAAAAAATCTGGGACTACAGCTCTTATAACTAGACACAACAAGATAATGAATTTTTTTTTCTTTTTTCTTTTGCTTTTAATTACAGAAAACATGCCACTAAGATTAGATTCAATTCCTTTTTTTCCCAGCTAGAAGATGGCAAGGCTGCACTTAACCATATGATCTTTGTACCTGAGGGATTCTTGCTCATAATGAGGGTTTCATAGATTAAAGGAGAGGAGATGTAGTAAATTTCTTACAACCTCTCCATCACTCTTGCTGGTTTCCTTATTTATTCAAGGTTACAATGATGTTTTCTTATAAATTTAACATTCTTACTATGCAGGGACATAAGAAATTTATTTAGGCTGGGTATAGATTCCAAGTCACTATACCCAAACTTGTAACTGAATAAAGATAAACTATACTGTTTCATTTTATTTCTTTTAATGACCCCATAATATCTTGTGGGGTGGAGTCTGGGCAACTGAATGGAGCTGAATATTTACTGACTGGATGCCCTTCCTGTCACCAACACATAGTTTTGTTCAGCAGATATATTCTCATTGTGCCCAGAGAGAGAAATATCTGCCTCTACCTAAGATCGAATTCACAGCCTCCTGATTGTGAGGCAAGAGCTCCACCTCTAGGCTACTGCATCACTCATAAAAATATTATTTGTAGCCATAAAATACAAGGTTCAACTCCTGGAATCTACTGGAAGAACTTAGATTCTTGAACTTGGTCAACACATCTCACTGTGAATTCAAGCATAGGAATAACGTGAAGCAAACTCACAGAGTTACAAGTCTTGTTTTTCAAATATTAGAGTCTAACTATTGGCTTAGGATGTAGACCTCAGGTAATTTTCCAGATCAGCTTTGAGGTGTTAGAAAGTCACACACTGAATCCTACCAAAATAACAGCAATTTTCAGGACAGATATTGAATGAATGTAATAAGTTCCTGAACTGGACAGGCAATTTGGATAGATCTCCAAGTTCCTATGAATCTACAAGCCATGTATGACTTACCTGAAGAAAAAAAAATGTAAGTGATGTACATCTTAGTTCTTTCAGCAATACATGGTTTCTGCTCTTAAAGCTTCATTGAATGGTTGTCTTGCAAATCGCTGAATAAATGCAAAATAAGACATTTATTTTAATATGGAAAGTGTTTCCATCAGTCACCACAATCAAAACCAATAATCACTGACTGAAATTTTTACGTAAGTTCCAATTTGCTAGTTAATCATCTAGTCCAACATTCTATCCAACAGAAACTGAGAAGCATGGAGAAGAGAGTATTAGCTTTCTTTCAATACTATTCAAATGGGCTTATTTCCGAAGTTACCATATAACTATCAGAAGTGTCACTGATATACCTTCTTACATGACACTACACTTTGCAGTTATGGGCTCCATTCCTGGAAACAATCACCTGAATGGTTGCTCTCTTCTTGAGTTACTTCATGATCTTAAGGAATCCTGCCTAATCTACCATTTAGGTGGTAAAATGTATTGTGTTATTTATTCAAAAACCTACTAAATAATTTCTGTTGAATTTGAGTATTTTTCTATTCCTGATCTCTGTCAAATACAACCCTAATCTTGTGGCCCAAGGTCCCCATAGCATCTTGGTTTCTGCTGCCACTAAATGAATGAAAGAAACCAGCATTTAAGTTAAGATTAATACTTGCCTGTTTATCAACTGATGTCTCATTACTTGCTTTAAAAAATTTACTTGTAACTGGATACATGAAATTGAGCCATTGTGTCAGTGTTGTTCTGATTTTGTTTTTCTCTGATACTGGATTTGGAATATTGTGCATAACCAGGCAGGAATCTGATGCTAGAAAGAACCTGTAGCTGTGGCCTTGGCAAGCAGAGATTAGAGTAGAGGTCTTCAAGATGACATCTAGGGAAGAAGGAGGTGATGGAAGTGGATAGGACAGGAAAGCAGTGGTGGGCTGCAACTGGTTTAACAACTGGTTTTGTGAGTGCACAGTATTCAAAATACAGCCATTTGAAGTTCAAATGCTTACCTTCTAGGGCAGCTGTGAAAATCAACTGTGCCGCATGAATCAACTGAGCCAAAAAGAAGGAAATAAAGGACAGGATAGGGCGGGGTGGGTGAGTGAGGCCAGCTGATGATCAGAACTACCGGTTCAAACCAGCAGCATTCCACCACTGCAAGAAAGTCTTGTTTCAGAAGAAAGTAGGATGAGAGTAGGATATTCTGTAGGATGATAGCATAGGTGGTAATTCTTGGATAGGAAACCTAACAGCACATATCCTCAAGCAAAACTGGAGCCATGAAAGTAACTCCATGCAAGAGTTGGACTGAAACATAAATTGTTTCGATAAATTGATTTGCTCTTTCCTCTGCATTTTCTGGAATTGGCTGCTCTTGTCTGAAAGGGGCATGGACTTCAGGTATTTTGAAGTGTCCCATTCCAGGCAAGGAGAGAAATTAAATGCATCCAGTTAATGTCATTTTTATTTTAAAAGCTGGGGATCCCCTAAATCTGCAAAAGCAATTCATTTGGCAACTTTCAGCTGCTTTTGTTCCAGGAGCACATATTCCCACTGGCCAATTCAGTGGATCGGTGGATACTGATCTGACAAGATCCTACTGAGAATTTGCATATTTAAATTTGCTAGGATGTGAAGGACCATTTTGGCTTGCCTTCAAGGCTCCAAAGAACAAAGATGAGTCCAGGCAGAACAACAAATCAAAGTGCAGAGACATGGCAGCAGAAGGAACAGCATAGCAGATGTGAGCTGTTAAGTGTGTACTTTCTAATTAGCTGTGCTCCTGACTCCTTTGTAGGGTAATCATACAAATCCCATAATTTCTTTGGTTCAGAAAAGCATTCCCACATTGCTATGGAAACAAAACACATTTGAACAATTAACACATCAATCAGCTGTCTCCCTGAAATTTTGGGATTCAGAAACTGACGCAAGCCACTGTGTCATAAGAGCATTGGCTTCCTCAAGCACAAATATCTTTGAATATGATGATATTATATCATTTAGGGAATAACTCCCTCTGTAGCATCCAACCTTGGCAAGCTATGAAGTTGCTAACAACAGAAACCAAGGGAACAATGTTATGTATCCAGTACAGGTGTTTTAAATAGAGCTGCGCAGAAAAATTCTGCATATACTTTTTTTTTCTAGCACATCTCCATCCATTTAATGAAATGGCATTTGGTTCAAGATTTTCTTTTCCAAATGAGAGAAGAATTTAATTAAAACTCTCGTGTCCATTCATTTAGTCATAAAGTCACCTACGGATGTCTACAATCATCTACTAGCTATCAACAGCTTCCAAGCTTCTGCCAGGTTTCAAAAGAAGATGAATCTAGGCAGGGGTGGGATTCAAAAATGTTAACAATCGGTTCTGTGGGTGTGGCTTAGGTGGTGGGCATGGCTTTGTGGTCATGTGACTGGGTGGACATGGCTTGGTGGTCATGTTATTGGCTGGGTGTGGCCAACTCAATATCACTCACATCGAGGCACACATCTCACCTGGCCTCTCATGACTGTGGGGATATTGCAACAGTCATAACTGTGAAAAATGGTCATAAGTCACTTTTTTCATTGCCATTGTAACTTTGAATGGTCACTCCACACAACCAAAGTACCAGCAAAGGAGGGGAAAAAAAACTCCAGAGACGTTCCTGAGACAGGAAGTCTAGTCCTGCCAAGAATGTAATGAGTTAATGGAGAGGCAGTTTCTGTAAGTAACACCAGAATGTTTCCTTCCTGCCTTCCTTACAGGATTAGGCCAGTAATTACTTCTAACAATCTGTTCTCTGAACTGCTTAGAATGTTAACAACCAGTTCTAGCAAATAGGTGTAAACTGGTAGAATCCCACCTCTGAATCTAGGGGCTTCTTCAGATTAGGAAATAGCAGAACCAGAGAGTAGAACTGTACAAATCTTTTGAACGATGCTTAAGAATGCATGGAGCACCCTATGAAGCACCTTTTTTTGCATTATTAAGCAGCCACATGTGGTGCTTCAAAAAGATGCTGCTGGGAGCTGCACAGAAAGATATTTTGCTTCAGTGTTCAAAGCAATGTAACCAGGAAATGAAACAGATAGAACATGCCAATGCTTTGTGGCTCCTCTTCAGACTGGCATTTTTGTTCAAGAGGCAAAAGTTGGAAGTCTGGAGAGAAATAGTAATTCAAAAAAAAATCTGCCTCATGTTTGATCCAGCCATCTCCTATTTATCAGGCAAGTATTATGACCATTGCTCTATTACAACATTCTTGATGAAATGAGCTGTAATTGTGTTAAAAAGCAAAATAAGCACTGATTCAGTTGATGGTGTACTCCTGCCTTGATGAAATAACAATGAAATGTAGTATTCAGCCAACAACAGGGCTATCAAACTCCTGCCTCACAGGCCAGATTATCACACACTGGTCATGCCCAAGCCCAGTTTAGTGAAGGGGGGGGAAGTTCCGATATATCACATGATGCTGCCGTGATGTGAGTTTGACACCCCTGGCCAACAACAATCCCAAATGCTCCAACTCCATCTAGCTATTTCCCCCCTCCCTGTCCCTTCTGCTTTGTAGCAACTCTGAAGCCTCCAAGATGGCCTCAGCTAGGTTCACTTCAGGATTGACACCAGGGTCATGTGATCTCCTCAAAGTCAGTGGGAAAGCCAGATTCACTTATCAACTTAGTTATTACTAATTTAACAACTACGTGATTAACTTAACAATTGTGGCAAGAAAGGTTATAAAATGGCACAAGCTACAACCTTCATTGAAGTTTGGGCTCAGTTGTGATCATAAGTCAAGGACTACTGCTTGAATGATGATTACTGAGGTGCAACTGGGAGATGAGTTTTCCTCTCTCATTTCTTGTAAGTTTAGGCTATTGTCACCTTTCCTTACCCTTTCCCTGGTTTATTCTCCATTTCTGCCTCACCCCCCCACATCTACTTAATTCTCCATTTCTTGTTTTCTGAATTATCATTATTCTTCTTGAACTGAATTATTGAATTATCTTCCTGGATTATCTGGCATTGTTAATAACTGTTGCCTCATGAGAGTTATAACAATAACATTGAAAACTTGTTAAATGTGAAATGCTGATTGACTTTTTTCATTTTTAATGTATCCAAGTTATTTTTCTTTCCCTTCAAGATAAACTAAGCTAAATTTCTTTCTGTTTTTAAATGCAGGCACAATTCTTTCAGGAGACATTTGCCAAGGCAAATGCAGGTGTCTAGCATTGATTTTAACATGGGTCCAGAATCAGTTTTACAAAGAGGGGAGACCACAACCAGCATTGGACGGATAAAACCTGAGCTTTACAAGCAAAAGTCTGTGGATTCCGAAGGCAAAAAAGAAGATGTGAAAACATGTGGAAAATTCAATTTTACCCTCAAATATGATTATGAAAACGAATTGCTTTTGGTCACCATCGTTAAAGCTTTGGAGTTACCAGCTAAAGACTTTACGGGAACCTCAGACCCGTATGTGAAAATCTACCTTCTTCCAGATAGAAAAAAAAAATTTCAGACAAGGGTTCATAGGAAGACTTTAAACCCTGTCTTTAATGAAACTTTTCAGTTTCCTGTGGCCTACGATCAACTTTGTAACAGGAAGCTACATTTCAGCATGTATGATTTTGACAGGTTTTCTAGACATGATATGATTGGGGAAGTTATTCTTGATAACTTTTTTGAAGTTTCTGATCTCTCTAGAGAGGCTACAGTATGGAAAGACATCCATTGTGCCACTACAGTAAGTATCCTGTCCTTTAAAAAAAGGTTTTAAGCAATTTCAAAATAAGAAAGTCTTGTACCTTCATATTTAAACTCCTCTAGGTGATATCTTTTCTTTCTGTAGCTATAGGATAACAATGGATTTTTAAACCACATCCTTTCAAGACTTTTATGAACATATTAACTGATAGCCTTCCAAATACTGGGCTCCACTTTTTCAGAACTGTACATGAACTTTTCTTTCTTCTAAAGAGAGAAAAATAAAGCTTTGGATGTTGACTCTTAGGAAGACGTTAATTCTGTATCCAATTAACCTTTTCATTTTCCTATAGTCTATATTTCATTGAAATACACCTCAGTTCCCTTATTGCCATTTATTATTCTCACTTTCTTTATGTCAGATCAGATGTTGAAGATGGCTAATATTAACAAAAACAAGAACTTAATGATAGAATTATAAGTGTCAGTAGATCCATACCAAATCAATTCATAACTGAACCCATAACTTACTAATATTAGATAATGGTGCTTACATTAAATCAGGGATGAGCCTGGGGTGTCACAGAGTTGAGTTTTATGATGTTTTTATCCAGTTCAGGCAAGTGGAAATATGGACTAGTGTCTCACTGATTTTATTCTTAAGTCAATCTATTAGAGATGACACATCTTATTCTTGTTCATATGGATAGAGTTGTGGAAAAATTACTTCTGAAGCTGTAGAAAACAGACACTCTCTGCAATACAGAAACAGGTTGTGTTTGCAATCTATACTATCTTAGCCATAACCATAGTTAGCTTTTATTTAACAAGAAGTTGCTCCTTTAAAAAAAATGCCTATAGGAACCCAAATAATGTCAAAGCCTAGACAAGTATTGATGATAGTACCTAGTTTGGGTAATGAAACATTGACCCCCCCAAAAAAAGCCAAGCTCAAAGGATCCCTCATTTCAACCCTGAGCTACAAATATTCTTCTTTATTAGTGTCAAAGGCATTACACATGGAACACATGGGGAATAATACATTCTAGTCCCTTGGATTTAGTTTTTAAAAGCACCCCACAGATGATCATGTTATAACTTTTATTTTTTTATTTGATTTGTCAATCATTTACAAGATAATAGGTATAAGTATAAACATGAGTAAGAAGAGTCAGGTAGTGCATTTAGGCCTTGACCACTCTGTTGCTTTAGTCGTGCTTTCTGCAATCAAGTTTGGAGTGCTTTACAATGAGTTTATATCTGTTGTCTGCTCTTGTACTGTTGTGGTTGAAGCTGAAGTAGTCATTGACTGGAAGTTCAGAAGTTGCAAAGTTCTTATGGTCACATGTAGAAACAATCAAAGTTAGCTTTGAAGAGGAAGATTGTCAAGACTTATCTAAAAACAGCTGGAAACATGCAGAATGATTGGAATTAAGTTCCAAAGACCCATAATCCCATACAAGAAAACTCTGTCTTTGTTCATGGTGGCTTGGGAATTCTAGGAGTTGAGAGCCAAACATTTTAAAGCTGCTGAGATTGATAAACATTGTCCTAGAGAAAACAAGTCTTCAGGACACCATCCTAAGAACTAGTTGTATAACCTATTTGTCCTCAAACATTGATCCAACATTGATCATGGATTGGGGGAGGGGGATGGTTGTAGAAGAAATGAGCCAATGGGGGAGACAAATTCTATTGTACATTTGGCTCTACTTAGACTAAATATAACCTTTAGTGATCGAGATATAAAGAGCTCCAGCAGCATGCAATTAGTTAGCATTTAAAGGGAGACATTTTTTAAATATATTATCATAGTTCACTATTACACAGGGGGAAAAAAAGCAAGGTTTTTCACTTTTAAAACTCAGCATGGCCAAAGAAATCCAGTGCTTATGACTGGTTCTTTTGAATGAGTGGCTTTTAATATGAGTAAGATTTCCTAATATAGGCAGCATAACAGTCTGACTTTAACAGGAACACTTTCAGCTCTCTGAGGCACACAAAGCCAATTATATTGTCCGGCTTAGTGTGCCTGTTTCCTGATGTGGTGCTAATGAACAAGAGTTTCTTTCTTTTTCTTTCTTTTTCTTTTCTTTATTAGAATTCTAAATCACAAGCTTTCTTCTTCACAAGGGTGAAGTGAGAGAGTGCAGATCTTGCATTGAGAGATCCATAATCCAGCTGTAAAACTCCTGAATGCAGTGAACTAGGCTTTAATTAAAGCTTTAGAAACATGCACTCGGCCCACAAATCAAACTAAACCCAATGGAATTTAGACTTGGTATAATATAATGAGTGAATACTATCCCTTTGGACTGTATGTCTATGAAGACTCTCAATCATCAAATCATCTTATTAATTATCCTGGCCATGGTTGTCTCAAAGGTGCTTTTCCAAAAGCCAACTGGACATTCTTGGGTTTGTTCCCTTGAAGACGTTTCACTTCTTATCCAAGAAGCTTCTTCAATTCTGAACAGAAGAAGCTTCCTGGATGAGAAGTGAGACATTTTCAAGGGAAAAAAAAACCAGAAAGTCCACCTTGGTCTGTAGACTAAGATCTGCTAAAGCCTGCATTCAGTGTGGAGTGGGCCAATGCTTATAATTCATTCAAAGTAGACCAGGCTTTTTTGGATGGTCTGATCATATTCAGAAACTTTTGACTGCCTGTATCTGATACAAGGTTTGGGAGATCTGCCACACTGCATAGAGCAGCACAGAATTAAATAATGGGGAGAACAGAGGTGATATTCAGCAGGTTCTGACCAGTTCTGGAGAACCAGTAGCAGAAATTTTGAGTAGTTCTGATAACTGGTAAATACTACCTCTGGTTGGCTCTGCCCCCATCTCTTCTCTGCCTCCTGAGTCCCAGCTGATCAGATGGGTCTTTTTTTGTTGCCCTGCACAGGAGAATGGAGCTGGAAAGCTGGTTAGTGGGGTAGGGAAGGAATGGGATTTTGCAGTAACCTCCTTCCCCCAGAAGTGGGGAGAGAATGGAAATTTTACAGTATGTTTATATCTCTCCCCCTTCTACTGGAGTGGGGGAGTGAATGGAGATTTTGCAGTATCCTTCCCCTGCCATGCACACCAAGCCATGCCCACCATGCCCACCAAGCCACACCATGCCCACCAAGCCATGCCCACAGAACCGGTAGTAAAAAAAAAAATTGAATCCCACCACTGGGGGAGAGATATAAACATCTGTTAGCATTTGGGAAGATAAGAGCCAGGGGTATTGGTTCAGAGTATTGGATATGTGATTGATAGGTTTACCTTCTGATCAGAGTGACCCTTTGCAATTAGACCAGCATAAATTCTTTCCAATGACAGTTTTTAGGATGGCTGATGATAATGGGAGCAGCCTGAGGCATTGAGCAAGAGGAAGACATATTGGGCTTAATGATAAGGAGGACTAGGGGTAACATGAAAGCAATCTTCCGATATTCAAAGGGCTGACACAAAGAAGGGAAAGTCAACCTATTTTCCTAGCACTTGAAAGCAGAACATGAAACAATGGATGGAAACTAATCAAGGAGAGAATCAACCTAGAACTAAGTTAACATTTCCTTAATTAGAAATTAATCAGTGGAACAACTTGCCTCCAGAAGTTGTGAATTCTCCAACACTGGAGGTTTTTAAGAAGAGATTGGACAACCATTTGTCTGAAATAGTATAGGGCTTCCTGTCTGAGCAGGGGATAGAAGACTATCCAACATCTCTTCCAACCCTGTTATTCTTTTGCTAAGGACAGAAATTTAAGGCCCTGTCACACTGGCCAACGGATGCAAAACGTTTGTAAAAAGGATACAGTGGACGAGAAAAATGTTCCATCCATTGTTATCCGCTCTCAAAAGGGGCAAAAATTTGCATAACCAGAGCGGATAACACGAAAAGGAACGGACGGGGGGAGGACGCAGAGCGGATGGAAAGCGGATGCGGAATGGAAGCCTAGTGGATGGAAGCAGATGAGAGTGGATAGGTCCCCTCTGTGAACGTTTTTTCCACTTTTATGCTTTGTTTGTGAGCTGCATCCGCTTTCATCCTTTCTCCGTCTGTGCTACTAACGCTGTGCGTCCTTTCCGCGTCCATTCCGCTTCCTCCCTGCGTCTGTTTACCACTGGAGCGGATTTGAGTTGCGCGGATGCACAGCGGATGCCTAGCGGATATAGCGGATGCATAACGGATGACAACGGATGCAGAACGGATGTCCCCCGTATGCTTAGCAGATGCAGAATGGACACGTTGGATACATTTTCCGCTCAAAAGTTTTGAGCAGCTCAAAACTTTTTGAGCGGATGAAATGTCAATAGACGGATGCTGGACGGATAGAGAGGATGAAAAACGGAGGCAGTGAGTACAGAACGGATGCATCGCGTTAACCAATGGATGGCAAGTGTTTCTCTCCATTTTACATCCTCTTTCCATCCGTTGGTGCAGTGTGACATGGGCTTTAGCTTAGCAAACAATCACAACGTTGCTTTAAATCAGGAGTGTCAAACTCATGGCATCATGGTGGCATCACATGACGTATCTGGACTTTGCTATAATGGACATGGGTGTGACCAGTGCATGATGCATTTGGGCCACAGCTTGTTTGACAGCTCTGCTTTAGACTCTCATCTCGAGTTTCTGTACAATAGTGATCTCTCTTGAAAAACCTCTTCAAATGTAGCCAATTGATTTGTTTTTTCAATTGTTCTCATTTCCATTCTCACTTGGCCTATCCTTATAAACACTCCATCAGTTTTTTCTTTCTATTCTAACTTTCCTTCCCATTCTATTTTTGCTATTCTCATCTTTGTCTTCCTTCCTTTTTATTACAACTCATCATTATTGCATGTGATGTTTTATTTAGCTTAAGCCCAATAATTGTTCAGTTTTTAATTGAACAAGCATTTTTAATTTTTAATTCTTTTTGCCTTTATTACATGATCCAATTTATTCATTTTCATCTGTCTCATAGGAGGCAAAAATATGTAATCCTTTTGCTGTTTATTTTTCTTACGCTAGATTATTTGAGAGTGGGGTATTTTGCCAGAGTTTAATAACTTGAAAAAGAATAACAAGAGCACTTAGACTTATATACCACTTCATGGTGCTTTACAGACCTCTCTAAGTGATTTTATTGCCCCCAACAATCTGAGTCCTCATTTTACCGACTGCGGTATGATGGAAGGCTGAGTCAACATTGAGCCAATGTGGATTGAACTCCTAGCTGAATTACCCTATAAATCTGCATTCTAATCACTGCACCAGCATGGCTCATGCAAATGGGATACCACTTAGCAAATGTGAGGTTGATGTAGCTACTTCTAAAGCCTAGGACACAATTGTGAGGAATGTTAAGTGATGCCTGCATAGGCCTAGAACAGTATCTTGACATATTCAACAGAGCATGATGAAGAAAAATATAGCATAGTGCAAGAATGCATAGTGTCCCTTGGCTGATTTCAGTTTTGGTCCAGCATCTTGATAGTATATTTGAAAAGAGAATGTTAGCAGGATGTATTTTGAAAGGGAAATACCGTATATACTCGCATATAAGCCGATCTCGCATATAAGCCGACCCTTAGAAAACTGCCCCAAAATGAGGAATTTTGCAAAAACTCGCATATAAGCTGACCCCCAAATACCATGGTGTGTTGTTATCAAAGCATTTGTGTAGGAAACAATATTATAACAACAATAAACAATAAACAAAAAGCTTGCAGAAGAGCATAAATGAGAATAAAAGCCATTATTGTTGTGTTTTACTTTTATTTATTTTCACAAATTAAACTGTGTCTCAGAATCCTTCAAATTCATCCTCACCATCACCCTCGTCCTCAGATTCCCCAAAGAGATGTTTCCAATCCTCCAATGTATATTTGACATAATCTTCATCCCACATTTCTTCATCTTGATCTTCATTTTCATTTTCTGCCACTTCATCACTGTCTTCATTTTCAGTTTCATTGCAAACACTAAAGCGGTCACGTGAATGACTAACCAATCAGAGTGTGTTATATCCGGTGGTAGAAAAAGCAAAATGGAGGCACCCAGAGTAAAAAGAAATGTGCTGTATGTATACATCGCTGTATGGTAATTTCGATATTGCGTGATCTGAGAAGTGGTGTCATATCGTCATGTCGTTTGTGTCAGAAATCAGATTTATGCATGTATAAGCTGACCCCCAAATTTGAAAAAAAAAAAAAAAGTGTTCTAAAGTCAGCTTATATGCGAGTATATACGGTACTAGATTTTTAAGGCTGAAATAAGTGCATTAAGTCGTTTTCCCCCCTTAAACGCTCTCAATCTCCAACTCAAATGAAAAGAAAGCCCCCAAATGTTAGCCTCACTCATTCTGGGAATGCTTCAAGAGCCAAACTAGAGATGCTAGCATGCCACTTGTATTCTTAGTCATCACGTTTTGCAACTCTGTCTGAGGGTGTGATATGAGATCCCTTAAACTTTTCAGGTAAAATGATCTATCCCAATGTTTTTCCAAACTTGACAACTTGAAGCTGTCTGGACTTCAACTCTCAGAATTCCCATGCCAATTTCCTGTCATAAACACTTCTTGTCCTAAATTAATGAAACTAGCCAAAATTCAGCTACTTTGCCACCAACTTCAGAGGTACAATTTCCCCTTAACTATTCCATTTTGGCTGGTGCTGCTAAACCATCCTGATTGTAAGAAAATTTAGGCCTCCAATTCAAACCTCTAATGACTTCCGCTCCTCTAGATTGTGAAACCCCATGCCACATTCTGTAGGATTCATCTGACCCATGGTTTCTCAGACCTCCATCATTAAACCTGATCAAATACATACTCTGGAAGGTGCTACAGCCCATCTGGATTCTTTGATAGCTGTATTAAATGCAGCCCATGTTCTAGGTATGTTATGCAAGATATTTAAAAACAAAAGAAAATCATACATAACAATAACTTTTGTATTGTTTTTACTCCACATAGCCATAAAAAGTGTTGCTTTCTGTCATCTTCCAGAAAACATAATTTACAAATATATCAATGCAGTTTTGTATGGTTTAAGAGCTAAGCATTAGTTTGAGGATTTTTTTTGACCTTTGACTAAAAATCCATAAAATTTAATGCAATATAGCATAAACTGAGAATAATTAACATTAGTAGGCTCTGGGCATTGCTACTGTATGTACCATTCTTGAATCTGTATATGTTCATCATGGTTAATTTCTTCTAAACCAGCATTTATCAATCTGGGCAACCTAAAAGGCATGTGGATTCTAGCTCCCAGGATTCCCCACTCAGCACCCAGCATAACTGACTGTGGAATTCTGGGAGATAAAGTCCACACATCTTCAAGTTGTCAAATTTGAGAAACATCTGCTTTAAACCCAATTTTATTCCAGTATTGTTCACATTAATACATAGAAGAATCAGAGTCAGAAACCTCTATCTAACATATTAATGGATGATCAGGGTAGCTACCAGTGGAGTCTCCAGCAACTAAATAGATAGTTTTCCAAAGAAGTAGTTCTCTTCCTGACTCATCTTTTTCTGTATCCTGGTGTGTTTGCAAAAATCATTGTGGATTGCGGTGCTACTTACTGGAATGAAGATCAAATTAAATCTTACAGCCCCTTGCTGGATGTGCTCCTCAGATCTCAGCAGTTTCTCAGTTTTCAAGTCACAGAGTCAGGAAAAGAGAGAAAAAAATTTTTTAGGTAAAAATATTGCTCATCAATGCATTTCTGTACCATAAAATGAATGAGTGCATTCAATATTTAAAATGTGGAAGACAATTACTGGCATCGTAAAAATATAGCCAACATTAACCACAACCTCTTGATCAGGGGTCTTCAACTTGACAGCTTTAAGACTTGTGGACCAGTCATGTTAGCTCAGGAATTCTGGGAGTTGAAGTCCACAGGTCCTAAACTTGCCAAGTTTGAAGACCCTTGCTCTTAGTGCTCTCTTCATAAGGGGAGGTGGGTGAGTTTAAAAAATCTGCATGATCAGAGCTCTTCATCATGACATATGCTCCATATATGTTACATTTACAAAAGGGCAGGGCTTTAGTTGTGCAGTTGTGCCACGTTGACTTTTTAAAAAACCTTCTCCACACAGACACCCTGTCTTTTGAACAAGTTCTCTTAAAGAATTATATCCAAAGCTATAAAGATACTCTTTATTAAAAAGCAGAATTAGTGTCTCACACCCAAATGTCAGGGTATAGCTGTAATTATGGATGCATTTAACTGGAAATAACTCCCATCAAAATTAATGGTGCTTCTGTAAAAATGTTTATAAGAATGGATCAACGAGTCTCTTATTTCTAAAATGAAACTACATTTTCAGACCAAAGCAGAGTCTTTTTTTAAAAAAATGGAAATTTCTATCCCTATCATTTCAGTTTATGAAAGACAGAAATCTAATACGATGAAGAGGAAAGTTGAAATAAGGCTATTTTTTTAATTATGATTTTTTTTTAAATGAATGCCCCAATTAATTCATTCAGCCAAACTATAGCCTGCTGAATATTGACATATTTCCCATAATATTTGACCTTCAATAGTGCTGACAGTCATGGGGAGCAAATAGTACTGGAAGAACTATAGATTTCCTAAGCTTTTGATCTGCTTCACAGCAGGCTATTTAGTTATTTAATAAATAAACATGCACACACACGCACACATGCACACATATCTGTATCATCTATATTTATATCATATCTATCTGTCTGTCTGTCTGTCTGTCTGTCTGTCTATCTATCTATCTATCTATCTATCTATCTATCATTCAGGCTCGTACTACAATAAATTCAGGCTCGTACTACAACAATGAATTTGAACCCTGCTCTTCCTTGTCAAAGACAGTCTAACCACTAGCCTAACCAGTCACTATATTTCTTTCCTTGGTACTTCTTTCCTCCACTTATTACTTTTCTTTACTTTCTATATATGGAAGGGCTACATTTCCTATTACATGCCAAAGTTCAAATAATATCAGTTTAGGGAAAATTCCCAGCAAGAACAAGGTGAGATAAAAGTAAGATCTTATATATGTATTTTAACAAGTGTATTCTTCTGGAATAAGTTTGTAAAGCCATGTTTCATTTCTAGTACAGTGTTGATAAGCAAAAGCAACCAAGATTATTAGGGGACTGGAGGCTAAAAAATACGGTGAACAGTTACAGGAACTGGGCATGGCTAATCTAGTGAAGAGAAGGACCAGGGGTGATATGATAGCAATGTTCCAATATTTGGGGGGGCTATCACAAAGAGGAAGGGGTCAAGTTATTTTCCAAATCACCCAAAGGCCAGACAAGGAATAATGGATGGAAATTGAACAAGGAGAGATTCAACCTGGAAATATGGAGAAATTTTCTGACCATGAGAGCAATCAACCAATGGAATAGCTTGCCTTTAGAATTTGTTGGAGTTTCGTCACTGGAAGCTTTCAAGAAGAGACTGGACTGCCATCTGTTGCAAATGGTGTAGGATCTCCTGCTTGGGTGGGGGTTGGACTAGATGACCTACAAGATCTGTTCCAACTCTATTAATCTGTATCTTTTCCCTTTACAGGAAAGCATTGATCTGGGGGAAATCATGTTTTCCCTCTGCTACTTGCCTACTGCAGGGAGGATGACCCTCACAGTCATTAAATGCCGAAATCTCAAAGCAATGGATATCACTGGTTCATCAGGTGAGCAGGTGCCTTTCCATTTAGCCCACCTGGGTGGAGTTGATGGGGAAATAGAGATTACAGCCAACCATTATGGTACCTATGTGGACCTGGCTGCCTATTTTAATTTTTGTCTGCTGGCAAAGTTGTCTGTGCACTTCTTGTTGTTCAGTTCCCTTCCTGTTATCTCAGATCCCTATGTCAAGGTATCTCTGATGTGTGATGGTCGACGCCTGAAAAAGAGGAAAACAACCACAAAGAAGAATACTCTCAACCCGGTATATAGTGAAGCTATAGTTTTTGACATTCCCCCTGAAAACGTGGATCAAGTCAGCCTCTCCATTGCTGTCATGGACTATGACCGGTAGTAATGTTGCATTTTCTTCTTTCCAAAGAAATGAATAAATATATTTTGAGTGAGTGTGTATAACAGTGGTGGGATTCAAATTGTTTTGCCACCAGTTTGGTGGGTGTGTTTGTGTGTGCTATGTGTACTTTGTGTGTGTGTGCATGGAGAGACTTTCCTACTGACCTTCTCCTGCACTCCTGCACTCTCCCTGTGTCTTCAACAGCTGATGCGCAGCAATCTGCTGTGCCGTGTGATGCAGCTGAGCTTCAAAAGCACGAAATAAAGGTTAGTATGGAGCCAAGGCAGGTGGGTGGGCCCAGCAGGTGATCATTGGAGTGAACCAGTTCACTCCCAGATGATCTTTGAAGCTACCAGTTCAGCCAAACTGGGCTGAACCAGTGGAATCTTACCCCGGTGTATAATATATATAAATATATTAACATGGGACCTACAGCTTAAGGTCATTGCCTGGACTCCTATCTACTGCTCTGTGTGATCTTCTACCATGCCTTTTATCAAAATACTTATCATTCCTTCCTTACCTATCATAACCTCTCTTCGTTAGATTATTTTGGACTGTGAAAGGTCCAAATTCAGAGGCCAAAATATGCTTTGGAGCACACAGGGGTGTGCATGTTCCTTCTACCTTTAAAGCATCTGTATCTTTCTGTGGGTTTGTACAGCTGTCCTTCACAGCTGCTGAATGATCTCTGAAAAAGCCTCATTGTCTTTTTGTCAAGCGTTCTCAACAGGTGCTACCTGTATATCTCCACACAAACCAAAAGATATTTTGCTCTTTCCTTCCTTACCTCCATCTCAGATTTCTCAAATCTTTAAGCAGCATTTGAGGGTTGCAATATGATCACAATAAAATTAATACATACGTAAGAATTTAGCTAGTAACTGTGACAGTCTGCAGCAATCTTTCTACTACCAAGTTCTCCACCAGGAATGGCATGTGGAATCATCCAGAGCATGGCATCCGATGACAATTTCAGGAGTCAGACAGAAAGGCAAATTACAGCTTTAAAAGAAAAAGCAAAAATATGTATTATTTGATCAACATCATCAATTGCTGTTTTGGTCATGTACAGTTTATATGTGGATATCCTACCATGAAAAAAAGTGTTGGTTTTCATAACTTTCAAATAACATAAACACAAAGATTGCCAACTCCAGATTCTGGCCCTTAGAAACAACTTTAGTTTCTATCACCAGGTCCAAAATAAATCTAGTTCTCGTAGTTGCTAGATTATTTGATAAATGTTCAAATAATTTGAAATGGTCCCTAACAACAGATGCTACAGTAAATCCCAAAAATGCACTGCCCAAATTGTGCACACGTGCCAGCACCCAAAAGGCAATGTGCACCCCCCATGCCCCCTGCGCATGCATGCATGCACTGCCACCCCTTTACTGCATTACACATGTGCACACCTCCCAGCTGATTTTTGGCCCATTTGAGGCCTTTTTCGGCCTCCCAGAGGCTCAAGGGAAGCCTCTGCAGCCTTTGGAGGCCGAAAAATGGGCCTGTTTAGTCACTTCCAGTATTTCCAGAAACACTGGAAGTGACAAAATGGGCCGAAAATCAGCTGGGAGGCATGCACATGTGCAGTGCAGGTAAGTTTGGTTAGGGCTCTGGGTACCACCTGTGGCACGAGTGCCATAGGTTCGCCATCATGGCTCTAGTGGATGCATATAGATATGAGGACTACAATTGAATAGGGGGGAAAAAACCAAGCTGCAGTAACTTCAACTCTTTTATTGTAGATTTTAAAATACCTTTCTAGACTGTATAAAGGCGCTCTTATCCTCTGAAGCATTATTATTCTCACATCTAAAAAGCCTAGAAAGATTTGATGAAATCTCAGAACCTGAAAGAATTAAATGAATAACATTTCCACGTGCCAGTAGGTGAGACAATGTCCTATATCTATTTGACCTTCTCCAGTCACCATAGAAGAGAAAAAATATAAAACAAGAAAATTGCATTTTTCTTAATTTGTTCAACTCATGCAATTCACAAATTCTACTTACTCTTGATACAAAAGATAGTTATTCCATTTGCAGCTCTTACTGTTTTACTTCAGAACAGTGTCAGGTCCAGCCCAAGAACCACAAGAATAATCTAGCCAAAGTTCAGTTCTTATTTGTTCATGCAACTACACAGAATCTTGCCAGACTAAACTCTTATCCTAATGGATGTAACCTGGGAGATTCTAGGGAGTAACTGTTCTAATTCTTTTTTTCTGTCTCCTTTCCAACCCTGGTTATGTTGTCTTTTGCCTCCACCTCTGGCCACTTCATTATAGTCACTTGGAAGAGAGGGGGGCAGCATAACATTTAAAAACAAATAAAATATAGTCCATCACAAGTATATACAGTTCTGTGGACAAATTTTCCCTCTCTTTAATCCTAGAGTAGGGCACAATGAAGTGATCGGGGTATGTAGGACTGGACTTGATGCAGAAGGACTTGGAAGAGACCACTGGAATGAAATGCTGGCATATCCGCGCAAACCAATAACTCACTGGCATCCATTAGTAGAGGTAAGGATAAAAAATATTTCCATAAAGTAGCTAACTCCCATGGTTTTACCCCACCTCCTCCCCATATAGATTCTCCTGCAATTTGTTTTCTCCTTTAATTCTCCTTCTGTCTGATAAAAGAACAATTGCTTTGGCAATGTCTTTTAAAGAAGAGAAGCTCAGCTGGAGTGTGTTCTTGTCCTTTTTTAGTGGTAAAATGCCGAGATATATGCATGAATATCATGCCTTTCCATGTAACACACTTTCTTGTGTTCTGCCTCTTCCCTGCCTCTAATGCATTCATTATATCTTAAAAGACATTGATGGGGTCTCTCTCCATAGACTTTTTTTTAGATTGGGAGCTACCCTAAGAGCCACCAAGGCAGCTTCAGAAAACAGATACAGGAAAACATACAGAATGATAGTCTTTGTCTACTGACCATTGCTTCAGCAACCATTCAACATTACAACAGTGCTGAACAAGAACACTTGTTCTTATGACTGATCCTTGAAGTTGTGGCCTTCACAGTGATCGCAATTTCTTGGCAACTAGCAATTATCTCAATCAAAGTCATTTGTAGTTTGCAATTTGTAACCTTCACAGCTGACTTCCAACAAAGTCAATAGGGAAGCCAGCAGGAAATTGCAAGTCATGGTCATGTGACCTGTACAGATTCACTTAATGACTGCAGCCAGAACTGACTAACTTCAATTGTAAGTCAGATACAATCTCATGGTTTTCATTTTACAACCATGTTACTTAGTGATGGACTTGCCAGTCTAATTGTGGTCAGTGAGTGAGGACTACCTGTAATGAAACTTAACCACACTGATACCAGCACGTTCTATGGTTTCTAAGGAGAAAATCAGCTGCAGGAGAGATTTGGAAATAATTTTCAAATATCTAAGACTAAGTTGGGAGAACAGCGATCTCTTCCATGAGCAACAGTCAGCAAATAACTGATTACAAAAGTCCACTGAGTATAACTCCCAATGTTTCATTTATGCTTTAAGAAAATTAAGCAATGATAGCACTGGGACAAAACTATTTTTAAATCTTTTCAGCACCAATACAGGGTACCCAATCAGCACCAATACAGGGTACCCAATCTCTTTTTACACATTAAATGGCTTTCTGAACATACTATCCAGGTAGAGTTGAAATGATTGATGCCTAAAATTCTTGATGCTTATGTGCAGATCCAGTTTATTCAGGGTACAGTGGGAGTGGAGCAATGAGTGGGTGAGGGTCATTGCCTTGGTATTCTGCTTGTAGGCTTCCTGGAGGCATCAAATTGGCCAAAGTGAGAAGCAGGATGCAGGACTTCGTGGACCTTGATTCAGTAGGTCTTTTCTTATTTTCTTAAAATGTATCATCTGTTCCAGTTGCCAGGCCAAGCAACCAGCTTTGACAGTCAAGGATCCTGTTCATCACCAAAACCACCACTTACACCCTAGACTGAACAGCGGTGTAACATTCGCACCATAACCATGTACAACTGGAGTTTTGGATCTAAATCATGACCTGCATTATCATCATTGTTATTATCTGCTGTGCTCTATAGTATCATGCCATTATTTCTTATTCTTTCCTTCCAGTTGTGCTTCATTGGCGGACAAGATTCTGTCTTCTCTCTTTATATATATATGGGTTAAAAATCTATCCAGGCACATTTATAAAGTTTGGAGATCCATTTCACGAAAGCCCAAATTAAATCAATTTTATGCTTCCTTTTAAAAAAAGTATTTTAATTACATTTACATACCACAAAGGCCAAGGTAGGTTGCCAATGAATCTTCAATATGTAGAAAGGAAGCAGTTTCCTTACTTGGAATATAAGCAAACTCAGTAGACAAAGGAAATGCAATTGTTCACTAACAATGCAAAAAAGTAAAGGAAGGAAGCCTTAGAATGCCATATTAAATCAAAGTTCTGATATTCACAGGATGTTTTTTTTTTCTTTACCAAATTCACAGGCATAAATATATCATAACGAATTTCAGGACAGGGAGTAAATGTGATTTATTTGTTTTTATTTTTGTTTTTGGGTTTATTTGTTTGTTTTTAATATGAACTGTAATTGCTTTCTTCATAAATTTTATCTTTTTTTAATTTTTATTCAAAACATTAAAATACAAACTTCAAAAAAGGGGAAAATGCAAAAACAAAATGAAATGAAATTAAACAAGACTACATAAAATAGTGCAAAAAAACAAAAAACAAAAAGTGTGTGTGTGTGTATGTATGTATATTCCCCTCTAGCTGAATATAGATAATGATATTAGTTTCTCTCCCCTTGCAAAGCATGCACACAATTTATGAATTTCTACAACAGTGTTTTCCCAACCCACTAAGCCGAATATATTTCTGCTATATATAAACATAGTTAACAGGTAAAACCAATAGCTACATAAAACTTCAAAACCTTCTGTTAAGAATCTATTTATTGTATTTCACTCACAGAAAGTCCTCAATGGCTTCTAGTCTAAAATAAGTCATCAAAATCATTGTCCCTGATCCATCTAGGATCAAATATCTTTGACTGATTCTTAATAACAAGACTTTTCTTTAAAATATTAATTTTGAATGGGATCTGAATATCTGATCATGCAGAACCACATATTTGCTTACTACACCATGATTAGGCAACTATTTAGTAGGTAAAAGAATATGCAATATGAAAAAGTGAAATTACACATTGTTGTACACTTACGCTTTCTGAAGAATGCCTTCTAAGGGGAAAAAAATCAAAAGATGAGATCTCAATTTTTCTGGCAAACTGAATTTCAGGTGGAATTTTGCTTGCTTTTTCTTAAACCTCATTTCATTTTCATTTCCCTCCCTTCACAAATAGATATGAGGTTAAAGCAGAATAAAAATTCAGCCCAACAGTCAAATAGACAGGAAGGTTTTGTTCTTTACATGTGAAAATTTTACAGTGAAAGTAACTCCTCAGACAAAACATACTACATCTGGGTAGCTACTGATTGTCATAATGGGCATGCTTGATTCTCTCCAATACATTTCCAATGTTTAAAACAACTCGACTGCACTAAGACCTCTTAGGAATAACTTGAAAAGTCCAGTTTGTACAGTAATACTTTTCTGGGCAAACTGCAGAGGAGAGCAATAACAATAGCACTTCATATGCCACTCCATGGTGCTTTAGCCTTTCTAAGCAGTTTACAGTATCAGCATATTTCCCCCCAACAATCCAGTCCTGATTTTACCAATTTCATAAGGATGGAAGGATAAATCAACCTTGAGCCAGTCAGGATTGAACTCCTGACAGTCAGCAGTGAATTAGTTTGCAATATTGCAATCTAACCACTGCATCACCGTGGCTCTTAAATACACTTGCCTCCTCCTCCTCCTCCTCCTCCTTCTCTGAATGGAAACTCTTGAAGAACGTAATCATTTTGGAAACTGCAGCTCATAGGTGGTGAGTGTGGGGTTCGCCCATTCCTCTTGCAGTCCTGATGAAAATTATACCACCAGATAATATATACAGAAAGTGTGTTGAAAGAGGCTCAGCTTTCCAGTATTATATTAGTCTTGCTGCAGAAATTTGCCAAAATAATTTATTATTTATTAACTTGTAATAAATTGAATTCAATTCATCCTCAGATGTTGTAGAGGGAAAAAAGAGGGAAGAGATAAGCAAGATATAGTTTATGCTGTCACTTATCCTTGTCCAGCTCTGTTAAAGGAAGAGGTGGAGACAATGATTCACTTCTTCCCACAGAAGTGAATCCCACCCTTCCATTATTCACAGTTCCAAAAATCATCCTCATTTCTTGGCCAAATGCCTATAAAAGGGTTTCCAGAATTTTATAAAAATATCTATTTTAATCCTGGTCAAACAAGCCAATTTTATATTCTTTCTTTTTTCAACTTCTAACTATCTCAATCTTTAATTTATCAAGTTGCTTCAGGATTGAATCTCCATTCAGACTTTCCTTTTCTCATCTCAAAGATTTCTTCAAGGTGTTAGGAACCCCAAGTCAGTCAATAATTTGTTGATGATTTAATTGCATTATGTAGGTCATCTTGAGTACTTATAAAGGGGGAAACTAAATGGTAAT
Source organism: Laticauda colubrina (assembly GCA_015471245.1). Taxonomy (NCBI): domain Eukaryota; kingdom Metazoa; phylum Chordata; class Lepidosauria; order Squamata; family Elapidae; genus Laticauda; species Laticauda colubrina. The sequence goes on along the minus strand of BLBF01000055.1, from coordinate 19,808,551 downwards.
TAATATGGCTCTATTCAGGCTTTCAGAAAATTCCAGCATATGAAGAGACATAATAATAATACAGAATCAAGCTCTCATTTAAACATTCCTGCTCCTTCTTGGACATGGAGTTCATGAGCAATAGGCCATATAAACCTTTTAAAAATTGTCATCTATTTTTTAAAAATATTTAATTTATATATATATGGTATTCAGCTTTGTTCAGGTATTTTCCCACATCATTATAGTTGTGCTTTTAAAGTTGTAGCAATGTTTCGACAGAATCTCATCTGCCATCATCAGGCTTCTGTATTGTGTTCGTCTGTGAGTCAGACTTTCACAGCCATTTCTATTTTAAATTTGGGACAAGCCTATTGCTGTGCCAGAATGGTTTTTTCTTCATCCTGATTGGTTGGGAGTCTTGGTCTGTGTTTATTGGTCTTAGAGTTTGCTGCGTTCTGCTTGATTGGTGTTTCTAATATCTTTTGTCTGTTAGAAACACCAATCAAGCAGAACGCAGCAAACTCCAAGACCAATAAACACAGACCAAGATTCCCAACCAATCAGGATGAAGAAAAAAACCATTCTGGCACAGCAGTAGGCTACCCCCAAATTTAAAACAGAAATGGCTGTGAAAGTCTGACTTACATACGAAGTCAATACAGAAACCTGATGATGGCAGATGAGATTCTGCTGAAACGTTGCTACAACTTTAAAAGCACTACAATGACATGGGATAATACCCGAAGGAAGCTGAACTGCATATATGTGTGTGTGTGTGTGTGTGTGTGTGTGTGTGTGCTGTTTAGCTTCCTTCAGGTATTATCCCACGTCATTGTAGTTCTGTTAAAGTTGTAGACACATATAAAGACTGAACTATGCACCCTGACTGAAGTATTGACAGCTAATGGCTTCCACAAAAACAAAATCACCAACTTGATCCACAAAAACACACCAAGACATAACAGAGACCTAGAAGATCAACAGACCTATGGAACAGCTGTCCTGCCCTAGATAAGAGGTACCACAGATAAAATCAGTAAGATACTACACAGGCATCACATCAAGACTGCCTTCAAAACAGACAAAAAAATAGCAGCCATCCTGAGGAACCCCAAAGACAAAATTGACTTGGAAAACCAAGGCATATACGAAATTCCCTGTACATCATGCCCGGCCACATACATTGGACAGACCAATAGAAGAATAAGTACCCGCCTAGATGAACACAAAAATGCAGTAAAAAAGCTGGAACACACCTCCTCACTAGTCCAACACATGAAAACCACAGGTCACAACATCAACTTCAATGGTACTAAAACCCTAGCCACTATAGAAAACCCCAGCCACAGAATCATCAGAGAAGCCATAGAGATTGAAAAAAGACCTGACAGCATGAATAGAAGAGATGATTCCACCAGACTGTCAATCATTTGGAAGCCTGCACTCTCAAATAGAAAGATCTCCATGCCACAAGCCAGGCAAACACCTGGGCAAAAACAGACTCCCTCTGATAGCTCCAACCCAAACACCCCCCCCCCACCAGGCACCCAGGTGAAACCCAGCTTGCTAATGAATAGCAGCTTGCTAATGAAGAGCAGCCGTCCCTTCACACGGAGCCAAGCTGCACTGAAAGCCTCCAACAAAAGAACAGAGTGTTGCCAGCCAATCAAAGCCACAAAACAGACAGAAGAAACCAGAAACACCAATCAATCAAACTCCAAGTCCAATGAACACAGATCCAGGCTCCCAGCCAATCAGAATGGACCAGCCTCAAATTTGAAACCAGGAACTAACTCTATACAGAAGCCTGAGGATGGCAGATGAGATTCTGCTGAAACGTTGCTACAACTTTAACAGAACTACAATGACGTGGGATAATATCCGAAGGAAGCTAAACAGCACACATGTAAGTACCCGCGAAAGCCTAAGAGAAATATATATATATATATATATATATATGCTAATCTGCTTCTTAAATTGTTGTAGAAGAAAAATTAGAGGAAAGAGCACTATGTATGCCACTTAGACGGGGTGGGATTCAGCTGGGTTGGTCCGTTTGACTGAACCTGATGTTAAATTTACATCTGGTTCACTGAACCGGTAGTTGAACCAACTGGCTGGTCCTGAACAAAAAAAGTAGGGTTCAAATCATTGAAATAACAGTTGTTTTCTTTGGGCCTCATAAAGGATCCAATGAGATGACAGTAACTAGCCTAAGGGCTAGAGTACCTTTTGGTAAATAGGTTTTTGTGACAGGCCATACCCACCATGATTTTTTTTATAAAAATCCATTCTTAATCTATGATTAACTACAAGAGCATATTTCTCAAATGGGATCTTAATCACATCTATGTAAAATCTTATTGCAAAAGCTTTGTATTAATTTTCCGGCAATTAGGAACAAATGTTTCATGTCTTAGCACATTATAAAATGTTTATGTGTCTAATCCATACCAAATAACAAGGGAAAACTAGAACTTGGTGTCACCAAAAAAAAAATCTCATTTTTTGTGCTGTTTATTAATCATCAGGCAGATTTCCCAAGAGGATGTAAAACCGTGCTGAATAATACCTTGAATTTTCCTGTTCCTTTTATTCTGAGCTGAGTTTGCAGTATAAACTGATAATTGGTTCATACAGATCTCTATAGGTAATATGATGTTTAATTAAAGAATTTCAGGAACTGTAGTCCAAATCTAACTGGAATATATTAAGTTGGGAAAATTGGATTAAATGGTTCAGCACTGTTACTTACTTCATCCATTGTCCAAAGCTATAGGAGAGGTAAGGGAAATGGTCAGTTTTGGGTTACTTTTGTTGTTTAAATTCAAACTAAGTGGCTTGAAAAAGAATATGTCTTTATGTAATATTTTCTTTTTCAAGACACACAGTTTAAATTTAAACAGCAGAAGTAACCCAAAACCATTCATTTCCCCCACCTCCCTTATGGCTTTGGACAATGGGTGAAATAAGTTTTTATGTGATATGAGCTTAGTCAATTACAGATTGTTAATCAAATCAAGGTATAATAATGCAATATATAAATCAAATCTATATTTAGGTCAAACTTTGAAATTCTGGTTCAGCATATCTTCATGCATTTAAACTGGCTACCTTGATGAATACTTATTCTGTAATCAGAGATGCTATATACACCCAGCCTGTTCACAGAAGGCCTCTGATTCACTAAATATCCTAGTCCTATTCCAGTAAAAATATTTATCATGGCTTAAATTCAGAGCATACTAGAAATGCACAAAAGCCCACACTTATGCATTTGAAAAATTGCTTGTTTACATTTACATATATATACGGATATGTTTGTACATATGAAAAGAGTCAATGTGGTTTAGTGGTTAGAGTGCTGGATTAGGAATGAAGAGAAATCCAAATTCTCTCTTTCAACACTGAAGTTATTTGGGCAATGTTGAGCCAGTCACTCTTCTGGGAATTTGAAAAATATCTATCTTCCAACCTGAACTGGTTCTGGGCCAGTCTCTAACCTTTATTGATACTACCTTAATAATTCTTAGGTCTTTGATTAGTGCAAATCTAGATTACCCACACATAACAAAATCACAAACTACAAAGACCTGCAAATAGAAGTAGAAGGATTGTGGCAGAGGAAAGAACTAATAATAATTGGTACCTTGGGTACAATCCCCAAACATCTGGAGCATCACTTGAATATCATCAGCACTGACCAAATCATCACCAGTCAATTGCAAAAGCAGCTTTACTTGGTACACAAAGGGATTTTTTCAAAGGACAACTTGAACTTTCTGTTTTTTCTTTGAAGAAAGACATCTTGCTTCTCATCTAAGAAGCTTTGAAGAAATGTCTTCAAAGAAAAACCAGAAAGTCCAGTTGCCTCTTGAAAAAGCACTTTTGGGACAACCATGACCTGGATGACGAAGAATATCCATAAACATTTACTTGGAAAAATTTATAGCCTGCAGCGATACCTCCAACACCATGAATTATCATCCACCTCTCCCTTGGGAAGGCTTAAATAGGTAGATAAAGATGTCAAATGCAATCTAAACATATGGTTGACTGTGCCACCTACCAACCTTATTTATTTAGTATTATTTGTCTATTTATTTATTTATTTACTATTTATTTATTTATTTATTTATTTATTTATTTATTTATTTATGCGATCTCCATTCATGCATATAAACCCACATTCTAGGAGTTCTGGCTTTAAATACCCATCCAAATATTTCCAATCAACTATTTGAAGAGAAAAACTGAAGATTTTTTTTTCTTCTGCTCCATATAAAAGAGTTGCACAGAAAATCACAATGACATAACTCAAGATTGGGGAGGGGAGCTTACTGAAAAATGTTTCCATGTTCAATCATTGCAAACAATTTCCGATTTTTACTGGCCAAAAACATAATGAAAATATGTTTGGCCCCAATATATCACAGAAATAAATGTTCCCGTGATTATTTAATCCTAGTACAAAACACTTCTGTTTTACTTTTGAAAATATATTTTTGGATATTTGAATAAACATTTAAATATTTTGCATTGGCACAGAACTATTACAATCTGGAATATATTTCCAATATGTAAAAACTGTAAGATTGCTTTGAAATGCTGGAATTTAAAGTCTCTTTGCTTGTGTGCTTTCTCTTATTTATACTAATTGTACCTGTGGTAGATTAAAATGAGATCCTTAAAAACTGTTCAGATATAATAGATTATTTAAGTGTACTGTTTCTTGTTTCAGGCAGAAATGGGCACATTGTGTATGACCAAACAATGGACATTTATCAGTTTTTAAATTTCTAAAAGTTTTTGTGTTGAAAAGTGCAACATAGCCCAACATTTCTAAGCTTTGCGAGAATGTTTTTCTGAGAAGGCAAGATCAGAAGAGGCTGAATTCATACCATTATAAGCCAAAAATATGGTTCCTCTGGTTTTAGTTTAATATATATATTATATGAATCTTGGCATTATGTTTTGTAAATCATGAATTGTGGCTCAGCATGTTAGGTGAACCCAGCCAATTTTGACTGATTAAATCAAGCTCGGTTAAGCAAACCATAGCTTCCTGCACTATGTGAAAGAGTTAAAACTGCTTTTATATACCTAAGAAATGCATCATGAATTAAGGAATGTCTCTGATAATGTGTTGTTAATATTTATATTTAACTTTGTAAAATCTGTTCCTATGCAGCACTTGTTCATTTAATAGAGGTTATTTTTTTGGGGGGGACATTTGTGTGAGCATTGCTGATACAAAAGAGGCTTGGTTAGCAATTCATATCAGATTATTTTTCCAATGCTTGCTTTCATATTGATGCTAACCATTCGTACTGGAGTGAGACCTTCTTGTGTATTCACTGAAAGGGCCCAATCAAGCAGATGTCTTCACGGGTATGAATGAAATGCTTTTACAGGCAGAAAGATGCTATGGCAGAACCACCTTGAAGGTCTAGAGCAGGGGTCTCCAAACTTGGAAACTTTAAGATTTGTGGACTTCAACTCCCAGAATTCCTCAGCTAGCCATGCTGGCTGTGCAATTCTGGGAGTTGAAGTCCACAAGTTTTAAAAGTTGCCAAGTCTGAAGACTCCTGGTTTTGAGAATGCTAGTTATTGCTCCTCTTTTGTGCAATGATGCCATGAGAAAGGACAGTTTGAATTGAAACAGTAGGTCAGGAAAAAAAAATATATCTCTGATTCTTCGCCAATTTTGAAATATTTGAAGAAAAATGAGTCAAGAGATACATGAAATATTAGGAAGCTGCTTATATTATTAAGTGTGATTTTGATCCAGTTATATACTTAGCTTTTCTATGATCTGTTTATGAGATCCATGTACCTTCTGTGAGTAAAACATGACCGTTTCGCTAACTACAATACTTACTTTGCTCGCAGAAGGTGAAAAATGCTTAAACACCCTATTCAAATTGCACAAGTATACTTTTTTGCAGTGGACAAATGTCAACTAGAGTTTCCTGACATGTTTATTGTAATAGTTCTGACTTGTGTATTCAGGGTTTGGTCACCATTTTCTGCATCAGATCTCTCCCTGTAATATGATCTTGTGCGAAATTAATATGCATTCATCACAACTTGTAAGACACAGGTTCATCTGGGTTGTCTAAAATGGAAATTATATGATTAGATCACTCAAGTCCTGAACAATTTGATACATTATGTTATGAATGTTTTTGGTGATTTTCTACAAGTTGTTCAGTTGGTAGGGCAACTTGTTTGCATTCAAAGTTATGTATTTCTTGTTTGCATTAAAAGATGTGTATTTCTGAGCACTGATATTGCCCCCTTGCACATGATATATTTATATATTTGTATGAAGGTTGAAGAAATATAGTTTACTTTTGATAATGATGAGAATGAAATTGTTTATCAATTTAATATACATATATAAAAACTATATATATATTTCATACAAAACAAATTATTCTATTTTCTTCTAAATTGCTGGCCATATTTTGTCCACTTCAAAAGTCCATGCTTCCAGAAATAACCACAGATCACATCATACAATACAGTGGCCTTGACTGCATGGTCCAGTTTTCCATTATCATCTACAACCAATGATTTTTTTTTGTTTGTTTTATGCTTAGCAACATCTTTTAGTGATGACACTTTCTTAAAGCACAGAGTTTCTCGGTCAAGGCCATTTAACTAAAATAAAACCATATTTACTGTCCCTTATATTTTCTGATCTGATCTACTGAGTTGGTTGATAAAAATTCAGGGAAGAGAAATAAAATGTTCATGCAAGCACTGTGTATTTTTAATTGTCTCATTCTATTTTTTATCTTTGTTCTAAACCACAGAACACAAAAATGCTTGCTGTTTATCAAGTATGAGTGATACATGCATGCATTCATTGTCATTTTCCAACATAAAATACACATGCAGGGTTCATTCATTTGCATGAATATATCTGAGCTGAAATGTACATTTCCAAACTAAATAAATTATCTTCATACAGATGCAGTGAAAAAAGGCAATAAGTACAGGGGATAAGGAAAGATTTACAGGTTCTTAAGAATAATAAACATTATTTTCTATTTTTACTGTTATATTCAGGAAATCTACCCCATGGGAATGAGGTGGACAGAATTTGACTTTTGATACTTTAATCACCAGAGCCTTTTGCATTTAAACAGACAAAGATAGAATAAATATTTTTTTTGTTTGTAAAACAATTTCACAAGTTCATTGTATGAAAACTAAATTGTATAAATAATAATGATGTCAAGCAATGGAATTCTACTAATTGGGAATAGTGCACTATTTTTTAAAAAATGAAATTCATTATTAAATCTGAAATATTCAAAATAAAGACGGATGACTGCAGAGTGTAGAGCATCAGGTAGGTAGCCTGATACTTTCTTGTACTGCATTCCCCATCAGCCCAAATCAGAAGGGCCAGTCCAAAACCTCTGGAAAGCACCAGGATTCTTGGACCTGCTGTTGAGATAAATTACAAATGCTGTTGATAATTTTAAGCATCCTTCCAATGCTTTAGTAGGCATTTGTATTTCTATTTTTCTTCCAGTACTTCTAACAAAAGATAATAAAAAAACTTGTAAGAGCCAAGGTGGCACAGTGGTTAGAGTGCAGTACTGCAGGCTACTTCTGCTGACTGCTGACTGACTGCAATTTGGCAGACCGAATTTCACCAGGCTCAAGGTTGACTCAGCCTTCCATCCTTCCAAGGTGGGTAAAATGAGGACCCAGATTGTTGGAGGCAATACGCTGATTCAGTAAACCGCTTAGAGAGGACTGTGAAGCACTCTGAAGAAGTATACAAGTCTAAATGCTATTGTTAGTGTAAAAAAATGTACTGGCATTTCCCAGCATTGATATTTATTTGCAGAAAGACCATCCATTTAGAACTGGTTATGAAAACCAGCAGAGTCCTGACAGCTTTCCCACAGCTTGTAAGAGGTTTGGACAAGGTTCAGTCTTGCTGAATTTTGCACCGTTCAAGCACTTCTTCCATGCAGTGGTCCTTGCTTACTGCGGAGCTAGGGAGTAAAACAACCACGCTGCTAGTTTTGCGTGTGAATGTGCCTCAGCAGTCCAAATTTAAGTTAACTGCCTATTTGTAGAATAATGTAAGTCATAAGGCCAAGTCAGTGTATAGCCTATGGAATACAACAGTGTAGTCTTTGGTATTTGATGTCAGCTGAATGAGGTTTTGTTTTGTACTTTTTCTGCCGTGTTAAGTATGTGCCTTTTTCAAGCCAGTTTGTGATTTGGCCCTTAGCCATTGTTCACAGTGGTATCTCGGGCTTCTGTATTTAACAGACAGTTTTTAAAAGCACATTTTTCTCCCTAAAACATGTTCTGGGCTTTTTGTATGTGCTAACCAGCCGTTTGTGAAATCTAAAAGTATATGATTGGTATTGCTAATATTGTAACTGTTTTTCTTTTATTTAGGTGTTTTTTTTTTTTTGCACTAGCTCTTAAGAAATGTACGTTGCTGTACTTTTACAATCAACTGTCTCAAAAGTATACAAATCTATTTGTCGGTAGAGAGAAATATCAAGATACGTAAGGGCACCTCAAATGTATGTCATGAAAATGTACAGTTTGTGATAATTTTATATTGAAAAAGATAAAAACAAGAAACATTTGATATAATTTTATTCTATTTGTTTCATATGTATTTTGAACGAGAAATAAAGTGATCAAACATCTTATTTGTATTTCTTCAAATCATTTAAGATTATTTTATTAATGCAACTGCCAAGATGTAGATCATAGCCATGAATATTTGCAAAATATAAATTAATAACCATTATTAAACATCAGAAACATGTTTTCTCCCAAAATATGTTAGACTGAAAAGAAGCTGCCATACTTACTCTGATTTCTATCTACCAGTTATACAAACATGGCTGACTTCCTACAGTATCTAAGAATAATTAAAAGCACTACAGATCTCCAAACCAAGCAAGGGATTATAACCATCTATGTAACAGATACCTACCAGTAAAATGGGCATGGCTAATATATTAGATTCTTTTACCCATAAAAGTAAAGGTAAAGGAGCCCCTGCAGATTTTACTTCACTCATTGTACTCATCTCTGTATCAAGGCCATTGAGCCAATCCTGTCTGAATACTTTTCTGCAATCATGTGACCAGCATAACATCACAAAGTACTGTTATCTTCCCACCAAAGTGCTGCCTATTTATCAATTTGAATTTGCATGCTTTCGAACTGCTAGGTTGGCAGAAGCTGGGGTGAGGACAGGAGCGCATCCCATTGCATGGCGCTCAATTTAAAGAGATACAAGAATCATTTTTATTTGATAAGCAAGTGGTAGATATTCCAAATTGAGAACCAGGGAGGGACATTTGATTCTTTGCTTTCTCTTTGGTAATCCTGATCCAGAAAGGAGATATATTTCCATTCCTGTTGGTGAGAGGAAATACCTTTCATTTGCATAAATAAACTTTCCTCTATTGCAAAGAGCAAGTATTCTATCGCAATGAGGAGGCAAACAGCACACCTATCAGAGCCACAATTTTTAAAGCAGAGGCACCTACTGGGGGAGAAGTCAAAAATGTGAAGATGACACCCATAATCATGTGTTCCAAGCCCCACCCCTTCTATTATGTCATACATAAAGGTATCAGGATTTCAGTCACACTGAAATTACAACTGCCATCTTGAATGTTTGGTTCCATGCTTCCCCTCTTGATCCCCTCCCCCTCCATCACAGAGCTTCCCTGATGTTCATTTATTTTCAGATAAATATTTCAAATGTTAATTCCTTTGCAGGGTATGTACAAAATGGCCAGTTGGAATGAAAATAATAAAGGGGGGGGGAGGGGAAATCCAAGGAAAATGCCCTACCAGATCTCAATTTTAGTAGCTGAAATGACCCCTGATTTACAGCCACTCAGTTTTCTTTTGGCCAAACCAACACCATCAACAACATGCATCATTTGTGTATATTCAATTTAAGCAGGTAACAAATAGTCCCACAGTGTGCTCATTCAATGGTAACATCAAGAGCACTGAGACACATTCGTTTGGTTGTCTATTCTAATCATGCCTCTAATCTCCAATGGCACCAATATTAATCTGCTCCCACCAAACTGCCCACTTAAGAAACAAAATACAATTTGTTTTGAAGATCTATTGCAGACATTCATCCTGCCTTGGAGAAACCAATGATGCTTTTTGCTGAAAGATTTAGGATAACATTCCAGCATAATGAGGAGCCACTAATTGGTTGCAACCCAAGTACTAAGCTGTTTCAACAATTTCAACTTTCTACATTGCATGAACCTAGTCAATTGTGGCTTTTTCACAAAACACAATAACAAACCATGATTAATGTGCTTTAGGAATGGAGTCAATGCATTTATCGTGATGACAGGTAGTCCTCGCTTAATGACAACAATTGGGACCAGCAACTCTGTCACTAAGCAGCATCTTCCTAAAGAACAATGTTATGTGACTGCATCAATTACAGTGGCAGTTGTGACAATCCCAGTTGCTGCTTTTAGATGATTTCCATGTATTCACAACATCGCTTAGTCACGTTAACACCATTTGCAACTTCTTTTCGCTTCCCTGTTGCCTTTGCTTATCAGAAGCCAGCAGTGAAGGTTGCAAACAGTAATTACATAACTGCAGGACACTGCAACTGTCAAAATTGAGAGCCAGTTGCCAAGCATCCGAATCACAATCACATGACCATAAGGACACTGCAGTGCAGAGGTATCAACTGTGAGGAATAGTGGTAAGTCCTTCTCACTTTGCACTCTCATATGTTCTAAGAGTGACTGAACAAGCAGTCCCTGAATGACAACTATCTATAATGTGTTGAAATATTTCCTCATTCACGCACGCAATGATTCAGAAAATATTTTTAATTAATTTACAGGTATTTCTAAACTTCTGTTTTCAGTTTGTCATTATGGGGTACTGAGTGTAGATTAATGAGGAAAAAATCAATCAGAATCAATTAGAATACAGCTAGAAGGTCTTCCAGTCCAACTCCAGCTCAAGCAGGAGATCCTATACCATTTCAGACAAGTGACTGTCCAGTCTCTTCTTAAAAACCTCCACTGGTGAAGCATCCACAACTTCTGAAGTTGTTGAAATGAATTTCAGCAACTGCAGAATCACTCTGCAGCATGACAAAATTGACAAAAATGAAGGGGCCTGAATACTTTCTGAATGTGGTGATGTTCTTGTACACAAGAAAAATAGTACAAACTAAAGATAATCAAGCAAATACTAAACTTAAGAGAATTTCCTAGTCAGTCTGAAATGTTTAGGATTACCATCCATGGAATCCTTCTTAGTTTTCCACTGTGGCTGTTGAAGCCAGATCTCTTGAAGCCTAAAATATGATAGTCTGAAACATACCTTCTGAGTATTACTGTTCAGGGACTTCATGCAGAAAAATAATGTCATGACCATGTCCTATTATTCTGACCTAGGCTTCACAAAATCACGAAGCAGACTCCTTGTCCTGACAAAACCCTTTTTATTAGGCTAATGTGAATTCCTATAATTCATATCCAACAAAGTCCCAGCAAACAATCTTTCAAGGGTGAATTACAATCACAGACCTTATCAGGCTTGGAGAGCTGTCTGGCTGATAGCTTCCAAGTGCAAAGCTATACAAGAAAATATTTGGCAAGGAGTCTCTGAGAGTCATGAACAAATCTTCATGCTAATTAAATGAACTAATTGTCTCTTGCAAACACCACTCCCCTTTTGCTCCTCTTTATTCCCTATGGGAGAGGCCATTCACCATCCATCTATGCCTTTACTCCCTAGTCAATCCTTGTTCCTTAACTGTTTCCTTCTCCTGGCAGCTCTGCACCTGTGCACACTGGGAACAGGCTCCAGATGTTCTTCTGCCCCACTGATATTTGACTCTAAAGTCAGCTGATAACTAATGGACATCTCTGCCACTGATGCAGAGCACTCATCAGAACCTTCCTCAGACTCTAGGACTGGCCTCACTGTCTGAGCCTGAAGTCAGCTCCACTGGCCACTGGCAGGCCACGACACCTTCTTGTTTGTTTGTTATAAGCATGAGGGGTTCTTGGTGCTCTCTGAGCTTGGTTGTTTTCTTAACCAATCTAGGTAACATCACCAGTGCTAGTGATTTGCATTGATTATGTTAGCTTGGGTAATGAAACAACTACAAACAAACAAACAAGCTCAGAGAGTACCAAGGACACCTGAGCTATAAATATTCTTTTTTATTGTTATAACTATTCCTATCAGCAAGAGGATGCTAGTCTAGATAAACTTTGGTCTGATCCACCAGCAAGCCCTAATTCCATCTTCAGAGAAAGTCAGGGGAAATTCCTTGTGAGTCAGATTCTCATAAATGAGCATCAATAATATGTGAATGTTGATTTTATAAGAAAAAGATCCAAACATCTTCATTGAATGAGAACGTAATGAGGAATTCCTCATCTTACGCCAAACAGTGTGGATCTCTGGAAATGCAACTTCTGATAGCTCTTGCTAATGTCAGCAGCCATTATTAATGTTCAGTATACCTACCTTTGGTTCTGCTAAACCTGTCAGATAGCTTTTTTCTTTCAAATATAATTTGATATATCTAGAGAAAGTAGCAGGCCCAGAAGGAATTTTAAAAAAATTCTAGAAGAAAGGAGAAACACAGTTAAAGGAGATTGTACTCCTATGAAGCAAATATCCCTTTTCCTCCTTAATTTCATCTACTGTAATCTCTTAAAATTCAGAAAGAGCTTTCATAAATAATATCTTCAGATGGACAAAGCTACTAAAAGAAATCTGCTTCCAAGGAAGGTAAAAACTAATTTACTCACAAGAGAGGAAATGATCTTATTATTTTCTCATTGCAAACTTTTTTTTCCAACTCAATAGGTTGCCCTTCAGATATATTAGAATGACATCTATTCACATCTTCCAATCCTCAGGAGGTTATCAATTTGCAGAAAGTTGGAAAAATAAACAAATTCAATAATAATCTCATTATAATAAGTAGTATGGGGTTTTTTTCTTAATTTTTGTGTTTGGTTAGCTCTCTGTTGTTGTCATGGTTGTTGTTTTACATATTTTAGCTCATTAGAAATGGGAGCTTAGGAATTTCCATAAAACAAGGACAATCACATCTGGGGCTGTGATTGGGAAGAAAATTAAGATGATAGAGGTATAGAAAATCAGAAATAACAGGTTAAATTTAATAGATGTAAAATTACCTGTGGGCAGGACAAGAAGTAGTATGGAAGATCATTAAAGAGAGATCCTACCTAGAACTAAGGAGAAATTTCCTGACAGTGAGAACAGTTAATCAGTGGAATGGCTTACCTCCAGAAGTTGTGCTTCTGTTCCATCACTGAGGCTTTTCAAAATGAGACTGGATACTTATTTATACAGAATTGTATACAGTCTCCTGCTAGAAGACCAAAGTCTTGTCCAACCCAGAGGTGGCATTCAGCAGGTTTTGACCAGTTCTGGATAACCAGTAGTGGAAATTTTGAGTAGTTTAGAAAACTGGCAAATCCCACCTCTGACTGGAGATTTTACAGTATCCTTCCCCTGCCATGACCACCAAGCCACGCCCACAGAACCGGTAATAAAAAAAAATTGAATCCCACCACTGGTCCAACCCTATTATTTTACATTCTCTTTCACAGCTTTAGTACTCTCTTTCCCATTTTCCCCCATGACAAGAATCCCATGAAGTAAGTTGGGCTATGAGAAAAAAAGAGGAACAACTTTGATACTGAGAAAACTTGTATTAATTGTGTTTCTCCATTCTATTCTTTTATTTTGCTGTTGTTGTTGCACCTGTTGCTTTGCTGCTGTTGTTGTTGTTGTCACTTTTTCTTTTTCTTTGTTTTATATGACACTTCTCTTACTACCTTTCCACATTGGGAAATCCTTCTGGAATCAAGCAGCTACTATTTGATTATTAATGTCTCTCTAAACAAAAAGTCTATCTTCTTACATGATTTGAGAAAATTGTATTGATCAACAAGGTGTACCTTCCATTAGTTGTGTAGACCTGAGAAATGTATCCAAGCTTTGAGTCAATAAACTTGTGCAATTGTTGAACTGTAAACTATTGCCCTCTTTAGTGCTTGCAATTATTGGAGACAGGAGTTCATTGGAAGGGAAGATATAACTTCTATACACTTTTCTCCTCATCACAATTGCCCTTGCAGAAAATAAAAGAATCACTGTAAAGCTTCCTTCAGCTTTCAGCACAAAAGTCTTCAATAATAGATTTCCAAGGACACAAAAGCTTAGATAATTAGATTTATTGTAGAAAAAGCTATGAAGCCATTACCACAGAGATCCAGTGACAATTATGTCTTTGAGGTAAACTATACCAAGAAGTTATGCCTCATTTTTCATCTGAATGTTGCAACAGGGTTCAAGTTTGAGGTGAGATGGTCAGTTTCTGTCTATCTTATCTTATACTTTCATAAAAGAAAGATCTGGTATCAGGCTATTCATTTTTGTCTGTGTGAATAGTCACCTCCATGGGTTGAAATGCCCCAGTGAAGTAAATTTGAGCTCACCTAGATCTCAAAATGAAATGTTAATTTGATTGTAGTGCTTTAGGTGATGATGGTGGTGGTGATGGTGATGATGATGTGAGCAGAACTGAAGTCATGTTGGATGGCCCATTGAATTGAATAAGGAAGTGTGTCTCAAACTCAGTAGTTCTGCTAAATAAGAAAGTGTTCCAGTTTGTGCACAAGAGAAAAAACAAGATAAGGCTAGAACAATGGGGAACTGTGATAAAGTGCTGCGATGTCAGAAACTGTGTAACTACTTTTGCTAGACAGGGAGCTAGTAGGAACCTTCAAAATATGTGTGTCAATTTGAAAACAAAAAGAATGTGAGCCAAGCCATCGTATGAGGGGATAAAAATGCTGCCTGAATTTTGCTCTGTGTTCCTTCAATGCCTGAGGGAACCCGTCTCTGCAGACACGTGAATAAAACCTTGTTTTCCTTGGATCAACGAATCTTTTGGTGGTTTTTTTTATCTGCTTCCACCTCACAATGATGATGATGGTGATGATTTTACAATCAGCTTTCCCTGCAAAGCTTCCCATCATAGCAACCTTATTTTTCAACAGATAACTGTACTTAAATACATTTATTGTAAGGAACAGGTGGCAGGTTAATTACAATTATTTCCTTTCTTTATGGAGTGGAAGGGGGTTTGAAAGATTTTTGTGATTTCAGGAACAGTAGTAACTTATAAGAGAAAATGCTGATAGTGTTTACACTTTTCTCTTGGAGAAGGTTGGAATAAGAATGAGCATTGAATCTATATATTACTAAAACTGAAATTGGGCATCAAAGGGCAATCATTTTTGAACCAATGTATCTGAAATTGGCTAACATATAGAATGTGTCCAAAATCAAAGATCCCCATGACTGCCATGGGGTTGAAATTTGGCAAAGCTTGGCAAAGTGTTGCTGTGGCATGGTTACCACTCCCAAGGCTCCCTGCCAGCTTCTGACAAGTAAAGTCAAAGGGGAAGTTGGCACGAAATTAGATGTTGCTCCCATTCATGTTGCTTTTTTATCCATTCATGGTCATTCTGTTTCTCTGTTTAGGACACAATCACCTAAAACCATGATGGTGAACCTATGCCACACGTGCCACAAGTGGCACACAGAGCCATTTGTGCCGGCACACGAGCCGCAGGAAAACTTACCTCACTGCACATGCACGCACCTCCCAGCTGATTTTTGGCTGCTTTGAGGCCTTTTTTGGCCTTCCAGAGGCCTGAGGAAAGCTTTTGCAGCCTTTGCAGGCTGAAAAATAGGCCCATTTTATCACTTCCTATATTTCCGGAAATAGTGGAAGTGACAAAACGGGCCTATTTTCAGCCTGCAAAGGCTGCAGAAGTTTTCCTCAAGCCTCTGGGAGGCCGAAAAAGGCCTCAAACCAGCCAAAAATCAGCTGGGTAATCAGTGCAGGTAAGGGGATGGTGGGAGGAGGGATTGCATGTACATTGCCTTCTGGGTGCTGGCACGCAAGCGCGAGTACATGCAAGTACACGCACAATGTTTGGCACATGACCCAAAAAAGGTTAGCCACCACTGACCTAGAACATCACTAATGATTCTCTAATGGTTAATAATCTTCTATCTATGTCCTCGAGGTCTGTAGATAAATATGGGTTGGTTTCAAAATGATTTGTGAGTTATTGTGGAGTAGAAACTGTACTGCTATAGCCAGTGTCCTTGGATTACTAGCCCAGATAGCTATTTCTATAATCATTGAAAGCACATCTTCAATGCATCTTGTAAAGTTCAACAGGAGAAGAGTTTCAGTACTCTCCTGTCCACATTTGTGAAATTGCCACAAACTGGTTGATCATTTTGTCCCAAGGCACACCACCTGTGATGTTTATGCCATGGACAGATATTTTCACATCCCTATGATCAGGACTTATCTATTATCATCTCTATTTTTATCTCCATTTGCATCTCAGCAATTCTGGGTCAGCATAAATGATGGCACTTTCAGCTGGAAATGAAAATAGTGGAGGAGGGCTGTTTCCATATCAAAACAATTCTCCCCTCACCCTCTTCACTGCCAGCTATTAGAGCTGGCAAGTCCTATAAGGGAAGGCTGGTATGGCAGCTTCACTACCTTAGTAGTTCAAGCAAATCAAGTGTTGCCTTGAAACTCAGCCACCAAGGGGCAAGGAAGTGAAAAGAACATCGTCCCTGAATCTGAGGGAGAATCAATATCTCTGCAAAGTGGCTTCCCCTCTCCCCTCCACCTACAATATATAAATCAAAAATATTTCAGGCAGTGTAAAGTATTCATTAAGAGGGGGTTAATGTATATATCTGTAGGATGCAGTGGATCAGTGGCTAAGACACTGAGCTTATTGATCAGAAAGGGCGGCAGTTCAGCGGTTCAAATCCCTAGCACTGCATAATGGAGTGAGCTCCCATTACTTGTCTCAGCTTCTGCCAACCTAGCAATTCGAAAGCATGTAAAAATGCAAGTAGAAAAATAGGGACCACTTTGGTGGGAAGGTAACAGCGTTCCGTGCGTCTTCGATGTTTCGTCATGCTGGCCAAATGATCATAGAGATGTCTTTGTACAGCACTGGCTCTTCAACTTTGAAATGGAGATGAGCACCATCCACTAAAGCCAGAAATGACTAGCGCGTATGTGCAAGGGGAACCTTTACCTTTAATGTGTATGTCAAACTACATACTTTGATATTTTTGTACGATGCAAAATGAAGCAATGAATCAAACAATAGAAGATGTTGATTCTAGATAACTTTCAACAAGGGGCAGATTTATGAATTACAATCCTTTTCTCCTTTGGATACAGAGTTCTTTTTTAACTTGCACATATATTCAAGGACTTCAGAATACATTCCCATTGTCTAGTTTTTGAAAAGGCTAGTTAAGGCCCTGTCATGCAAAACGGATGCAAAACGTTTGTAAAAAGGACACAGCAGACGAGAAAAATGTTCCATCCATTGTTATCCGCTCTCAAAAGGGGCAAAAATTTGCATAACCAGAGCGGACAACACGGAAAGGAACGGATGGGGAAAGGACGTAGGGCGGATGGAAAGCGGATGCTCCACGGAAGCCTAGCGGATGGAAGCGGATGGGAGCGGATGGCACATCTGCAAGGCTTCCGGGGGAGCGCAGCAAAGCAGACGCGGAACGGAAAGAGTGGATGCAGAGCAGACGCTGAGCGGATGAAGCGGATGCACAGCGGATGCCGAGCAGATGAAGCGGATGCACAGCAGAAGCCTAGCGGATGCCTAGCGGATGCCTAGTGTTCACTGCGCATGCAGGGAGGATGCATTGCGTCAGCCCCACGGATATAAAGGGAAGCAGTTCCCAAGCAGGTCACCATTCAGAGGAAAGACCTGCTTCCAGACGCAGCTCTCCAGCCAGCCAGCCAGCCAGCCAGCAACCATGGGGAAGAAACGGAAGCCTCTGCCATCTGCTGCCAGCCCTGGCAAGAGGGACAGGGCCACCCTCCCACCCCCTGGCCCTCACTCTGCTTCTGCTGGGGCTTCTGCTGCCCGGACTCGATCTTCTGGTGCTAGGGCTTCTGCTGATGCTGCTTCTGGAGGTGGTGCTTCTGCTGATGCTGCTTCTGGAGGTGGTGCTTCTGCTGGTGCTTACTCTGCTGATGCTGCTTCTGGTGGTGGTGCTTCTGCTGATGCTGCTTCTGGTGGTGGTGCTTCTGCTGGTGCTTACTCTGCGGGCACTGCTCCTGGTGCTGGTGCTTCTGCTGGTGCTTACTCTTCTGGCGCTGCTCCTGATGCTGGTGCTTCTGCTGGTGCTTACTCTGCTGGCGCTTCTCCTCGTCCTGCTGGTCCTGCTGGTGCTTACTCTGCTGGTGCTGCTCCTGGTCCTGCTGGTCCTGCTGGTGCTTACTCTGCTGGCGCT
>BLBF01000055.1:19772587-19790127 GCA_015471245.1 Laticauda colubrina | reverse complement strand
GTCCTGCTGGTCCTGCTGGTGCTTACTCTGCTGGCGCTGCTCCTGGTCCTGCTGGTCCTGCTGGTGCTCCTGGTCCTGCTGGTGCTCCTGGTCCTGCTGGTCCTGCTGGTGCTCCTGGTCCTGCTGGTCCTGCTGGTCCTGCTTTTGCTGCTACTGTTGTCGCTGCTGCTGCTGCTGCTGGTGTTGGTGTGGAGGAGCCTACAACCTCAAAGCCCCTCTTATGAGGGCCCATATGGCCCTGCCAAAGGGAGGAAGAGGCAGACGCGTGAACGGGAGAAGAGGCAATACAACATAGAAGAGGAACATGAGGAGGAGGTGCTGGAGTGGCTGAGGGAGAATGAGTATCTATGGCGGAAGGGACACAGGCTCTATCGCAACACCAAAAGGAAGCAGACTGCTTGGAGAGAGAAGGTGGAGAGCCTGGGCTACACTTCGGAGGTGCTCCTCGGCTGGTGGAAGCACATGCACACCTGGTACGGAAGCTGCACCTCAAGAAATCTGGCCAGGCCACGGTCAAGCTGACAGACAGAGAGACCTACGTGATGGCCAAGTGCAGCTTCTTGGAGGGTGAGATCCGCCACAGAGGAGCAGCCCCTCTCACAACCCTCTCTCTCAGGCAGCCTGCTGAGACCCAGTCCTCTTCTGGCAAAGAGTCAGCTCCTGTGTCCAGGCAGGTATCTGTGGAGCATGCCATGACGGAGACCCCCCAGACAGCTGTACTACCCATGGCGGAGCACGTGGAGGACCCCTGACGCAGTGGGAGAAAGGAGATGGCACTTCCACCACAGCCCAACCCGAATCCACCCCAAGCTCCATCTCCACAGAAAGGCAGAGAGGCAAACCAGAGGGGCAGAGCCACACTGTCCTGCTGGAGATAAGAGACACCATCAGGACCAGCATAGATCTCCTCTCTCAGCTGGTACACACCGACGCCCCATCCTCCAACCGCAAGCCCTTCCTCACCTACGTCAACCAGACCCTCATGAACATGTCGGAACCCCAGTACCAGGTGGTGAAGGACAGGATCACCAATCTTCTTCACAACCTGCTCCCACCCAGTCCAGGCCTGCTCCTCCACCCCAGGTGATGTCACTGCCCTTCCAAGGCTTTCCACAGGCCCTACCCTACCAAGGCTACGGATACCAGGAGGTCCAGCAGCACAGGCAGCCCTTCCCAGTCCAGGCACAGGTACATTGGATGCCACTGGTGCCACTGATGCCACCGATGCCACCCACGCCACCAATGCCACCCATGCCACCCATGCCACCGACACCAGTCCTCACCCAGCTGCAGACCAGACAGCCCCACTACACTGCTCCTTCCTCCACCCCACAGCCAAGCCCGGCCTTAGTACATCTGTCATCGGTATTGGGGCTGACACATGGAGGAAGGGGCTCTCAACATCACGGGGCTGAACCAGCTGTCTGAGAGCTTCCTCAACACACTGTCCCCTGTTGTCCTCTCGGGGTCAGGCACCCCAGTAGTGCTTCAGACCAGCACTCCAGCAGCAGCCACCTCCACAGCACCTGGACCCTTCACCTCTGAGACTGGGTATGCCTCCGAGTGCCAGAGACTGGGTGGCTACCTGAGAAACACCATTTGAACAACGCAAGAAGAACACATGGATGTAAGATAAAGAAACAAGTACTGTAATCAGTCAAAAAGTAGGCCAAGACATTCCAAAGCAACCCCGTGCCCGGTGTTATGTGAATGCTAAATAGATACCAAGTAAAGCATAAAGTTTATTTGATAGTAGTTATATATCTCTGTTGGCCAACCTTGCTTACTCACTCAACTTGGGTTCTTTTAATACAGAAAAACCTGGTTTTCCACAAGTGTCATATGGAATCTTCTTTCCTAGTTTGGAATTAACAGTGACTGTTAGGTTCCTCAGGAAGTATCACCCAAAAATGTAGGGTGGACCTTTGGCCTAATCCAACTGAATTTGTCTTCTGTTTTTGATCAGGACACCGTGGCTCATCAGTTAAAGACACTGAACTTGTCAGCTGGAAATCTGATAGCCCAGATTCAAGACCTGAGCACCTCACAATGGGATGAGCTTCTATTCCTACCCCAACTCTTGCCCTCCTAGCAGTTCAAAAGTATGCAAATGCAAGTAGATAAATAGGTACCACTTCAACAGGAAGGTAACTCAACTCATAAAATATTTTTCTGGTCTTTTAGAGTTGTCAACAGAAAGGGAGGGGGAGTAGTGTAACAACTATAGAAACTGCATTCCATGGATGCTTTCATAGATTGTTTCCAAGTGATCAAAGTTTCTGCCATGCAAAATGCTAACTGGAGAGTATGATTGATGACTCTTGGCTATGGATGTGTCCCATTGGAGAATATGAATTATAATACACCCAGGGGGTGGGGGAAAACCAAGGTCAAGGGTGACAATGAATGATGTGTCTCAGAGTAGGCTATACCCAGGCAGCACTGGCATGTCTTCTCCTAATAAATCTTCTTTGAGCTTTGAAAATCAGGCTAGAGACTCATAATTTAAATGGGGGTTGAGCCCTGACAGTAACAGTGTTCCATGTGCCTCAGTGTATAATCATGCTGGTCACATGATCAAGGAAAAGTCTTCAGACAATGTTGGCTTCCTTGGCTAAGAACTGGAACCACCTATTAGAATCAGACACAACTGGACAAGAGGAAAGCTTTACCATTTTTTAACTATCATTGCTTCCTTCACATCCATCCCGGTATTTCAAAATTCAACTCATCAAAAGAAGGAGGCATTTCTCCTAATGGTTTTACAACAAGGGGTTGGCTGAGGATGACATAAATCAAGAGTCCAGTGCAGTGGTGGGATTCAAATATGGTTGCTACCGGTTCAGTGGGCATGGCTTGGTGGGCGTGCTTTGCATTCATGCACACACATTATGTGCATGCACACGCCAAGTGTGCACTTTGCACAGGCACAGAGGTATTTGCACAGGTGCAGAGGCATTCTAACTTACCTCCTGCAAGCCTGCATGATCCCGGTCACTTCAGCAGCTACCGCATGGCACTATTCTGTGCTGCACAAAGCAGCTGTGCTTCAAATTCAGCAGATAAAAATGAGTATGGGAGCCTGGGTAGGTGAGTGGGCCCAACAGCAGTGTGGCCGAGAGAACCGGTTCAGTCTCTGCTGCTTGTTGCTCCTACCAGCTCACCAGAACCGGGCCGAACCAGTCGAATACCACCACTGGTCCAATGGAATATGAAAGCTCAGATATATTTTCTGCCAGCTGCTCTCCCAAGGCAGAAGAAAATTCAGTGAGTTTTCTCATCCATCTTCAACAGCAATACTGGAAAACTGCAGCCATGAGGATGATTTTATTCAACAATCTGGGTCACATATTATTTAAATATCATAAAGCAGCAAGACTTTAAAATGTAGACTTTTCTCTCCTGATGTTTCTAGAATATAAAAGAAAGGATTATTCTACTTATACAAATATTCATGAATTAAGTTAATTTGAAGTTTACTGTTCCTTCTTGGTTATAGATAGGTAAACACAATGAAATCCAGCCTCTTTTACTGTCTACATTTGTAAGGTAATATTTTGGGTCTTATTAGAGGTTTTCTTTCTAAAACAAAAATATGGTTTACAAGATGGAACAACTGGACTTGCATATATAACATTAATTCATGGTTTATAAAATGAGCCATGATGGTTGAGTTCATATATTGCTTTAAGTAAAAATAAACCATATCATGGCTTAGTCAAATGTACAGACAAAGTCTATAGCTTAATATGTCACAAATACTTTCAATATGCTTAAGATTATGTTATAAAATTAATTCAACAAATAAAAAAACATTTTAGAATGTTTAAAACTCTCATTGCTAAATTTAAAAATAGTACCTGACTCTAGTTTTGAGTTTCCTAATCATCTGGTTCTGTTTTACTTTTATGTGAAACCTTCTTAGGAAAGTTTTCTAGGCAATTACAAAGTTTAAAATATGGAAGAATAACCAAGCAAAATGTCACAGAATTTGAGGCTGTTAGAACTTATTATTTATTTAAATAGGAATGTCTCCTTTCATTTTCCCAACTATGAGTGTCAACAGGAAGTATTTTTTCTTACATAAAGATATAAAAAAATCTTACTATATGCATGTTTACTGAAAATAAAGCTTTATATTTAGTTAAATTTATTCCTTAAATAAAAGTATTCACGATGGGATACTTGTTCAACAATTTTCTACAAAGGAGGCTTTGGGAATGACAAAACATCATATTTTTGCAATTTGTACTTTCATTTGCATATTGACAGGTAATCTGCTTTCCATTTAATAGACACTTATAAAGCCAGTTATAATCATTATTTCCTGGGATATGCTGTGCAGGATGCACTCTGTTTGAAACCAACAAAATGAGAGATGTTTAGATGGAGCCTTTTAGTTATTGTGTTTGTTTTCTGACAGTTTAATTGTATGACTGTCAGATGAATCACAGATAACATGAGCTTGTTCTTTCTCAACATCCCTGCTGGAAATTCTAGAATAGTTTTGCAAAATATTAAAAATTGGGCAACCATGAATGGTTAAACACTGAGGAAACCAGGAAATCCAAGGTATATAATGAGGACAAGGAAAGGGAAAGGAAGCAGTTGAAGAACTAAATGGGTATGAATAAAAAAAATGGATTGACATAAATCTGACAAATAACTATTACATGCCTAGTAAATGTAATAATCCTCCAAAAATCTTTTTTTTTATTTTTAAAAACAAACATACACATACAAAACATAAAACCATCTTCCATTTTATATACATACAATGTGCCAGTTGGTTCCATATGTTTTGTGCCATCCTTTTGTAGTCATTTACATACAATTAATATCAGTCTTCACATTGTCGAACTAACATATGCTTATATATTTATCAGTAATTAATCATCCATGACTAAACTATTTATTCCATCATTTTATATGAGATGTTCCAAGTTTTATCTTAAAATTTGTGTTATAGTTTCAACCAGTGGTTTTATATATCTATATTATGTTTTATATCAGTCTATTAAATTTCTATCACAAAATTATCTAGTCTATTACAACTATTGATAAAACAAATCCCATATCATATAAAATTGCTTGTCTTCTTGTTTTCTAATTTCAAATGTCAGTTTACTCATTTCAGCACAGTCCATAATTTTTTTGATAACTTCCTCCTGCATCGGTATTTTTCCAGTTCTTCGCAAATACAATTCTAACCGCTATTAAAACATTTACAATCAAATATTTCAGTTCTTTATTGTATATGTCCGGTATGACTCCCAATTAAAAAAATCTCTGGTTTAAAGTCTATATGTTGTTTTATCATTTTTTCCAGCCATGTGTGGATTTTAGTCCAATATTTCTTCATGTCTGCACATGTCCACAACATATGGTAATATGAACCAGGTATCTGATGACATTTCCAGCATTTGTCCAATTTATTCTTAAACATTCTCGCAAGTCTCGTCGGGGGTAAGTGCCACCTGTAAAACTTCTTATACAAATTTTCTTTATATGCAGTTGATTGTCATTTTATAATTTTGAGACCACAATTTTTGCCATTTTTCTAAATCTCTCATCCAAAAATTTTCCCCCAAGCAATCATCATTTCTTTGACTTGTTCCTCCTCCAATTTAAATTCTAATAGATATCCATAAAGTTTTTTAATTACCTTTTCATCAGTACCCATCAAAATTTTATCTAAATCAATCAACTTGTCATAAATACCTTCTGCCTTAGAGTCTTTATCAAACCTAGATTGTGTTTGCAAATATGAAAACCAATTTATTTTTACACCTTGTTCTTCCAACGCTTGCATAGATTTAAGTTCACCCTTTTCATTCAATATCTCCCCATATCTAACTGTTTGTTCCTTTTTATATATTATTGGATAAGAAAAAGCTTCAATAGTTGATATCCATGTTGGAATTTTTTTTTGAAAGAATTTTATTAATTTTTAAAAAACAAACATACACAAACAAAACACAAAATATTAAAAAAAAATAAAACATCTCTTTGGAAAGTAGCTTGATCCCAGGTTACATCTTTTTGTACAGACATAAATTCAAGTTCATGCTTACTTTTATATAGCATTCCATATCTTATTTAACATTTTACATTTTCTATATAGCTTATCCCCTCTTTTCACTCTCTTAATTCTATTTTATTTATTTCATCTCAATTTAAATCATTATACTTATATCCTTTGTCTGTCCTGTTTCAGCTGTCTATTATCTTTTGTCATTAACACAAAATTTCTTCTGTAATCACTGATTGGAGTATGACGCCTTTATATCTTTCCCCTAAGTTTAACACTTAAAATAATACATAATTTTCATTCAGATTCTGCGTAGTACATTCTAAAGCTACACTCAATATTTTAAAATAGGGGGGGGAAATTAAATATATAATATAATTAAAACAACAATCCATAGCAATTGAAATTATATCATTAAAATTGATATTCATTTAAGTCTTAAACATTTTACCCATTCCTTTCCAAATAAGTATCATGCTTCTATGGGAACACTTATAGATTTTGCTTAGCTACTTCCCCCCCCCCCCCCATTTCACTTATATTTTAAAATATTATGTAATGACAATGTTCCCATTCCTTTTTACTTCAATTCTCTCATATTTCATTTCATTTATTTTATTCAAAAAAAATTTCACTAAATTACATTAAATATTTTATCCCATTTTATAATCATATGTTGTTCCAATTTTCTAACATTATTTCAAATACAAATACAACAATCCAGTCTTATGTACCTTTGCACAATCTCTTTTTCAGTTATATATTTTACCCATTATCTCTAAATAAATCCTGTTTCTTTACATCTTTTCAAACCTTTGTAGCTTCTCTTCCCTTCCTTCCTTCCTCCCTTCCTTCTCCACTCTAACCATTTTTACCCCCTTGTCTCTTCATCTTCATTTCTTTCTTCTGTATTTCTCTTTTCTGTTGCTTTCTAACATTATATCTACTTTTCACCTTATTTTTCCCTTTTTTGGTTGTTTTTTTAAGTTTTAAATTCTCCATTCTCTTTTCCCCCTTTCCCCTTTCTTCCCCAGATAAAGTTGCTTGTTCATTAAAGTTGGCTTCTTCTTCATCCCAATCTTCTTGTTCTTGTAGTTTCTCATATGTAGAAATTGGCATTTCTAAAAAATGAAAAACGGAGCCAAAAGAGCCCTTCCCTTCTTGTTCCTTTTCTTTATATTTTATAAATTCCATTTTCAGTTCATCCACAAGTAATGCCATTGTAAAAAAGTTTTTAAACAACCCAAATGATTTTAATCATTCAAATAAGAATTTCCAAAAGTCCCAAAGTCACCAAGCAATCCAAATACACACAGTCTATTTCATTTAACTTCTTTTTCTTCTTTTTTTCACTCTCTCTTCCTGGGATTGCAATTCAGTTACAAAGTTCCAATTAAAATGTATCTTTTAGAAGTCTTGTTGTGATTTGGTTCTAGTCTTTTAAATTCCAAGCAATCTCCTCCAGCCAAATCTTAATCTTAATTCTTATCCTCTCCCTTCCCACTTACAGCATAAAAAAAATTTTTTTCCAGTGCTCAGAAATCTTTATTGTCTCCTTGGCTTTAATTTTCCAGTTTGATTACCTGCTGATGCCAAAGCGAGTTTTTCCAATTTCTCCCTCATCTGCTGTCACCGTAAGGAAGGAGAGTGAGAAAAAACAAACTTTCCCTTTTCACTTTCATTCGCTACTTCCAGATCTTCTTAGGGAGCAATGTATCTTTTTCCAAAATTTAAATTCCAGGATATCTTGGATGTTGCTTCTCATCCCGGTCAGCCAAAACTTTCACTTCTCAGCTTCCTCCTGCACATTCTTTTCTGGATGAAAGCTTCTTTGTGGTGGCCATTTCTGACTGCCACTCTGCCGCTTTTGGAAAAGCCAGCTGAGGAGGGGGGGTGACTCCCCCCACCCCCTGCTAGGTCTCCCCTGTCTTCAGCTACCTCTACGGGGTAGCTATATCCTGAAGCCAGTTGGCTCAGGGCTCTCCAGCAGCGAGCGCAGCAGAAATTGCGCACAATCACGGATTCCTTCCATTGCCGAGCCTTGCAAACCGGAAGGCTTTGAAGTCTCATCAATGTTGAAATTTTTAAGTAATATTGTCTTTTTATCTTCTCCCAATTCAAAAACAATGTCTCATGAATATAATGTCTTCTGAAATACCCCTGTGTTTTAGTTCCCTTATACCAGAGAAAGGCATGCCATCCCAGCAGCAAGTCATGGCCTTCTAAAGTCAATAATCTACTGTTCCTTAGTGTTATCCATTCCTTTACCCACATCAAACTTGTCGCCTGGTAATATTGCTCCCAATTGGGCAAGGCAAGCCCTCCTCTTATTCTTGCATCTTGTAACAGTTTTAATTTTATTCTTGCTATTTTACCCTACCAAATATATTTCAACACAATTCTATTTAAACCTTCAAAAAAACCTCTTTCCCAAATCAAATAGGAATTGTCTGGAATAAATGTAAAACTCCAGGCAATATATTCATCTTAATTATGGATATTCTCCCAATCAATGATAGTTGCAATTTTTCCCATTTCATCAAATCTGTTGCAACCTGCTATTTGACTTTAACATAATTATCTTCCTTCAGCGTACTACATCTTGGTGTAATATGAATCCCTAAATATTTAACCTTGTTTGTGATCTGTATTTAATTTCACCCTTTTCATTCAATATCTCCTCATATCTTATTAAGGCCCGGTCCCACTGGCTGATGGACGCAAAACATATGCATAAAGGACACAGCGGATGAGCAAAATTTTGGGGGTAGCTCCATCCATTGTCATCGCTCCAAAAAGTGGTGAAAATTTGCATAATCAGAACGGAAAAGAACGGACGTGGGTAGTATGTAGCGGGGATGTTAAACGGATGTTCATCAGAAGCCTAGCAGATGGAAGCGGATGGAAGGGGATGACACCTCCGAAGGGGTTATGGGGGATAATTGCGAAGCGGACGCATAGCAGATGAAGCAGATGCATCACGTATGCCTAAAGGAAAGAAAGGGGATGCTGCATGGATGTATATCGGATGCAAACCATTCCCTGCGCATCCTTTCTATTTCCATGCTACTAATGATGTATAGACATTCCATGTACCTTTTCTTTCCTCCCATTTTCAGCTGCAGCGGATGTGAGTTGCGAGGATGCCCAGAGGATGTAGAGAGGATACAGCGGAAGTTTAATGGATGATAATGGACATAGAACGTTTGTTGCTTGTATGTTGCGGATTTACATCATACACGGTGGAAAGTTCATCCATTCACAAAGTTTTGTGCAACTCAAAACCTCTTGCATGGATGAAATTGCAGTGGGCAGATGCTCAATGGATAGAGCGTATGAAACATGTATGCAATGAGTACAAAACGGATGCATAGCGTTTTCCAACGGATGGCAAGCTTTTTTTAACGTTTTACATCCTCTTTGCATCTGTAAGTGCAGTGGGACCGGGCCTTAACTGTTTGTTCCTTTTTATATATTATTGGATAAGAAAAAGCTTCAATAGTTGATATCCATGTTGGAATTTTTAAGTAATATTATAAACACAAATAATATAAACACGAAGTCACTAACTTATTAAGATGTGAAAAGATGTGAAAACTCAATACCCCATTCAGATGTATAATAATATATTACAGTACAATCCATCTCTTGTGTATTATACTCGGCTAAGAGTTACAGTCAGTGTTGGATGTATATTTTGTGTATATTCGTAGATATTGTACTCTCTAATTGCAAATGGAGATGTGGGTACTCTATTTTTCTTATCTTTATTTTTAAGTGCTTTGGTTTTATTGTATTGTGAACAGTTGCTGAGGTGCATCCACAGTTCGTTGTACTTGTACAATGACAATAAAGTTCTTCTAATCTAATCTAATCTATTTTTAAAATTTCTTCCAACTCTTTCTTTCATCTTGCTAACATAGATGGTGGTTGATTTAGCTATCCAAGAGATAATACCTGAGTACACAAGGTTTATACATTCTATTCTAGTCAAATCCTGCTTCCAGAGCTTTAAAAATATCCTTTAAAAGTCTTCTTAACCAGTCCCTGACATTTTTTTTTTTTGCTTTAATGGGTTGTATGCCCTGCCCAATACAGGAGTGCTACCCTCCCTCCAAAAAAACCCATCCGTACATGAACTAGCTACTCATAATGTAATTTTATTTTGTACATAACAATATCTCCGTTTCAAAGTAGTGGGTAGAAAAGCTTGCAATCCTTGAGTGTTTCTAGGAAGAAGGTAATTCCCTGGGGATAGCATGTTCTAAAATGTGCTTCTGGATGGTTTAATGTCTTCACCAGGTTTTTATTGGTACCCAATTAGAAATAAACATTATAAGATTCATACAGGAGTCTTATGTGTATTCATTTTCAAAAGAAGTATCAAATAGATTTTCAAAACCTAGAAGCTACTAAAGACTATTAGAAGAGGTGCATTACTTCTCTGGATAGATGTTCTTCCCGACCATTCCCTTTTGTTGCAATAAACTGAGTTCACACATTGTTTTATAAATGCCTGTCTTGTTTTAATCACTGCTTGCCAAATAAAGGCAAAGTTTTCATGTTTTAAACCAGAATTAAATGATTGATGAACACTGCAAACAAAGCAATCCACTTTAAGTCTCTCCCTCCCGAATCTAAAGTTACTTTCTACTGTGGGTTAATATACCTTTATGATGACAACTATAAATAGCAGAAAATGGGGAATGAAAGAAGTGTTGAGAGGCAGGCAACAAGAAGAGAGGGGAGAAGTGTAACAGAAACAGCACAAGGCTAAAACTTTGTAGACTAAATGCAGCCCACAAGAGCACACAAATACCACATACGTGATACAAACTCAAAGTAAACCACTCCAAACTTGATTGCAGAAAGTACGACTTCAGCAACAGAGTGGTCAATGCTTGGAATTCACTACCTGACTGTTGTTACATCCTCTAGCCCCCCCCCCCCTTTAACCTCAAACTATCCACTATTGACCTCACCCTTATTCCTAAGAAGTCTGAAAGGGCATGCGTGCACAATCATGCCTACCGTCTCTGTCCTATTGTTCCCATTTATTCATACCTATTTCCTGTATTCTTACTCATGTTTATACTTATACCTATTATCTTGTAAGCAATTTACAAATCAAATAAATCAAAATAAAATAAATAAAAGTTTAGAGAGAATAAAGAATATGGATGGAACAGAAGAAAATCTGATGGCTTGATTTTTTTAAAAGTTTACTGATTGATTGCAGTAAGCTCAAAATGTTCATATCATAAAAATAGCAAATGATATCATAACTAGTAAGTGACAAAACCACACTTAAAATGCCTGATGATTGATGGTGATGATGATGATGATGTTCTGAGTACCTTCAATTCAGCATGGATGCCTGCAGACTGGAGTAGTTGCTGTGAAGGATGTGTGTTTGTGTTTATTTTCATAGTCATAATGTACACTGAAGATGGCATTTAATTCCATTGTATGAGGTGCAATGACAATAAAGTAAACTAAATTAAACTTCAGACACACAAAAATCCATTGAAGTTAAATTTTGGATCAATCTACTTAATGCTGCTGAAGCCACAGATGTAAATCCTGTAGCTATACATTTATTTATCTTTGGAAGAGATTGGTGTTATCGAGAGATTCTTCTTATAAATGCTATAGTTTAAACAATATTGTTTTAAAAAGTGTTTACTCTTTGAAAAAGCAGGTTGTTCAAAACAGTTGATATTATGTATGAGGTTTATAGTTTTTCATTTAAATCTGAATAATGGCATTATCGGGAGCTCAAGGACATATTTCACTTTTGGACAAAAACCTCACAACTTTTATGGCAATAGTGCTTCCACTATGCCAGTTTTTTACAGGGAAAGAAGAAGATGTTGTTTCAGGAAAAATTCAAAGAGAATCAAAATAATTCCAAGGATGAGTAGCAGATTACCATTCATATTGAATTACAAGAATCAATGCAGATTCTCTCTTGGTGCATTTGTTTGTAACAGGCTTAGCTTTGGAAAGAATATGTGTTTATAATGGTTTTTTTTTCCTTCTGAGCTCAGTTTTATTAGCTATTTCCCAGAAGAGAAGCAATTCACTCAGAATGCATCAGGAACTGTGGAATTGCTCTAATAAATTTTGTAAGCTCAAAGGAATCCAGTGTTGACTTTGATAAGGCTTAATTAAATTTCAGTTATATTTATTTTAGTTTTTTCTGAAATTACCTTAATACCAGAAATACCCAATGCAGAATAATCCTTGCCATTCGCTCTGCTAACATGCAAAGTTCACAAGTTTATTTTCCTTCATTACCATGACTCTGGATTTTTCATTGGCCATACTTTAGACTAAGACAACATTCACATTCTGAAGTAGAATTATAATTATAGCATGAATAATTTGACCATAAATTGTTAGCATTCCCTGTATATCAAACTGCATCCCTTTATATCTTTTCCATCTTCTAAATCTTGTTTCTTCTTCTCAGCAATTGAAGTGATCTCCCCCTCCCATCAGAAAGCTCCAATTTAAATTTCTTGCAGATTCCCCACTGCCTTGTGAGAACTTATTTATTTCATCCTGTAATCAGGTTAGCTGTTCCGCTTGTTTACCTTTACACTCTGTTTCTTCTCCTCCAACTAATTACAAGCCCTGAACACCCAGATTCCTAGCAACCAGGTTGTCCTTGCTTTTCATGGCAAATATTAACCTATTTCCACCATTTTTCCTCATCTCCCCAACTTCAGCTGCATACCCTTGGATTACCCTTGATTTGCTGAACATGCTTTAGCATTCTAGTATAGATATAATATTAAACTACAAAGACTGGATTTATCATACTAAATCAAAATGTGAAAGTCT
Source organism: Laticauda colubrina (assembly GCA_015471245.1). NCBI lineage: Eukaryota > Metazoa > Chordata > Lepidosauria > Squamata > Elapidae > Laticauda > Laticauda colubrina. Next base: position 19,777,247 of record BLBF01000055.1, on the reverse strand, counting down.
GCTTACAAATCACAGGCCAGTAGAAAGCATGATTTGTGGTTTTGTGTGGAATACAGGGGTCTATGACAATTCGTCACAGCCAACTCAACATGACCAACTCTCCACAGCCAACTCTCCATGGCTAATTCTCCACAGTCAACTTATCACACACCAACTTACTGCAAGACAACAGCCATCTCACCACAGGAAAACTTGGTGTAGGACAAGAATTACACTAATTTCAAAGAAATGGCGGAATAGAATAATTAAACAAAGGATGAAAAGGAGGGACAAAATGAAATGTGAATGGCAAAAATTGAAATGATTGTTATTTATTTTAAATAATTAAGTAGAATTATTAAGTTATCCTGCAGTAAGTTGTCTCATAGTGAGTTGGCCATGATGAATTGGCTGCAGAAAGTTGGCTGTGGCATGTTGTCCCGTTCCCAGAATACAATATGAACCCAGCCATGGAAGATTTATGGCTAAAACAAATATGGTTTTAGGTGATTGTATGTGTGGAGCCAGCCAATGAATTAATATAATAATGGCTCAAACAGAGGAAGGTCAAAAAAGTCAAGAGACTGCTCATAAAAATCAAGATGGCAATTGATGTTGCAATTGATTTTTAGGATTGATCCCACTATTGTAATTACCAATCTGCCTTTCGTTGAGGATCTGTATTTTGCACGAGCCAAGAAGAGGGCTGTGAAAATATCTGAAAATATCTACAGACTCCTCGCATCCTGGACCTAAACAGTTTCAACTTCTACCCTCAGAACAACACTGTAGGGTACTGCACATCAGAACATCTAGACACAAGGACAGTTTCCCCCCCATGCCATCACTCTGCTAAACAACTAATTCCCACAACATTGTCAAACTATCTAAAAAGGCAGTATTATCATCATTATTCTCATCTTCCCTATCATCCATCTCCTAATTTTCTTATGACTATAACTTTGTTGCTTGTATCTTACAATCTGTTTTGTTTAATTAGTATCCTAGTATGATTTATGCCGATTGCTTATTTAATATCTATGACTATCACTAAGTGTTGTATCTAATGTTTTATGATGAATGTATTTTACAGTTATGTTAATGATATCACAATTGCTGTATGTACATTGAGAACATATGCAACAGAACCAAATACCTTGTCCAATAAAGAATTCTGTTCCGTTCCATTCTGTTCCATTCCGTTCCATTCCATTCCATTCCATTCCATTCCATTCCATTCCATTCCATTCTATTCTATTCTATTCTATTCTATTCTATTCTACCATTGTGACTTTTTTTGACTATCCTTTACAGACACCCCTGCTCCAGTCCATTCTTCCGGAAAATGTCATATAAGAATTCTTGAGCTTATGACAGCTGCCATTGGTTTATAACTAACCAACGTTCAACTTATTCCTCACGAGAATTTGTACCAACACATGAGGTTTACATTTTGGAGACTTGATTTAATCAAACATGACAGTCCACCACAGGTCACCTAAAGTCATAAAAATTAAAACAGCTACATGCCCAGCTATTTGTCTGGCTTTTGCTATTGCTAAACTAAATGATAGTGAAAACAAACCATGGTTTAATAAAAAATGTGAACCCCATCTTTTTCTATGCACACAGATACCATGAAAAATTCTCACTGAGCTTTCTGCTTATGAAATTGACAATCATCTGACCCCAAGAATGATGGGCAGTTAAAATAAGATCAATACCACTAAATCAGAGTGCTACAATATTGACTTTTCAGACTGAAAAGAATATACTGTAGGCACAAGGGACAGATGGCCTCAGCAGCCCTGCACACTAATGAAAGTACACACAGAGTTTATTTACAGAAGCACACAACTGTTTTTAAAGCATTATCTGAATAATAGGAAATATTGGCGTCATTTATTCTGTTACACTAATGGGCAATATTGTCTCTCATTTTTCATCAGGACAACTGGCACATGGCTCCCATCAAGACCCAGACCATCATGAGACCTGCTTCATTTTATGAGATCACTGTATCACAGTGTATCACAGGAGACATAACCAAGGGAGACATGAAAGCAGTGTTCCAATATTTGAGGGACTGCCACAGAGAGGAAGGGATCAAGCTATTTCCTAGTAGGCCAGATAAGGAATAATGGATGGAAACTCAACAAAGAAAGATTTAACATGGAAATAAAGAGAAACTTTCTGACAGTGAGAACAATCAACCAATGGAACAGTTTGCCCTCGGAAGTTGTGGGAGCTTCATCACTGGAAGCTTTCAAGAAGAGATTGGAGACCCATCTGTCAGAAATGATGTAGGGTCTCCTGTTTAGGCAGGGGATTGGACCAGATCACCTTCCAACTCTGATTATCTGTTATTTGTTAGGTTTTCTAACCTTACATAAGAGGTCTTCAAACTTTAAGACTTGTGGACTTCAATTCCCAGAATTTCTCCTCCAGTCATGTTCACTCAGGAATTCTGGAAATTGAAGTCCACATGTCTTAAACTTGCCAAGTATGAAGTCCCTTGCCTTACATGGCTGCATTGTCACCCAGGCTTATGTCCACATATTAGAAAGGCAGAGAATGTCTCAAGAAACCATGATTTTTTTCCCCACTTCTGTACTCATCCAGCCACACTTTTGAAAATTTCCATGTCAAAGTCATCGCTGAAGCATTTCAGAATTGACAAAGGGTTTTCCAAAGCATACTGGACTTCTAAATATCGCTACTTATGCATAGTCTCCCAGATACTTTTGACTGGATATTGGTTTGTTGCATGGTCAGCCTGATATTTAGACTGGATTTGGCATTTCTATTGATCTGTCAAGTCCTTTTCAAGGGCCTGGGATAGGCAGATATGGTGTTGTTTGATGGTGTTAAAGGTATTGTTGCAGGATGTAAGCTGTTCAAAGCAATGCTGTCTTTTGCAATCAACTTAGGGTGATTTTGTCATTGCTGATGGTGTTCAAATGATGACTGGGGGTTCCAGATGTTTTGGGATTGCACCCGAAGTATTTATCACCATTAGTACTTATTTCTTTGCTTTCTTTTGCAATAGTTCTTTTTCTAGTAATAATAGTAATATTTCTGTGACATTGACAGTAGTAGTGAAAAAAATGACTCCATAGAGCACTGCACACCAGAACAACTAGACACAAGAACAGTTTTTTTTCCTGAAAGCCATCACTCTGCTTAACAAATAATTCCATCAACACTGTTCAACTATTTACAAAGTGTGCACTACTATTACTGTTAATCTTCTCATCACTCTTTATCATTCATCCTCTCCCACTTGTGACTATATGACTGCAACTTTGTCGCTTGTATCCTTATGATTTATACTGTAAGGGGGCGTGCATAAGCATACCAGCATGCCTACCATCCCTGTCCTACTGTTCCCATTTATTCGTAATGTATATACTTATACCTGTTTATATTTATATGTTTATATGTTATGTTCATACTTATATTTGTTTTCTCATATGTGCTTGACAAACTAAACTAAATAAATAAAATAAATGTTGCCACCATCTTGATTTGGTTTTTAGAGTACCTTGCAGACACTCCCGCCTTGTGTTGTCTGTTTCCTAATGACCTGCATACTGCAATGAGCTAATACAACAGGAGGTATATCTGGCCAGACTGATTTTATAGCAACTGTAGACAGTAACAAATATGACCTTCACAGAGATGAACCAAATTCACTGTCAAAGTATTGGGAGCAAAACATGGCTGAAGCCCAAAGCAAGAAGCCATATGCAAGCAATTCAGGCAGGCAGTTCCCTAATTCACATGAGTATAAGATGAAGGAAAGTGAAGTGCAAATTTGTGTTCCCATAGTCATTATAAAGTTGTTCTATCCTTGTAGTGCGGGTTTCATTTTTGGTCTACATAGTGGGACTCATAACAGCTATCTGTGGAACTCAGTTGATGAGCCCAGAGGAAGTGTTGCTAATTAAAGGCCCGGTCCCACTGGCCAATGGACGCAAAATGTATGCATAAAGAACACAGCAGACGAGCAAAATTTTGGGGGTGGCTCCATCCGTTGTCATCCATTCCAAAAAGTGGCAAAAATTTGCATAAACAGAACGGAAAAGAACGGACATGGGTAGTATGTAGCGAGGATGTTAAATGGATGTTCATAGGAAGCCTAGCGGATGAAAGCAGATGGAAGCGGATGACACATCCGAAGGGGTTCTGGGGGAGAATTTCAAAGCGGATGCATAGTGGAAGGGGCGGATGCATAGCACATGAAGTGGATGCATCACGGATGCCTATAGGAAACAAAGGGGATGTCGCGCGGATATATATCGGATGCAAAGGGTTCACTGCGCATGCGGGGAGTATGAATTGCATCAGCTCCATGGACGTAAAAGGATGCAGCACGCACGCAGTCAGCATACAGGAGAAAGACGTGCTGCCACATACATCTTGCAGGAACACCATGGTTTGTCAGTCAGGCAAGAAGAGGAAGCCCGTGCCTACTTGTTCAAGCCCTGGCAAGGTGAAGAAGGGCAGAACCAGCATCCCACCCCCTGGCACTGACTCTGAAGCTGCTGCTTCTGCTGCTTCTGCTGCTGCTGTGGTGGACCAGCCCCAAGGCCCTCAAAGTCCTGCTGCTGAAGGCCCTATTGCTCAAGCCACTGAAGGCCCTGCTGCTCAAGCCCCTGAAGGCCCTGCTGCTCAAGCC
>BLBF01000055.1:19756183-19772577 GCA_015471245.1 Laticauda colubrina | reverse complement strand
GCTTGGAGAGACAAGGCAGAGAGCCTGGGGTACACTGCAGAAGTACTTCTTGGATGGTGGAAGCACACGCACACCTGGTATGGCAAGCTACACCTCAAGAAATCCGGGCCACTGTCAAGCTCACTGACCAGGAGATGTACGTCATGGCCAAGTGCAGTTTCCGAGAGGGTGAGATCCACCATTGAGGAGCAGCCCCTCTGAGACCCCTCTCCCACAGACAGCCCACAGACAGCCAGTCCTCTTCCAGCCAGGAGCCAGCTACCCTGTCTAGGCAGGTGTCTTCAGAAGGCCCCATGGCAGAGACCCCTCCGACAGCTGCACTCCCCATGCTGGCAGAATTGGAGGATCCTGTGGAGGATGATGCCCTGCTGTCACAAATGGAGGAAGAAGCAGCAGCCACCATAGGCCAACCCACCCCCACCCCCAGCTCCAGAGGATGCAGGCAGAGAGTCAGACCGGAGGGCCAGGACCATAGTGTGCTGTTGGAGATCAGGGACACAATGAAGACCAGCACAGAACTGCTCTCTCAGCTGGTCCACTTGGACAGAGGATCCTCGGGCCAGAAGCCCTTCATCACCTACGTGAGCCAGACCCTCAGGGACCTGCCCGAGGCCCAGTACCAGGTGATGAAGCAGAAGATCACAGCACTTCTACACAACCCTCAAGGCCCAGCTGAAGCTTCTCCTACCCAGTCCAGGTCTGCTCCTCCACCCCAGGCGATGTCACAGCCCTTCCACGGCTTTCAACAGCCCCTCACCGACCAAGGCTATGTCTACCAGGACTTCCCACAGCAGAAGCAGAACTTCCCAGTCCAGGCCCAGATTCATCGCACGCCACTCCTCACCCAGCTGCAGACCAGACATCCCCACTACACTCCTCCTTCCTCCACCCACAGCCAATCTGTCATCAGTATTGGTCCTGACATCTCAAGTCCTTGATGAAGGGCCTCTCAACCTCATGGGACTGAGTCAGCTGTCAGATAGCTTCCTGAACACACCATCCCCTGTTGTACCCTCAGGGCCAAGCACCCCAATGGTGCCTCAGACCAGCACTCAAGCCACAGCCACCTCCACAGTCCCTGCCCGCATAATAGCTGAGACCATGGACATGACTCAGAGTGACTGAGAATAGTGTCAGAGACTGAGTTGTACTTGTTAAGTTTATCTTTGCTTAAGACACTTTACTTGGTTCATTTTGCTTATTTAATAAAGTCATAAAGTTTACCTAAGAAAGTTAATAAAGGTTATCTTTTCTTAAGACACTTAAGACAGTTTACTTGGTTCATTTTGCTTATTTAATAAAGTCATAAAGTTAATAAAGTTAATAAAGGTGATCTTTGCTAAAGACACTTGGTTCATTTTTTTTACTTAATAAAGAGTTGGTGAAAACTTTGAAAAAATGCAGCCTTTGCATGCTTGTGGGATAGATAAGGATAGTTCTGGGATAGATAAACCTCCAGTGCAAGCATAGTGGGACTCTATGGTCCATCATCCCAGCTGCCACACATATGGACCTTTATTATCAATAACAATTTATTCATTGATCAACACATTTTAAAATAAGCCAAGCTCTTTATTAATGCTCTATTCATTGTAGGACCACTCAACATATATAGCACAATCTCATCATTGTTATGCAACAGTCTCAAGGAAGCATCCATTAATCATCTGTCATCCTGTCTTGCCACTCCACCACTCCAGCTGGGGAGTTGCACCAGTGTCTCAGTAGGTTGCACTGCTTCTTCCCTTCACGTGAAGCTCTGTTGGGGCCTTGTACATTCACAGTGTCTATCAGGTTACGTCCTTGCCTCCATTCACCAGGCTCTTGTTGACGGTCAACAAGTCTGTTCTGCAATACTGGGTAGTGGGTGCGCATGAGATTGTGCAGGATGCAGCAAGGATACTGAAGAAGCCCTTGTAGCTGTAATAAGTGGACCCTGAGTTGGCTGGAGCTTTGCAGGCCACGTGCTTCCCATCTATGGCTCCAATGGTGTGGGGAAAGTTCCACCTCTGATACCACTCTTCTGCAAGTTTTCTCCAGCCTTATTCAGTGGTGGGCCACTTGAGGAGCTCCTCCACCTATTCTTCAATGATGGCCTGCACCACTTCTCTGACCACTTTGCTGATGCTGTTGTGTGGCACCCTCCAGGCATACTGCATGTTTCTGTATGTGGTTCCAGAGGCGAGGTGGCACAGAGTCAGTGCCACCTTCAGTCCAGGGTCCAGGTTGGGATGGAAGTTGGTACTAGGCTTGGTCAACCTGGGTCTCAGATGCTCTACAAGTTCATCAAACATGGCTGGTGGCATCCTCATGAAGTGATGGAATGCACGAGGGTCTTCATTCCTCAGCTCCACCATCAACTGGTCATGCAGTCCAAACTCCATTCTTCTCACGATCCTTCCTCAGACCCACACAGCTCTTGGACGTCTCCTTCTTCTCCTTCTGTATAAAAGTTGAAACAGTCTGAACAGGTTTTGGTTCTGGTGATGAATGAGCGCAGCTATCATATGGTTTGTGTCATCATCCATGGTGGAGAACAATTGAGGATGTTGAAAACAAAGACCAAGTGTGAAGAGGTCTGTACACCACGGCTGCTGGACTCATACTGAGATCCAGATGATTTTCTCCCCCTTTTTATAGGAAATATCAGTTGTCCACTAGGTGTCCTTCTACATACTCTAGACATACTCCAGACATCCTAAATATACAAGATACATCCCAGATACAAACATTTTGTCCCTTTTGAATACTTTATATACAAGATGCATAAGTTTACATCCTTTCTATTTCTGTGCTACTAACGCTGTGTAGACATTCCGTGTACCTTTTGTTTCCTCCCTCTTTCTGTTTTCAGTTGCAGTGGATGTGAATTGAGGGGATGGCCAGAGGATGCAGAGAGGATACAGCAGACATTTAACAGATAATAACGGACATAGAACATTTGTTGCCCGTATATGTCGCGGATGTATATCATACGCGGCAGAAAGTTCATCCGTTCACAAAGTTTTGTGCAGCTCAAAACTTCTTGTGTGAATGAAATTGCAGTGGACAGATGCTTGACGAATAGAGTGTATGAAACACGTATGCAGTGAGTACACAATGGATGCATAGCGGTTTCCAATGGATGGCAAGCTTTTTTTAACGTTTTACATCCTCTTTGCATCCATAAGTGCAGTGGGACCGGGCCTTAAAGTGCTTGGAAGGTATATCCTAAAGAACAGCTTATATACCATAAAGCTTCTGCTGGAGAAAAGCAGGAGGGGTAAATGTTTGCTTTGGAGCAGAATTTTAAAAATAGAAAGCATAATGTCACTCTGGTTTTTGAAAATGGCTTAAAACATGGGTTTGGGAAAGAGCAGAAACCAATGGATCCATGATACCTTTCAACCTCCAAATGGACAGAAAGAAAGAATCTGAGCAGTGGAGGGATTCAAAAAAAATTACTACTGGTTCTGTGGGCAGGGCTTGGTGGGCATGGCAGGGGAAGGATACTGCAAAATCTCCATTCCCACCCCACTCCTGGGGGAAGGTTACTATAAAATCCCATCCCCCCTCACCCCACTAACCTGCTTTCCAGCTCCATTCTCCTATGCAGGGCAACAAAAGAAGACCCAGATGATCAGGTGGGACTCAGGAGGCAGAGAATAGATGGGGGTGGGGCCAGTCAGATGTAGTATTTGCCAGTTCTCCAAACTATTTAAAATTTCCACTACTGGTTCTCCAGAACTGGTCAGAACCTGCTGATCACCACTTTTGAATCTGAGACAATATTATCATCATAGGTTGGGACAGCACATTGTGGTCATCTGGCTGGCCCTAGTGCTTCATGCTGACTTTGGGGGGTCTGAAGCGCTACATTTTTCCTGGGCATCTCAAGAGACCTGGTTTGACTTTTCTTAATACAGAGTACAAGAAAAAAAAAAACTTTGATCTTCAATCCCCTTGCCTTGCTGGCGGTCTTTGCCACCCAGGAGTATCCTGTGTTGGACTTGCTATAGCCTTATGGCCTATAACTTGGGGTGGGAGTCTTTTTATTCACACCAAGGACCCACACACATTCAACACACACTGTTGTTATCTTGGAGTTGGTAAGTGACATGACTAGGCCTTTGGGCAGGTGGGCTGTTTGGATCCAAGAACTTGTATCACTGATTAGCTCTAGGATTATCAAACTCATGTCATCACAGCAGCAGCATGTAACATATCTGGACTTTTTTCCCCTTCACTAAACCAGGTGTGGGCATGGCTAGTGTGTGAACATCTGGCCCACAGGCCAAGAGTTTGACAGCCCTGCTCTAGAGCCTATTCCAAATGCAGTCCTTAAAACCAGTAAAAGTGGCAGAAAGGAACAAGCCAAATTATAAGGATTTTTACTATGTGGGGCAGCCCGATAGCATGATCTGAAGAGGTTCAGCCTGTTCTAAACGCATCTATCTGAATCTACTTAAACCACATCTGTTCATCCAAAAGGATGCCTTCAGATCCAAGCCACTTCAAACAATTAACCTTAAAGTGGTTAGCATAAATACGACTATTTTTCCTTAACTTACTGTGATGTCTGTTCTTCAGAGAATTGAAAAAGCTTCTTGGCTGAGATGTGAAACATTTAAAAAAAAAACAAAATGAAGTCCAGTTGAAAAAGCACCTGTGGAATAACTATTACCTGGATGATTGAGAATCTCCATAGAATCTACTCTGATGGGTCATAAATTAATGGAATCATCTCTTTTGCCTTATTTTCATTATTATTTTGTTTCTGTTACCTCTAACTACCTTGGCTTCTCTCCTGACTGAAGTTCCTTCTTTACCCTTATAGACTTTTGCTGTTACCCTTGGCTGAAGCTGTACAACAGTCTTTCCAAACAGCTACCTAAAGCCCCTGTCACACAGCACCAACAGATGGAAAGAGGATGTAAAACGGAGAGAAACACTTGCCATCCGTTGGTTAACACAATGCATCCGTTTTGTACTCACTGCGTCCGTTTTTCATCCTCTCTATCCGTCCAGCATCCGTCTACTGACATTTCATCCGCTCAAAAAGTTTTGAGCTGCACAAAACTTTTTGAGCAGAAAATGTATCCAACGCGTCCATTCTGCATCCGCTACGCATACGGGGAACATCCATTAGACGTCCGTTGTCATCCGTTACGTGTCCGCTATATCCGCTAGGCATCCGCTGCGCATCTGCGCAACTTGCATCCACTCCAGTGAAAAACGGACACAGGGAGGAAGTGAAACGCACACGGAACGGACATACAGCATTAGTAGCACGGACATAGAAAGGATGAAAGCGAATGCAGCTCGCATACAAAGCATTAAAACAGAAAAATTGTTCGCATAGGGGACGTATTTCGGATATTTAGGATGTCTAGAGGATGCCTAGAGGATGCAAAAGGACACCTAGTGGAAAACCTATATTGCCTATAAAAAGGGGGAGGATCTCACCTGGATCTCACTTTCAGACCAGCAGCCCTGCTGTGCAGACCTCTGCAGCCTTCATCTGGCTCTTGCTCTTCCACAGCATCCAGTGATCTCCACCATGGATCATCACACACTCCTTTTGGTAGCCACCATCGTTCTACAACAGTGCAAAGCCATCTACAGGCTCTTTCACCTGTTCCCACGCGAAGAAAAGGAGGTGGCCAAGAAGTGTCTAGGTCCGAAGATGGATCGTGAGAAGAGCAGAGTACGGACTGTATAACAAGCTCATGGTGGAGCTGAGGAACGAAGACACTCATGCATTCTAGAACTTCATGAGGATGCCTCCAGCCATGTTTGATGAAGTTGTGGAGCAGCTGAGACCCAGCTTCACCAAGCAGAGCACCAACTTCCAGCCCAGCCTGGACCCTGGGCTCAAGGTGGCACTGACTCTGCGTCACCTGGCATCAGGGACCACGTACAGGAGCATGCAGTACGGCTGGAGGGTGCCACACAACGCCATCAGCATTGTGGTCAGAGAAGTGGTGCAGGCCATCATCGAATAATACAAGGAGGAGCTCCTCCAGTGCCCCTCCACTGAAGAAGGCTGGAAGAAAGTTGCAGAGCAGTGGTATCAGAAGTGGAACTTCCCCCACACCGTTGGAGCCATAGATGGCAAGCACGTGGCCTGCAAAGCTCCAGCCAAGTTGGGGTCCACTTATTTCAACTACAAGGGCTTCTTCAGCATCATCCTCTTCGCCATGGTCGATGCTGACTACAAGTTCATGTACATCGATGCTTCAGGCAACGGGTCAGCTTCAGATGCCCAGGTATACAACGCCAGTGACCTCAAGGAGGGGCTGGAACGTAACCTCATCATGGGCTTCCCAGATCCAGACCCCCTGCCAAATGACACACAAATGTGCCCTACTTCATCGTAGGGGATGACGCCTTCTCCCTCAGAACCTACCTCATGAAGCCCTACACTTCCAGATGCCTCACCCGTGAAGAGAGGATCTTCAACTACAGGCTGTCCAGGGCAAGGCGGGTGGTGGAGAATGCCTTTGGCATCCTGGCCAACAGGTTCCAGTTACTTCTCACCACCATGCAGCATCACCCAGAGACCGTGAGGAGGATCGTGGAAGCTTGCTGCATCCTGCACAATCTCATGCGCACCCGCTACCCAGTCTTGCAGAACAGGCTTGTGGACCTCCAACAAGGCAATGGGGACATGGAGCCTGGGGAATGGAGGCAAGGGCGAAACCTGATCGACACTCAGGATATGCAAGGCCCCAACAGAGCCTCACGAGAAGGGAAGAAGCAGCGCAACCTCCTGAAACACTGGTGCAACTCCCCAGCTGGAGCAGTGGAGTGGCAAGACAGGATGATAGATGATTAATGGATGCTTCCTTCAGCCTGTCTCATCACACTGATGAGATTGGGCCATGTATGCTGGGTGGGCCTACAATGAACAGGGCATTTAATAAAGAGTTGTGTTTATGTTCAAAAGTGTGGATCAATGCTTACATTGTTATTGATAATGAAGGGCCAATGGTGTGGCACCTGGGAGGGTGGACCATACAGTCCCACTATGCTTTCACTGGAGGTTTATCTATCCCACAGCTATTACCCATTCCACAGGTATCCCTGCCCATCCCACAGGTATCCCTGCCCATCCCACAGCTATTATCCATCCCAAAGGTATCCCTGCCCATCCCACTGCTATCCTTACCCATCCTACAAGCATGCAAAGGCTTAAACCATTTCTAAAAGTTTCCACCAAGACTTTATTGACTAAAAGAACTGAAGCAAGTGTGTGAAGCAAAGATAATCTTTATCAATAACAAATTGTAAAAGCAAAATGCCCCAAGTAAAGTGTCCCAAGCAAAGATAAAGTCAACAGGTAGCAACCCAGTCTCTGGCACTCTTCTCAGTCACTCTGAGGCATGCCCATAGTCTCAGGGGTGAAGGGTCCAGGTGCTGTGGAGGTGGCTGCTGCTGGAGTGCTGGTCTGAGGCACCATTGGGGTGCCTGGCCCTGAGAGGACAACAGGGGACGGTGTGTGGAGGAAGCTCTCAGAGAGGTGGTTCAGTCCTGTGATGTTGAGAACCCCTTCCTCCAGGACATGGGGTGTCAGTCCCAAGACCGATGACAGATGTTCTGAGGCCAGGCTTGGCTGTGGGGTGGAGGAAGGAGGAGTGTAGTGGGGATGTCTGGTCTGCAGGTGAGCGAGGTGAGGCGTGGGTGGCATCTATGGTGTGGGTGGCATCTGTGGCGTCGGTGGCATCGGTGGTGTCTGTGGCATCGGTGGCGTCGGTAGCATCGGTGGCATCGATGGCACCGGTGGCATACGATGAACCTGTGCCTGGACTGGGAAGGGCTGCCTGTGCTGCTGGAGCTCCTGGTAGCTGTAACCTTGGTAGGTGAGGGACTGTGGAAAGCCTTGGAAGGGCAGTGACATCACCTGGCGTGGAGGAGCAGACCTGGACTGGGTTGGAGCAGGTTCAGCTGGGTCTGGAGGGTTGTGCAGAAGACCGGTGATCCTGTCCTTGATCACCTGGTACTGTGATTCGGACATGTCCTGGAGGGTCTGGTTGACATAGGTGAGGAAGGGCTTGAGGTTTGAAGATGGTATGTCGGTGTGTACCAGCTGAGAGAGGAGATCTACGCTGCTTTTGATGGTGTCCCTGATCTCCAGCAGGACAGTGTGGCTCTGCCCCTCCGGTCTGGCTCTCTGCCTGCTTTCTGTTGAGATGGAGCTGGGGGTAGATGTGGGTTGGTCTCTTCTGGAAGTGCCCTCTCCTTGCTCCCACTGTGTCAGGGGGTCCTCCACGCGCTCCGCCACGGGGAGTGCAGCTGTCGGGGTGGTCTCCATCGTGGGATGCTCCACAGATACCTGCCTGGACACAGGAGCTGACTCTTGGCCAGAAGAGGACTGGCTCTCTGCGGGCTGCTTGAGAGAGAAGGTTGTCAGAGGGGCTGCTCCTCGGTGGCGGATCTCACCCTCCAAGAAGCTGCACTTGGCCATCACTCAGGTCTCTCTGTCCATCAGCCTGACCATGGCCTGGCCAGATTTATTGAGGTTCAGCTTCCCGTACCAGGTGTGCATGTGTAGCCCAGGCTCTCCACCTTCTCTCTCCAAGCAGCCTGCTTCCTTTTGGTGTCTCGATAGAGCCTGTGTCCCTTCCGCCATAGATACTTATTCTCCCTCAGCCATTCGAGCACCTCATCCTCATGTTCCTCTTCGATGGAGTATTGCCTCCTCTCCCATTCATGCGTATGCCTCTTCCTCCCTCTGGCAGGGCCATCTGGGCCCTCATCAGAGGGGCTTCAAGGTTCTAGGGGCTGCTCCACCACACCACCAGCAGCAGCAACAGCAACAACAGTAGCAGCAAAAGCAGGACCAGCAGCACCAGCAGCACCAGCAGCACCAGCAGCACCAGGATCATCAGCAGCAGAGTAAGCACCAGCAGGACCAGCAGGACCAGCAGGACCAGCAGGATCAGCAGGACCAGCAGGACCAGGAGCAGTGCCAGCAGAGTAAGCACCAGCAGAAGCACCAGCACCAGGAGCAGCACCAGCTGAATAAGCCCCAGCAGAAGCCCCAGCACCAGGATCAGCACCAGCAGAAGCACCAGCACCAGGAGCAGCGCCAGCAGAGTAAGCACCAGCAGAAGCACCAACACCAGGAGCAGCTCCAGCAGAAGCCCCAGCACCAGAAGAGTCAACCTAAGCAGCAGAAGCCCCAGCAGAAGCAGAGTCAGGGCCAGGGGTTGGATGGTGTCCCTGTCCTTCTTGCCAGGGCTGGCAGAAGATGGCACAGGCTTCCTCTTCTTCCCCATGGTTGTTGGCTGAAGATGTGTCTGGCAGCAGGTCTTTCCTCTGAATGGTGACCTGCTTGCGAGCTGCTTCCCTTTATATCCGCGGGGCTGACGCAATGCATCCTCCCCGCATGCACAGTGAACGCATTGCATCCGCTAAGCATCCACTAGGCTTCCGTGATGCATCCGCTTCATCCGCTAGGCATCCGCTCTGCATCCGTTCCTTCCGTTGCGCGTCCACTTCGCTGTTCTCCCCCAAAAGCCCCGCGGATGTGCCATCCGCTTCCATCTGCTTCTATCCGCTAGGCTTCCGTGGAGCATCCGCTTAACATCCTGGCTACATCCTCCCCCCGTCCGTTCCTTTCCATTGTTGTCCACTCTTCTTATGCAAATTCGGGGCACTTTTGAGAGCGGATAACAACGGATGGAACATTTTCTCATCTGCTGTGTCCTTTTTACATCCGTTTTGCATCCGTCAGCCTATTTGACAGGCCCTTAAGTTGATGTCCTCTACAGCTTGCCATTTGTATTCAGCTGTTCCTGGAAGGGGTCTTGCCAGCTCAGCTAACTCAGTCATTGGCTCATCCTGCTGTAGCCATCTTGCTGATTGTTCCTCTGCTAGCCAACTGTATTGGTCAAACTCCAGAATACCACCAAAAGACTTCCTGATTGAAGCCTGTCTAGACTTTATCTACATATTTCACTAACCTCTGCTGGCTGATTTGCCAGACAAATTATCTGGGTTGGCTGCTTTCTGTTTTTGCTTCATACTTTAGTTCTTTTCTTCATCCCCATCTGGCTAGGAATTTTCACCTGCTGTGCCTGGGGCCCTAGGGCATGCCTATATATGCTAATCAACATCCCCCAACCAGCCTACTTTTTCAGTCCTTCACCTCTCCATGCCTTTTCTTCCACCTTCAAGATAAGGCATACATGTTACATGAGGAGAATAAGGGAATATAGGGAATAAGGGAACATGTGCAGGACAACATAGTTATTTTGAATCACCCTTCCTCTGCTCATTTTAGTGAAAGTTGGTTTTCAAGTCTTCTTCTAATGCTATTGTCATGTATTATATAGCACAGTCTCTACTTCTGTTTGTATAGGAGGAGCCACAAAAGAATACCAAACAAATAGGTGAAACTATCAACCGAGTAGGTGAAAAAATAAGAGAAAATGTGATATGAAGGGGCAGAAAAAGTGTCCTTTGTTTTATCAAAAAAAATCCAAAATGTTTTGACCATATATATATTTCCTTTTAATAATTAGATACTTTGAATAATTTTAATAATTGAATTTTTAATAATTGAATAGTTCGAATAATTGAATAGGAAAAAATAAATTGATGAAGAAATAAAAAAAACTGAAGAAAACTACAGAAGAGAAATATTAATATACTTACACATTATATGCATATATCAAAATTCTACAAAGCATTTCAATGAATGATAGCCATTATTCATTATTATAATCCAAAACTAATCTAAGTGATTTGGCCATAAATTGCTAATAACATTAAGTCAGCAGAATATTGAGCAGTTGTGGCCATGAATTTATCTTTCCAATGCTGTAGAGTAGCTACAAATAGTTTAGGAAGAATCTATCAAGTGTCAATTTCCATGGAAGGGGAATATAGTTCAAATGAATATTGTTAAATCTTATTAAAGTTGAGCCAATGAATGTAATAACTTTCTAAATAGAATGATTATGGGAGATTTTACAAATATCATTTAAAAGAAACATTAATCTCACTGCCTTTCAAGATTCATCATGATTTCCTCAACCTTTTTCTATATACATGTGATTTATTTGTTTCTGTTTTTAGCCCAATATAATCAACTGATTCTCAGTGGTTTACATGGAATATAAAACAAGTTAAATCATTCACAGTCTTATTAAAATCTTGAGAAAAGGCATATAAAATAATGTGACCTAGAAATAACAATAAATGGGCTATAAAATCAAGGGGAAAAATAGAAAGGTAGCAGTCTATAAAACTAATAGGATGCAAAGGAGTTCATTGAATGCAAATATCCTTTTTTATTGAATAAGATGCAATCTAGAATCTATTGAAGTTCTTGTAATTGGCTTTAACTCTTTTTCCCCTTGTCTAAGGAAATTAGGAATTTCTAATTTTTTATTCCACTCAACCTGTAAAATGTACATATCAAATTGACTCATTAGCAATAGCATTTTATAAAGTATAATTGCAGGTTTCACTGTCATAGTATTTAATTATCACCTATGGTAAATTAGGTGTTTCCAAAGCTGAAAATGTTACAGGTCCAAATTGGGATGTCAACAAATGTATTGGTTGTAAATATTGCCACTGAGCCATACTACACAAGTCATACTTTTTATTTAAAGTGGAAAATGATTCAAAAATAATAGTTTTCAAAATCCTGGTTTCCAATGCACTTTTTTCTGGTATTCTCAGTTTATTACTTCTGAGATCTCAATTATGCAATAGCATCAAATAGCACGAGAAAATAAATAAAATGTCATTCCATAGAGGCATGACACAAAATCAGACAGAGTTGGCTGGCTCTAACCACAAGGACTCTGAGATACATTGATGATTGCTTAGAATATAGGACCAGTAAAAAATAAACATATATAACCATAGTAGTCACTATGGTTGAAACCATTGTGGCCCTTGGCTAATTTTAGTAATCTTATCATGTAATCTAATCTTATCATGACTGCAAATGTGATGGGGATTTGAGTGATCCTTGCATCTCACAAGTGGATATCATCTGTATTTTGAAAGTTCCCAGGACTTCCACTTCCAAGGTTCTACTGCACCATAGAATGGTCAGCACATGTTCTCAATTCTGCATTCTACTGTTTACAAGAGTCAAGGGGACTTGTCAAAAAGAAGCCAACCATGATGATAGCAGATGCCCATGTACAATCCATATGATCAAGATTGGCACCTTCTGAAGGTGATGTTGACAGTTTAATGTCTAGGCATGGATGTTAAAATCATCAGCTATTATCACCAGTCAATTTGTGGTAAGGCTTGCTTAAAGCCAACAGGTCTAAGAGTGCATAAAAGACCCATAAATAGTTGCCACCACTCCTAAACTGCCATCCGCTGTCATTTTCACTATTGGTCATCATTCCTGCTGATATGTTCAAGGATCATCCACTCCCATGCTAGGAGTAAGTCTGACAGGAAAGGTAGAGCTCAACGGACAGGCATGAATGTTAAAACTGGCCAGTCATTCCACAATGGGATTTCATCGGAATTAATCCCAGAAGCCTTATTGAACAGACTTGGATCCCAGGAATGTGTGAAGGGCACATAGGCGACACCTGGTACCCATGGCTCTTATTTTCAAGTCTCCCACCATATCACTCATGAGTGTACAATCTAATTGGACTAGTCAGCAGGAAACGTTCTTAATAAAGTTCTGGAGAAACAATCCAAGATGGTGTTAGAGCACGAGGCCAATCCCTGCTTACCAATCCCCCTGTAGACCCATCAAAACAGGTCAGAACAGCAAAAATTCTTTGCTTCTCTTCTGAGGTTTTCCCTGGATGGCCAATGTTAAAGATGGATTGTACAAAGTGGCCAGCATCTTGTTCCACTGCCAAGTGCCTCTCTCACTCCTATAATGTTAGCCTGGGGCGCCCAGCGCAGCTGACAGGTGGGTCCTCCATCCCAGTGGCAGAGTTCTCACCAAGGCAGCGAGCGCCTCCCCGCTGGACCCTCTGCTCATCCCACCAGGGCTGCGCCAGAACTGTGAAGGCTGGGTGGAGCCGGGAAAGTGAGCCGCGGGTGTGTGCGTGCCTCCTCCTGCCCCTCGTTCCCAAATCTCACCCAGGTGAGCAGCGCTTCACTTGCTGTGCAAAGCCGTGGCTTCCTCACCTCTCAGCAAGCAGAAGGAACTGGCTGCAGCTTCCTCCTCCTCAGCCGCAGCACAGACCTTGCAGGGAGACAGAGAGAGAGAGAGGGAGAGATCCTCTCGGGCAAGTGCCTTCCCTCGGAACGTGGCAACGGGAGCACCTGAAGCCAAGTGTCTCCTCAGGGCTCTGGTTGCAGGGAGGAGCCCTGACTGGTCACACGTGGCTGCGCCAAACGCCATGGCAGCAAGGGAGAAGGAAAGGCAACGGTGGTGGAAGGTCTCCCGGTATGATGTGCACCACCAACGCAGGCAGCACCATATCCAGGCATGCAAGTACTTCCTAAATGCAAGCCCCCCTGCCATTCCCCCCCATTTCACATGTTTAATATGGGCCTTAATTTGGGGGGAGGGGCTTAATTCAATTTTATAAATTGAATGCCTATAAAACATGGTGGGGCTTCCTATTGGTGGAGGCCGTATTGTTGGAGAAACACGGTAACGTGTACATGCATCTATAGCAGGGATGGTTAACCTTTTCGGCATTGAGTGCCCAAAGCACGTGCACGCACCCCAAATTCAATGCGTGCACATCCCTCTCCCTTGCACATACAGGTGCATCCCTGCATGTGCATGCATCTTCTGTACATACACCCTATCCCCGTATGCTCTCTGCATCCTCCCAAACATTCGTGGCAGAGACCCAAAGATCAACTGGCTGGCAGGAGGCACATTCATGCTCAGCAGAGCTGAGCTCAGGTGACGGCTTGCATGCCAACAGAGAGGGCTCTGCATGCCACCTCTGGCACAAGTGCCATCACGGTTCTGTAGCAAAGCCTGTTAAAGCTGCCTGTTAATGATTTTATACCACATTGTACCAGTGTATACCACACTGAATACCAAGCTCTTTGTCTTTGGCTTCAAAAATAATTCACAATCCATAAGTTGTTTTACCATAGAAACAGCTATTGCTGTTTGAGCTAGCTGCAATTATTTATTTGTTTGGTATTGTTTGTGCTTGATATTTTGACACTGTTGCAGTGATTATAAACATGCATTGAAATTGTTTTGTTTGGGAAACGTCAAGAGACACACGTTCATTATCACTTGTGTGGGGAAAATATCATTGTTGACCTGTGGAACAAAATAATAATTTAAAAAAAACATCATAGATTTTGAATGGAAACTGCCCAGGTAAGATAATTCCCTCAATTTATTGTCACGTGGTGAAGCCCAACTCAATTACCGGCAGTCTTTGGGTTACAATGGCAATCCCAAAAGTCCCCAGGATTGAATCATTAAGCAGGAAAAGGCTGCAATGCCAGGCAAGGAATGTGGTAACTGCTGCAGGCAGGCACTATGGAGAAGTAGTGGTGCAGTGGTTAGAGTACAGTATTGCATGCCAAGCCAACTACCTGCTCACTGACTGCTAAGAATTCAATCTTGACTGGCTCAAGGTTGACTCAGCCTTCCATCTTTCCGAAGTGGGTAAAATGAGGACCCAGATTATTAGGGAAAATATGCTGATTCTGTAAACCGCTTAGAGAGGGCTGTAAAGCACTATAAAGCAGCATATAAATCTAAGTGCTATTGCAATTGTTATGGAATGTGTGCAGGCTAAAGAGACTAGATGAGTAACAAAACGTTTCCAAAATAAAAAATCAAGGAAGCCCAGTTGCCTTTTGGAAAAAGCATCTTTGGGACAACTAGGGAATGTGGGAAGGTGAGGTGTGCTGCAGGTGGGCACTCCCTATAGAGTTTGGGTGGACAAGGGGTGCTGCAGACTGGGAATTCTCAGGAGAAAAAGCATCAGGGGTCACTCACAGGAGCAATTTGCAACTTTGCCTGAACATTTCCCCATTGATTTGACTTGTAGGAAGCCGGCAGGGACAGCTGCAAATGATGATCACATGACTGCAGCTCATTGCAATGTCCTAATCATGAAACTGGCATTTAAGCACTCAAAGCACAATCACATGACCACAAGGACACTGAAAGGGTACAACTTTGCAAACTAGCAATAAGTCATTCAACACCACTGCAATTTTGAATGGTTGCTGAACGAGCAGTTGTACCTCGAAGACTACATGAAGTGAACATAGATTTCCATGAGCCAGACAAACACTCTTATGCATCATTTGCCATAATTCCTTCTTAGGATCTTCTCTTTTTTTCTTTTTTTTCTTTCTTTCTTTCTTTCTTTTTCTTTCTTTCTCTGTTTCTTATGCTATGCTGAGGGAGCAATTTCTTCTTACCTCAATTTATATGGAAGCTTTCAATATTTGTGCTATTTCTGCTATATATTTGTTCCTCATAAATTGTCAGATGCTTATTAATTGAAAATCCATATGTATTCATTCTCAAATATTAGTTAACAAGTTGTATTGATTGAGCTTCATTTTTGTATTTCTGGAATACATAAGTCTGGCTTTATAACTTAGAGAATTTTGGTTCCAAAAGAATTGCTGCTGCAGCTTACCTCAGTTTGTTATCCCAGTAACAGCATCTTTTTGTGATTTTTGTTCTATCCAAGTGTATCACTTTGCTTTTTCTTTCCTGTTGAAATTCTTTCTGCCTTCCATCGACTCTCCCAGTTTAGGAATCCTGACTCTCTCTTTTTAAGTGTTCTTGTACCTTCTCCTTTGTGTCATATGGACAACTGATAATCTTCTTTCATACATCCTCATCCAAGATGTTTATAAATAAAACTGAACAACACTGGGCCGAGTGAGAACCCTAAGTATGTCATTCAATCCTTTTCTTCAGCTTGACCCAAAGCCACTATTTATGGTGGTTAGCCAGTTCTGTTTCCATTTTCATATCATTTTAATCATATAAAGATCATAAATTTATTTGCAACTCCCTTTATGACTTTTTAAAATCTATCACAAGATCTCACTTTATTTCAAAACACTTCCATTTAGTGTCTTCTTTTTTTTTTTTTTTTAATTTTATTAATTTTCTACAAATAGACAAACGTACAAAACATTAAAAACATCTACTCTCATATATACTTCCGGTGTATCGGTTGGTTCATCAGTTTTGTGCATTCATTTTATAGTGTCAATTACAGTTATATTGCATAACCACTCATATTGTCAATCCATATTCTAATATTACTAAAAAAAAATAAAAAAATCTTTTTCTGACTATACTTTTAATCATTCATGCTTTGTGAGATAACAATACTTCAGTTTATTCTATAACTTATCATATAATCATAACAAATCAATCCTAAAAACCCTTCATATATATAATACTAATGCTCTATTATTGTATTTTATCATCTAACCATTGATAAAAAAAA
>BLBF01000055.1:19724397-19736183 GCA_015471245.1 Laticauda colubrina | reverse complement strand
ACATACAAGCTTAGCTCACTCATTTATCTGTGTGCCTATCTGACTAACGCTGCACATTCTGTTTAGCTTGTCTACCTAACCCTGGTTGGGGAACCCAGGCTTAACAAGTATCTTCATTCCTGTGCTCCACCATCAGCTTGTTGTACAGTCCGTACTCTTCTCTTCTCCAGATCCATTTTCGGACCCAGACGCTTCTTGGCCTCCTCTTTTTCTTCCCGTAGTAGAGTTCACAGAGCCTGTAGATGTCTTCCCACTGTTGCAGAAGGATGGTGGCTATCAAAAGGAGTTTGTTACGATCCATGGTGGACATGACTGGATGCTGTGGAAGAGGAAGAGTCAGATGAAGGCTGCAGAGGTCTGCATAGCAGGGCTGCTGGTCTGAAAGTGAGATGCAGATGAGTTGCTCCCCCTTTTTATTGGCAATATAAGTTTTCCCCTATGTGTCCTTTTGCATCCTCTAGGCATCCTCTAGACATCCTTAATATCCGAGATAGGTCCCCTCTGTGAACGTTTTTTCTGTTTTAAATGCTTTGTTTGTGAGCTGCATCCGCTTTCATCCTTTCTCCGTCCATGCTACTAACGCTGCGTGTCCGTTCCGCGTCCATTCCACTTCCTCCCTGCATCCGAGTGGATGCGAGTTGCGCGGATGTGCAGCGGATGCCTAGCGGATATAGCGGATGCGTAACGGATGCAGAACGGATGTCCCCCGCATGCCTAACGGATGCAGAACGGACACATTGGATACATTTTCCGCTCACAAGTTTTGAGCAGCTCAAAACCCTCTGAGTGGATGAAACGTCAATAAACGGATGCTGGACGGATAGAGAGGAAGCAAAACGGAGGCAGTGAGTACAGAACAGAAGCATCGCGTTAACCAACGGATGACAAGTGTTTTTCTCCATTTTACATCCTCTTTCCATCCGTTGGTGCAGTGTGACAGGAGCTTAAGGAGTTCTACTCCCCACCTGAAAAGAAATCTGTTCTAAATGCAAAACACAAGCAAGGGAAAGGTGTTTCAGTTTTAGTTTCATAGTACCAAGCAGCTTTAGTACAGAACAGTTGAGCTAAGCCATGCCCAAACTCCTTGCTGTCTCCTTCTTGCTCACACAGCAAATACTACTTCAGTTTCCAAACAGCCCTCAACTTTTTCACACACTGACAGCGCACTAGCCAGATGAATACAGATGGATGCTGGTAGACAGAGGCAGAATTTTTTCCCCTTATTTTCTTCCCCCAGAACTAAGCCCAATCACATTGTTTCATAGCAAAGCACAGGTACCCAGTTAGTATGTAATCGATATTTCCATTCATTAGTTCCAAAGATGAATTAAAATCCCCAGTTACAATTAATTGGTCCCCCTGTAAATCAAAAAGATTTGCAAATTGATTTAAAACAATATAACTAGTTGAACCACAAACATTTATCTAAACCAGACAATTGTAGGCACTATTCATCACCAAAATTATATAATATGCATCAACATGCATACTGATATTTTAACAGAGTCTTTCTTCCTCTTCTATGAAGTTTGACATTTTCTTAATACTCCTCAAGCCATTTTTGAATTTTCATTTAGATCGATTCCACCCTTTTTCTAAGTAAAATATATAGTTTCATCGGGAAGTATGTGAGTTTCTTGCAAGAAATTGTAAGTCTTCACACACTTGAAAAAAAAATTTTCTTACACATACTTCCCAGCTCTTTAGTGTTCCATGGTATAATAATTGCATCATTTAAACAAAAATGTATAATTTTCTAAAGAAAACAATTGGCGTTCCTGGATCATAGACACCCCCCTTAAAATTTAATTATGTAAAACACTAAGGCTTGTTCTTACCTATCATGACAACTTTAAAGTCCATGATACTAAAAACTAGTGAAAAAGAAAAAATACAAATTGAATATGGCAAAAAACCTTACAATAGCCTTTAAAAAAACCAAACACACTGTAAAATTTACATGCAAGGTAAGGGTGTCCTTTTGTTTCTTGTTCCAGTTCCTGAATGTCTCAGATCCTTGACTACTGGCAGAGTTAAATTTCTATCAGAAATCAGTCCAGTTGAATTTCCCATTGTCACGATGGCATGCCTCTTTGAAAAATTGATCCTCTAATAACAGATAACAGATAATCAGAGTTGGAAGAGACCTCCCGCCCAAGCAGGAAACTCTACATCATTTCTGATAAATGGCAGTCCAATCTCTTCTTAAAGGTCTCAAATGATGACGCTCCCACAACTTCCAAGGGCAACTTCTGTTCCATTGGTTGATTGTTTTCATTGTCAGAAAGTTTCTCCTTACTTCCAGGTTAAATCTCTCCTTGTTCAGTTTCCATCCATTATTCCTTGTCTGGCCTTCGGGTGCTTTAGAAAATAGCTTGACCCCTTCCTCTCTGTAGCAGACCTTCAAATATTGGAAGACTGCTATTATGTCTCTAATACAGCAAGGCCTCCTCCGTATCTTGTTTTTATTTTAAATAAAGTTCTATTAATTTTCTACTATTACATTCAGTTAGTGCTTAATAAACATAATGTTGTCTGGATTATTAGTATTATTATTTTTTGAAAATTTTATTTGGGTTTTCACAAAAAACAAAATACAAATAAAACATGTTTTTTGAAAATAGCATGGTCCCAGGTTATCACTTCTTCATACAGACACAAAACTCAATTTCATGCTCATTTTTATATTCTATTCCATATCTTATTACCATTTTATATTCCCCTCTTTTAATTTTCTAAATTTTGTTTTGATTTATCTCATCTCAATTCAAATCATTATATTTATACTTTTGTCTATCCTGTTTCAATTTCATATGATCTTATCTCATTAAACAAATTTTCTCCTGTAGTTGCTAATTGGAATATAACACCTTTATATCTTTTAATTTTATCCATCCAACTCTTATTTAAATTTCAACATATACCTTAAGGTTATAACATTCAATATAATACATAATACATAACTTCCAATCAAATTCTGCTTGGTACATTCTTATAATATACACTTTGTCTGTCCTGTTACAATTTGATATCTTTTCTTATTAAACACATTTTTCCCTGTAATTACCAATTAGAGTATGACACCTTTATATCCTTTCTGTTGTCTGGATTATTTTGTTTGCTTAACAATACAAATTATATTCCTAATCCCTATCCCTTTTTTCCAGCCATTGATATCATAAATTCCATGTTTGGTAGTATTGTGTATCTTCTTTCTGTTTAATCTTCAATGTAAAGATTCTATTTCTACACAGTCCAATATCTTATAATAAAGAAAACTTATATAAAATGTTTTAGAGATGGCATTTACCATTTATAAAACATTTTGGGCTAGGTTAGCCCAAAATGTTCAAAAATATGTCTAGTAAATGTTGGAAATGTAACCAAAAACCTGGCACATATCATTATCAATGGTGGGATTCTACCAGTTTAGTAACTGGCATGGTGAGTGCGCGTGCAGCATTCAAAATCCGCCAATTTACAGCTTTAAAACTTACCTTTTGCAGCACCAATGAGTAAAACACCTGAGACATGGCAATCCATTGTGCTGCACCTCAACTGAACTGCAAAACACAGAAATATAGGACAACCTAGGGCAAGGGTGGGTGAGCAGGGCCAATGATCATTGTTAAGCCTGGGTTCCCCAACCAGGGTTAGGTAGACAAGCTAAACAGAATGTGCAGCGTTAGTCAGATAGGCACACAGATAAATGAGTGAGCTAAGCTTGTATGTTTATTAACATACAGTAAAAATAACAGATACGCTTGTGCTATCAAGAATATATTTTATTCCATTATAAGTTAATAGCATAGTCAAATAACAGTCCAATATTCATTTACCATGTAGTCAGTCCATTCAGGGATATTCAGTTAGCAAAGTCCATGTAGAATATCCTATGTCAGTTCACTTTACAAATCAGTCCTTTGTTGTCTCTCCCGTTCGAGCTATGCAGTCTTGATTCCAAGCAGTAATCAGGGATCATCAAAGCCAGAGAGAGAGAGTGAGCAAGCTGTAGACTTGCTACTTTTAAATGGTTTTCATAACCACTCCCACAATTGCTATTTCACAGTTAAAGCTGCATACACTAACTATGATTCATAGTTATTATTTCACCTAAACCAGTTAGGGTGAACAATGTTATCCCTAACAATCATTGTTCTTACCGGTTTGCCTGAACTGTTGAGAACCGGTAGCAGCTCATCCAGTGGTGGGATTCAAAGATTTTTACCACTGGTTCAGTGGGCATGGCTTGATGGGTGCGCTATGCATGCATACACACACTTTGGATGTGCACGCACCAAACACGCACTTTGCACAGGCACAGAGGCATTTGCACAGGCCCAGAGGTGTTCCAACTAACCTCCTGCAAACCTGCACTCTCCCTGTCGCTTTAGAGCTGCTGTGCAGCACTGTGCTGTGGCACACAAAGCTGCTACACTTCAAAGCAGGGAATAAAGATTAGTATGGGAGCCTGGGTAGGTGGGTAGGCCCAACAGCAGAGTGGAAGAGAAACCCAGTTTGGTCTCCACTGCTCATCAGCACTACTGATGGCAGAACCAGGAAGAACCAATAGAATACCACCACTAAGTCCACCCTGATTATCATTTGTAATCGACTTGTGCAAAAGCAAAAAAAAAAATTGTGCAAAAATACATATGTGGCTAGAAAAGATGTCAGGAAAACATGTAGATCTTAAACTCGAACTTTTTTTTATGAGGTATTGAACCAGAAAAAATTGAAGAACAAAGTATATACTTAATATTGCATATACTAATAGCAGCAAGGATTGTATTTGAGCAGTATAGGAAAAATGAAGAAATACCACTAGATGAAGATATAATTAAGATATTAAGCCCCCTTCATATCTTCTTCTGTTTAAGTAGTTTACAATAAGCTCCCATGACAATAATTTGTTTTCCTTTTTTGTTGTTGTTTATAACCAAATAGTCTCAATAGGCTTTCCAGCTCTGCTTTATGAATTTTTGTGCAGGCATATGCTTTCTTGATGCTCCGTGCCCTTTCTGTTGAGGCTGTTCCATTTATTTATTTATTCATTCATTGAGTTTATATGGCCACCCACTTGCAGAGTCTGGGCTACTAACAAAGTTAGAAAACATAATACGAATGCAACAATAGAGAAATAAATTACATACAGGTAGCCCTCAACTTACAGTGGCTTGTGTAATGATGGTTGGCAGTTACAATGGAAAAAGTAAATGTACAACCAGTCCTTGCACTTATGACCATTGCATACCACTATGGTTACCTGGTAGGTGCTTGGTAAAACAGTTCACATTTATGGCCAGTTGCAGCTGTAAGGTCAGGTGGCTGTGGTTTGCAATCTTCCCCACCAGTTTCTGACAAAAGCCACCAACTGAGGTGTTTTGTTCGGAAAACACACGATGTAAACCGGGTTCCAACAACAAAAGGCTTTATTCAAACTAGTCAGTAACAGGAACGCTCAGCTGAAACCGAGGCCAGCCTTTTATACAGGCTGGCCTGCCGGCTTGTCGCCAATGGCATTTGTTTAAATTTGCCGCTTTCCAGCAGCTCATTGATTGGTTCCTAGTGAACCAATTCAATGCTTAGTTTATTAGACCAATCAAGTTTGCATATTTGGAGTCAACCAATTTACATATAGAACACCCCTCCCCTCTTAGTTCAGTCCTACGTGGTGACATAGTCTCGCAGGTAGGCGGGGCTTTTCCGGACTCGACTTGACTTGAGCGGTTCATTCTTAGTGAAGACTTCGACCGGTTCGGATGGGGCTGCCGTGTCGTCCGTTCTTCTCCCTGGAACCATCTGGAAGGGTAAGTCAGCCATTTTACCGCCGCCTGAGTTTCTTAGGCTGGTGGTTTTGCCTCTCTCTCCCATTTTCTCTGGGCAGGTCGAGCTGGCCTGGCTGGCCCCTTCCGATGGGCTCTTCACGCAAGTCTCTCCAAACAGTGAGTCTTTTATTTGCTCTTTTTGATTATATGTTTCATTGGTTTTGGTTTTAAAAAGTTCTTTATTTACTTCTCGCATTTCCCCCCCCACCTTGGTTTGCAATTCGTCGGTTTTGTCAGTGAATGGTTGTAAGTCTGTGGTTCGTTCTATAATTCGGGATCGAAGCTGGTCTATGTGCTGCTTCCATTCCCTGCCATCCTCTACTGTTAACCGGTAGGATTTGGGGCCTGTGATTTGGGTAATCTGTCCTGGTAGCCATACCGGGTCCCCGGTGAAGTTTTTAGCGTATACTAAATCGCCTATTTCGAATTGTCTAAGCCGTGTAGAGGAGTCAGGGGGGTTTTCTGGAGTAAAATTTGGATGTAGCCTATCAAGGTGATCTTAACTTTCGCCCCATAAGTAATTCTGCTGGGGACTTGTTGATTGTGGTACTGGGCATTATGTGCTGGAGTGTGAACAAACTGTTTACTTTTTGTTGGACATCTCCGGCGTCCATTCTTTCTAAACCTTCTTTAGTAAATCGGACCATTCTCTCAGCCCTGCCGTTCGCAGCCGGGTGAGCTAGCACGGTTAGGGCATGTCTTATACCAAGGGAGGCTAGGTATTGCTCAAATTGTATGCTGGTTAGCTGTGGCCCATTATCTGAGACAAGAACGTCCAGTAGGCCATGGGTGGCAAAGAGGTTGTCCAGTTTTTTAATTACAGTTTCTGTTGTCGTTGATGGCATAACTTTTACTTCAAGCCAATTAGAATAGGCATCAACGACAATCAGAAAGGTATGCCCCTTGGTAGGACCCGCGAAATCAATGTAGATTCTTGACCACGGTCCCCGAGGGGTTTCCCAGTCCTTAACGGGTGCTTTTGGTGGGGACAGTCTAATTCCCTGGCATTTGTTGCACGAGCTTACCCAATACTCTATGTCCTTATCAATACCCGGCCACCAAACATAACTTCTAGCAAGGCTTTTCATCTTAACCATTCCCGGGTGCCCTTCATGTAACAACCTAAGTACCCTGGGTTGTAATTTGGCAGGAATTACCACCCGGTCACCCCACAACAAACACCCCTTTTGGATCGAAAGTTCAGTCTGTCTGGACCGGAAAGGTTTAAGGTTTTCAGTTTTTTGGTTCTCCGACCAGCCTTTACCTACCCAGCTAAGAACGCGGGCAGTCAATGAGTCTTTCGCGGTGGCTCTGGCGACATCATAAGCTGATATGGGTAGATCGGGGCAAGTCTCAATTTGTAGCGTTGTCATCGTTGGTGCCGGGTCTTCATCGGTTGCTGGTAAGGGTGCTCTGCTCAAAGCGTCCGCATGGGAAATTTGTTTCCCTGGGCGATGTGTCAGAGTGTAGGAATAAGCTGCTAGGAACTCTGACCATCTAGTCATTCTTGGGGACAGTATATTAGGTGTTGGCTTGTTTCCCGCCAAAATCCCCATCAGCGTTTTGTGTTCTGTTGTGATTTGAAAGGTCCGCCCGTATAAGTACTCGTGGAAGCGTTTCACTCCAGCGACAATTGCTAGAGCTTCCCTGTCCAATTGGCTGTAATTCTGCTCGGTTTTGGATAGAGTCCTAGAGTAATATGCGACGGGTGCTTCTCTGCCATCAGGTAGTTGGTGGCTCAGGATGGCACCTACTCCGTATGGTGAGGCGTCGCAGGTCACTCTTAATGGCAGTTTGTTGCTAAATTGGATGAGAACGTTTGTTGATGTTAGCAAGCTTTTAATATTTTGGAAGGCTTTCTTTTCTTTGTAACCCCAAGTCCAAGTTGCCTTCTTGTCTAAAAGACGGTGCAACGGTTCTGCTATAGTGGCCTTGTTTGGCAGGAACACATTATAGAAATTAATTAGTCCTAAAAATGCTTGTAGTTCGGTTTTATTTCTTGGTTCAGGTGTGTCTTTGATTGCTTTAACTTTTTTGTCTGTAGGGTGGATACCCTCTCCGTCTATTGAGTAGCCCAGGAATTCGACGCTATTCTTAATTAGGCAACACTTTTCTCTTTTTACCTTGAGGCCAGATTCCCTAAACTTAGTTAATACTTCTTTGAGTCTTTTCCTTAATTGAGTTTCATCTCTGGCCGAGATTAGGACGTCGTCAAAATAGGGAACGACTCCTTGTATGCCATTTAGGAGGCATTCCATCAGACTCTGGAAAATGCCTGGGGCCACGCTTACTCCAAATTGGAGTTGGTGACATTTGAATGCGCCCTTATGGGTGACTATAGTCTGTGCTTCTGCTGTTTCTGGGTCCACTGGGAGTTGTTGATAGGCTTGTGCCAAGTCGAGTTTAGCAAAAACTTTGCCTTTTCCCAGGGAGTGAAGCAAATGCTGGACTATTGGCACCGGGTATGCGCTTGGTTGTAATGCATGGTTCAGGGTAGCCTTATAGTCACCACAGATTCTAATGGACCCATCAGGTTTTATGGGTGTGACAATAGGCGTTTCCCACTTGGCATGGTCCACAGGTTCTAACACCCCCTGGGCTATTAGTTTGTCTAGCTGTTCCTCTATCTTTGCCTTTAGTGCAAAGGGAACTCGCCTGGCTTTTATTCTTCGTGGGGCTATTTGGGGGTCTAGACTGAAAGAAATGGGATTTCCCCGATGCTTGCCAAGTGAGCCGTCAAAAATGTCCTGGAACTCGCGGATGAGGTCTTCTTCCCAGCCGGTTGTATTTACTCGATCGACCCCGGTCATCCCGATGCCCAATGGCGCGAACCATTCAATGCCCAGGAGGTTTGGTCTGTCTCGGTCGACTATGGTCAGTGGTAGTATTTTGACGTGTTGTCTATAGGCGACTCGGAACTATCCCATGCCGACTACAGGGATTTGGTTACCTTGGTAGTCTTTGAGGGTTAGGTGCTGCTTCTGTAATTTTTTGGGTTGGATATCTGGGACTAGCTGTTTTATTGTGTCCCACGATACCATAGAAAGGAAGGATCCCGAGTCCACCTCCATCTTGCAGGGCTTCCCTTCGATTTTTACTGTGACTTTAACCTTCTTCCCGCTTTCCGTCTGAGCGCTCTCTACAGTGACAGTTTGGTGTGTATTAGCTCACTTGTATTGTTGCCACTTTCTTTCAGCTCATTTAGGCTCAGCTTGTATTGGGGAGTTTCGGCGTCTCGTTGGGCTATAGCTTTTCTTGTTTCTACAGACTTTTTCAATATGCCCCCGTTTCTTGCAATACCTGCAGATAGCATCGAGAAATCCGCATTCGGCTCAGGCATGGTTTCCTCCGCAGCCAGCGCACTCCCGCCAATTCCTTCTTTCGCGCTCTTTTTTGTTCCCGAATAAACGGTGGACCTTGTCGTCTTCTTCGCTCGACTCGATTGCCTCTCCAGACTCTTTGTAGTGGGTGGTGGTGGTAGGCTGTTTTCTGTCTTTGGCTGGGGTTGTTTCTTCGCTGTGTGTGTTCATCTTCTTCATTGTGACAGCCGATTTTTTCGCCGCTTCGGCAGCTGTGGCTTCCATGATGGCTTTGGTTACGGTGATGTTGGGCTTGTTGAGTAATTTACTCTGTGCAGTAGAGTCTCTTAGCCCCAACACCAGGCGGTCCCTCATCGCTTCGTCAATGTTCAGGAAATCACACTCACCCCCTATTTGCCTAAGGGCAACAACGAAATCGGCGACGGTCTCTCCCTCTCTCTGGTCTCTGAGGTAAAATTCGTGTCACTTTATTAAATTAGACACCACCGGAGCGTAGTGTGCTTTGAGAATTTTCTGCAATTCTGGCCACGTTAGTTGTTTAACATCTCGGGGCTTCGCAAGGGCCTTTGCCATCTTGAACACCGTTGGCCCGCAGTGAGTTAGGAACACAGCTCGCTTGCGTTGCTCTGAAATGCCTTCCATTTCATTGCTCTCCAAATACATTTGGAAGCGGTCTGCATAGGACTCCCAATCCTCTTCGTTAGGATTGAAGGGTGCGGGCGGTGCATTGTTTCCAGGCATCTCTGCTGTCATCTGGCTTCTTATCACCGCGTGCAGGTTTCGCGTTCAGGACGATCCCATCCTCGTCGCCAGTGTTTTGTTCGGAAAACACACGAGGTAGACCGGGTTCCAACAACAAAAGGCTTTATTCAAGCTAGTCAGTAACAGGAATGCTCGGCTGAAACCGAGGCCAGCCTTTTATACAGGCTGGCCTGCCGGCTCGTCGCCAATGGCATTTGTTTAAATTTGCCGCTTTCCAGCAGCTCATTGATTGGTTCCTAGTGAACCAATCCAATGCTTAGTTTATTAGACCAATCAGGTTTGCATATTTGGAGTCAACCAATTTACATATAGAACATGAGGAAGCTGGATTTGTTTAACAACTGCATGATTGGCTTAACCATGGTAAAAATGGTTATAAAATCAGGTCCAATCACATGATGACTCATTTTACGTACAATGGAAATTCTGGTGCCAATTGTCATAAATACTTATACGACATTCAGACAATCACAAAATTCATATATTTTAAGTTATGGTGAGATTATATGCCAACATGTCATTCCTCTGTTGGAATCTAATTCCGAGGGGGAGGTTGAGCAGCTGACAGGGAGTGGGAGTGTGGCTCTAGTGGCTGTGGAAGCAACAGCTGGGCATTCAGAGGAAGACCCAGGGCCACTTCATATTCATCCAAGGGCACGCAGGGAGGAATGGAGAAGGGAGCAATGTGAGTTACATGGGTTACAGGGGATAAAAGGGCCCTGATTCCCTTCATTAGCTGCAGCTGGGAAAACAGGTTTTAAAAAGAGTGTTTGTGCACAGCACCTTGCTGTACAAACAAATCTTTGTTTGTCAAGTCTTATCTGTGTTCCGGGCGTCCTCCCAACTGTGTGTGTTTCATTACTTTTTGAAGTCTGCAATTCCTTATCCTGACTTGCCTCATTAATTGCTGCAGCATGGTTTGTGTTGGTTTCTATTTATAATGTATATGTACTTCGGGTTTGGACCAAATTTCTTTCCTTTAAAAACTGTTCTTGGGAGAGTTTTTTCTCCAGCCGATAACTGGACATTGGGGACCAAGTTGGAGATATTAAGAGACTTTACTTACTTTTGTGAATTTGTTGCTTTTGTGCCACGCCCTGGATCATCACACAACCTAAATGGGAGCATATTTCTTCCCCCTTCCTTAAACTTTCCAGGAAACTAGAGAACTTAGAAGTTCTGAGATGCCCACCACTCTGTGGGCTGACAGGTCTCTTGTCTGACAATTGCCCTCACTGAGGTTGTGCCTCCTCCTCCTGTCTGTCAAGGAGATTCCCCCAGTCTGTTACAGATTGGGAAACACCATTTAATGCCTCCTGTCAAATATATTTATATCTTAAGCACAAGTGCATTATTCCAACCCATATCAACACCTTACCTGCTAAGCCTCTCTGGAAGCTGCCGTATACTCACACAAACTACCCAGTAACAAGTTATTTACTTTGAGCTATATCATTTACTCATCGCCTTCCTTCTGGCATCTTACTCAGCTTCATATTGGTTTGAGTCTATGCCCTGCCATTTGATTGAAACAGTGAATCTGTGAGGAGCAAGCAACCAGATCCACATGTGGAGGGTTCAAGTTGACTACTTTACTATATTCTCCCTACAATACAGGTAGTCCTCGACTTACGATCACAAGTGACTCCAAAATTTATGTTGCTGAGCAATGCATAAATTTATTAAGTGGGTTTTGCCTCATTTCATTTTAGACTGTGTTTTATTGCAATTCCATTTTAAATTGTTTTATAGAATTTTGGTAATAATTTGTTTCTGTAACTCTGCACTTTGATTTGGCCCAAGGACTAATTAGATAGATAGATAGATAGATAGATAGATAGATAGATAGATAGATAGATAGATAGATAGATAGATA
>BLBF01000055.1:19616802-19715383 GCA_015471245.1 Laticauda colubrina | reverse complement strand
TTTTAACCACTCCTTTAATTGCTATTTCCCAGTTAAAGCTGTATACACTCTAACATACACTAACTATGATTCATAGTTATTATTTCACCTAAACCAGTTAGGGTGAACAATGTTATCCCTAACAACAATCCTAGCCGCTGTTAATACATTTACAATCAAGTACTTTAAATCTTTGCTTTGTACTTTACCATGTATCTGGTAAAATTCCCAATAAAAATATCTCTGGTTTCAAGTCTATATGTTTTTTGTCATTTTTCCAACCACATGTGGATTTTAGTCCAGTATTTTTTAGCATCCGCACAAGTCCACCACATATGGTAATATGAGCCAGATATCTGATTACATTTTCAACATTTTTCAGATTAATTCTTGAACATTCTCGCTATTCTTGTCGGGGGAAAATGCCACCTGTAAAACATCTTATACAAATTTTCTTTAAATGCTGTTGACATTGTCATTTTATAATTTTGAAGCCATAATTTTTGCCATTTCTCTAAATCAATCCTATTTCTAAAATTCTTCCCCCATGCAATCATAGAGAGGGAGGAGCTGACGTCACGACAATACCTCATGCAATCTCAGAGGTCTGAGATTGCAGCCGATATCTTTGCCCCTGGATGGTCCAAACAGACCTAAGCCGTCCTGAAGAGACGGTGATAGTGAAGGGCACGTCCTGTTGATCTCAGGGATATCGCAAAGTCCCTGATTGATCCAGGAGAAGCCCTTTTTGCCAGCGGCAGAGAGGCAGCCATCAAAGCTGCTGAAGTTGGGACAGCTCCGAATGGAAGAGGTTGAAAGAGAAAGTGTGTCGGTTTGGTGATAATTTTTCTTTTATTATTCTAAGACTTAAAAGGACTTTAAAGGACACCCTAAAGAAAAACATAATCTGTAAAATTTTTGACAGAACTGAATAAGCAGTGGTTTTTAAACAGAAGTGTCAAAGTAAGGCTTTGCTTTTTTTTTTTTTTTTTCCTTATGGCTGGACTTCTATTGTGATTTTGCACTTGCTAACTGGACTGGTTTTTTCTTGATTTATATCTATTTTTTCTTTTCTTTTTTGACTTTGTAATATTTTAGGTTAGAGGCTCCCTTTAGTTATTTTTATATATTTGTTTTTCTTTTCCTTTTTAACTTCTATTACATTTTGTCTGGGAAAGGAGGAGGAGAGTCGGTAAAGAAACTTTGTAAAACTGCCAACTAGAGGCTTGAAAATATTTTAGACGAAGTTGAGAAAGCTGAGAAAGAAAGTTCTGAAATTCTTTTCCAAGGACATTGCTACATGATAAGATCACCGGAGAGTGTTATTGCAGGTGTTCTTCTGGATTTCTATTAATAATTGAAACTTGGCTTTGAAGCTTGGAGAGAGTTATGACAAGAGCCTTGGATAATTAAACAAAGTGCAGTGTGTCTTTTTTATTTTCTTAAGTTGTGCCACCCCTCCTTACCAGCTGTACTGTTCATTTTTTCTTTTTAAAATCTTTATTTTTGTAATATTTCCATCTTTGCTTTGTATTTTAAAGGGAAAGCCTCAAAATTTTCTCTTTTTTTCCCCTTTCTTCTCTGGGATTTTTTGTTCTTTGATCTATTCTTTTGGTTCACTTTTATGCTTTTTTTTTAATTTGAGAACTCTCAATTGGATGAAGGTGTTAAAGAACCTGAAGAATTATTTTTATTTTCTCAAAAAAATTTTTGCTCTTTTTAAACCTTTTTATTTTTCTCCTTCCTTTTTACTTAATTATTGATTGGATTAAGGTTAAGAAGAATCTGAAGAAATTTTTCTCCTTTTCTTTTTATTATTATTGGGTTCTCTCTACCATTTTTATCTTTCATTTTGGATTATAAATGGCTATTCCATAATTGGATTAGGGTTTAGAAGAACCTGAAGATCCCGAATTGTTTAAAATGAGTAGGAAGTTTATAGCTTATAGCTCCTCAACTTCTACTTCTTCAGATTTACAAAAAAAGCCATTAAAACACAAATATTACAAGTGGTAAGAGAGAAAACATTGAAATACAAAGGCAAGGAGATTGTGGTTTTAAAGCAAATGCCCAGAAGAGTGAGAGAGATGAGAAGACAATACCGATTTCTGACTAAAATGCTGTTGAAAAAAGAGGTAAATTATAGATGGCTAATTTCAGAAGGGTTAATGTTTACATGGCAAGAACAGAGACATAGAATTGACTCAATTGAGAAAGCAGAATTATTTTATGCAGAATTTTTTGGAAGAAGAGAGGAGGAGGCAGAAAAAGAGATTTCACTAATTGAATTCCAAGACGATCAAATGGAGACTGAAAAAGAAGAAGGTGCAGTAGGTTTGTTAAGCCTGGGTTCCCCAACCAGGGTTAGGTAGACAAGCTAAACAGAATGTGCAGCGTTAGTCAGATAGGCACACAGATAAATGAGTGAGCTAAGCTTGTATGTTTATTAACATACAGTAAAAATAACAGATACGCTTGTGCTATCAAGAATATAGTTTATTCCATTATAAGTGCATGGCATAGTCAAATATCAGTCCAATAGTCAGTTACCATGTAGTCAGTCCATTCAGGGATATTCAGTTAGCAAAGTCCATGTAGAATATCCTATGTCAGTTCACATAAAAATCAGTCCTTTGTTGTCTCTCCCGTTCGAGCAATGCAGTCTTGATTCCAAGCAGTAATCAGGGATCATCAAAGCCAGAGAGAGGGAGAGCAAGCCGTAGCCTTGTTTTCTTAACCACTCCTTTAATTGCTATTTCACAGTTAAAGCTGTATACACTCTAACATACACTAACTATGATTCATAGTTATTATTTCACCTAAACCAGTTTGGGTGAACAATGTTATCCCTAACAAGGTGGATTGGTGGAGACTAAAGAACAATGTGAACCAAGATCTACGAGAGCTGCCAAACCTAATTATAAAGCATAACCATGGAAGAGAAAAAACTGATTACAATGAATATAAATGGACTTAATTCAGCTGTTAAAAGAAGGAAATTTTTTTTACAAATTAGAGAAACTAAAATTTGATATAATTTGTCTACAAGAAGTACATATCAAAAAACAAGATGAACAATTGTTGGTACAGCCAAAATTAGGGAAAATATTTTCTTCTTTGACTCAATGTAAGAAAAGAGGAGTGGTTTTATATATGAAAGAGACCATCTTAGCAAAATTGATTTATACTGATGAAGACGGAAGAGTATTAATGGTGGAAATGATGGACAATAATACGAAAACATTCTTGATTGCAATTTATGCTCTGAATGATAAATAAGAAGAATTTTATAAAAAATTACACATGAAAATAATTGAACTGAACTGTGTCAATATAGTTAT
The DNA here is from genome assembly GCA_015471245.1 of Laticauda colubrina. Classification (NCBI taxonomy): domain Eukaryota; kingdom Metazoa; phylum Chordata; class Lepidosauria; order Squamata; family Elapidae; genus Laticauda; species Laticauda colubrina. The sequence goes on along the minus strand of BLBF01000055.1, from coordinate 19,712,063 downwards.
GATGGGAGATTTCAATGGAATTGTAGACAATAAACTGGGCTATATAACAACAACAACAACAGAACAAAATAGAAAGACTCTCCCCAAATCCTTTTTTAAAATGATAGATGAAATAAACTTAAAAGAAATATGGAGAAAAAGAAATACTAAAACCAAACAATACACTTTTTACTCAAATAGACATTTAACATGGTCCAGAATAGATATGACTTGGACTTCAACAGAACTAATATCTAATATTCAAGAAACAAATATTGAAACAAGTACTTGGGCAGACCACAATCCAGTGACTATTAAATGGAAAGGACAAAAAAAAAATCGAGATGGACGTTAAATAATACTATTCTAAAGGAGAAGGATTTTATACAGTGAATGGAGAAAGAATTGGCTTTTTTCTTTCGAGAAAATAAAAAAGAAGACACTTCAATCCAGAATGTATGGGACACAATGAAGGCATATGCTAGAGGCTTGAAAATAGACTACACAAGGAAAAGGAACACCAGGAAAAGGCAAGCCACGGAAGCTTTAGAAGATGAGTATAAAAGACTTGAAAAAGAACTACAGAAAACACCACAGAAAAAAGACATTAAGCTAAAACTGGACACAATTAAACATAAAATGAGTTTAATAGAGAAAGAAGAATTAGCACAGAAAATTAGAAGTGCTAAACAGAATTATTTTGAGGATGCAAACAAACCAGGTAGATGGTTAGCATACAAATTGAGAAAGGAGAAAGAATCAAGGAAAATACCGCAGTTAATTGATGATCAAGGTCAAGTTTGGCACAGCAATAAAGAGAAGAAGGAAATCATTCGAGACTTTTATGGTAAATTATATGAGCAAGAGAATATTGATGAGGAAAGAGTTAAACAGTATTTACAGAATGCTAATCTACCTAAGATACCTAAAGAGACTGAAAAAAATGTTAGAAAGCAATATAACCATGATGGAGTTAACTGAAGCACTTAAGAAACAAAATAATGGGAAGACACCAGGCCCAGATGGACTTCTGGCAGAATTTTATGAAACATTATAAGAATCGCTGAACCTTCCATTGCTAGAAGTCATGAATGAAGTTATGTTAAAGAAGATACCTAAAACATGGTCAGAAGCCTATATTACACTTATTCCAAAAGAAGAGACTGATCCATTACAAATTAAGAATTATAGACCCATTTCTTTATCAAATTCAGATTATAAAATTTTCGCTTCAATATTGGCAGAGAGACTCAAAAAATATTTAAATAATTTTATTCATTCTGACCAAAATGGATTTCTGCCAAAGAGATAAATTAAAGATAATATGAGAGTAATATTGGACACTTTGGAATATTATGAGGCTCACCCCAAAAAACAAATGGCTTTGATACTTTTAGATGCACAAAAGGCGTTTGATAATGTGAACTGGAGATTCATGTTGTTATTATTGGAAAAGATGGGCTTTGCCAGAAAATTTATTCAAGCAATACAAGCCATATATTATAAGCAAATGGCAAAGGTAATGATAGAGGGAGAATTAACAGATTCTATCAATATAAGAAAAGGTACAAGACAAGGTTGCCCACTATCACCTTTGCTATTTGTATTAATTCTGGAAGTGTTAAATAGAAACATTAGAGATGAAAAGAGTATAAAAGGAATGAAAACTAAAAAGGAAGAATTTATATTGCAAGCTTTTGCGGATGACTTGGCCTTTATTTTAGAAGACCCTCTAGAAACAGCACGAAATCATTGTGCTGTGTTCCTCTATCATTGGAAAAGATAGAGGCATATAGCTTGAAAATAAACAAAGATAAGACAAAGATTTTGACAAAGAATATGCTACTAAGACAAAAAGAAGAATTGGCAGATGTATTGAAAATTCAAGTCACGAACAAGGTTAAGTATTTGGGGATACATTTGATAGCAAGATGTAGTACACTAAAAGAGAACAATTACATTAAACTTAAACAACAGATAGCATTAGACTTGATGAAATGGGAGAACCTACAACTGTCATTAATAGGGAGAATATCAACAATCAAAATGAATATTTAACCCAGAATTTTATATTTGTTTCAAACAATACCAATTAGGCTTGGAAAGGACTATTTTGAAGACTTAAATAAAATTGTGTTGAAATATATATGGCAAGGTAAGAAAGCGAGAATAAAGTTAAAACTCTTACAAGATGCTAGAACTAGAGGAGGGTTTGGTTTGCCTAATTGGGAGTTGTACTACCAAGCTACAAACTTGATATGGACTAAGGAATGGATAGCATTAAGAAATACTAGATTGTTAACATTAGAAGGACATGATTTGTTGTTGGGGTGGCATGCTTTTTTATGGTACAAGGGAACTAAAACAAGGGTTATTTTAGAAGACATCATATACGGGAGTCTCTGTGGTTAAATTGAGAGAAGATTAAAAGACAATGCTATTTGAAAATTCCAGTCTGGTTATCGACTACTGAAGCATTTTCCTATCCTATAACATAAAAGAAGGAACAAACAGTTAGATATGGGGAAATTTTGAATGAAAAGGGTGAACTTAAATTTATGCAAAAATTAGAAGAACAAGGTATAAAGATGAATTGGTTTTCATATGCACAAATACATTCAAGGTATGATAAAGATTTTAAAACAGAAGGTTTTTATGATAAATTGACTGATTTGGATAAGATTTTGACAGGTACTGATGAAAAGGTGATTAAGAGATTATATGAATATTTACTAGAAATTAACTTAGAAGAGGAACAAAATTTGCACCAGGTTTTTGTCTCTAGTCATTTGTGCTGCTGTTATGGGTAGGTTTTCTAATGTCTCTATTTGGAGGGTCAATGTGGTGGGTGCTGGGTCTTGGTGTCAGCACTAGGTCAGGTCGGGGGCAACAGCCAAGCGCATCAGCATGATTTATATCCTTTCCGGGTTGGTATGTTAATTTGTAGTTGTAGGCAGCCAAGAATTCCGACCACCTCGTCATCTGGGGTGACAGTATGTTAGGTGTAGCTTTGTTTCCTGCGATGATGCGTAGGAGTCACTTGTGATCTGTGATTAGGGTGAAAGTTCTCCCATAGATGTATTTATGGAAATGTTTGATTCCAGTGATAGTGGCCAATGCCTCTTTGTCTAGTTGGTTGTAGTTCCGCTCTGGCTTTAACAGAGTTTTTGAATAGAATGTTATGGGTGCTTCTTCCCTGTCTGGAAATACGTGGCTGAGGATAGTGCTGACACCAAAAGGTGATGCATCACAAGTTTGGGTTATTGGGAGTGTTTCGCTGTATTGTATTAGTATGCAGTCTGATGTGATCAATTTTTTTTATTTCCTGGAATGCCATTTCTTCCCATCGCCCACAGGCCCAGGTTACTTTCTTGTCAAGAAACCGGTGTAGTGGTTCCAAAGTGGTTGCTTTCTGTGGTAGGAATATATTATAAAAGTTAATGAGTCCCAAGAAAGCTTGCAGATCAGTTTTATTCGAAGGTCTGGGTGCTTCTTTGATTGCTCTGACTTTATTTTCTGTGGGGTAAATTCCTTTGCTGACTATAAGATATCCTAGGAATTCAACTTTGCTGGTTGCTTATTGGCACTTCTTCTTTTTCACTTTTAGCCTGCCTCCTTGAATTTACTTAGGACTTCCCTTAGGCAGTCCCACAATTGTTCTTTGTCCTTGGCTGATACGAGGACATCGTCAAAGTATGGCGCCACCCCTTTTATCCCTTGCAATTGGTGTTCCATTAAGCTCTGGAACACCCCTGGGGCAACGCTGAGGCCAAATTGTAATCTGTTGCATTTAAATGCCCCCCAGTGTGTTACGATTGTCTGGCCTTCTGCTGTTTTGGGGTTAATGGGTAATTGTTGGTAGGCTTGTGTGACATCTAGTTTCATGAAGATTCCACCCCCACCCACCCCAGGAAGGTAATAGATGCTGTACCACTGGGACAGGGTATGCACTTTGTAGGAGTGTGTGGTTAAGAGTTGCTTTGTAGTCTCCGCAGATGCACACAGACCCATCTGGTTTAATTGCCGTAACAATCGGGCTTTCCCACTTTGCATGGTCAATTGGCTCTGGAACCCCTTATGTGATGAGCTTATCCAATTGCTGATCAATTTTTTGTTTAAGCGCAAAAGGAACCCACCTCACCTTTAACCTTAATAGGGGTTATGGTTAGGTTTAGATTAAAGGAAATTGGGGGGCCCCGGTACTTGGCCAGCTCTCCGTCGAACACGTCTCAGAATTCTTCCATCATGTCCTCTTCCTACTCTGTCTTGGTGATGCTGTATATTCCTGTGACTTCATTTCCTAAGGTGCAAACCATTCAAGTCCCAGTAGGCTTGGTCGATTTCGGTTGACTATGGTTAGTGGGAGGATTCTGGTGCACTTTTTGAATGTTACCTTGAATTGCCTGGTGCCTACTATGGGGATTTTGTTCCTCCAGTAGTCTTTCAGCATCAATGTTTGTCTTTCAAGTCCTTCCCGGTTGATGTCTCGTATCCGTCTTTTTATAGTGTCTCATGATATGATTGATAGATATGAACCTGAATCCACTTCCATCTGGCAAAGTTAACCTTCTATGGTGACCTGGACATATACTTTCCTGGTGTTTGTCGTGTTTGAGTGTCCTATGGTCACAGTCTGGTGTGTTTCATTTCTTCCAATGTTTGCCTCTTTTCCTCACCTGTTTCGGTTGTTTTGATTCCAATGGCTCCTTTTTGTTTTTCCCTCTCTTGGGGGGAGGGTGTTCCATCTTTATCTAGAGCCATAATTTTTCCTTGCTCGGCATGCCATAGCAATACATCCCCACTATTCACAATGTTTGCAGATTGCATCTGGAAAACGGCACTCGGAACATGGATGGTTCCCCTTGCAGCCGGCACAACAGAATTCCTTCCTTCTTCCATTCCTGTCCCTTCTGTTATGTTCCAAGCAGAGTTGATTTACTCCCTAGTCTCCCTCTTCATATTCCAATGCAGATTCGATGTCCTCATGGTGGGTCGTGGTGGTATTTTGGGGGGTTTCCAGTGCTTTATTCATTTTCCGCATGGTGGCCACTGATTTCTGCATTGCTTCTGCTGTAGTAGACTCTTCTATTGCTTCTTTGAGTGTTATTTTGGGTTTTGTTAATAATTGGCTTTGTAGTGTAAAATCTCTCAGTCCCAGGACAGCTCAGTCTCTCATGGCCTCATCCATGTTGAGGAATTCACATGCTCTGGCGATGTCCCTCAGAGTTGCAATGAAATTGCTGGTGCTCTTGCCTTCTTTTTGGTCATGCTGATAAAATTTGTGTCATTTGATGAGTCAGGAAATGGTTGGTATGTAGTGAGCCCTCAATATTCTCTCTAGGTCCGGCCAGGCCATCATTTTCACAGTGGTGGGTGCCGCTAATGCTTTGGCCATCTTGAATACAGTGAGACCGCAATGTGTGAGGAAGATGGCTCTCTTCCTGTGTTTGGATATGTTATTGAGGTCTCTCCCTTTGAGGAACATGAGGAATCGGTCAATGTGCGATTCCCAGTCTTCGGTTGCTGGATCAAATGGTGCGGGTGGCATGTTGTTTCTGGCCATTTCATCTCAATGAGTTGCCAGTGTTCATCAGTTGCCATGTGCTCACTGGTTCCATCTGTCTCAAGATCCCACCTTCGTCGCCAATGTTAGATCGCAGAAATGAGACTCAGGACACCAGCATAGTAACCAATCATCTTTACTTCTGTCTAGGACTGAGCGCTGAAGAAACCGTGGCAACCCTTTTATAGTCAGGTTGCTTGCAGCTGTGGCCAGTGATGGCTCTTCAAATTTCCCACTGCCACAGACCTACCAATTGCAGGTAAGTATATTAATGCTTAACAGACTCAGCCTTCCATCCTTTTGGGGTCAATAAAATGAGGACCTAGATTGTTGGGGTCAATATGCTGACTCTGTAAACTGTTTAGAGAGGGCTGTAAAGCATTATGAAGTGGTATATATGTCTAAGTGCTATTGCTATAAAGTAGAGTTTTTGATCATTCAGGGAACTGTGGACACATTCAAATGTATACAGGCAAAACTCCTTTGTCTTGATACAGGTTGTCTTCCTAAGTTGTTCTGAAAGCCATGTACATCATTTTAAAAAACTTGTATCTCATAGCTGTTCCTCAATGCATTGGGGAATTCTTCATCTTTCATTTCCTTTTACACAATTAGTTTGATTCAAGGGTTGTGCATCTGATGGTTTCATGTTTACTTCTAATGTCTCTTTCTATGCATCTTGAAGCAAATGCATACAACAAACAAAGAATTCTCTTCACAAAATTCTATTAACCTGAACTTTGCATTTGTTATTTTTATCAGTTTAGATCTTCCTGTAATTCTAAATTCCTTTATTTCTCCAACTTTTTCCATCCAATCACCTGGTGGTAATAATACAAGCTAATCTCTGGAAACTTCTTTGCCAGGGTTTCATCTGTCATCATAGCTAGAAAGAAATCATGTTGGCAGAAGTCACACTGCCCACCTCCCTCCGTATGTCCTTAACAGATATTGTCAACCCCACTAGGCACACTAGAGCAAGAAATCAAGGCAATTCTGGGAACTGAAGTCCACTCTTTTTCAAGCTGCTAAATTCAAGAAACACAATCTATTTCCTTTATTTTTGTACAGTGAGGTAACAACAGTGTGGCTTTAATCAGTAGGAAAGCATGCTGAGCTGTTACTATGAACAGGACAGCCAGCATTGGAGTCATCAGTCCTTCTCTTTTAATAATTCCAGGGAAATAAAATCTCTTCCTGGGACTTTTCAGGTCTTCACTGTGAAATCATGTCCTTGACCTAAAATGGGGACCACAGACTAGTCAACAAAAATATCTCAAAGTTACAGCTGGGTTGTCTAATGGGTCCTATCATTAAAATATTGTATAATTTGAATATTTAGTGGATAGGACCAAACCTCTGTTCTCAAGGAGGCTAGTTAAAAGTGCCAGAACCAAGGATATTTGAGTTTAGCAGTTATAATTAAGTTCCCTAGTTCTGTTCCAGAGCTTCCCTAGATTTTAGAAGGTGATTTTAGCTTATCTGGTGTTGTAAATGTTATTAGGATGCATTTGGAAAGTTAACTCCACTATAAACTCTTTTTGCCTTGATACAAATCAAAACTAATCATGCCATCTGAAATCTGCAGTATTACAATGATTCTTTTTAGATTGGAACCGGGAATAAGCAGATCTGTTTTGAGGAAAGCAATGAATGAGCTATTTAAAATGAAGTAAATTGAATGCATTCCAGTCACCAGCAACTCCTAGTGCAACATCTGCAAACAAGTGTTTTATTGATAAAGAGTACTTCAGGCAGACAGAAAGCCAGCTGAGCAAAAGTGGGTGTACAATTAAAAAAAAAAAAATACAGGGGAGGGGTATGAATCTTGTCTGGCAGCCAGGCACAATACAGGCAGCACAGAGTTCCGTTTAGAGCTGAACTTGGTGTAGGTCCAAAGAAATGGGTTTGGGGGGGTCAGAAAGACATGTGAGTCAAACAACAGGAAGTTTCATCAAACTGGTCCAGGCTGTGATTCTGAGAATCAAGGAACAGAGCAGAAAATAAGGATACTAGAATACAGATCTGATATTGGGAATTTATTTCCCATGGAGGTCAGTCTCTGGCAGTCAAAAATGTCATCAAAAAAGCACAACAAAGAATGTTCTTTCTATGCCAACTCAGAAAGCTCAAACTGCCCAAGGAGCTGCTGATTCAGTTCTCCAGAGGAATTATTGAGTCTGTCATTTGCACCTCTATAACTGCCTGGTTTGGCTCTGCAACCAAACAAGACAGACACAGACTTGAACAGATAATTAGAAGTGCAGAAAAAACAATTGCTACAAACCTACCTTCCACTGAGAATCTGTATACTGCATAAGTCAAAAAGAGGACTGTGAAAATCTCTACAGCCCCCTGACATTCTGGACATAAACTGTTTCAACTTCTACCCTTAAAACCACACTATAGAGCATTGCAAACCAAACAATTAGACACAAGGACAGTTTTTTCCCAAATGCCATTGAAGTAATTCCCTGTTAGGAAAATGATCACATACAAGGAGACGTAGTGAGAGTAGTGAAGAATAACACACAAACAGCATACAGATACACTGTACAGTAAATGTTGGGTTTTACTTCCCATAAATGTTTAAGCAGAGTCCAAGATAAGCAGTCCAAGTCATTCACAGGTAAAGCAGTCAGTGTTCAGTTCAGGGATAATCCAAATATCAAAGTCCAGTATCAAAAAACAGTTCAGTAACAGACTTACATCAACGATCAGTAACAATCATTAGGAGGAATGGCAACTTTCTCCAACAGAAGGAAACAGAGACTCACTGAGACTTCACTGAGACTAAACAACCCAGGCTTCTGGCTCCATCTTATAGCCGTTTGAGAAACCACACAGTTTTACAGTTTTAGGATTCTCTTAAAGATACAGTATTAAAATGTCTATCCTAGTTTATATATTTCCAACCCAAATAACTGTTAGGTGACTTATATTCCTAACAGCCATCACTCTGCTGAACAACTAATTCCCATAACACTGTCAACTTATTTAGTAAGACTGTATCACTATTATTTTTGTCATATTTCCTGTTACCTATCTCTTCCCACTTATAACTATAACTGTGTTGCTTGTATCTTTACAATTTATATTGTTTTATTTGTTAAATCAGGGGTCTTCAAACCTGACAGCTTTAAGACTTGTGGACTTCAACTCCCAGAATTCCTCCTCCAGTCACATTAGCTCAGGAATTCTGGGAATTGAAGTCCACAGGTCTTAAAGTTGCCAAGTTTGAAGACCCTTGGTTTAAATCATCAATAAAGGTGTTGAACAGCACAAGGTCCAGGATAAAGCCTTTTGGCTAATAATCAGTACTTAGGAGGAAGGGGTTGAGTCCTTCAGCCAACTACTGTCCATTTAATAGTAGTGTCATCTAGCCTGTATGTTAACATTTTGTGAAAGATAATATTAAGAGACACACCCTCAATGACTTTGCTCATCTATGGCATTCCCCTGAGCTACTAAACTAAAAATTCTATCAAGAAAGCAAATAAGGTTAGTCTAGCATGATTTATTTGTGACAAACTCATGCTGGATCCTGTTAATTATAGCATGCCTGCCCAGATGCTTGCAAACTTGCTGCATGATAATTAGTGTGAGGACCTTGCCCAGAGAAGATATCAAGTGATAAATGTATTGTTTTCCAGGTCCTCCTCCTTTCCCTTTTTGAAAATAAGGACATTTACTTTTCTCTAGTTTTCTGAGATCTCATACTCCTCTAGGAGTTCTCCAAGACTACGGTACCAAAAATATTTCTGCAATCACTTCCATGACTTCTCCAATCAACTTGGTTAAAATCAATCTGCCCTTAGAGACCTGAAGAGTTTAAATTAGTTAAATTCCATTTTACTGTCTTCTTGTCTGTCCTAAGCTATATTTCCTCTGGTGGCATAATGATGACTCTGTTTCTGTTCTTGGGGAAAAAAAGTGTAAAGTATAAATTAAGTTCTGCCTTGTCATCATCATCAATTACTAACTGACCATGTTCTCCTTGCAACAAATCTGTAACCTCTTTGGCTTTTCTTTTAATCACATCTAAAAAAATTTTTTGTTGCTTTTGTTTTTAATATTCTTGCAAGCCTCTTTGGAGCCTTAGCATTCTGACACAGTTCTCCACCCTTAAAAAATTAAGAGCTCCTGTACAATATTGGCACCATGAATGCTCACATTTTAGCCAGACTGCTTCACCATCTTCATATTTTCTGGGAAAAATTCAGTAACTACAGGAGTTCTGTTTAACTTAGAGTCCTGCTGCCATCCAATCTTTTAGCTATATTTATTTTGTTTTCTTGGCAATGATACAGATGTGGCTTAGTATTGACTTCTTCCTGGTTTAATTTTGTTGTTCATTCTCCTAAGTAGAGAATGATTCTCCATTATGCCTGTAGAGTCCTATCTCACCCTCTTAATATGTTGAGCTCCTTATTGGCAAGTGTTTTTCAACACTGGCAACTTTAAGATGGCTGGACTTCACTTCTCAGCATTCCCAGCCAGCAATGGAATGGGGTAGAGTTTACCTTGCTTGAGGTGATCCTATCTGGAGCCTATCTTTCCATCAGTAACACCCTCAAGGTCACTGGCTTCCTGGCTTCTGGCGAGTTGAGGCAAACCAACATGAGCATTTTTCTCCAACTCTGTTGATTGCAGAATCACCACAGCCAAAATTCTCTCTGGAATAGAGAGAGATCTGGAGATTGCCCATATGTATTGTATAGCAGCTGGTATAATGAATAGACAGCTTGTAACCATCTGAGAGTTGTTGGTTTAGACTGTTGGAAGAAATATCCACAAGCAAAAAAACAAAAAAAACCCCATTTTTATATATTTGCCTTTTCTTTTAAGTACCTTTATTTAGCCAAATTCATCTTCCGATGCCATCCCTCAGCAAAGTCAATTTCTTACTTATCTCTCTTGCTCTTCATTTTTTTCATTCCGGCTAGGACAGGCCTCTGCCGTTCATTCCATGCCTCAAGAAAATCTTCTAAGGGGGTCAAATTGTTGCCTTTGAATTGCCACTTCCCATGCGTCCTCTCAGATGTGGGGCTCACTTTGGCTCAGTCAGGCCCAAACTAAAAGGGGAAAAAACAGCCCATGGCTTTCAGACAAAAAAGCATCTGAGGGGACTCCATTCCCTTACGGAGTATTGGCACCCATTCCTTTGGGAAATATCAGCCCACAGTATTTGAACTCTTTCTGATCCGGGAGGACCCCCTCCTTTGCAGTAGTACTAGCATCTCCTTTACCCCCCTTGGAAACTCTTGAACTAGGCTTTGCTTTTGGGCTTCTTTTCACAGGATAAATTTAAAACAACAAAATGTTTCTTTCCCACCCTTCAATTGCAGCCTGCTCAGCTTTCCCTATTATATACAGAAGGTCCCACACTTTCTTTCCCTGTACTGTCGATCACAGCTTGGAGGATCTAGCAACAGGCAGGAGCATGGCTAGAGGCCAAACAGAGTAATGAGATCCAGCTGCTATCCAAGGGTGAATCCACTCACATATGCATACACACTCTTCCTCCTTCCCTAACAGAAGGTCCTGTCCTCTGGCAAACTCCCCATGCTCTCCAGACTGTTGGTCTTTCTGTGGTAAGGAAATGCACAAAAGAAGCAAGATCCAGCTCTGATTGGGAGAAGGGTCCTGTCAGGTGGAGCTCCATTCAAAATCCAGGAAAGAAATACTAAGACTCTTTAGTTTAGAGAAAAGATATCTTTTACTGAAAGTGAAGTGGTAGCAACCAAAGAATTCTGAATCTGAGAAATTAGGCACGCAATTCACATATACAAAGTGATGGAAATGTTCCCACCCCCAATAGTTCAGATGACACTTCCAATTAGAAGTTGTGAATATGATCATGTGGGCATCTTCAGGTGATGATGAGGCCTCTGTCCGTTGACCTTGGCATATTTTGATAACGGGTTGCAGTTGCGCAGAGAAAAGAAAGCTAAGCGAGAAATAGAAACCTAACTCTATTGTATGCTTCCCCCCCCATTTACACAACAGAAGAATGTAACACCTCCAGCTCACTTCCCAGACCTATCCCTTCCTCCCCTTCCCCCCCCCCCATTTCTTATGACAGCCGAAAGATGCAAAGCAATAGTAGAAGATCTTGAAGGCTGACATTCGGCCCTCCTAGAAAAAGGAAAACCATCAGTCATAGAGGAGAGAGAGGAGAAAATATAAAGACAATTATTAATCATTAAACAATTACAAAACAATACACTCCTAAGGCTTATCAGGATACTTGGAACGAAATGCTTTGATCAACTTAGGGGCTTTAACGTTGGTTTCGTTAACCCATTCGGCTTGCGAAGAAGGGAAATGTTTCCAGGCTACAAGATACTGGAGACGACCCCTCCATTTACGAGAGTCCAGAATTTCTTTAACTTCAAAATGTTGTTCACCTTCAATCAGTATTGGTATGGGAGGGTCAGCCTGGATGGGTCTTAAATCAGAAGTACGTTCAAGTTTTAGCAAACTAACATGGAAAACTGGATGAATTCGTCGAAGAGTTTTGGGTAAGTTCAACTGGACTGTTACAGGATTTATAATCCGTTCAATCGTGAAAGGACCAACATACTTAGGACCAAGCTTCTTTGACTTTTGAGTGGTCTGCAGGTATCTGGTGGACAGGAAAACCTTGTCGCCCACTTTATATTCTTTCTGTGGGGATCTTTTCTTGTCTGTAAATTTCTTATGAGCTTGATGGGCCTCATCTAATGCTTTGCGTGTCACTGGCCAGTTAAGTTGGAGTTGAGTTATCCATTCATCCAACGAATGGATGTTAGGTTTTTCACGAGGAAGTTCAGGTATGGGAACGAAATCTTGTCCCGAAGCCACTTTAAATAGAGTAAATCCAGTACTACTGTGTATGGAGTTGTTATATGCCACTTCGGCAAATGGTAATAATTCGGACCAGTTATCTTGTTGATAATTTATGTAACATCTAAGATATTGTTCTAACATTGCGTTAGTCCTCTCACAGGACCCATTTGTTTGGGGCATGGGTGGGTGGAGCTTAACCCCTGGGCGGAGCCTATTAACTTCAGGAACTCTTTCCAAAAATTTGAGGTAAACTGGACCCCTCTGTCACAGATTATGCATTCCAGAATGCCATGTAACCGATAGATATGTGAAATAAACAGTTTAGCCAGCGTCTTAGCAGAGGGAATCTTGGAACAAGGTATGCAATGTACTTGTTTGGAAAACAAATCAGTCACTACCCAGATGACCGTGTTTCCACCACTTTCGGGTAATTCTACTATAAAGTCCATAGAGATTTCTTTCCAGGGAGCCGTTGGTCTAGCTACATTTTGTAACACTCCTACTGGATTACCAGGAGGTCTCTTTGCCGAAACACAAATTGGACAGCTAGCTACATAAGCTTCAATGTCCTTCTTTAAAGTAGGCCACCAAAATTGCCGCTTAACCAGATGTAAGGTCTTCACAAATCCGAAGTGGCCAGCTGCTTTAGAATCATGAGCCTGTTGTAGTATTTGGCCCCTCAGCACCTGTGGCATATACAACTTGGCCCCCACCCAAGCCAAACCATCTCTAACTGTATAGTCACTTGAATGAGCCAGGAACCATTCGTCCAGTTTTAAAGCTTCTTTTAATTGTTCGGTTAGGTCATTCGACAAAACCACTTCTTGGTTCTTCTTTTGGGCTCTGGTGATCACTGCAGCGGCTAGATGTTTGGCTGAGACCATTGGGCTTATCAGCTCCTGGCGCATACTATTATATTGGGGTAGTCTAGAGAGAGCATCCGCCATGAAGTTCTTCCCTCCTGGAATGTACTTCAATGAGAAATTGAATCGCTTGAAGTACTGGGCCCAGCGAACTTGTTTAGGGGACAGATTCCGGGGCGTTTTTAAGGCTTCCAAATTCTTATGATCAGTCCATACCTCAAATGGGTGTTTTGCTCCTTCCAGGAAATGTCTCCAGGTCAGTAAGGCCCAACGAACTGCAAAAGCTTCTTTCTCCCAGACGGCCCATCTTGTCTCTGATTCAGACAGCTTACGGGAGGTATACGCACAAGGCTGTAAGGTCCCTTTCTCGTTGATTTGAAGTAACACCGCTCCAATAGCCACATCACTTGCATCGGCTTGAATCACAAAAGGAGTGTCCATATCCGGGTGCTTCAGCACTGGTTCTGCAGCAAACAGTCATTTTTGCTTTTCAAAAGCTGCTTGACACTCCATGGACCACTCCAGCGGCTTTCCTGGCCTTGGCTTCACCTCCCCTTTTGTTTTTAAGAGATTTGTGATTGGCATTGCTATCTTAGCAAATGTCGGGATGAATTGCCAGTAAAATTTTGCAAATCCCAAAAAGCTTTGAAGTTGTTTTCTGGTGCATGGTGGAGCCCATTCCAGAACGGCATGCACCTTCTCTGGATCCATCTCTATGCCTTCAGATGAAATGCAATATCCCAAATAGTCAATTTTGTCTTGGTGGAATTCACACTTTGACAATTTAGCATATAACTTAGCAGCACACAGTTTCTGTAGAACCGACCGCACTAGTTTCACATGTTCATCCAGAATTTCCGTGTAGATAAGGATATCAAGATAAACCAGAACCCCCCTGTATAAATGTTCATGTAACACTTGGTTGATCATTTGCATGAATACAGCTGGGGCCCCTTGTAAACCAAAAGGAAGAACGTTGAATTGGAAGCAACCCATCAGGCAGTTAAAAATGGTCTTCCACTCATCCCCTTCCTTAATTTGAATTCGGTAGTATGCTTCTCTCAAATCCAACTTCGTGAAAATCTTTCCCTTCGCTAAATGGGCCAACATGTCCTTCATCAAAGGAAGGGGGTACATGTTTTCCACAGAAATAGCGTTCAAATTTCTGTAATCCACCACCAAGCACTTGGAACCAGCTTTCTTTTCCCGGAACAACACTGGGGCCGCTACCCGGGGTCTAGCAGGTTGAATGAAACCACGTTCCAGATTTTTATCTATAAACAATCTTAGCTCTTCCAATTCCCGTGGGGTCATTGAGTACAACTTTGGTTTCGGGAGCTTCACCCCAGGCAAGATCTCAATAGCACAGTCTGTTGGCCAGTGAGGCAGAAGCTCATCCGAGGCCTTCTCACTGAACACTTCTTTTAAATCCCAATACTCTTTGGGAATTTTCTCCTCATCTTTCATGGGCTCAGTACCTGTGGAAGCTATTTCAATTAGGTCCTCAGGCTTCGGCTGGGATCTGGCCCCTCCTCTCAGTCGCTGTTTTGTGCGTATGTGCAACAACCCCTTCCTCCAGTTAACCTGGGGGTTCCATTTCCGGAGCCAGGGCAGTCCCAGTATTAATGGTTGCTCCATCCCAGAAACCACAATAAAACGCAGGGTCTCATCATGCTCTCCCATGACCATTTCTACAGGTTCCATGGCAAAACGTGCGGGGCAACCTCCAGCCACTGATCCATCTAGTTGGCAAAAGGAAATGGGCATCTTCAAAGGTTTTAGCTTTAGGCCCATTTTCTTCACTACTTCCGTGTTGATTATACACCTTGTGCACCCAGAATTTAACAGGGCTAGCATTTCCCCTTCGACCCCTGAATTGGGTACCCTCAACTTCACCGGAATGGTCATGGTCAATGTTCTGAGTCGAAATCCTCCTCCTCAGGGGTCACTGGGGTTTCTGATTCCTCTCCTGCGGGAGGGGTGACCTCTGCCATCTCTTTCGACTTTAGTGCTGTTTCGCTGGGGATTTTTCAGGTTTCTTTCCTTCCTTTGGCGCCCCCTTTGGCTCCAGCTTGACTCTGCAGTTCACAGCCCAGTGACCTTCCTTCCCGCATCGAAAGCAGGCGGAGGGGTTGGGTCTTTCCGCCACTCCTCCCCTCTGAGATTTAGGAGCCTCTTGAGGACGTGGGGGGGAAAACTTGCTCCACCCATAATCTCCCCGCAGTTTGCTCCGGGTTAAATCAATCTCCACTTCTTCTGCCAGCAAGTACCACATCTGCAAGTCATTGGGGTCTCTTCTAGCAATGCATCTCTGGTACACATCTTCATTTAAACCATCTTTAAACAATTCTATCAGGGCTTCTTGGGGCCAGCCTCGGAAATGGCCAGTTAATTGTCTAAATTCTTGGGTGTAATCAGCCACAGACCTCCGCCCGTTTTATGGTTTTCATCCTAATTCGGGCCTTGCGCTCTGCCATTTGTTCCTCAAACCTAGCCCTCAGTGTAGCCATGAACAGGTTGTAGTTCAGCAACTGAGGAGCATCATCATTATGCAAGGTCACCATCCACTCTGCCGCTATTCCCTC
Source organism: Laticauda colubrina (assembly GCA_015471245.1). Lineage (NCBI taxonomy): Eukaryota > Metazoa > Chordata > Lepidosauria > Squamata > Elapidae > Laticauda > Laticauda colubrina. The sequence goes on along the minus strand of BLBF01000055.1, from coordinate 19,696,242 downwards.
CAGAGCCCTGGTAACATACCTCACTTTGGCTGCTTCTGAGGGAAAGTCCTCTCCGTATTCTTCCATATGGCTCCAAACCTGAGCTAGGAAAAATCCCAAGGTTTTGGGATCCCCCTTGTATTTTACTTCTAACAGAGGCAGCCTAGGAGCTCTACGCCTTCTAGGACTCACACCTCCCGCTGAAAGCCCCGGGGCTGCTGCTGGATCGGGTTGATTTATGGGAGAGGGAGCTGCTCTGCTTCTTCTGGCTGGGGCTACTTCCCCTCCCCCTTCATACCTTTTTGCAGCTTGGGGTTGTTCAAAGGCTTCATTCAGGAGTCTCCTGGCTTGATCCAGTAAGAGTTGCCTCTTTTCCTTCTCTTGCCAAGGCTCCTCTTTTCCACGCCGGCGGGTAGTTGTGACCCCGGGGGGGGGGGGTTCCTTCTCCAGATCTTTCCAACCAACCCCCACCGACCATCTGGGCTTCACAGCTGGATCCTCTTCCAGACTGAGCTCTGCTAGCGATTGGGCTTCCTGCAGCAGCACAGAATCTTGCCCTCCAATGGCTCCCGGATCCTCTTGGTCACTATTTGAAGATGACATAATGTCCAGGCCCCCTCAGAAGAAAATTGGGTATTCTCTCCGGGTGGGCTGGTGGGTAGATTCAGAATAATGTCAGGCGGAGCTCCATTCAAAATCCAGGAAAGAAATACTTAGACTCTTTAGTTTAGAGAAAAGATATCTTTTACTGAAAGTGAAGTGGTAGCAACCAAAGAATTCTGAATCTGAGAAATTAGGCACGCAATTCACATATACAAAGTGATGGAAATGTTCCCACCCCCAATAGTTCAGATGACACTTCCAATTAGAAGTTGTGAATATGATCATGTGGGCATCTTCAGGTGATGATGAGGCCTCTGTCCGTTGACCTTGGCATATTTTGATAACGGGTTGCAGTTGCGCAGAGAAAAGAAAGCTAAGCGAGAAATAGAAACCTAACTCTATTGTATGCTTCCCCCCCCCCCCATTTACACAACAGAAGAATGTAACACCTCCAGCTCACTTCCCCAACTTATTCCTACCTCCCCTCCCCCCTCCCATTACTTATGGCAGTCGAAAGATGCAAAGCAATAGTAGAAGATCTTGAAGGCTGACAGGTCCCCTCACTCACACATATGCAAGCATACATATATTTCCCATGCTTTTCCATGCTTTAAAATTAAAATGTGGTGGTACTCACCTTCTTTTCAAGCAGCCTTTGAGCTCAACAGTCAAAACCCCTTTAAAACCTTTTTTTTCCCCAAATGCCAAGGTCCAGGAAAACTCACCCACTGAGTCAATGGATCTGCTGCTGGCAGGGGAGGTTTACCTGGACCAGGTCCATTGGTCAGATAAGCTTGAAGTCCCATCTTTGGGTGCCAAATTATTGGAAGAAATATCCTTCTGTCTTCAGTTCCAAGTGGGGGGAAAGACACTGGAATCGTGGAAGTTGATTGGAAAGAAAGTTCATTAATGAACAGGATCACATACCTTGGAGCTCTTGGGTGAAGATAAAAGGGAAGAGATGCTGAGAGTCCCTGGGTTTTATGCCCTCTCTGGGCTTGGAACTTCCTGGGGCACAGGAAGAGTATCCTGACTGGTTGTTATCAAAGGTCATAGCTAGCTTTGTAGATTGTCTGTGTACTAAGTTTGGTTGAATCCTTCTAGGTGATGCAATGAAGGACAATTCAATGACTTTGCCTGAAGGAGGTAGGTCTTTGTTCTGTAGAAAAGACTGCCCCAGGCCTTCATGAGTTTCTGCCTCTCCGAATTTCTACTTCTCTTTTAGGGGAAATATTCTGCCTTTTTAACACATCCAAGAATATTCCATTTTTCTGGGAGAGAGGTGGGTTTTAATTTCCAACACGACATTGAGTCCAAACTTCTTAATTCAGAGAGAAAAGATTAACAAAAAGCTTTCAAGAAAGCATGCAATTACAGTATTTCTTGTTAACAGTTTGTTTTGTTCACCTACTGTGTGATGCCATGTATGTTTTACTCTAAGAATGTTACCATGGCATAAATGAATGTAAAGATACTTTTTGCTGAGAAAAAGACAAGAACTATTGTGACTCTTCACCTCAATTAGCTCTAGATCTAATGTCTCTATATACACATTAAAGTAAGACAAAAAAGTAACTATGATGCCATCTGCTGGTCACGAAAAGCAATACTGAAAATACTAGATACGAATGAATTTGGTTTTATGAGAAATGCATTCAGTATTGACTGGGATTTGCTGTTCTGCATTTGAAATTTGATTATGCAACTATGAGAACATATTTTATTTAATTGGAAATACAAATTAACTAATCCACCTGACAATTTAGCAATATGGGAACAAAGAGCTCACTCGGCAGGGGGCATATGAATTTCCCAATTCTGCAGCTTCTAAAAAAAAACACTTGAATGAAAACTCATTTTAATAATCACATTTCACAATAGCTAATGCTTCCAAAGCTTTATTTTGTATAACTTATAACTGAACAGAGAGAGATCTTTCACCCACAAGCACAAAACCCCAATAAAATATATATTTTGAAAGATTGTCAGAAAACAAAATCATCACAGCTGTTAGCTAATGTTACCTAATTAAACTGGATGAACTAATCATATAAAATAACTTTGATGGGTTTTTTTCAATTACTCAGATTTCAGCCTCACAAATCATCACAAAATTCTTTCAAAAATTATTGCAATGACAGCAAGGAGAAAACAGTAATTATTTTACTAGAGTGCTTCTGTCACTACCAGAAGAATAGACTTTGACCAAGAAGAGTTTAAGGCCCTGTCACACTGGCCGACGGATGCAAAACGTTTGTAAAAAGGACAGAGCAGACGAGAAAAATGTTCCATCCGTTGTTATCCACTCTCAAAAGGGGCAAAAATTTGCATAACCACAGCGGACAACACGGAAAGGAATGGATGGGGGGAGGATGTAGGGCGGATAGAAAGCGGATGCTCCACGGAATCCTAGAGGATGGAAGTGGATGGGAGTGGATGGCACATCCACAAGGCTTCCGGGGAAGCGCAGCAAAGCGGACGCGGAATGGATACAGCAGATGCAGAGCGGACGCCAAGCGGATGAAGCGGATGCACAGCGGATGCCGAGTGGATGAAGCGGATGCAGAGCGGGAGCCTAGCGGATGCCTAGCAGATGCCTAGCGGATGCCTAGCGGATGCCTAGCAGATGCCTAGTGGATGCCTAGCGTTCACTGTGCATGCGGGGAGGATGCATTGCATCAGCCCCGCGGATATAAAGGGAAGCAGCTCCCAAGCAGGTCACCATTCAGAGGAAAGACCTGCTTCCAGACACAGCTCTCCAGCCAGCCAGCCAGCCAGCCAGCCAGCCAGCAACCCAACAACCCAACAACCATGGGGAAGAAGAGAAAGCCTTAGCCATCTGCTGCCAGCCCTGGCAAGAGAGACAGGGCCACCCTCCCACCCCTTGGCCCTCATTCTGCTTCTGCTGGGGCTTCTGCAGCCCGGGCTCACTCTTCTGGGGCTGGGGCTTCTGCTGATGCTGCTTCTGGAGGAGTTGATGATGATGCTTCTGGCAGTGGTGCTTCTGCTGGTGCTTACTCTGCTGAAGCTGCTTCTGGTGGTGGTGCTTCTGCTGGTGCTTACTCTGCTGAAGCTGCTTCTGGCGGTGGTGCTTCTGCTGGTGCTTACTCTGCTGGCACTGCTCCTGGTGCTGGGGCTTCTGCTGGTGCTTACTCTGCTGGTGCTGCTCCTGGTGCTGGGGCTTCTGCTGGTGCTTACTCTGCTGGCGCTGCTCCTCGTCCTGCTGGTCCTGCTGGTGCTCCTGGTCCTACTTGTGCTCCTGATCCTGCTGGTCCTGCTGGTCCTGCTCGTGCTCCTGGTCCTGCTCGTGCTCCTGGTCCTGCAGGTGCTCCTGGTCCTGCTGGTCCTGCTGGTAATCATTGATCCACACATTTGAACATAAACACAACTCTTTATTAAATGCCCTGTTCATTGTAGGCCCACCCAACATACATGGCCCAATCTCATCAGTGTGATGAGACAGGCTGAAGGAAGCATCCATTAATCATCTATCATCCTGTCTTGCCACTCCATTGCTCCAGCTGGGGAGTTGCACCAGTGTCTCAGGACGTTGCACTGCTTCTTCCCTTCACGTGAGGCTCTGTTGGGGCCTTGTACATCCTCAGTGTCTATCAGGTTTTGCCCTTGCCTCCATTCCCCAGGCTCCATGTCCCCATTGCCTTGCAGGAGGTCCACGAGCCTGTTCTCCAAGACTGGGTAGCGGGTGCACATGAGATTGTGTAGGATGCAGCAAGCTTCCATGATCCTCCTCATGGTCTCTGGGCGATGCTGCATGGTGGTGAGAAGTACCTGGAACCTGTTGGCCAGGATGCCAAAGGCGTTCTCCACCACCCGCCTTGCCCTGGACCGCCTGTAGTTGAAGATCCTCTCTTCATGGGTGAGGAGTCTGGAAGTGTAGGGCTTCATGAGGTAGGTTCTGAGGGAGAAGGCATCATCCCCCACGATGAAGTAGGGCACATCTTGCGTGTCGTTGGGCAGAGGGTCTGGATCTGGGAAGCCCATGATGAGGCTGCATTCCAGCCCCTCCTTGAGGTCACTGGCGTTGTATACCTGGGCATCTGAACATGAGCCGTTGCCTGAAGCATCGATGTACATGAACTTGTAGTCAGCATCGACCATGGCAAAGAGGACGATGCTGAAGAAGCCCTTGTAGTTGAAATAAGTGGACCCCGACTTGGCTGGAGGTTTTCAAGCCATGTGCTTGCCATCTATGGCTCCAACGGTGTGAGGGAAGTTCCACTTCTGATACTGCTCTGGTTCCACTTCTGATACTGCTCTGCAACTTTCTTCCATCCTTCCTCAGTGGAGGGGCACTGGAGGAGCTCTTGCAGGTATTCTTCGATGATGGCTTGCACCACTTCTCTGACCACAATGCTGATGGTGTTGTATGGCACCCTCCAGCCGTACTGCATGCTCCTGTAGGTGGTCCCTGAGGCCAGGTGGCGCAGAGTCAGTGCCACTTTGAGCCCACGGTCCAGGCTGGGCTGGAAGTTGGTGCTATGCTTGGTCAAGCTGGGTGTCAGCCGCTCCACAACTTCGTCAAACATGGCTGGAGGCATCCTCATGAAGTTCTGGAATGCACGAGGGTCTTCGTTTCTCAGCTCCACCATCAGCTTGTTGTACAATCCGTACTCTGCTCTTCTCCCGATCCATCTTCGGACCCAGACGCTTCTTGGCCACCTCCTTTTCTTCTCGTAGAACTAGTTGAAAGAGCCTGTAGATGGTTTCGTACTGTTGCAGAACGATGGTGGCTACCAAAAGGAGTGTGTTACGATCCATGGTGGAGATGACTGGATGCTGTGGAAGAGCAAGAGCAAGATAAAGGCTGCAGAGGTCTGCACCGCAGGACTGCTGGACTGAAAGTGTGATCCAGGTGAGTTCTTCCTCCTTTTTATAGGAAATATAGGTTTTCCACTTTGTGTCCTTTTGCATTCTCTAGGCATCCTCTAGACATCCTTAATATCTGAGATAGGCCCCCTCTGCGAACGTTTTTTCCGTTTTAAATGCTTTGTTTGTGAGCTGCATCTGCTTTCATCCTTTCTCCGTCCGTGCTACTAACGCTTTGTATCCATTCTGCATCCGTTTCGCTTCCTCCCTGTGTCCGCTTTCTGCTAGAGCAGATTTGAGTTGCGCGGATGCACAGCGGATGTCTAGCGGACGTAGCGGACGCGTAACGGATGACGACGGATATAGAATGGATGTTCCCTGTATGCATAGCGGATGCAGAATGGACGCATTGGATACATTTTCCGCTCAAAAAGTTTTGAGCAGCTCAAAACTTTTTGAGCAGATGGAACCTCAGTCGACGGATGCTGGACGGATTGAGAGGAAGAAAAACGGACGCAGTGAGTACAGAACGGATGCATCGCGTTAACCAATGGATGGCAAGTGTTTCTCTCTGTTTTACATCCTCTTTCCATCCGTTGGTGCAGTGTGACAGGGGCTTTAATGAGCATCACAGAGAAACAACTATAGCTTTTCCTTACATTCAGATTGCTGGAGGCTGAAGATGAAATACCCTGAATTTCTTACTAAGGATTATTTTGGCAACAGCCATTTCTGTGCCAAGTTTGGTGTAAGTGGTAAAGACATCAGGCTAAAAACTGAGGAGATTGTGAGTTCCAATCCTGCTTTAGGGCGAAACCATCTGGATGACCTTGGGCAAGTCATTCTCTCTTATCCCTAAGAAGCAGGTAATGGCAAACCACTCTGGAAATCTTGCCAAGAAAACTGCAGAGATTTGTTCAGGCAGTTGTAAGAAGTCAACAGTGACTTAAAGGCACAAAATCAAAACAAAACAAAACAAAATGGCTGTAGCAAGAAGAAGAATTATTAATAGATCAACGAGCTTTCAAACTTAAAAACCAAGGATGCCTCATTTTTGGCTCTTATATGGCATCATTTCAGCTTTCAGAACATGATATGTAAGCACCCATTGATACATTCTTCAAATTTGAAAGCTTGTCAATTCAACAGAACATGCAATATCCTTCCTCACTTTCAGTTGCTTTAGTTCTATTAGGTCCATTTATGAGAGGCAAAGATTTCAAACCATGTTTCTAGGCCTCATTTTATTCTCCATATCTTTTTCCTTTTTATAAGAGAGGGGTGTTTCTTCACGTTCTTACACAGCATCAACTAAGATGATCAAAGGCCTGGAGACTAAAATACATGAAGAACAGCTGCAGGATTGGGTTTGGCTAGACTAAGGTAAAGAAGAATTCAGAGTGACATGATAGCTGTATTCCAGCATTTGAGGGGCTGCCATAAAAAAGAAGGGGTCAGATTATTCTCCAAAGCACCAGAGGGCAGGACAAGAAAGAATGATTGGACACTAATCAAAGAGAGAAGCAACCTGGAATTAAGGAGAAATTTCCTAACCAGTGGAATAGCTTGCCTTCAGAAACTGTGGGCACTCCGCAGTGGTGGGATTCAAACTTTTTTTACTACCAGTTCTGTGGGCGTGGCTTGGTGGGCATGGCAGGAGAAGGATACTGTAAAATCTCCAATTGGAGGTGGTATTTGCCGGTTCTCCAAACTACTCAAAATTTCTGTTACCGGTTCTCCAGAATTGGTCAGAACCTGCTGAATACCACCTCTGGCACTCCGTCATTGGAGGTTTTTAAGAAGAGACTAGACAGTCACTTATCTGAAATGGTACAGGTTGGACTAGATGACTGGACTAGGAGACCTCAAGGTCCCTTCCAGCTCATACTATTCTATTTCTATTTCACTCTATTTCTCTTTCCTTTTCATAAGGTTTTCTTTCTGGACATCATGGTATCTTTATGAGTTATGAGTTAGCCTTGTTTAACCAGTGAAGATAAATAAGCTCACCCAGCATGCTGTCTTTTTCAGTGACTAGCCATACACACAAAACATTTCTGAATAATCACGGAATGAAACTGAAACTAGTTTTAATAAGATGTTTTCTAATTTTCAGCTAAGTCCACCAGAGCCTATTCTTGATTTTTTCATGATACTTTTTTTTTATCCTTTTACCTTTGGTAAAGTTGCTATATAGCTGGAAATTTTGAACTTGTTACATTTAACCAGTTGCATTAAACAAAGTTAAGTTTGGATTAAAACATGACGACTTCTCATTTGCAATTGTGCCTTCTTGTAGACAAAAATGTACTTTTTCTCTTATATAGCTGACTATTTTACATTCAAGCACAAAACATTCAGCTTCTTATTTTAATTTTAGGCACAAGCAAGATCCATCTGGTTCACAATATACCTCTTCAGTTCAATGAAGGAAACATTTTGCCTGTTATATAGGGAGCAGAAATTATTAATGTACTTCTCGGGTAGATAGAGTTTTCCATAACTGGAAGCAAACTACAGCTAGTCCTTGACTTACTGCCATTTGTTTGACCTTTGACCTTTCAAAGTTACAGTGGCAATGGAAAAAGTGACAAGTGATCCTCATACTTACAGATTCGTCTTAGCATCCCCATCATCATCGTCTTTTAAGGACCCCATGATCCCTTGCAGGGTGGAGTCTAGGCAACTGAATGGAACTGTTTACTGGCCAGATGCCCTTCCTGTTGCCAATGTAGAGGTTTTTTTTCAGCATATATATTCTCATCGTGCCCAGAGAGACAAATATCTGTCTCTACTTAGGATTGAACTCACAGCCACTCATAGCATCCCCATGATCACATGATTAAAATTTGGGTACTTGGCAACTGGCATGTATTGACTATACTTGTGGTGACCTAGGCTTATATGTTCACCACTGTGACCTTCCCAGCTGGCTTCCAACAAGCTAAGTCAATGGGGTAAACTGGATTTGCTTAATGATCTCATGATTTACTTAAATGCATTGATTCGCTTAACAACCATGGCAGGTTGTTTTTACCTTTACAAATGATTGTAAAACTAGGCACAGCTCTTTCAACAGCTGTCTTTCTTAGCAACAGAAATTCTGGCCCCAATTGTGGTTGTAAACTGAGGATGGCCTGTATTAAATGCTCAAGATTTCATGTTACAAAATTAACTTTTTTTTTTTTTTGATAAGGGGATAAAATAAGGGGATTTTCCCCCCATCACCACGGCAGGGCTTTTCTCCCATTATACACTACTGCTTTCTTCACTGCACCTTCCTACAGAGAGAGGAAGAACAAAGTGTCATTTTTAATCCCCAAAGTAAACAGGTTTGGTTGCCATGGGAGACAGCAGCAATGAATACTGCCTATACTGAGAATCCAATTACCTTCCCTGTTGGTTTACCTCAAGAAGAAGTATGCATGAAACACATTATTAAACAAATTTCTTTTTCCCATTGGCAGACTGGCCTGAACATTTGATGAGTAGTAGTTGTTGATCTCTTATTGCAAAGGAGTCTAATTATAGGGCAATTGGGCTGCATTTAATATTTGGGGACCAAGATGGAAGGAAGAGCATGTCCTGCCTCTTGGCTAGACTGCAATTTTCTGTTTTGTTTTGTTCTTTTTCCCTAAGTTCAAGCGGACTTTTTCCCTGTGACTGACCCACACTGTTCAATTCAAGGCTGAAAAACATTTCTTAGACAAGCTAACTCTCCCTATTTACTGTTGCAAGTTGTGAGACAGCAACCTTTTTGCTGTTTTGTTTTCCTTTTCTTTTTGCTCCAGGCACTCAGTGCCTGATATACACTTAATCCTCATTAATATGCAACCTCCCTTTGCTGATGCCTAAACTAAGCATCTCTGGAGGCAGAAGGTGGAAAGAGAGGTTTTGCAGGATTATGAAACCCACCCAACAAAAACTGTCTCTTATTGAGTTGAATTACAGATGGCATCCTGCTACTTGGGCTCACATGGTGGCAGATTGGGGAAGAACCCCTGGTGCTCTAAATAATGGGGACAATTTAAATAACGATTCATTTGGTTCAGTTCTGGCACCTCTTTTAATCTCCTGCTTTGATATCCATCTTGTAAATTCTAAATTAGCCAGTAACGTAAGAATTTCAGATACGATATGACAGAAATGAGCTTGGTTGAATACAGAATATCAGAGTTGGAAAGGACCTTGGCAGTCTTCTAATCCAGCCCCCTGCTCAAACAGGAAACCCTATATACCAGAGGTCTCCACACTTGGCAACTTTAAGCCTTGTGGACTTCAACTCCCAGAATTCCTCAGCCAGCTATGCAGAATTCTGGGAATCGAAGTCCACAAGTCTTAAAGTTGCCAATTTTGAGGACCCCTGCTATATACCATACCATTGCTTTCCCTTTTTACTCTCTCAATGAATTTACCCTCTGTAAAATTGATGTCTTATATGTCTCCTTGAACAGTCTCAATTTGCTCAGTAAAATTAATGCTGGCGATCATTTAAAATGTTAAGATGATAACCTCATCCATATAATCAGTGTCTCACCCCTTTTTCAATATGTTGCACACCTGCATATGTCCTTGCAGACACAATGGGCAGCCAATACTACCCTGGAAAAACTAACAGTCAGTCAGAATAAGCAAATAATGAACTTGGAAGGGACCTCGCAGGCCTTCTAATTCAACCCCTGATCAAGCAGGAGACCCTCTAACCCAGGGGTCTCCAAACTTGGCAACTTTAAGACTTGATCATGTCATGTGGCCACATCTGTAATCCTGATTGGTCACTGTTTTGACCTTTGATGGGTTGGGGGAGTTTTCCTCACTTTGCCTGAATTCTCTAACTCATGGCAGCTGCTTTCTATCACTACGAGATGGGTTAGGGAACAACCATCCTTTATCTACAAGGCAGATATGCAAAGGATTGGTCATTAAAGAAGAACTTCACCACAAATGTGAGTTATGAGGATACCTGATGAACCAATAAATGTACTTTGTTATGGATGTCTTGTTGAGTTTATCTATCTGCATCTGCACAGCTTAAAAATCCACTATTGTGCAGAAGACAGAAAAAGACTTGTGGACTTCAACTTCCAGAATTCTCCAGCCAGCTATGCTTTGTCCTTTTGCACTCTTTGTCCTTTTGCACTCTGAATAAATCTGCTTACCCCAAAAATGGAATAGCATGATAACAGATAGGTAAGCAGGCAAATATATTCTGGAATTATAAAGGAGTTGCTCTGTAGGTTTTCATACATTAGAGACCAGGAGGAAAAAAATTCTCTTTCAGCAATCTTTGTGTGAACCATCTCTAAAGAATATATACTTCTTCTGCAATTCAGTCTAGTCAAAAACAGTGCCCAAAAACAGTGCCCAGTGCACATGGTTCTGGACCATGTGGCTCTGCATTGGGGAAGACCAGGAAAAGCTTGGACTAAAGAAAGGTTCCTTCCTTCCTTCCTTCCTTCCTTCCTTCCTTCCTTCCTTCCTTCCTTCCTTTTCTTCTTCTATTTTTAAGTTCTTTTTTGAGTGCAGTTCAAAGGATCAAATAAACATGGGGAACTGTCAAATAAACATGGGGAACTGCAATAAACATGGGGAACTGCAATAAACATTTCTGTGAGACCTTGCGACCAGTTTTATCAATGAACTCCAAGAGAATGTTAAATTAGATAGCCAATTCATATATTCTAATTATTTCTCTCTTAATGAAAGACATGATGAATTATTCTGGTGGCACCAGGAGACACAGCTGAAGCTTTATTTAATTAAATGAGTACAGGAGAAAATGACAGAAGTAAAGGCTTAATTGACAAATGCAATGTATGTAATATTGCTTAATTCTAGATGGTGTTTAGGGTATTAAAGGTTTGGTGGCTTTAGCAGAATAGGAAATGGATAGCTTTGTTCATATGTATATTTGTCTGATCTATGCCTAGAGCAAGATATGAAAAAAAGTCAGCTCCAGATTTTAATAATAAAAGTCAGTTCCAGATTTTAGAAGACAATAGCTGGGTTTATTCTTGACACCAGATCATAATATATTTATTTAAACATAGTATGTTTGAATGCTAGCATTGTGACTTGAAAGCCATGATTTAAGCTTATTGCAATGTGTTTAATATAACAAATCTGACTATTGTGGTTTCTTCAAGATAGTAATCACAAACCATAGGTTAATGTAATATATAAACCTAGCTATTGGTTTAGAAAACTTTGGTCAATAGCCAATATCATATCAGTGTATCATTGTTTTGTTACCCAGTGCTGATGTTATGGTGGTTGGGTTTCTATGTTAAACCCTACTGGCATTGTTTGGTTCTGGCTTAATGTTGCTAAGGGGTTCTTGGCATCATCCTTTAATGCCAAGAAATATTAAATTTGAACAGATTCTAACAGTTTGCAGTTAGAATGCAAACTAACAAAAAGAATATGCAGGGGTGGGATTCTAACAGTTTGCACCTATTCACTAGAACCAGTTGTTAACATTCTAAGCAGTTCGGAAAACCAGTTGTTAGAAAAAAATTACTGGCCTAATCCTGTAAAGAAAGCAGGAAGGAAACATTTTGGTATTGCTTAAAGAAACTGTCCCTCCGTTAACCCTTATTACATTCTTGGCAGGACTAGACTTCCTGTCTCAGGAATGTCTCTAGAGTTTTTTTCACCTCCTTTGCTGGTACTTTGCTTGTGTGGAGTGACTATTCAAAGTTACAATGGCACTGAAAAAAATGACTCAAGACCATTTGTCACACTTACGACTGTTGCAGCATCCCCACAATCATGAGAGACCAGGGGAAGAGATGCGTGCCTCGATATGAGTGATATTGAGTTGGCCATACCCAGCCAATCACATGACCACCAAGCCATGCCCACCACCTAAGCCACACCCACAGAACCGGTGGTTAAAAAATTTGCACCTGATTATATGAATCCAACTATTCTGGCCTATAAACAATGTTGTTGTTTTTTAGCATCAAGGTAAAATATCGATATGGTGGCTGTGATTAGGTGACACACCTCTAACTTTTCTGTGTCTCGCAGCTGGTGCTTTGATAAAACTATCACATCACCATTTAAACATTTTTAGATTAGGTTAACAGAGTTGAAAGGGACCGTGTAGGTCATCTAGTCCAAGCCAAGCAGAAGACCTTACACCATTTCTGACAAATGGCAGTCCCATCTCTTCTTGAAAGTCTCAAGTGATGACACTCCCACAACTTCTGAGGGCAAGCTGTTCCACTGATTGTTTGTTCTCACTATCAGAAAGTTTCTCCTTATTTCCAGGTTAAATCTCTCCTTGTTCAGTTTCCATCCATTGTTCCTTGTCTGACCTACAGGTGCTTTAGAAAATAGCTTGACCCCCTCCTCTCCGTGGCAGCCCCTCAAATACTAGAACACTGCTATCATGTCCCACTGGCCCTTCTCTTCACTAGACTAGCCATTCCCAGTTCCTGTAACCATTCTTCATATGTTTTAATCACTCCCTAATCATCCTGGTTGCTCTTATCTGCACTTTTTCTAGAGCCCCTCAACATCCTTTTTATAGTGTGGTGTCCAAAACTGGATGCAGTATTCTAGGTGTGGTCTTACAAAGGATATATAAACTGGTATTAGTACCTCACTTGATCTTGATTGTATTTTTCTATAAATGCAATTTAGGATTGCATTGGCTTTTTTGGTTGCCACTGCACACTGCTGGCTCATATTTAACTGGTTGTCCTCTAAGACTCCAAGATCCCTCTCACAGTTACTGCTATTGAGCCTGATTTCACCCAATCTATATATGTATTTTGGTTTGTCTTGCCTAAGTGTAAGTTTTAACCAAACCTTATGGACTCTTCTGTTTAGCATAATGTCTGAACCAGTCATTCAAGATTTCTGAAACTAAACTATCACAGGCAACCCAAGGGCCCTTTTTCCAAAAGACAACAGGACTTTCTCTGGTTTTTTTTTTTTATGTTTGAATCCATTCCCCATCAGTCAGTTATAACTGAAGAAGTTTCTTGGATGAGAAGTGAAACAAACAAACAACATAGTCCAGTTGTCTTTTGGAAAAAGCTTCTTTGGGACAACCATGACCTGAATGATTGAGAATCTCCATAGACATCACAGGCAACAATTCTTAAGAGCAATTTATAGTTTGAATTTCAGAAAATCCAAGAAAGGAGTTGGGATGGCCAACACAGGATAGTAAGCATACATTGTTTTAGAATAAATAATAGAGTTGGAAGGGACCTTGGAAGTCTTCCAATCCAACCCCCTGCTTAGACAGGAAACCTCATAACATTTCAGAAAAATGGTTGTCCAATATCTTCTTAAAAGATTGGAGTGTTGGAGCATTTCACAACTTCTGGAGGCAAGTTGTTCCACTAGTTAATGTTTTAATTGTCAGGAAATTTCTCCTTAGTTCTAGGTTGCTTCTCTCCTTGATTAGTTTCCATCCATTGCATCTTGTCTTACCCTCGGGTGCTTTGGAGAATAGACTCCCTCTTCTTTGTGGCAACCCCTGAGATATCGGAACACTGCTGTCATGTCGCCCCTAGTTCTTCTTTTCATTAAAGTAGACATACCCAATTCCAGCAAAAAGAAATGTTGTGGCTTTTTTGGGAACCGAGGGAAACTAGAATCAGTTGAAATGTGAAGGCTATGAACCTTTCATTTCCTATTCAACCATGTATAACTTATATAACAAAGGTTTTAACCATCTTTCTGATATGTCAATATGCCTCATCCCTGAGAAATGGTGTGTATACATATAATAGTTTTCTGTATCTTGTATAGAGGTGGATTCATAAACTGTACAGATGCAGAGAGATAATTCAACAAGACGTCCATAACAAAGAAGATTTATTGGTTCATCAGGTATCCTCATAACTCACATTTGTGACCAATTATTTGTATATCTACCTTGTAGGTAAAAGATGGTTATCTCCTAATCCATCTCATAGCAGTAGAAAAAGTTACTATCAGTTCATGAGTCCAGGCAAGAATGGAGGGAAACCTCCCCTAACCCCTTGAGGGTCAAATTAGTGATCAATAAGGATTACAGAAGTGGCCACGTGACATGTACTACATTTCCCAGGATACCTTTAACTACATTTACCATGATGCATTCCCTTAAGGGAACAGCTCATAATTCCTAAGTAACTGTCCAATTCACATAGACTGGTGGGACAGCACAAATAGCATATGATATTGCTCAAATATTCTCCATTGTAGACTTAAGTGGACAAATATAATGCAAAACAGATCAGTGTGGGGATCTTTTTACCGACAGTATTTTGCAAGGAAAAATTTAGTGCCAGTTTAAAAAGGGAGAAAAAAACATGATATTGAATTTGAGATGTTTAAACTTTACACTTAGGTGCAAACCAAATTGATCTGTTCAAAGAAATGTGTGAATCTCTTGAATCGCTTTTTAATTTCTTTGGGTTTTAGAAAGAAAATATTTTCTCAATGCCACTCTTATAAGGTGGGAATGGATAGGAATGGAACCAAACATGTACATGGACTTAGTAAATATACTATGCTATTTATTGCTATACAAGCTCAGTGCAAAGTGTACTTACAAGACTTTTAGTGAATAACCATTATGCTAACAGAACTTAACAAAATTACTTTAATTTCTATACTTTATAAGGCAAATGTTTATGGAGGAAGCTGCTAGTTTCAGCTTCCTCCATAATCTTCAGCAAAGACTGAAGAGTGCTAAAAACATCTCCTCCTGAGATTTAATATTTGCCCAGTACCCAGAACATAGAATAATATGGTTTGGAGGGAACTTGGGGATCTTCTAACCCTCCTATCCTATATCTTTCTGAACTTGATGGGATAGATACACATGATCAAAGAAAGAATAACAGTTATCCATTACTTGAACCATTTGTGTTTGTTCTCCACAGTCCACAGTCCAAAGTGGCATTTTTCTTTGTGCTACTTCTTTTCTTTTTCTTCTTCTGGCTATAGCCTCCTTGATCTCCTTCTTGGGTCTTCTTCCTGGTTTCTTTCTATCTTCTATAAGCTTCTTTTATACATCTTTCTTTTGAACCCTTTGGGGGCAACTTGCCAAGTAATTCGAAGGAATTTAAACTTTTCTTTCCTCTGCAACTGCCTACATCCCCAAGTTATTCCCAGGGGTAGGATTCAGCTGGTTTTGACTGGTTTGAGCAAACTAGAATGTTAATTTTATATCTGGTTTGCCAAACCAGTAGTTCTGATGACTGCTTATCCCCACCCATCCCACCCTGCTCCTCCAAGGAGTCCCCACATGGCCCATTTTGGATCCCAGGCAAGCACAAGGTCCATGCAGAGTCTTGGGGAGGGTGAAAAACAAGCCTCCTGGAGGCTCTGGAAAGCCAGAAATGGAGCTGTTTCTGGCCTTTGGAGGGGCTCTGGAGCCCAGGGAGGCCATTTTTAACCTCCCGGAGGCTCAAGGAACGCCTCCAGAGCCTGGGGAGGGAGAAAAATGGGCCTCCTGGACATTCTGGAAGTTCAGAAACAGGCCTGTTTCTGGCCTCTGGAGCACCTCCAGAGCCCAGAAAGGCTGTTTTTGCCCTCCCAGAGGCTCAATGAAAGTCTCTAGAGCCCCAGGAGGGCAAAAACACCTCACCCACCACTATGGTGCAGTATGCCAATTAGGCCACGCCTGCTGTGGCCACACCCACCCAGCAACTGGGCAGAGAACCAGTTGCTAAAAATTTTGAATCCCATCCCTGGTTATACCCCTGACAAGCAGACTACTAAAAGAAAAAAAAATTCTTTGATCTTGAGAGTGTCAGGGTTCCAAGTAATAAACCCATAGCAAACAGAACTCCAAGGCAAGTAGGTTCCTCAAAGAACAGGTTTACTGGATATATCATATTGGCATAGACTGATGAAAACCAAGTCTAAAGGTTCCTGTGGTTTTCACCTAATTAAAAGTTTTCCCCTTTCCCAAACAATCATTCACACTGTCCAATCAAAGTGCTTGCAAACTTCATTCCCCCTCTCATCAGCCACCTGTGACAATGTCCTTGGTTCTCAGGGGAAACTATTTTGTTTTGGCTACAAAACACCAACTATCTCTAGTCCTCCCCCTCCATCCTCCATCACTATTGTGACAACACTGAAGCCTCCAAGATTGTCTAAGTCAGGCCAGTTCCAGAGTAGACAGACAGTCATACATAACATTTTTCTGTTTCAGGGCAGTGCAATTTTTATTTATTTATTTAAAAGATTTATATGGCTGCTCATCTTCAACAATTTGGGGAAGCTCACAACTACAGTAAAACCAGTAACTATAAAACAACCAAAAATAATAAATAGTAAAATGATAAAATGATAAAATAAAAACTCTGCACCTTTATCATCCCCTGCAACAAGCTCCAATTATTCTAATTTCATTCTTTGTGTTCTGTCTTTCCATTCAGGCTGACCAGAATGCTCCTTACTAAAAGAAAGGAAAGATAAGCAATAAGAAGGAATTTAATGCAAATTAACAGGCAAACAATTAATATACATAGACTTACATTCTGGCTTTGTGGACTGCATATTTTAGAATAACAGTAGAACTGTACAAATTCCAGAATATGGAAAATTAAAACACAAAAGGTATGCTGATGAGTGTTTTTTTTTTAAGTCTGTATTATTATTTCTGTACTTATTTCTGTACTGTATACCCAGCCTCTGACAGAGTCAGCCAAAAGTGTCAAAGTTTGAGGACACAGAGTAAATTGATAACAGAACCACACAACACAGGACTAATTAAGGCCACTTAATTAGTTTTCCCCCAGCTGTCATCTTCCAAATATGTTGGCCATGTGGTTCATAATTAATTGGAGACAGAGTCAGACCTATTCAAGGACTGTCAAGAAGAAGACTGAATTATATACGGCAATTCCAGGACTCCACAGGATAGGTTGTCAAGACAAAAACAACCTCAGAATGATGCTCTTAAGTGCTAGAGATATCCAATAACTGTAGAAAGTAATGAAAATGACCTTGACAGAAATGTGAAATCTCCAGAGTCAAAGCAACAAGAAGTGACATCTCTGAAGAACACAACAGACCAATAAAATTCTGAAGACGCTCAGGCTGAACTTCCCTAATTCACAGAAATATAAGAAAAGGACAAGCGGCATAAGGAGTCTTAAAAGATTCTTTTTATAGCCAATCACACACAAAAAATTAGCCTTCCCGTAGAGCGATTGTCTGGTCTATCTAATGTTGCTGACAATAAGTAACAACTAAATAAGTAGATAAGTATGTTCCTTGCAGGGAATTGGAAGGCCATGCTTATGAAGGTCTCCATCTTAACAACACCTGGAATTTGTGCTGATTTAAATTCTAGGTTTCTTCCTTTCACTTGCAAGACACATTCGTTGGGTTATTGTTTCCAAACTTTGACAGTTTCTCCCATTTGCCCTTTGTTTATACAACAATTTCCTTCTCATGAACTTCAGCCCTTATATATGAAGATAAAGATTCTTGTGATTATGTCAGAAAGTTCTGCAATTAAATTTAATCTGATGGTTTTTAATTTGGATTTCAATGCTACTGTTTCACATCACTTTGCTGAAATCTCAAGCTGGTCAAGGACTGCAATAAATACTAATTTACTTACTTTTATAATTACTGGAATTTTTCTTGCATGAAATCTTCCTGCTGTTTTTAATACCTGACATTTTTTCCCTAGAATATTCTTTCATGTCTGCAATTCCTCCCTCCAGGATTGTATTACTTTTTTTTAAATCAACCTAGCAAATACTGTGTACCTTAAAATACTTGTTTGATTCTTATAAAAAATTGGGAAGAGTCTTAACTAGCTAAGTCTGTGCTTATT
Organism: Laticauda colubrina; assembly: GCA_015471245.1. Taxonomy (NCBI): domain Eukaryota; kingdom Metazoa; phylum Chordata; class Lepidosauria; order Squamata; family Elapidae; genus Laticauda; species Laticauda colubrina. Next base: position 19,678,022 of record BLBF01000055.1, on the reverse strand, counting down.
TGCCTGTCAGATTCATTCTTTTTAAGGCCTTATATATTGCAAAGGTCACTGGCATTTTTTAGAAAAGAATGAAAAATAGCCACAATAAATGACATGACATTTCAATAATCAGGTTTCCGATTTTTCACCTTTATGGCATTATGTTTCAGTGAGACATTGTAAGAATTTGCTTTTAAATATTTCTTTGGTGAGTCATTGGAGTTGAAGTATGACCTTATAATCTTCAGCCTGCAAGATGAAACATGTTCCCTGAAGAACCAATGTTTAGACATACAGCCATGTGGATATGTTATACAGCAATGTTTAAATTTACCAGAAATTTTTTCATGATGAGAATGCTGTATAACATTGTTGAGAAGATTCCAAGATATAGGAGTCATAGGTAAAAGTAAAGGTTCCCCTCGCACATACATGCTAGTCAATTCTGACTCTAGGGGCTGGTGCTCATCTCCATTCCAAAGCCAAAGAGCCAGCACTGTCCAAAGATGTCTCCATAGTCATGTGGTCGGCATGACTAAATGCTGAAGGTGCATAGAACACTGTTAGCTTCCCACCAAAGTGGTCCCTATTTTTCTACTTGCATTTTTACATGCTTTCAAACTGCTAGGTTGGCAGAAGCTGGGATAAGTACGGGAGCTCACTGTGTTACATGATGTTTGGGATTCAAATGGCAGAGAGGCACCGATCGCCTTCTATTCAAAAACAGTCTAAATCGGAGAGAAATTACAGCCAACTTGACCAAGAAGCCCTCGCAATCATAGCCAGAGTCAGAAGATTTCACGAGTACCTTTATGGTAGGACTTTTTCGATCATCACTGACCACAAACCCCTGCTAGGAATTCTGACAGGAAACAAACCGACCCTGAATATTCTATCACCAAGAATGACGAGGTGGTCTGAATTCCTCGCTGCATACAACTACACACTCACCCATCGCCCAGGGAAGACCATCACCCATGCAGACGCCTTGAGTCATTCCCCGCTACCCATCACAGAAGACAACCCAGCTCCCACCGTCTCCACCCTCCAAATCGAGTCCTGGTCGAGCCTGCCACTAACCACAGCAGACATTGCTAAAGCCACCACAAAAGACCCGCTGACAGCTCGCATTCTACATCGGGTAGGTAAGGGCTGGCCAGACGAAAACAAAACCGAGACTTTTAAACCATTTCGCACCCGACAGACTGAACTGTCTATTGAAAAAGGCTGTATTTTGTGGGGTGACAGGGTGGTAATCACAGAAAAATTACAGGAAAAAGTGCTGTCCATGTTGCACGAGGGGCACCCGGGCATAATTAAGATGAAAGCCCTGGCCAGGAGTTACGTTTGGTGGCCAGGGCTGGACAAAGACATTGAACATTGGGTGGCTACATGCCATGACTGCCAAAAATCGAGGCCTACCCCCCCACTGGCACCAGTCATGGAATGGGAAACTCCCAGAGGTCCCTGGTCGAGACTGCATATTGTCTTTGCTGGGCCAACTAAAGGGAACACCTATTTGGTTATCGTGGACGCCTACTCGAACTGGTTGGAAGTCATACTTATGGCATCCACTACCACCGAGACAGTCATGAAACAGTTAAACAAACTTTTTGCCACGCATGGGCTACCTGATGTTATCGTATTGGACAATGGGCCCCAGTTTACCGCTTTGGCATTTGAGCAGTACTTGACTGCACAGGGCATCCAACATGCCCTGACAGCGCCGGCCCATCTGGCTGCTAATGGATGGGCTGAATGCATGGTTCGGTATACTAAGGAGGGCCCAGAAAAAATAGACACAGGAGACATGCAAGAAAAGCTTAACAGATTGTTAATCATGCAACACATTACCCCTAGCACAACCACCACAAGAGCCCAGCAGAACTCCTCATGGGTAGGAAATTGCGCTCCTACCTAGATAGACTGCACCCCACATATATCTGGGACAAACCCCCTGACTCCTCCAGCAAGTTTCACTCATTTGAAATAGGCGATCTGGTGTATGCTAAAAACCTTACCGGGGACCCGTTATGGCTTCCAGCCACAATCACCCAAATCACAGGCCCCCGGTCTTACCGACTTGTGCTGGACAACGGGAGAGCATGGAAGCTGCACATCGACCAGCTTCGCTCTCACACATTAGAACGCAACACCACACCATCACCACAAATAAACGAACCAAAAACAACTGAGGGGGGGGGACACAAAATAACAAAAAAAAGGAAGATGAACCTCCAATAACACGACAACAAACACTTCACAAAGACACCCAAATAAAACAAAAAGAGCACTCACCATTAGATGACCTCCAGAGAAGAAGTCCGGGAGCAGGAGAACGAGGTGAGGCCTTCCGGGAAGGAGGCAGCCAGGCCAGCTCGACCAACCCGGACGAACCAGGAGGGAGCGGCGGAGCCACCTCAACCAGCCCGAGAAACTCAGGCAGGAGCGGCAGGGCTGACTCATCCTTCCAGGAGGTTCCATGGAGAAGACGCAGAGAGAAAGCGGTCCCATCCGAACCGTTTGAGGATCACGCTGAGACTGAGCTGCGCAAGTCAACTAGGACCCGAAAAAGTCCCACCTACCTGCGTGACTACGTGACGCACGTTGGACGAAACCAAGGGGGGAGAGGTATTGTGTATAGAACTTGGTAGACTCCAGATACCTTAAACTGATTGACCGAGAAGGCCGTTCTCAAATTGGTTACTTAGGAAGCATCCTGATTGGCCCACCGAATGGCGGGAAGACTTAAACTACTGTCATTGGCCACAAGCCACGAGCAAGCCACTACAAGAAGGGCTGCCATGGCTTGGGCTGTTGTTCTGTTACTAGTTGCTTTACTTGTTAATAAAAGAGCTGTTTGTGGGAACCCGGTCTCGTGCACCTTATTTCCGAACAGAACAGTGAGTAATATGTAACTCTCAGTGCTGTAGGACTTGCATGTCTATTGGTCCTATTAATGAGAGCTGATGGGAATTTGATTCAGGCAATACATTATCTATTCGAGTCTATATGAATCTCCCTGTTCTGAATCAGCTCCCCAAACATGACAAACCCTCTGTAGTTGAAGCAATGATTCCTTTATTAGGAGCACCAGCAGCCCCGGCAAAAAGTTTCTCTTTCACCACAGGCTAACAAGTTCAGCAGGGGAGATGAATAGTTGTCTTCCACATTTATTCATCTCCACCCCATGCCTTTGATCCAAAGAATAAGGGTGGGACTTTGCTAGCCGTGGTGGTTCTTCCATCCCACAGATCAGCCCACAGATTTCCACTGCTCTCCTCTCCTCTGCCTTCTGCGCATTCATGCATCAGGCACTGGACCCAGCTGTTCCACCTCTTCCTCATCAGCCACCTCCAGACCTGGGGACTGTTGACTCTCCATCTGAGGTCTGACAGACGGCACAAGCTCCTCCTCTGTCTCTCTCTGACAGTTCCATTCCCTCTTCCCCCTTGGAGCTCTCAGGGTGGCTTGATGGTGACCCTGACTCCCATGCCTCCTCCTCATCTGATTTGGCTACTGGAGGGGCCAGTGGCTGACAGGCCACACTCCCACTTATAGAAATATAATAAGCAAAATTGCACTAGAGAGCTAGACTATCTCTTCTGCTATGAATTTAGTCTTCTAAGATCATGCCTGTATTACATTGATAGTCATGATTGTTTCATTCACTTTCTCTATATTTAATCTTCTTCTAAGTATTATTGATAGAAAGGAGTACAATGTGTTCATGGCCATTTTTAACTTCAGTAAAATTAATGTGAATTACTTTAATGAATTCAACAGCACAGTTCAATATTGCCTGATTTAAATAATAAATAGTTCTCCATCTTGCAAAAGACCATGAATGGCGGGAGTCTAGAAGCTGGTTCATTGTGGGAAAACTTCATCTCAGACACTGTAAGTCTCTTTTACAACAATTGCATTTAGGATATACATTAAAAACAGTTTTTAAACATTGCTTTAAAAAATTACATTGCCTCTGAATTTCTGGGTCCACTTTATATGCAGAGTGTTACAGGTACTCCTTGATTTTCAACAGCTCATTTAGTGACTGTTCAAAATTCTAACAGCACTGATTGCTTTTCACACTTATGACCATTGCAGCATCCCGGTGGACATATGATCAAAATTCAGAAGCTTGGCAACTGGTATGTATTTATGTCATGTGTATCATGTGGTCATGTGATCACTTTTTATGATCAGAACAGTTAATGAGGAAAACAGATGCAATTAATGCCTGTGTAATTAATTTAATAACTGCAGTGATTCATATAATGACTGTAATAAGAAAGATTGCAAAATGGGGCAACACTCATTTAACAACCATCTCCTTTAGCAACAGAAACATTGGGCTCAATTGTGGTCATACGTCGAGGACCTCCTGTACTTCTTTACCACATATCAGGTTTGCCTTTATTTAAAATCCACAAAATGTAACCCAATGTATTGGAAATACAGTTTCCAAAGTTCCTCGCCTCACTGGACAGCACCAGATTGAGAAAACTTGCTGTACAGTAGATCATCCAACTTTAAATTCTGTATTAAAGAAGTCCACAATCCTATATTTCAATGCCCACAAGCTGGAAAACAAAACCAAGTTATCTCAGAGGAGAATTCAGCCTGAAGGACAGTTCTGTTTAGTTATTAGCACAACAATAACCTAAGATTGCAGTGATTAATATCAGCCTTTTGAGCAAACATGATGAGAGGACACTGTGACCTAATTTTACTCCTGAGTTCGAAGAGCCCCAGACAGAGCACATTCTATTAAGAGCCTTTCATCTAATATTACTCTGGCTTCCAGAAATACAGCTGCCATTTAATTATGGGAAAAGAAAACTAAGTGGTTAGGCTGATATTTCTCACATCAAATAAAGAGGCCCACAATCAACCTTAGGGTTAGTTTATTTCAAATCATGTGTCTCATCACGAATAACATTACCCTTAGTCAATTCCATCCTCCTATCACCTGACACCCCTCCCTTCATTTTCCTGAACAGTTAATTTTATTTTTAAATCACTGTTCCTCCCACAGGAAAGAGGAAAAGGACAGGATTTTGAACAGAAAATAAGACTTGTTAAATGTTATTTTCAAGAAAAAGAGCCTGATCCACCTCTGTTTTTTTGATATAACAATGCTTGTTATTAAAATACCCAGCCAAATACTTTGAATGTTGGATTCATGCAATAAGGGAGACTTTCATGCAATAAGGGAGACTTTCCAAATTCTTTGGATCCAGGGAAGAGTCTTCATATACAGGCAGACTAGGGCCTATCTAAAATCATAGCACCAGTTTATCATGTAAAAGTGTATTCCTAGCTTTCAGGGTGCACACAGTCAATCCTTTAGGGAAAATTAAATAGACCAAGACAAGCAGATTTCAAGAGAACATGAGGCAGGCCAGATTACTACCAAAGATTTGTCCAAGGTGTAGAGCTGGTGTGTCAAGCTCAAGGCCCACAGGCCAAATCCGAGCCATGGGGTGCTTAGATCTGGTCCACGGGGCCTCTCTGGAACAGCAAAGGCCCATGGTGCCTCTGCCAGCAAAAACAGCCCTCCCAGGCTGTTTTCAGCCACGATGGCCTCCTGCAGGCCTCTGCCAGTGAAAATGGCCCCTTGAGCTCCATTTTTGCTGGCAGAAGGCTGCAGGAGACCATCACAGCCAAAAATAGGCCTGAGAGTTGGCTATACCCACTCTGGCCACATCCATCCCAGCCATGGCCCCGCCCCCTCAAGGTCAAACACAGTCCTGATGCAGCCCTCAATAAAACTGAGTTTGACACCCCTGGTGTAGAGGGAAAAGGGAATGGCCTTGAAGTATAGGAGAAAGAAAATGGTCAGATAAAAGAGTGCTGAGTCTGAGGTAGGAGTATAACCTGAATAAACCTGAATAAAGAGGTGTGATGGTGCTGTGGTTAGAATGCAATGTTGCAGGTTAATTCTGCCTGCTGACAGCTGTTTGATCGTAACTGACTCAAGGTTCTCAGCCTTCCATCCTTCCAAGGTAGATAAAATGAGGACTTAGATTGGTGGGGCCAATATATTGACTCTGTAAACTGCTTAGAGAGGGCTGTAAAGCACCATGAAGTAGTGTATAAGTCTAAGTAATATTGCTAGTAGTGCTAAACATCCCACATGAGGCCTTCCCTAGTTATCTGAAAGATAAAGGGAGAGAATGGGAAAACACATTCATACTTGCAAGATTTTGTTACTACAAACTTACAGCACAGTAAAAATAATACTGGACACCTCAAGTTGTACAAAATAAAGGTGGAATATAAATCTATAAACAAATATTTTCACATACATCAACATGCATACCTCTCAACATGTCATAGCAGTTTGTGGAGGTCTAAGGAGAAATAAGATTTCCTGGGACTATCATTATGCAGAATTGGCTTCCATTTATTATTCAATAAAAAGAAAGAGAAGATCCCAAAGATAATCATGCTTCTTGACGAATTATAGAAATAATTGCTCAATTTCAGTGTCATGAGAAGAGAACCTTTAAGTCTTGCAGTTAGGATTGATCTCTCTAAATGCAAAGCTACAATGTTGATTCTGAAAGCACACGATTTCTCTTCCAACTCTGAAGAATAAACCACCACTCCTTTAAACACAAGTAAGTTTTACAGAAGGATGGAACATGAATTTCTGATATACATGCCTAGTTAAGCCCCATTGAAGTCCTTTAGGGTGGATTCTTCAAGACCTCTCCTGGAGCAGCATTTTAGTTTCCAATGGATCTCTTGGGATTCATTGCACTGTATGCATCTTGATGGTTCAGCTTTTCTTGGAGCTATCCATGGTCCTGACATTTTGCTTGGACTCCCATTCTCTTTTTTTCCTGGCTGAGACAGAGTTAACAAACAGCATTACATGCTTACTTTTAACACAAAACCAAAAGTGTGCCAAATACATCAGATTCAGACTAAATATTTTGCCAGTCATTTTGTCTGAAGATACTGACATACTCATCTTCCCATGGGCATGTTTACATGTCTTATTTCTAGATATTTTATTTTTATTTTGTATTTATTTATGACCCATGTTTCCTTTAGGAGACCAAGTGACATATATAGCACTCCTTCCTTCAGTTTTTCCCCATACCTCAATCCTGTGAGAAAGAATGGAAGAGGAAGACTGACCCAAAGTAATCCAATGATTATATTTGATTCAGGTGGACTTGAATCTGGTCTCCCTGATGCCAGAGAAATTATTAATCACAATATTTTTACATACATATCCATCATACTATTCTTTGGGGGGGAGAAGCAGTGTTATACAAAGCACAGAAATGGTGGTGTAAGGCAAAACCAATTAAAGATAAGAAAATAAAATACAGTGAAATGTAATTTATATTAATAAGATTCATTCATAACATTATGAGCTATTCATTTTTTCTAGTCTTGTAATCATCCTTGTTTTCATTATACACTGACAATGAGAAAAAATAATCAATGGGTGCTCCATCACTGGAGGTTTTTAAAGAAGAGATTGTCCATTCACCTGGAATTTATAGGCTCTCCTCATTGAGTAGAGTTGGGATAGAAGACCTCCATGGTTCCTTCTAACTCTGTTACTATATAGTCAGTACAACTTCACACATTGCTTTTTTTAAAAAAAATTATCTTTCCTTCTGAGAATCTCATCAACTCTACCAAAGACAACTTTTTTAGTCCACCCTCTCCTCTCAATTCATTTATTTCCTTCATGTATTTGTTTTGCAATCAGATCCTTATTAATTTTCTCTATGTGATCAAACCACATGAGCGTTTTTCTTTTGTATTGGCTACTCCCTTCTATGTTCAATCATCCTTTCATTCTTAACTCTATCTTTTCATGCTTTACCACAAACACTTCTTATATGTTTCATTTCCGCTGCATTCAACTTACCCAGGGGTGGGATTCTACCAGTTCTGACCAGTTCTATAGAACCCCTTGTTAACTTTCTAAGCAGTTTGGAACAGTTAGAAGAAATCTACTTTTGTTTTTTTCCACCCTTATTACATTCTTGCCTAGACTTAGTGTCTCCAAAGGAGATTTTGTTTTTCTTGATTCTTTCTTAAAGAGGAAGGGTTGTTTTAAGCTTTTTACACTGCTATTGGGAGAAAATACTCCCCTGGAAATACTTCTTCTTGGCTAGCTAGAAAGATTGACATTCAAACGTGAGTTTACATACCCTTTCTGAGTTTGGTCTAAAAACTGGTTTTTGGTGAAGTTTAATTCTGTGCTTGGTGACATTTAATCCTGTGTTTATTGATGGGATAATTTTCCTTATTCAGCTTTGTTTGGAAGGAAAAAGATTAATCTCTGTTCCTGAAAAGAAACTGGTTTGAGAAGTCTGGCAAGTTCCTGTGTCTATTTGTTCTGGATTGGTTTAACAAACAACAGCTACTGTTTTGATTTAATTATTTTGTATTGTGTTTGAATTTTTTCCTGCCTTATGGTTTCTTTTTCTATCTGGGGAGGGGGTCTTCCTTCACTGCTTTAGTGGTATCTGGCACTGTCCTTTTAGGGTGTACTTCCAAGAGGCAGGATGCAAGTTTGGCACTGATTTTCTTTTACTGCCATTCTGGGGGGCATTTGACCTTTCCTTAAATCTGCATTATTTCCTTAGGATATCTTATGAGATGAGTGAGACCAGCTGGTATCTTTAAGTGGTGCAAATGGATCTAAGGATTGCTTCTCCTGGGGATGCTCTTTCTGGAGAGCTTAAATGACCTCTCTGCTAAAGGGTTTTACTTTATGAGCAAGAGTTGGCTGCTGATAGTTATCATTGCATTTTAACTATTTTAATTCCTCAAGGTGCTGTGGCACCCTGCCTGATTTGTAACTCCAGCTTTCAGGTATTTTTAATCTAATGATTGGTATTTAGGGCAGCTTTCTGCAAGTGAAGAAGCTTTTTGTATTTTTGTACAGGTAGTCCTTGACTTACAACAGTTCATTTAGTGACCATTCAAAGTTACAAAGGCATTGAAAAAAAGTGACTTATGACCAGTTTTCACACTTACGACCATTGCAGCATCCCCACTGTCATGAGAGGATAGGCAAGGAGAAGCACCCCTTGATGTGAGTGATGCTGAGTTGGCCATGCCCACCCAGTCACATGATCAACTAAGCCATGCCCACAGAACCAGTTGTTAAAAAATTTGAATCCCACCCCTGAACTTACCTTGATGTCTATAGATATTCTCAGTCATCCAAATCATGGTTTTCCCAAAGGTTCTTTTTCAAAAGGCAACTGGATTTTCTCAGGGTTTTTTTTCCTTTGAAAACATTTCTCTTCTTAGCCAAGAAGCTTCTTTAGCTAAACTTCATTGGATGAAACTTCTTGGATGAAAAGTGAAATGTTTTCAACCACAGAAAGCCCAGTTGTCTTTAAAAAAGCACCTTTGGGACAACTTACCTTTATGTTTTTCTTAACATACTCAATTTTTACTTTATCACAAAAAAAACCACCCTTGGGCATAGTTTTATATGCCTCCATTTTTGTGGTAAAAACATAATCTACACCTCTAACTTTATTCTTTTCCAATATTCTCACACTAATCATGACTCCTTTTTCATTGTATTTTTCTTTAATTCAATATTTCTCCATTTTGCACTTCAACACTTTACTGTCCTCCCCATAGATCTCTCTATGATACTTATTCCAGCATTCTCTTCCTTCAGCCTCATTCCAAATCACTTGATCAGTTTTATTTATAATTTCCTTCCCTTTGCTGGGCCTTTTTTTAGAACTCTTCACTTTGCTTATTATGATTTTTTTCTAACCTACTTTCCACTTCATCATTCTACCAAAATTCTTTCTTATTCATTAGCATAACTTTTCTGGCATTCTCCAGCATTTTTTTTTTCATTCTGATCTACACAGGCAGCTTCTACAATCTTCCTGTGTCATATAATAGAATAATAGTGATCTATACTTACAGAATACTATAAGTCCCTTCCTTTAATTATTGTTCGCCCTTCAAGACAGAGTGACATGGTGACTCAGTGCATAAGACCCTGGGATTGTTGGCTGGAAAACTGGCAGCCCAGGTTCGAGATCTGAGCACCACCTGACAGGATGAGCTCCCATACTCACCTCAGCTCCAAACCCAGCAGTTCAAAATCCATGTGAATGTGAGTAAATAAATAATACCATTTGGGAAGATAACAGAGTTCCACAATATCATGCTGGCCATATGAATATGGAAATGACTTTGGACATGCTGGCTCAATGGCCTTGAAACAGAGATGAGCACCACCCATATCATCAACTAGCAGAGTAAAATCCACAGGGATTCCTTTACCTTTACCTTCAAGACAGACCAGATTAGAAAATAGACTCTATGAGAAGAATAGAACTATATATTGAGACAGACTATAATAACAATATGGCAAGTTTCCCCATGGTTTCCTTTCCCTCCCTCTCACACCTCAGAGAGTCAGGAGTTGCTAGCCTGAGCCTCTTTGTAATACCCATCTCTCTGGATTTAACATTTTTTCTTCTGTACTTGATGTTACCCTGAAAGCCTATGAATTCTTTCTCCGAAGACATTTGATTGGCTCTGTACCAAGAAAACATTTCTATGCTGCTGAATTTACAAAAAGACTCACAAAAGCAAATCTCATATTTAAAAACTTTTCTTAATCAAATAATTACAGAACAGTTATCATTCTTATTTATTTATGGATCTTCAAATGTCTTGATAATTTTTTTCTTCATCTGACATAATAAATGTTATGTCAATCACATTTATCAGGCTATTGCACAATTTCCTCCTCAAATTCATCTCTGGTTGTTTCCTTGTTACTACTCATTGGAGCATTAAATACAATATATACTGTAGATTCCTATTTTTATATTTGTTTACATTAGCCTAGAAAACAGCAGCTAATACTTGCCAGAGAACATTTTAGCTACTACATTCTCAACCCTTTCCCATATCTTCATCAACTTCACTCCAAAATAGATCACCTACACACACATCTATTACATAATTCTCTATTCATTTAGTTTAACCACCACATACAATAAAGAAGTATTTTTACTTCTTAAATTTTAATTCAGTCTTTACCATTTATTCCTCTTGCATTCCAAGTTGCAATCTTTTACATGCCATCACTATATGGGTCCATAGATATTGAGCTCCACCACCCATCATGGTTCTGATCAATCAAAGCTTTTACATAATATGTTTTCAAACCATAGAACATAGAATAATAGGGTTGGAAGGGATGTTGGAGTCATCTAGTTCAACACCTTGCTCAATAAGTTCAAACAAATGATTGTCCAGTTTCTTTTTGAAAGCTTTCACTGATGGAGCACCCACAACTCCTTAAGGCAAGTTGATTGGTTGATTACTCCCACCATTAAGAAATTTCTCCTTAATTCTAGATTGCTTCTCTCCTTGGTTAATTTCCATCCATTGTTTAGAATCATAGAAAGGTACAGATTTACTTATCAGCCATACTTGTTGCTATGTCACATGCATCATGCACTGTTAACGGTAATGACGGTACTTTGGGCACATTTGTTGAGTATATCACAAATGCAAACATAGCAGATACTTTTTATGCAAGCTAATATTTTTAAATTATAGAAAAGTTTGCAGGCCAACATACTGCGTTGCCTGCATTTCATCAACCTATAGGGGGAAGGAAGCAAACTGCCCCAAATACTCAGGATATTTATTCTAGGAATTTAAAAATAGAAGACTAAAGGAATGCTGTCTCATACAATGAAAGAGATAAACATTGGAAACAAATCATTATTTAATGTTTCCATGGGATAAAGCTGTGGTTAAATTTTATAAGATTCATATGTACAAGTATCCACACTGTCATGAAAGCAAATTCCCAAGATTGGATTTTAATTGGATCCAGTTCTATTTCTGATGGGAATTTATTGTCTACCATTCAGCTAGCATTAAACAGCCAGTCTGTGATATTGGGCTAATGAGACAATCTGGTCTAATTATCTTCACAGCTATAATTTATCATTTTTATAGTGCCATCAAAGATGGTGTGACAATTTTATGAAAGAAATATTAAGCCTCTCTTTTATGCATCTTGATAAACAGCTGCACAAAGGGCTCTTCTGAATCAAACAAAAAGAATTTCTTAAAGACTTCCACTGAGGATAACTCTGAAGGAGTAAGGATAGCATAGTGATGGAGACTGGCATCAGACGTTGAATTCTGGCTGTCAAAATCTCTGCAGAAAAAGGAGAGATCATGAGATTGCCCACTTCACTCTGGACAGATATTCCATATGAGTAGACTGCAGAAAGTTTTATGCAGTTGGCTCAAGAACTGAGTGGCTGGGAGATGACTTCAGCTCAGCTTTTAGCTGCAATTTAGCCCATAAGAACACAAAGTATTCTTACTCATCTTTGGAAATTGTTTCTTAATTGTTTTTCAACTATTAAGGAGTTTGGGACCAGTAAGTTTTCATAGTGCTGGCTTAGTTTCCTTTAATCTTTAGTGAAATAAGTTTAAAAGATAAATTTAAAGACTTTAGGCGATTGAGGGATTTAAGGGTGATTAGAACATTGGCTTCAGAAAGTTACAAACAGACGAAGAGTCCAGCTGAATTGGAAATAAAAATTTGAAATTAATTGTAAGAATTTTCCTTTGGGAAGATGCTTCATTTACCAGTACAGTACATGTGAATGTGAATTTGCATGTTGGATGCTAGAAGGAACCAGATAAAGAACAGCATTTAATTTGACTTACTAATTTACAGAATGGAGCAAGACAGTTTAACTTTGGATACACTGAAGGATGCTAGTGAACAATAGACTCAAATGTTTATTTTAAGACTTTCTATCATTATAGATTTTTTTTCTTTGTGGTTTGTATTAGTTTCTATCTCTTTAAATGTGTTAATAAAATTATTATTTAAAAAAGTTTATTGAGAAAAAAATGATTTTAATGTAAAAATCATTAGTTTAAGAAATATTGGAATGATTTCTTATTATTATAGAAAACAGATTTTAAAAAGTTGGCCCTGGACTTTGGGATCAGTATATTTCAACCATTAACTTCCTTTACAAGAACTTGCCAATCTTATATTCACAATAAGTTGGCTCTATTGAGATCTTTATACACATTTATTAAATGCAAAGAATTGATTTGAAGCCATGGGTTATGCATTGCTTTATCTATAGTTTTCTGAAAATTAGGGTGTAATTCCATTTCAAAAAATCATATATAGGTAATCCTCGATTTACAACAATAATGGAGCCTGCCCATTTCAGTCGTAAGGGGGGAAGACGTTAACTGAAACTCGTTAAGTGAAAGAGTCCTTATCCTGAATCATCCCAATGCATATGTTAAACAAATGTAGGGGGTGAGTGTAGGGGGTCATTAAATGCACATAGGGTGCAGTGGTGGGTTTACAAAAAATTCCTACTGGTTTGGTGTGAGGACGCGCATGCCATATATGCACTTTGTGCATGCACATTTGCAACTCACCTTCTGCTGCAAGCTGTGTGTGTAAAATAACTGATGTGTGGCAATCAGCTGTGCCATGTGAAGCAGTTGAGGTTGAAAAGCAGGAAATAAAAGTCAATATAGAGCCAGGGAAGGTGGGATGGCCCAGCAGCTGATTGTTGGAGCAAACCAGTTTGCTTACAGTTAATCCTCAGAGCTACTAGTTCAGCCGAACCCGGCCTAATTGGTAGAATACCACCACTGGTTGGGGTGCCTCAGGGAAGCCTGCCTTGGACTTCCCAGGGTCTCCCTCCACTCCCTGATATCCCCGTGCTCTGCTTCCTTTCTTTGGGGTCCCCACAGACATCTCCACCCCTCACAATGCCTTGCTTATCTTCCGGACAGCTGCAGATTTCAGTATTGTGGGCCGTTCTTATTGGGCCACATGGAACATCTGTCAGCCAAGCAGCATTTCCCCCACCTCCTACTTTCTACATGGCCTCTTTAACTCAAAACAGGATAAGTCACAGTTTGTGCTTTGCAGTTTCTATATTTTCCTCATGAAAAAAGGAGCCTGGTGTAGTGAGATGGAGAAGAGACAATGAAGGGTTCAATGTTAAAAGAGGGATCTCCTTTGCCTTGTTTGAAACCTGACCTGGGATGCAAAGCTGCTCTTCTGCCTTCCTCTATATTGCCCTTTGTTATCTTTAAATGTATTAAATTAACAAATTTATTGAGCAAATATAAATAGTACTTTGATCCAATCACGTATTATAGTAACAGACATCTAAATTCCGCTTTTCATCGCTGCTGTTTCTCATATTAGCCACAAGGTGCCAATAGAGCTTCTTTTTTGTTTCTCATTCCTCATACACTACAATATTAGCAAAAACACGTAATCAATATTCACTTTAGAATTTAGTTTGGAAGTATGTCGAAGTATTTTTGTTCACCCTTGACTGTATTTTCACAGTGTGAAATCCTAAAAGTGAATCCATGTGTGTTCTTGTGAATGAAGACTGAGAAATTTATATTTAGCTGAAAAACCTTGATAGTGTATATGTTGATGGTGTGGATCTGTTTTGAATTTAACAGGCGTGATTATTGAATTTCATATCATGCAAAGCATTTTCCAATCCATTTCTTCCTGTAAAATGGATGTATACGTTCACCTATCAGCTTTATACAGTGGATATTCCAAATGTAGGCTTAATTCACTAATCTTGTAACTTTCATGTATGAGAAGATTGCATGATTGTTGAAATATAATGCACGCATCCACAAAAATCATCTGTAAGTAGATATTCTTTTGTTCTTTTCCCCTTGTCCATTATTTCTTGCAGAACAGGAAGTACAGCTGTCTTGGAAGATAAAATTGTTGCTGCTGTTTCAAGAATGCAGACCAAGAAAAGGCTAAAATGTACATATTTACTTCACTCAGACTAAGAACATCCTTGCTTGTAAAACTTTTTAAGACTATGGAGATGGGGGAGAGAGACTTCATGTCAAATCTTCGACTTTTATTTTACAGGGATATTTTTATTCTATGTTCCCTTTCAGTTTTTTCCATATACTCTAACTAAGGAATGTACAAACAAAAACAAATTCATATAGTACTATCTGAATAAAATTTAAAATTCTAAGCACTTTTAAGGGAGGGCACTATTTAATTAGAATCTATATATAGCGGCTCCAGAAATGAAGTTTTACTTTCCAATATACCAGTAGATCAAGGGACAGAAGCTGCATAAATCTTACTTTGAAGGTAAGACAACTCAAGGGTAAGATGAGATTCAAAACAGTTTTTTCATGCTTTGCAATTCAGTCTCTTGGATATTTCACCTAGGTAAGGAACCTCTGCATTTCCAGATGTTGCTGGTGTACAATTTCCAACAGCCCGCCCAGCATGAATGATGGCAAAACTGCTTGCAACACAGCAACATTAAGAGTTTACTATTCCTTCACTACACTCCATGTCAGATCAAACAAAGCAACAAAAAAAGAATAGCAAAACATTAACCAGTACCATATTGTGAAATAAAATTAGCAGGAAGGAGGCTATAAGAGAAATGTTTACAGTCTCTACAGCCAATCCAGATGTCTTTCAAACTGATAATTTATTCACTAGTTCCTAAAACAGGGGAAATTTTCCAGCTAAGAGAGTTTAAAAAAACTTAGGTGCAAAGATCAGCATTCTACATGTCTAGGTTCCTCACTTCAGATAAAGTGAGAATGAACACTCTGCTTTTTCCAGTTGAATGCAGAGAAAGGACTAAACTCTCTGAGTTTGCATGGAATTGTGGTTCCAGGGAGAAATATACTGTCCTCTTTTTTGGTGGCTATTCAAGGAGCTGCCAAATTATTTTTTAAAATCTCTCCTAAGCAAATTTATCTTGACATTTTTATTAAAGCTGCTCTTCTTTTAAACATGTGTGTGTGCATGTGTGTGTTTGTGTCTCAGTTGTATGTGTACTAGTTTAGTCTAGTTGGTCAAGGCACCAGCTAGAAGCTGGAATGAGCTCTATTCCCACTTAGAAATAAAAGTTGGCTGGATGGGAGCAGATGGAACGTCCGCTAGGCTTCCGGGGGGGCGCAGCAAAGTGGACGCGGAACGGAAAGAGCGGATGCAGAGCGGAAGCCTGGCGGATGAAGCGGATGCACAGCGGATGCACAGTGGATGCACAGCGGAAGCCTAATGGATGCCTGGCATTAATTGCGCATGCGGGGAGGATGCATTGCGTCAGCCCCGCGGATATAACGGAAGCAGCTCGGAAGCAGGTCGCCATTCAGAGGAAAGACCTGCTGCTGGATGGATTGGCTGCCCTGCCTGCATGTCTGCCTGCAAGCCTTGCTGCCAGCCTTGCTGCCAGCCTTGCTGCCAGCCTTGCTGCCAGCCTCCCTGCCAGCCTTGCTGTCAGCCTCCCTGCCAGCCTTGCTGCCATCCTGCCTAAAAGCCTTGCTGCCAGCCTGCCTGCAAGCCTTTCTGCCAGCCTGCCTGCAAGCCTTGCTGCCAGCCAGTCTGTCTGCCAGCCTTGCTGCCTCCCTGCCTACCAGCCTTGGTTCATGTCTGCCTGCCAGCCTTGGTGCCAGCCTTCCTGCCAGCCTTGGTGCCTGCCTCCCTGCCAGCCTTCCTGCCAGCCTTGCTGTCTGCCTGCCTGCCAGCCTTCCTGCCAGCCTTGGTGCCTGCCTCCCTGCAAGCCTTGGTTCCTGCCAGCCTCCCTGCCAGCCAGCAACCCCACAACCATGCGGAAGAACAGCAAGCCTCAGCCATCTGCTGACAGCCCTGGCAAGAGGGACAGGGCTATCATCCCGCCCCCTGGCCCGCACTCTGGTTCTCCTGGGGCTTCTGCAGCACGGGCTCGCTCTTCTGGGGCTGGGGCTTCTGCTGCTTCTGCTTCTGGAGGAGCTGATGACAAGCACTCCAGCAGAGGCCACCTCCACAGCACCTGGACCCTTCATCCCTGAGACTGAGTGGCCAAGAGGAGTGCCAGAGACTCATTTTTGTTTTATAGCTTGTTGTTAATAAAGTCTATTTATGATTCACACACTTGCTTCATTTTTTTTTTTTTAATAAAGTCTTGGTGGAAACTTTTAGAAATGGTTTAAGCCTTTGCATGCTTGTGGGATGGGTTAGGATAGCAGTGGGGTGGGCAGGGATACCTGAGGAATGAGCAGGGATACTTTTGGGCTGTGGGATAGATAAACCTCCAGCGCAAGCATAGGGTGACTGTATGGTTCACCCTCCCTATGGCCCTTTATTATCAATAATAATGTAATAATCATCCACACATGTCAACATAAACACAACTCTTTATTAAACGCCCTGTTCATTGTAGGCCCACCCAACATACATGGCCCAATCTCATCCGTGTGATGAGACAGGCTGAAGGAAGCATCCATTAAGCATCTACCATCCTGTCTTGCCACTCCACTGCTCCAGCTGGGGAGTTACACCAGCGTCTCAGGAGGTTGCGCTGCTTCTTCCCTTCACGTGAGGCTCTGTTGGGGCCTTGCACATCCACAGTGTCTATCAGGTTTCGCCCTTGCCTCCATTCCCCAGGCTCCATGTACCCATTGCCTTGCTGACGGTCCACAAGCCTGTCCTGTAACACTGGGTAGCGGGTGCGCATGAGATTGTGCAGGATGCAGCAAGCTTCCATGATCCTCCTCACGGTCTCTGGGCTATGCTGCATGGTGGTGAGAAGTACCTGAAACCTGTTGGCCAGGATGCCAAAGGCATTGTCCACCACCCGCCTTGCCCTGAACAGCCTGTAGTTGAAGATCGTCTCTTTACGGGTGAGGCGTCTGGAGGTGTAGGACTTCATGAGGTAGGTTGTGAGGGAGAAGGCGTCATCCCCCACGATGAAGTAGGGCACATCTTGCGTGTCGTTGGACAGCGGGTCTGGATCTGGGAAGCCCACGATGAGGTTGCGTTCCAGCCCCTCCTTGAGGACACTGGCGTTGTATACCTGGGCATCTGAAGATGAGCCGTTGCCTGAAGCATCGATGTACATGAACTTGTAGTCAGCATCGACCATGGCGAAGAGGATGATGCTGAAGAAGCCCTTGGAGTTGAAATAAGTGGACCCTGAGTTGGGTGGAGATTTGCAGGCCACGTGCTTGCCATCGATGGCTCCAATGGTGTGTGGTAAGTTCCACCTCTGATACCACTGCTCTGCAACTTTCTTCCATCCTTCTTCAGTGGAGGGGTACTGGAGGAGCTCCTGCAGGTATTCTTCAATGGTGGCCTGCACCACTTCTCTGACCACAATGCTGATGGTGTTGGATGGCACCCTCCAGCCGTACTGCATGCTCCTGTAGGTGGTCCCGGAGGCCAGGTGGTGCAGAGTGAGTGCCACCTTGAGCCCAGGTTCCAGGCTGGGGCGGCAGCTGGTGCTCTGCTTGGTCAACCTGGGTGTCAGCCGCTGCACAACTTCGTCAAACATGGCTGGAGGCATCCTCATGAAGTTCTGGAACGCCTGAGTGTCTTCGTTCCTGAGCTCCACCATCAGCTTGCTGTACAGTTCATCCTCTGCTCTTCTGGCGAACCATTTTCAGACCCAGACTCTTTTTGGCTGCCTCTTTTTCTTCTCACAGTAGAGTTCACAGAGCCTGCAGATGGCTTCGCACTGTTGCAGAACGATGGTGGCTGCCGAAAGGACTTTGTTGCAATCCACGGTGGACATGACTGGATGCTGTGGAAGAGGAAGAGTCAGATGAAGGCTGCAGAGGTCTGCATTGCTGGGCTGCTGTTCTGAAAGTGAGATGCAGATGAGTTGCTCCCCCTTTTTATAGGAAATATAGGTTTTCCGCTAGGCATCCTCTAAGCATCCTCTAGGCATCCTTAATATCCGAGATAGGTCCCCTCTGCGAACGTTTTTTCCATTTGAAACGCTTTGTTTCCGTGCTGCATCCGTTCTGCGTCCGTTCCGCTTCCTCCCTGCGTCCGAGCGGATGCGAGTTGCGCGGATGCGGAACGGATGCCTCGCGGATGCATAGTGGATGCAGAATGGACGCATTGGATACATTTTCCGCCCAAAAGTTTTGGGCAGCCCAAAACTTTCTGAGCGGATGAAATGTCAATAGACGGATGCTGGACGGATAGAGAGGAAGCAAAACGGAGGCAGTGAGTACATTGCGTTTTCCAACGGATGGCAAGCTTTTTTGTCCATTTTACATCCTCTTTGCATTTGTTGGTTCAGTGTGACATGGGCTTAAGTAACATAATCAGTGCACTGTTTATATATACAGTAGCTTATCCTGGCAGTTTTAAATTGGGATGATCTTTTCTCCTTGATGGTTCCTTGATTTAAGTTATTGTTTTCTACTTCTTCCTCTGGTGTTAATCCCTGCTTATGTGGATGTTCTTTTTGTTTTCTTAGCTTTCTCTCTTTTGGATTGTATCTAAATGTGGTTTATTTCTTTGACTCTACATTCTATATATTCTCTTCTACTGAAAGAAAAAATGCAAGCCACTTCTGCTGACTGCCAGCTGCCTGCAATTTGGCAGTTCGGATCTCACCAGGCTCAAGGTTGACTCAGCCTTCCATCCTTCCAAGGTGGGTAAAATGAGGACCCAGATTGTTGTGGGCAATAGGCTGACTCTGTAATCCGCTTAGAGAGGGCTGTAAAGCATTGTGAAGCGGTATAAAAGTCTAAGTGCTACTATTATTATTGCTATTCTACTCCAATCCCTTGCCTAGAGCAGGAACCCATTAGCTAATAAAATACAAGTAGGAAATATCAAGAAACTGGCTTTATGTTGGTCAGTCACAACCGTTGAGTTAGTAACCTAAGAAATAGAATTCTAATACCAGTATATCAGTAATTACTCAGATATTCTAGTCTAAATAATTGTTCATTAGCATTCAGGTATAGTTGCCCTGTGGAGTTGAACCTTTGTCTTTAAGTGGTTTCCAAATCCAGCAAAGCTGGCTTTTCCTTTGTTTGCATGGTGTCAGTGAAAGGTTTGTTACCAAGACTGGTTCTGATAATGTGGTATGCAAACAAGACAGGAATATGACTCAGTGCAATGCAAAGCAGTCTTTCCCTTTCTCCTGTTTATGGAATAGTATTTACCACTCCTAACCCCATGTGAGTAAAGTCAAGTTCTGAAATGTGTTTCTAATTTACTACCATTATTTCTTCTTTACACCAAACAGTAAGAAATTCCAGGAAAGCACTTCATTTCACTTAAGTGAGACGCCATTAAAATTTGAGGGATCTTCATAATATTTATATGTAAAACATAGAGAAGAACATTGGAAGCAAAGAAATCTCTATAAACACCTATAATCCCAAAGGTACTTCTCAGGAGACAACTGGGCTTTGTTTTGTTTTGTTCTTTCTTTGAAGACATTTCACTTCTCATCCAAGAAGTTTTTTCAGCTCTGACAGGAATGATCACTATCCTCTCAGAGCTGAAGAAGCTTCTTGGATGAGAAGCGAAATGTCTTCAAAGAAACAAAAAAGTCCAGTTGCCTCCTGAAATAATACTTTTGGGACAACCATGATCTGGATGACTGAGAATCTCTAGACTCTCTCCCTGTAGGAAGTGGTAATTTTTATTCTTATACAGGTAGGCCTCGACTTACGTTCACAATTTTTGTAGCTAAGCGAGGTATTTGTTCAGTGAGTTTTATCCCATTTTACGACTGTTCTTGCCATAGTTGCTAAGTGAATCACTGTAGTTGTTAAATTAGTAACACAGCTTTCCCATTGAATGTATTTGTCAGAAAGACACAATTGGTGATGATGTGATCCCAGGACCATCATAAATATGAGCCAGTTGCCAAGTGTCTGATCACATGACCACAGAGATGCTTTCATAGTTGTGTGTCATTGTACCTTGGAATAGTCACTAAATGAACGTTAATAAGTCAAGGACTACTTGTATTGCCATCCCCCCCTTTCCTTCAGGAATTGAATTCTATTCACACTAAACTTTTTCTCCACAACATGAGGAGAGCTATATCATCCTTTCCCAACTTATAAATTCCTCTCCAAAGAATGTTGATTGATTACATGCCATCAGGTCATTCTGGACTCTTTAACAATCACATAGACAGATTTTCTCCATGGAGATTTGCCCTCCACCTGGCGTTTCAGGTCTTCCAACAGTGCCTCCATCACCACTGTAATTTCTTCTCCTTCTTCTTTTTCTCTTCCTCCTCGTCTTCTTCTTCTTCTCTTCCTCCTCTTCTACTTCTTTTCCTTTCCTCCTCCTCCTCTTCTCCTTCTCCTCCTCCCCCTTTTTCTTCTCCTGCTCCTCTTTTACTTCTTTTCCTTCTCCTCCTTTTCTCCTCTTCTTCCTATTCTTCTCCTTCACCTTTCCCAGCATTAAAGCCTTCCGGCTGGGTCTTTACCTGTAGGTCTGAAGCAGGATCATTTGAGTTTGGTCATTTGTGCCTCAAGTGAGAGCTCTGGATTGATTTATACAATGAATATATGCTCCGTATCCAAAGTTTTTCCTCTTCTTCTGTGTAGTCTTGATGAAGAGAAGAAGAGTTTCCAGGCGTTTCAAAATTGTACCTCTTTTCAAAGTTCATCTACCAAGAACCAAGATTCCCGGGCAGGTCTGTGTAAAATCCAATCAAATACAGGTACAATATCTAAAAGAGCAATAAAACCAGATATTCTGTAAATTCACAAAAGGATAAAGATAAAACTTGCAGAAATAAAAAAGAACATATTTCCTGCTCTTAAAGGCCATCACATTCTTACTTTATTCAGGTGCTCATTCATGAGGCCACTATCTAAAAAGAAAAAATAGTGTTTACCAACAATAAGTATGAAAGAGTATGCATAGAACGCTACCCAAAAAAGGAATGATCCAACACTTATTCCTTTTTGGGTTAGGGAAGAGATTGACACCAGCTTGGAAGATTTCCAAACATGGATTAGCATTCACCTGAAACTTCCTGAGTCACAAACAAAAAAATAGTGTGTAAGCATTGCATCACAAGACAGATAAGAGTTTACTGAAAATGTTCATTTGTAATCCGGAAAAATGTTAAAAGATCCAAGGGTGAAAAGCTCATCAGTGTTATTTTGAAAAGATGAACATAATAAAAATTGGTTCTCTCCCTTCAGAGCCTGGGGAATAAATTGGTATCCTCCTCAAACCATTTTAGCTCAAAAGATGGCAACTGTTTCTTACAATGTCAATGCAGCATTGTAATAGGTACCAATAGAAGTATTTGTAGCTCAGGGTTGAACTGTGGGGTCCTTGGCGTTCTCTGAGCTTGGTGGTGTTCTGGAAGATGTTTTATTACCATACTAGTAATATCATCATCCACGCTAGTAAGAAAATAGGGTTTACTCACATTTTATACATTAGTAGCTTGCTGTCAGTGTTGGTGGGAGTGGTCTTGGCAGTTCCTTGATTAGACTATTGTTTACTGTTGTTTGTCTGAGTCTGTAGTTTCTTGATAAGGATATTGTTTCTCCTGGATTGTTGGTCTAGTGCTAATCTTGGTGTTAATCTCTGGTCATTTTAACAGGCAATTGCTCCAAAGTTTCCTAAGGTACTATTTAGTGAGGCTGGCACAAATCCATCAATTGTTCTTTCATATAAAATTGATTTAACAGATTTTTGGTAAATCTGAATTTAGTTGAAGCATTAAGCCTACTAAGTCAGCAGTCAAAGGTCAAGATTTACAATGGATTTGGGACTGACAGTTTATACAGTAAATGGATAGTGGGATCCCATTGCACTAGAAGTGGTGAGACCAGCTAATTTATAGAAGGGTTTGGAAAAGAGCTCCATTATAGAAGACCTGTTTGTCCAACTTCTAGGTGTGCTGTATTTTGTAATTCTCATGGAGTAAGGTGGGAGCTCTATGTTGGGGAAGGTCTAACTTTTAGAGAAGAGGTTGTTATAAGAGGAGAGCCCTGCTACTCTATGGCAGCATTAAAAAAGTGATGGCAACTTTCCTAAGTAACAAAATTTATTAAAACTTTTGGTTCGCTGTGGGGTCCTTGGTGCTCTCTGAGCTTGTAGGTTTTCCTACAGATGTTTCATTACCAAACTAGGTAACATCATCAGTGCACTGATGTTACCTACTTTGGTAATGAAATGTCTGCAAGAAAACCTATAAGCTCAGAGCACACTAAGGATCCTACAATTCAACCCTTAGCTTAACCTGGTGAAGAAACGAAAGTGCTCTTGAGGAAGTGCAAAGTGCACAGGTAGTCCTCCAACTTACAACAGTTCCCTTAGTGACTGCTTGAAGTTACAACAGCACTGAAAAAAGTTACTTACGACCATTTTTCACATTGCAAACGTTGAACCTGGTCACATGATCAAAATTCAGACGCTTGACAACTATTTATGTTTATGACAGTTGGGGGGGTCACGTGATCACCTTTTGCGACCTTCTGACAAGCAAAGTCAATGGGATAAATTCAGATTCATTCAACAAGCTTATTACTAAATTCACCACAGCAGTGATTCACTTAACAAGGTGGTAAGAAAGAAACTCACTTAAGAGCCATGGTTGCACAGTGGTTAGAGTGCAGTACTGCAGGCTACTTCTGTTGACTGCAATTTGGCAGCTCAAATCTCACCAGACTCAAGGCTGACTCAGTTTTCTATCTTCCCAAGGTCGGTAAAGAGGACCCAGATTGTTGGGGGCAATAGGCTGACTCTGTAAACAGCTTAGAGAGGGCTGTAAAGCATGGCAAATTGGTATGTAAGTCTAATTGTAATTGCTATTAACCGATGTTTCACACAGCAATAGCAATGTTGGGCTCCATTGCGGTGGTAAGTCGAGGACTACCTGTTATTTACACAACCGTAAAACTGCGGCTGGGCTTAGCGTGGGTCATCCCGTTTCAAGGACGAGTTTTCCTCATCCTTCCCAGCAAAGGCCCCACTCCCCGCCCCAGACGGGCGCGATGTGCGGGACTTACTCCCGAGTAACGACCCAACGATCCCACTGCCCCTTTTACTCCCCAGTTAAGGAGGACAGGCTCGAGTCCCGACCGGCCTCGAAGGAAGGCCTCGATCTCTGGCCTTCTGCAACTTACTTCCCACCTGCCCCGCCACAAGATTGCAGGAGAATTCGAAGGATTCCCCGCAGCACCAGAAGCGACTCGGCGGGCCGGCTGGATGAAAGGAAGCGCGGGAGGCGGAGCTGCCCCGCGGGTGCGGCCGGCAGATTCCCGCGGGGTGGGTGGAAAGAAGGGGCCGACTCTTGCCGCCGCGCTCCTCCGCCAGAAGGTGGAGACTCGCTCAGCCCGTCGGCAGGTCCCTCAGCCCTGCCCACACCAGCTCAGTCCGTCCCGGCCGAGCGTGGCCGGTCGCCGAGGTCCGCTCGCTCTCGCCCCAGTCACCATGGCAGCTCCCGTCTCCGACCCCGGCTATATCCGCACCGTCTTGGGCCAGCAGGGTCTGGAAGAGCAGGACAGTTCCACGCTCGCCTTGCCGTCGAGGCTGTCAGGCGGCCGAGCCGAGGCGCAAAAGTCGTTCCGCATCCAGCAGCAAATCCAGCAGACCTTAGCCCGGAAGAGCAGGAGCTCCCTGGTCAACGGTGAGTGCCTCTGGTCGGCAGAGAAGCGGCTTCTCTGGGCCCTTTTCCGCCTCCCTCCAGGTTTTTCGGTAGGGCGAATGGTTTTGTTGAAAGTTTCCTTTCCCTTCGGCCTTAAGGTGCGAGGAACAATTTTCCTCACGTCTCCTCTTCCTCTTTTATTTCACGGGCAGCGTGAGGTATTTTTTTTTTTTTTTTTTTTAAATCCCCTCCTTGCGTTTTAAGTTGAGCCCTTGTAAAAACTCCCCACAAAGGACCAGAGAAAGAAACGGATTCAGGGAGAGTTTTTTGGGAACAAAAATGTTTGCAGAGTTTTCTTGGTGTGTAAGGTATCCAGTTGAGTACCTGAGTTAACCTCTTGCAGCAGACAAACTAACTCTCTGAAAGTTTGGACTGGACTGGAGGGATATGTTGTGCAATCTGCAATTTAGCAGGTAACTTTTACAGCTCATCAGCAATCTTGCCATGGCTTTAAAATAGGCTTAGAGAAACGTATGTGAGAACCAACTTGGTGTAGCTGTTAAAGGTACAACAAGCAGTAAACTAGGAGTCTGTGAGTTCTAGTCCTGTTTTAAGCACAAACCTAGCTGGGTGACCCCTCTCGCTCGGCCCTAGGAAAGCGGCAATGGCAAACCACTTCGGAAAAAAAACTTACCAAGAAAATTGCAGGGAAAAACAACAGAGAGAGGAAAGTCTGTGGAGAACAAGGCT
Source organism: Laticauda colubrina (assembly GCA_015471245.1). Lineage (NCBI taxonomy): Eukaryota > Metazoa > Chordata > Lepidosauria > Squamata > Elapidae > Laticauda > Laticauda colubrina. Next base: position 19,652,874 of record BLBF01000055.1, on the reverse strand, counting down.
ATTAATGGCTGCTAATTGTCCTGTTAACAAAACTATAGGATATCATGTCTCAATTGCTGGGGAACCCAAGCTGTTTTCTTGAGATATACTGTATGTCTCATAACGTTGTGGGAACATTATGCCGCCGGTCTAAGCTGTAAGACAAAGCAGCCAATTCTCTAGGTAGGTGAATTCATAATTTCTATCCCACTTTCTCTTCAGAAGTTTCAAATAGCCTAGATGATTATCTTCTTCCCATTAGTCTCCCTTCTTAACAAGCCAGTGAGATAGGTCACGCTGGGAGAGACTGTCTCATCCAAGTTAGCCAATGAGCTTCTTGGCTGAGAAATTTGAACCCGGGTCTCACTAGAGTAGGTCAATATTCACAGTTTGTATCTTTATTAACAATACAAACCATGAGGATGTTTTTCCCCTCTGTTCCTCCTTCTTTTTTATGTTTGTCTTCCTCTTTCAATTTCATATGTATTGCTAAGTTATCATGTCACTGGGGAGTTGGGAAGCATATAAATTTAATAAATCATTATTGTTAACATTGAGGAAGGAGCCAATGTCCATACAAACCACCCAATTTAAGATGGGTTATTTAGGTCATTGAAAATAACATTTTTAGATCTAACAGAATGGACCGTTTTCAAATTTATAGTACACCCAACTTAAATCTTGCATAAGGTCAACTGATAAAAATCTGTTGTAGAATACATGCAGTTACACTGCATTGCAAATTTTACTGCTTGCTGTTATATATTTAAAAGAGAAGACAAAGTTAGAGATACTGAAAATCTGGGCCCATCTTTATAATGAAATTATCAAAAACCTCAGTGTTAAAAATATTTCATGTTTAATGTTTCATCACACATTACATTATGTTCTATGATAAATACAATATCAGAAATAAAATATTATTTTACTATTATTGGAATGGAGACTCCAAAGTATCACTTATCAGTTGTGATCACTAAGCCTATAAAAGCTTTGCACAATAAACATAAAAAGTTTTCAGCCTAGGCTTTTATACAATCATTAAAATAATTCACTTTTCCAATCCTATACAGGAAGTCCTCGACTTATGAACACAATTGTGCCCAAGATTTCTGTTGTTAAATGAAAGATTTGTTAAGTGAGTTTTGCCCCATTTTATGAGTTTTCTTGCCACGGTTGTTAAGGGATTAATTGAAATTGTTAAAATAGTAACCCGTTTGTTAAGTGAATCTGGCTTCCCAACTGACTTTGCCTGTCAGCAGTTCACAAAAGGTGATCATGTGACCACAGGACACTGCAATCGTCATAAATACGAACCAGTTGTCAAGTATCCAGATTTTGATCACGTCACCACAGGGATGCTGCAACGGTCATAAGTGTGAAAAAGATCATAAGTCACTTTTATCAATCCCGTTGTAACTTCGAACAGTCACTAAATGAACTGTTGTTATTTGAGGATTACCTGTATAGTAATAATTTTAACTGTTATTACAGTGATCCATTTTTCAAAGATCTAGTCATGGAGCCCTGGGAATGCTGGTAGTTTGTTGATATTAACACCGCTCAATAAAGTGGCTTTTATCGCCACCCAAAATTGGGGTGACTTGTGTGCTTTCTCCCAGGGGCATCCTCAGGTGAACCTTCACTTGTGCAGTTGTGAGCACCATCTTGATTTTTTGATGTCCCTTGTTGATCTTTTCCCGTTACTCTTTTCCATGGCCATGTATGGATTCTATGTGCAAAAGGAAAATACTAGCTTCTTTAATTTTCCCCCATATCTCTCCATCCAATTACTCAGAAAGAGACCATATTAATCAACAAAGTCATCAGATTCTTCCATGTTGCCTTGAAGTTTTAGTATTGAGAAATCAAGTGATATGTGTTTGAAACATATAAAGCAGGCCTTTGAGGGCAAATTCATTTGGAGTTGTTGTTTGATATTATCTCTTGGCAAATATTATTTTTGATACTTGGTATGTATTTAGTATGAATGCTTCAGTAAAGAAATCGGAGGTTACTATTTTCATAACCACACTAAAAACAATGTACAGTATAGAACTGCATGAAGCATGATATGTCAACAATCGCGTACGGAATATTTTTATCACTCTTCTTACCCAAATGTTTAAAGACTTCGTTTTTTCAAACTCTTTGAAGCTCTGACTCTTTCATTCAAGAATGGAAGTTTGTCTGTTTTCCCCAGGGTAACAAGCTTATGACTAATGTCTTTCACTAGATAGTTCTCCAGTCAACCCAAGTATATCTTAGATACACTCCTTGGCCTGAAGATATCAACTATAAATTAACCTACCTCTCTTTCTCATGTTTTATCGCTTTACAACATAGGCAATTGTAAGATTTCTGCACAGTATATAGCAGTAGTAGACAGCTATGGCCCTTTTATGACCTGTGGACTTCAACTCCTAGAATTCCTGGGATGCTGGCTCAGGAACTCTGGGGATTGAAGTCCACAGATTGCCCACCTCTGGTAAATAGGCTATTCCACTGCCTTTATCAGCCTCTTGGGTTGCTAGAATACATTGAAATTTATGTTTCCTTGCTTGTTCAGACCAGAGATGGATAAAAAGATAGCCAAAATGTGTGTCAAGACTTAGGTGACAAAACTCACTACTCCCTGACAGGAACAAGGCATGTTTCCTAATTCCCTTTAATTGTGAAGTTGAGATATATTTGTTTTACGATTTTAGGTTTAGAGTTATTTTATGCAACTGTATGCCATTTTGTATGTGTGTATGATATTGTCACTAACCAAAATAAAGCAATATTGATTGATTGATTGATTGATTGATTGATATAGATTATTCCAGGTTGTAGGAAGAATTCCCTTTACTTTGTAATATTGCAAAGAAAGAGAGTCTCTGCTTTTACTGTTTTGCAAACTGATCTTGGATTATTATGGTTTTTCACTAAAGTTTCCTTCTTGGTTCTTACTGTTAGCTTGTATGTCATTTGAATGTCAGATTAATCTTATCCCAGTTTAAATACCCAATCACGGGATAATTTTCACTTAGCTTCAGTGCATATTAAATCATTGGGATTCAGGATGTTGTTTGAATTCTTCTAATGGGTAATTTATTTAATGAAGTAGGGTTAAAGACAACGTGGCCTAGGACAATACGTGATCCAAGTTATCTCTTAAGTTAACTTACATTGTAGTGTTTTTTCTAAACATAGAACAAAGTGGAAAGGGAAGGACTCATGATTATGATCAGAAGTTCTCAGAAGAATGTTGAGTTACTAAACTTTTTTTAAAACATTAAAAGCTGAGATTTCAGGAACTAGTTTTTAGACAGTGGTTGATCCAATATTAGGATTTGAATGATATGTTATAATTAATCCAAAGCCATGTACATCACAATGAATTAGTGTATGATACTCAATCCAGTGTAAAAATTCATACTATGATTTCTTAAAGGCTCTTAATTTGTCCTCACCACCAGTCAAATACTGTGTGAGAAGTCTTTTTTTATAATTGCATTAGTAGAAGAAACTTACCTTCTTTCTTCACTGATAGTAGTCTAATGCCTTAAGAATTTCAGCCAGCATTTAGTTCACAAAAGTATTTTTTTAAATGCAAGACACTGAGCTTTTATCAACTCTCTCCTGAGCTTTTACAGTAGTCCTTTATTTGCCTTTTATTTAATACAATGCTTTTGAATTGTGCATTTCTTACTGCAACAGTAAGTGGAAATGCTTTAAGTAAAAGGATAATCTATTGGCTTATTTTCCAATGGATTTATTTGAAAGTGTGAGTGTTTAAGAAGCATAGGACCTATCCACCAGTGGATTTCTTAAAGGAACATGTAGCTGCCTGAAGGCAAGAACTATAAATATTAATAATAACTGTCAATCGATTCTGGAAGTAACTACAGAAGAGGCAGACTTTATGTTACAATGACTCCAGAATATACTGTATTAACTGGGGTCTTGACATGAACTCAAGAGTTTTTATCTGCATCTGCTAAGATTTCCATTAAATTATATATTTTTTTAATTTAGTTAAAGAGGTAGGAAAGTAAATCCATGGTTACTTTAATTAATTAAATGATGGATAAGTTCAGGGGAATCTGCAGAGAGAAGCGATCCAATTCTGCAAGATTAAGGGTGCAGCTTAATCATTAAAGCTCTGTATTCTCTGGAAAGCACTGAGACATTTCAATATTGGTATACTTTGTGATTCTTCTTGTCTATAAAACTTGATACAGACAATCATTAACTTAAGGCCAGAACTGAGACCAGTCACCAAGCAGCATGATTGTTAAAATAGTCACAGCTGATTTTGCAACACTTTTTGCTGCAGTTGTAAATGGTGATAATGTGACCCTTAGGATGCTGCAGTTGTCACCAATACATACCAGTTTCCAAGCACCCAAATTTTAATCACATCACTGTGGGAGTGCTGGGCTTGTCATAAATGCCAGTGCAATGGTCATAAGTGCAAGAACTAAGTCATAAATCTCTTTCTATGAACAGCTAATATAAATGAAAACAAATATAGGTGCTTCTCGACTTACAACAGTTTATATAGTGACTTTTCAAACTTACAATGGCACTGAAAAAAGTGACTTATGACCACGTTTCCCACTTATGACCTTTGCAGAATCCCCATGGTCATGCGACTTACATTCGGATACTTGGCAACTGGTTCATATTTATGAGTTTCCATGTCCCAGAGTCATGTGATCAACTTTTGTGACTTTATGACAAGCAAAGTCAATTTGCAATCAATCCAGATTCACTTAACCACTGTGTTACCAATTTAACAACTTCAGTCATTCACTCAACAAAGGTGACAAGAAAAGTTGTAAAATGGGGCAAAACTCACTTAGCTTTGCCCCATTTTACAATTTCTCACTTAGCAACGTAAATTTGGTACTCAACTGTGGTTGCAAGTTGAGGACTATCTATAGTCATAAGTTGAGAACTACCTGTAGCAAAGAAAAGTAAGTTGCTTGTTTTGTGCCATCCAGAGGGTATAATTGTCAATTGATGCAATCAAGGGAACAGAAGTCCATTTATTGATATTGTTGTGTACTGACATAACTTTGTGAATAATTCACCATTGTTTGCAGACTCTAGAATAAAGATTGTTGAAAAACATGTTTTTATCTGAGCCTGAGCGTGGTTGAAAATTGGCATTGGGCTCATAGGTGGAAATACATCTGGTAGAAAGATATAGTATATATCTCTTATTAGAATATACCATTAACTGAGAAAGTTTAAGAGCAGTTTAATTTTCTGTGAAACATTTGCAATTTATGTTTAGTGGCAACAGCTTTTTGTTTCCTTGTCGCTTTTTCTATCTTCTAATTTCAGATCATTTTGCATTGTTGAGAAACTATTTTCTGGAGACTATAATATCCATACAATAATTCCTCTAAATGTTTAAAGAACTGTGCAACAATTGAAGTTCCTTAATACAGGAACTTCATAATTATACATTAAAGTGTGCTTTATTGCACATGTATCCCTTTGAAGTTAAAAGAAGTTTGATCACAATGTAAGACCTGCAATTCTCAAGAGTGATCATCTGTTCATAGGAGTCTGTTTCAGGGATTTCTTATATAGCAATTAATTTTCATAGAAAGAAAAAAAAATCTGCATTGTTCTTTAGTTCTTTTCCTGCAGAGTTCTTCAGTTTCTAAAAGAGAGGCACTGGACTTCATATCTGACATTGTTAATTTTCTTCATAAGGACAAAAGGGTTCTGTTTTGCATGAACAATTAATTTCAAATTTACTTGAGCAAATAGGGCATATAATTCCATGGGGATTATGCAACTAAGAAATTAATTACATCAATTATTTTGGATGTTGCTCTGTTTTCTTTGGTACAGATTTTTTTCTCTTCCAATATCTCTCTGTCGAAAATTATTTTTTTAAAGGGAGTGTTTTAAATATACTTTATTATGCTAAATAAACTGCAGATGAAATATAAGATGGTGCCTTATTTTTCTTGGAACATTGGAATGTTTATAGATCAACCAGGCTTCAATTATTAATAAATAATATATTTTGCCAACAAATCCACCTAACTGAATAAGTATGGTAATATGGTCCTACATAGTTGAAAAATACATTTTCTTGTTTAAGAATTAAAGGTCAAGGAACTAAAGGTCAAGGAACTAAATTAAAGGTCAAGGAACTTGATTTCTTGACCTCAAATATATGGGTTAAGAAGAATGAAGGAAATGAAAGTAAAGCCCCTGTCACACTGCACCAACGGATGGAAAGAGGATGTAAAATGGAGAAAAACACTTACCATCCGCTGGTTAACGCGATGCTTCCGTTCTGTACTCACTGCCTCCGTTTTGCTTCCTCTCTATCCGTCCAGCATCCGTCTATTGACATTACATCCGCTCAAAAGGTTTTGAGCTGCTCAAAACTTTTGAGTGGAAAATGTATCCAACGCGTCCGTTCTGCATCCGCTAGGCATACGGGGGACATCCGTTCTGCATCCGTTGTCATCTGTTATGTATCTGCTGCGCATCCGCTAGGCATCCGCTGCGCATCTGCTGCGCATCTGCTGCGCATCCGCGCAACTCGCATCCGTTCCAGCGGTAAACGGACGCAGGGAGGAAGCGGAACGGATGCGGAACGTACGCGCAGCGTTAGTAGCATGGACGGAGAAAGGATGAAAGCGGATGCAGCACGCAAAGAAAGCATTTAAAATGGAAAAAATGTTTGCAGAGGGGACCTATCCGCTTCCATCTGCTAGGCTTCCGTTCCACATCCACTTTCCATCCGCTCTGCATCCTCCCCCCGTCCGTTCCTTTCCGTGTTGTCCGCTCTGGTTATGCAAATTTTTGCCCCTTTTGAGAGCGGATAACAACGGATGGAACATTTTTCTCATCCGCTGTGTCCTTTTTACAAACGTTTTGCATCCGTTGGGCAGTGTGACAGGGCCTTAAGGAGAAAATATTATTGAAGACTTTCAACAACTAGAAAATAATGAATCTGGTTTTGTTGTTAAGTTTAACAAGCAAAGTTTGAAACCTGGACAAATTTGGGCTCCTGAAATTGAAACTTTTTTTAAAATAAAATTTTTATTTTTATATTTTAAAACATCTCTTGCTAAACAATGTGGTTCCAGGTTTTTACATTTCAATACAAACATGACCTTAATTACTTACATACTCATCTTTCCTATTCAATTTCATATCATATCATTACTTTTCCCATTTTCCTTTAAATATTATCAAATATTCTTATATTCATCACACTTATTTTATCCATTACCAATTCATATCATAACTTACTGAAACTGAAACTTGATGGCAAAATCCCAACATCAAATCCTTTATTAGAGTACTTGATTTCACCATGTGCTGCTGTTTGTTTGAATATTATAAGCTAACCATTTTGTGAGGATCTTAATGATAGACTGCTGGTTTTCTAACTCTGAAGATGAGGCATCCAGCTTTAAACTGATAAGATCCCTTCCTTTTTACTTTGAAATCTAATCTAATCTAGCCTTTGTTCTAAATAATTGCTTTTCCTCTGAGTGAGAGGAAAATAAATAAAGGAAGGATTTCTGGCACCTTAAAGGCTAACTGATTTATAGTGACACAAGCTCTCCAAGAGTGGAAGCTGCTTCATCTGATGAGACAGATACTAGTCTGTCCGGTTCCCCCCCACCCCCACCCCCCAAAAAAGTATTCAGGAGATAGTATTGGTATATAAAGAAAGTTATCCAAGTTTTATGCAAAGAGTTATCCAAGACCCTGGATTTACTGGATGTTAAATGCCATGAACCCAGATGAGTTTGGGGTAACCCAATGATTAGATAAGATGTAAAGCCTTGAGAAACTATCTACTAATTTGTAAATGAATTGCTAAACTGAAGTGGCTAAACTATCAAGACAGGCAAAGCCTTGGTGTATTTGTTGGCAAACACATCTGCTTATGTTTAAATTAGATCAAGGTAGTTTTATCCAGGGACACGGTGGCTGAGTGGCTAAAATTCTGAGCTTGTCAATCAGAAAGGTCAGCAGTTCCGTGGTTCGAATCCCTAGCACCGTGTAACAGAGTGAGTTCCGGTTACTTGTCCCAGGTTCTGGCAACCTAGCAGTTCGAAAGCATGTAAAAATGCAAGTAGAAAAATAGGGACCACTTTGGTAGGAAGGTAACAGCATTCCGTGCGCCTTCAGCATTTAGTCATGATCACGGAGACGTCTTCGAACAGCACTGGCTCTTCGGCTTTGTAATGGAGATGAGCACCGCCAGAGATGGGATCCAACTGGTAGAACTACTGGTTCTGTTGTTCTGCATTGCGTGCACATACACAAGTCACACGAGTGCTATTTACAACCTGCTGAGCTGCCCGGACAGCTGAGCAGCGCTGCATGCAAGTGCGCAGTGGTTGGAAAAGCCTTTTTTTCCTGCTTTTTCAACCGCAACTGTGTCGCACAAAGCAGGTGTGGTTGAAAAAGCAGGAAATAAATGACAGATAAGTGCCCGGGTGGGTGGGCCAAAAGAGCAGCAGACATAGAACCGTTCTATCCATTCTACAGAGGTGGACAGAACCGGTAGAAACCCACTCCTGAGCACCGCCCCCAAGAGCCGGAAACAACTAGCACATATGTGCAAGGGGAACCTTTATTTTTACCTAGTTTTATACAGAGAAGGAAAAATATGGATTGAAGGATGAATGAGACCTCTGTGGCAAGAGTCTGCTTCTGTTTCCCCTGACGTTTGAAACTTGAAACAATGCAAATAAAGCATCTTGATTGTTTTGTTTTGAGTATTTCCTATGAAGACTTATTTGAGTAATTAATATGCAGCTCCCTTTAGCTTTATATAAGGGCTCCCTTTTCATAAGGGAGTTTCCATCGAGATTCACTCTATTGCCTCTCACCCAAATCTTATGGTTTGTGCTCTGGCAAAGAGGTTAAAATTGTTTTAAGAGAAATTAATGGGTCCTTTAAATCAGGGGTCCCCAACCACTGGGCCCCGGATCGGTACTGGTCCGTGGATCATTTTATACCGGGCTGCAAAGAATGAATAATCGTGATTAAAATATATATATAAATATGTTTTTTGCTTCTGAGTGTCTTATTTTGAAAGACAACCACTTCCGCCCTCACCTAACTTCCACGCGAACTTCCGCGCCTAACTTCGCGGACCGCATTGCTAAAGCTAAGAAGCCCTTTACTATTGGGGAAGAATTGATTTTGCCAGTCCTTGAAAAAGTGTTTCTGCGTGAAACTGGTCCCTGGTACAAAAAATTTGGGACCACTGCTTTAAATAGTTGTCCCAACAACATGGCATATTTTCCCTGTTGTTGCAGGTTTACTTAGTCTCATATCACCTTTATTAATTAGAGGTAACCGGATCAGGAGATTGTATAGCACTTGTGAAATTACTATACTTCTCCAAAACTTTTAGTGAAGTAATTTTTTTCACTTCTGTTATATATTTTGGGCATATTACTACCGTGTTTCTCATATAATAAATCCGGGTCTTTTTTTTTTTTTTTGAGCCCCCCAAAAACGGCTAGGTCGTCTATTTGGGAGTGAATTGATTTCTTTCTCCCCCTGGCGCACCCTCGTCTAGAGTGCTCCGTTGGCAGCTATGCCTCGCCAACAGCCACTCCTAACGGCCAATCATGGTGGTGCATAGAGGGCTCCCTTACCCCCACCAACTGCTGAAGACCTGGGTCAGCAGGAGGGCAGGGATGTCTGCCGGCAGCGTTTCAGCCGCTTCTCAGGCCTCCGTAGCTTCCACAGTTCCCACCGGTGCTGGTGCCTCTCTCGCCAGCACCTTCTCCAACAACAGTGTCTGAGTCTCTCCCGCTTTTCCTCCGTCCCCGTAACAACAAGAAAAAAACATTTTGAGGTACCTGGGAGCACCGCGCACTGCATTTTGGTTTAATCCCGAGCGGTTGGGTGGGTGTGAAAAGAGCCAAGCGAGTGTCTCTGCTGCTGCTATCCTTGGTGCTCCAGCCTTGGGCTCTGCAAGTTTGCAAAAGTCCTGGTGCGCAGCCCGTTCCTGCATTCCAAGCACCCAGGCCGAGCTCCAGATGTAGCGGGAACTGTGGAAGTTACGGAGGTGGCTCCCCCACCCGAGAAGAGGCTGAAACGCTTCCACGGTTCCCACCACTGCTGCCGCTGTTGTTGGAGACGGCGCTGTTGAGAGAGGGACAGCTGCAGCTCGGCCTGGGCACTTGGAATGCAAGGGTAGCAGCAGCAAAGACGCTTGCTCATCTCTTTTCACTCCCCCCAGCCGCTCGGGATTGAACCAAAATGTAGCGTGTGGCGCTCCCAGGTACCTCAATGGGTTTTTTTTCCTGTTGTTATGGGATGGGGGAAAAGCAGGAGTGATTCAGACGCTGCTGTTGGAGACAGCGCTGGCAAGAGAGGCGCCAGCACCGGTGGGAACTGTGGAAGCTACGGATGCCTGAGAAGTGGCTGAAATGCTGCCGGACATCCACGCTGACGCCGCCCGCCTGCTGACCTGGGTCTGCAGCAAAGGCGCTTGGTGGGGGTAAGGGAGCCCTCCATGCTCCACCATGATTGGCTATTAGGAGCGGCTGATGGTGAAGCCTAGCTGCCCATGGGGCACTCCTAATGGCAAGTTCCCCCCCGCCTCCCCCCCAATTTTGCATGTTTTAAACTAGGCCTAAATTTGGGGGGGGGGGCTTAGTTTCATTTTATGCCTAGAAAACATGCTGGGTCTTCCTATGGGGGGTGCGTATTGTTGGAGAAACATGGTACCTGCGTTCAAGAATCTCACAACTCACATAAATGCCAGTATTCCAGTTTAACCAACTGAGTTTGATATGCTGGAGACCTTAGGGTGAGACACTCAGCCTGAGAGAATGATTAAAAAACAAATTAGAACAGAAATCTGATTGCAACCAAAAAAATACAGTAGGACAGCTCAAATATTTCGATATTTCAGGAATGCAATACAAAATGGGATCCCTACCTCTCACATTTTCTACAGAAATGCCTAACTTTCCAGGTATGGGTAAAGAGTTTCATTAATCCACAATTCTGTCCTACAGTTTATCTGCCATATGTTTCTTCTAATCTACACAATTTGGTGGTGGTCTCGGGAGACTGGGAAGGAAGATTAAGGAATGCTTGCTCTGGTTGTAATTGAAAGATTCCAGACCATGACAAAGTAATGGAGGATCAATAGCTGGAGTCAATGTAGAATAAATAAAAGTTTATTGATGCAAGAGACAGCCAGGCTGTACCATAATTCAAGAGTGAGCAGACACTGTTCTTATGGGAACAGTTTTTTTCAGTTTAAAGATAATGGTGCATCTGATTTGGGAATGGCTTATGTCCTGTTTAATCATGCTGCAGTATTCTAAGTGAAGGCATTATTTATTTTAGGAGTGGGAAACCTATGAACTTTTTGCTGGTCTGAAATACCAATGTTTCATGTCCACTCAGACTCCCTGAGTTCATGTTGAGCTCAAATATTTAGCAAAAGGTCCACACAATTTTAAATCCGTAATTAGTCTAAGATATCAGATATCTTATCTAAGATATCAGATAGTCAGGGTGCCAAATGACTCTCAAAATAGATGAGCTTATATGTCAATATTTTAGGGGCCAAGATGTATATAAGCCTCAGTGGAGATTGGGCTGAAATCTAATTCAATAGTTGGTCGTACAATAGGGTATATCTAACACAGCTGACTTCAGTACAGTATTTACAAACATAGGCACCATTGATCATTTAATACATGACCTTTGCCCTGTAGATCTTAATAACTGTCATGCTTGTTAGCATTGCAACATGCAAAACAGCATTTGCTAAATGATGCCCCCCTCTCTCTCAATTCAAACTTATCTTTCCTGGATATTAAGGCAAAGAAGAAATTTAATCCACAAAGGATTTAATCTGATAAATGCTGATGAAATCAGTTTTCAAGGACTGATGATTCATGATAGTGATAATTAGTTTTTTTAAAAAATGCCATGATAGACAAGAAAGGCATTTTCCCTACAGTAAGTGGCAAATATTCTGAGATATATCCTCAAACTGACTTGGCTTGGAATGTAGAAGTGCTGTGGCATCTGCAAACAGAATTGAATTATGTTTATCTGCCTGTCTGTCTGTCTGCCTGCCTGCCTGCCTGCCCGTCTGTCTGTCTGTCTATCTATCAAATTTATATGCCATCCATCTTGATATCCAAACCTATTCTCTATTGATAAGAAAGGGAGGAATTCTTTTGACAAGACTTTAACAAATGATATAAGTGCAAAGAATACATGTAGCTTTGTTTCACCTTTTCTGGATTGGTATATGGCAGGAGTGGTGATCAGCCAGTTAGCTACTGGCTACCATCTGTAATTTTTAAAAAAACCAAATCAAATTTAGCTTTTTCCATGTTTGAATTCAAGTTCCCAACAGGCAATTCAAGAACCAAGGACAGCTAAAATAAAGAGCAGCAGTCCTAAAATAATTGTAAAAATTACTTTTACTTTGGAGAGCTGTGCGCCCCAAGACTAACCTTAAAAAAACATAAAAGGAAAAATATGAATCTTAAAGTTGTCCTTAAGCAGTTCTTGGATAGCAGTTCTGGACAGCAAACAAGTTATATGTAAAATGACTTCTCTATTTATAGAGAATCAACCGTGCTTTCTACATTTGTATTTATAGAAATAGGCTGAGATACATTTTATACAAGTTTTTGTTGTAAGGAAAGTGCTGTAAGGAAAGTTTTCCAAGTATGGTTGCTTTGTTATTTCTAATCTTACTAATACAACATAAAAACAGTCTAATCATTTTTTTGTTTATTGATAGAGATCCACCTGGTGGGACTTCCAGATTCTCTGAATGCTGTTGTCATATTAAATTTTAAAAGTAGTGCCATAAACTTCTGTGCTTCAGTTTTACTATGCAGGAACACATTTTGCAAGTGTTACTTGATGTTTATTCTTGTATTTTTCCTCCTACAGTGCTCCCAGTTTTAGTTAAAAAAAGACAGGGTGTTCCACTACTGAAGTTTGAAGTCTGTTTCATTAAAGCAGCTTTAAGTGGCTTTTGAACTTCCTATTGCTTAGATAAAACAAATGTAACATGAAACTGTTAGAAATGTAACTATGCACAAGGAACATATTTTCACATGTGGTAGACTTGTCCATGTGCTCAGAAATTTTGGAGAAATATTAGAAATTGGATTTTAAATATAACAAAACAAAATTTAAACTTGAACCCGAAACCTTTCTGCTAAGTATGAAAGATTCAAACATGGACAAAAAATATCAATATTTAATTTTGCATATCATAACTGCAGCCAGAATAACCTATACACAATCTCAGGACACTACAACTGTGACAAACATATGCTGGTTGCCGAGTGCTGAAATTTTGATCATCTGAGCTTGGAGATGCTGTGATTATTTTAAGCATCAGGGCTAGTCATAAGTCACCTTTTTAAAAAAAATTGTTGAAACTTTAAATAGTCACTAAATGAACGGTTGTAAGTTGAGTATTACTTGTATTATTCTTTTTATTTCTCATTAATCCTGGTTTAGCTTTCCAGCTGATATAATTCAGCAGCCTCAGATCTACATTCACAGGTAGTCCTCAATTTACGACTAAGTTAAAAAAATTGTTAAATGAATTTGTCCCATGTTACGACTTGACTTGCCACGTTTGTTAAACAAATCACTGCCGTTGTTAAATTGGTAACACCGTTGTTAAGTGAATCTGGGTTCTCCATTGACTTAGCTTCTCGGAAGGTTGCAAAATGACTCCTGAATACTGCAACCATCATAAATATGAGTCAGTGCATCCAGGGATGGGATTCTACTAGTTCACACCTATTTGCTAGAACCGGTTGTTAACATTCTAAGCAGTTTGGAGAATCAGTTGTTAGAAGAAATTATTGGCCTAATCCTGTAAGGAAGGCAGGAAGGAAATATTCTGGTGTTGCTTACAGAAACTGCCTCTCCGTTAACCCTTATTACATTCTTGGCAGACTAGACTTCCTGTCTCAGGAACTTCTCTGGAGTTTTTTTTCCCTCCTTCACTGGTACTTTGCTTGTATGGAGTGACCATTCAAAGTTACAATGGCACTGAAAAAAGTGACTTATGACCTTTTTTCACACTTACGACTGTTGCAGCATCCCCACAGTCTTGAGAGGCCAGGCGAGATGCGTGCCTCGATGTGAGTGATATTGAGTTGACCATACCCAGCCAATACATGACCACCAAGCCATGTCTACCCAGTCACATGACCACCAAACCACACCCACCACCTAAGCCACATCTACAGAACCGGTTTGTTAAAAAATTTGAAGCCCACCCTGAATGCATCTGAATGCAAATCACGTGACCATGGGGATGCTGCAATGGTCATAAGTGTGAAAAGTGGTCATAAGTCACTATTTTCAATGCCATTGTAACTTTGAACTGTCACTAAACAGTTAATGAACTGTTGAACTAAATGAACTAAATGAACTGCCATGAGTCAAAGACCAATTGTGTTATATGATTTACTGAAAGCTTATTTTTTCTGCATTTCTACAGGAGGTTTGCATCGGGCTAGCAGCGTTCCAGAGTTTGTATATAAAGACACAGTGGAAACAGACTTTGCTTCAAGACCATCTTTTCCAACATCCTATTATCCGTCTCATCAGGTGAGAAGGCTTTAATAATGAAGATTTATATGAATGTAGATAAGGTCTTATTTAGCTACTTGAGTGGCAACTTGTTATTAGTGAGAATACTTAAGAAAGTTTTTCTCGGGTTTTGCACTTAAATTGCAAAGATCTTTTCACCATTATTACAAATTCAACTAAGCTTTTATATTAGTATCTATTGGTTTTAAACTTAGCTTCCTTAAGATGTATTGACTTCAACTCCCACAATTCCCTCGCCAGTGAAATAAAAATATGTGATTTTTTTCCCCACCTAAACCTCATCTAGTCTCCTCTCCTTTCCATTCCTTCTCTCTCAACCCGTTTCTCCCCTTGCTCAAAAAATATTATATCAGCCTCCATTTGATATCAGAGGAAACTATTTTGGAATTTCATTGCAATACAGGGTTTTAAAAGGGGAGGTCTCCATAGTTGGGAGAAATAGTTGTAGTTCCGTGGTTTCTAGTGGCATGTGTCTTCTAAACCAGGGATGTCAAATGTCATGTGACATATAGGAACTTTTCCCCCCTTCGCTAAACAGGATAGGGTGGGGCCAGCATGTGATGCATCCAACCCACGGGCTGGGAGTTTGACAGCTCTGTTCTAAACAGTTCCCTGATATCATATGTTTGTTTCAAGGGTATGTTTGCTGTTGGAATAGGAAGACACAAATTCAGTAGCTGAACACAGGTAGTCCTCAACATACAATTGGTTGCTTAGCAGCCGTTCAAAGTTACAACAGACCCCAAGAGATAATTACTCCCTGGATTTGAATTTTGATGTCTACCCCTCCTCCCATGGTTGCATGTCTACATTTTAGTCCATATTTAGAGTTGTTTGTAGCACCCCACAGTCACATGACCATGATTTATTATGTTCATTATGAAAACCAGCATTTTCTTCCAAATTCCAGCAATAACGCCCCATAGCAAACAATGGGTTTGCTGAACAACCACTGCAAAAAGGTTGTAAAATTGGGTCTGGTCACACGGTAATCCACTGTAAGACCTTCACAACTTCCAACCAAAATTGTGGGCTCACGGTTGTAAGTCAAGTACATTGGAGAAATTTGGTTACTCAGTCTTATGTGCACTTATTTAGTATTAAGGCATACTTGACTTCTGAATAAACACATGTAGGACTGCATTGTTAATTGCCCACTTTGCTTGCAAAACTTGACTCCTTCTATTCATTATCAGCAAATAGTACATGTTGTGATTAATGGACAGAAAGAAATATTATTTTATAACAATAATCATTTCAAATTGTACAAATGAATTACTGTCCTAGCTATATAGCCAAACCAAGATAGAATCAAAACAGAGATATTTGAAAGAGATAAAAAAAAAAACTGCTCTCCCATACAATCTCCCTACCAGGAAGAAATTTAATCCTGATATCAGGCTCTGGGGCTTCTGATTGTACAAAAGCCAAGAAGTATTTTGTCTTTGTTATTACATTTTCCAGGCATAGCGTGGATCCTGTAGACTCAAACATCCTGCTTGTACTAAATTATATGCCCCAGTTTTAATTACAATGTCTGCATTTATGTAATTGCTTGCTTTGCCTTGTTATTTCTCCACTATCAATAATCTACTTTGCACCTGCCTAATTCCTCATGTAGAATTAAAAATTGTTTCGTCTATTTTTCATGCAAGGTTACAACAATTAGGTTACACTGGGAAGGGAAGAATAGGAATGTAATATAAACCTATGAGGAAACAGCAAACCATGGTTTAGGTAACTGAAATAACCTTGAAAATGGTTGTGGCTGTTTGTAGTGAATAGTAATTGAATCTTGTAGGCATGACCTTCACACATAATCACATTCCAGAAAAAAACATTGCACATAGAATGATGAAAGCTGAATTCAAGAAAAACAGGAATCAAAAATAGGATGGTCTTTGCAGTCCTGCACTTGTACATTCAGAGGAATGGTGGGTGGAGTTTGGGTTCCCTTTCACCTACCTGATGGAATTCTTTAGGGTAGCCATTATCTCTCAAATAATCAATTTCAAATAACTTTTACTTTGTTTGCTTTGACAGATTGGTTCCCAAAGTAGCTATGAAAATGGTTGGGGTCCTCGCAGCCTCCCTTACAACTACAGGGCAATGGAAGAAAGGTTCCACAGGCAGCCTTTGAAGAGATTGGAGGTTTCTCCAGAGAGCAGCCCCGAGAAGCCATTTCTCTTCCACACTGACATGCGCTATAACAGGGCTTTAACAGTTCGACAGAATGAGAACAAGAGATCCTGCGCCTTGCCACCAAGATATGCTCGCTCTGAAATCCTTGGCTACACAAGCCGCAGTCCTTCAAGCAGAGGGCCCAGGCAGTTGTACATTGGGCCAACCAATGAGACCATGGTGGACTGTGTACCTTTCAGTGCAGGAATGCCACTGTATCAGCGTGTGGGGAATAGCCGGAGTATGAGCAATCTTTTGGAGAAGGAGAATTATCTCACTTCTGGGGCTGCGGTGGGCCAAGTCAGATCTTCTTTGCATTCCCAAGTTGGAACCCAGCACAGGCATTCGAGCTGGCATCAGAACACCGTCAGAGCCCAGAGCACGAAGGAAAACTCCCTGTCAACTACATTCGCTGAGGCAGGTGGGAAAAGGATGACAATGACCGCAGCTATGGCCACTGCTGGAGCAAATGGCGCCATTGAGCATGAAAGGGTATCTGCCAGCAGATCTCAAGCAGGGTATGTCTTTGAAGATACACCACTATTAGCAATGCCCAGGACCAGGGGTGTCAAACTCAATTTCACTGAGGGCCACATCAGGATTATGTTTGACCTTGGGAGGTGGGGCTGGTGGGCATGACCATCTCAACGTTACTCTTGTTGGGAGTACCCAAGCTCCATTTTCACTGCAGGAGGCCATCACAGCCGAAAACGGAGCTTGGAAGGCAACGTTCCTGAGCTTCATTTTTGCTGGCAGAGGTCCTGTAGGCCGGTCTGTTGCTGTTTCCAGGAAGGCACCGCAGGCCAGATCTAAGCATTCTGCAGGCCGGATCCAGCCCGTGGGCCTTGAGTTTGACATACCTGCCCAAGACTATTCACTTGGCGATAGTGCACTTTCGGTTCACATCAAAGCAGTATATAGAACATAAAGATCCTTTAGTCCTCCAAACATTGAACACTATGTTAGTTAGAATTATGAACTGTAATTCCCAGAAACTCAGTTCCCATGACCAGTAGTTACGGGTTGTAGGAAATGTAGTTTAGAAACATCTGAAGGACCATAGATGTTTTCCACCTGTCTGTCATATGATACATTTTATATCCCCCTGGGCAGCAGAATTATGTCTACAATCCTTGCTTATGCTTTTATGCATCTTCACTTTTGAAGTGCATAGTACAGTGACTCTGACTTTTCTACAGTAGCAAAAGCACCTAGACTTATATACCACTTCATAGTGCTTTCCAGCCCTCTCTAAATGGTTTACAGAGTCAGCATATTGATCCCAACTATCTGGGTCCTCATTTTACCAACTTGGGAAGGATAAAAGGATGAACCTGACTGAGACAGTCAGGATCGAACCCCTGACAGCCAGCAGAATTAGTCTTCAATACTGCATTTTAACCACTGCACCACCACTTTCTTTTCTGGTTTCTGATAATGCGGATAGATTGATTTTGGACATTTTTTGTTAATGAGTTTGTGGCTTGTTCAACAAAGAAATGGCTGGCAGAATTTAGTTTAATGCACCATAGGAAGCCAGCTAATATTCTTTGTAATGAGTCCCATCCCATTGAACTAAACCAGACAGAATTCTGAGTGTACACAACTAAATATGTGTTGTTACAATTGGTTCATTTCCCAAAGGTATTAGAATGTTAGACTTCAGTTTAATTCATGATTAACCACTAATTCTCATTTCACAATTCCCATTTCATTTGTTCACTTTTGGAATTCCTGCTGCATTCTACTGGTTCTTAATGGTTGACTTTGTATTTCCTGGAATTAGGTTTGGAATTATTAAGATATATAGTGTCAAGAAGATAGAAGGGGGTTATTCATATAATGTCAGGTCAGAACAAGTTTGTGGAGTGAGCTAGTTCCAGCTATGACAACAACTGGATTGAAGGTAACAGCTGAATCTTCCAGACAATACCAGGGCTTACTGATGCAGAATAGAAGCCAGGTATCTCAATTCAGATAGAAACAGCTGATAAATTTGAAACGTGTTAAACTGTGTACACCTTCAAAAAATTTTCTTGAAATAGGGTTTATTTTTCTTTACAAATTATTCTTGGCAGTTCTAAATAGGGAGTGATAAGCAACTGAGGCATAAAGATCAGGGTTGCAATGCCTAAATGAATGCGGTTGAATCTACCAATCAAATAGATAGAAATAAATTATTTTTTTAATCAAGTAATACTTTGCCAGTATACTTTATTTCTTTTTATAAAGTTATTTTTAACAGAAGAGTCATTCTCCTTTAAGAAAGAGGAAAATCCCTCTTCTCAGTATTTTTCTGGTAGTGATACCTCCATGTGTTTAGGAAATGAAGTGAATTGTGTTTAGCCAAACCCAGGTAAATAACAGGAGTGGCTTTAAGAGTAAGTTGCATAAGAAAACCTAAGTTTAACAGTAACTAGAGAGCTAAGGGATCTTTAAGTTCTACATATATTTGAAAGTAAGCAGGAGAAGCCATGGAATAATTACCAATCTCATATAATAATTATGAGAATGAAAAAAGACATTATTGTGCACCTTCAATCATTTAAAAGAAAAATGCAATGTAATGTAGCAATGAGGAAATAACACTTATTTGGATTAATAGTACTCCAGTCAAGAGGGTAAGCAAATGGCTTGGCGATCTGTTAGAATAATTCATGGTCTGAATCTAGAATTTGTCTATCATGGAAGTCAACTTACATCTTGCTAAATCTCAGAAGGATTCTGCTTCCTAATAGGACTTGTTCTATGCACCAAAGAATTCTTAAACATTTGGTTTCTATAGCTTGGTTATATCAATCCATAGATGTAGGCAAGGCTGATGACTTTAAGGACAAATATTGCCATCATGTCTTATTATGTCCTAAGATTGCTATTCACTGATAGGAAGCAAATAGAAAAACTGAGCTGATACACAATAGATGAAAGATCATCAAAATATATCAGAGAAGTAAAGAAAACCTTTGTTTTATATCTGTGTGATAGTGGCAATTATAGACCTCAGACTCAAAAAATGGCAAAAAGTGGCAAAAAATTGTACCAAGAAAGCTATATGGACACAATGTCAGACTCCTCTTCAAAACGAGTTTATCTTTGCCTTCTCCTGTTGATTTGATGTCTGTTTATGTTTAAATCATCCAGGAATCCAGAAAGAGAGATGAACCTGGAGCGTGTAATAAATATATTGCAAAGGGAAAATCCTTTGTCCTCTCAAGTTCTTCAAGCAATTGTTTTTATAAATCACGAGAGCTTTCAGGGAACAGAAGCCAGAAGGAAAGTGAGTAATAATTTTCTTTCTTTCTTCAGATTTTCAATACTTCTTACATATAAAGTCTTATACCGTATTTTCCGGACTATAAGCTGCTACTTTTTTCCCATGCTTTGAACCCTGTGGCTTGTACAACAGTGCGGCTATTTATAGATTTTTCTTCGCTAACTGCCATCAGGGAGCACAAAAACGTGACAGATGCAAGAGGTCAATGCAAAGAAGACACTACCGGTAGTTTTTGGCGCACTCGACACAAGCAGCACGACACGCATGAACACAAAAAAATTTTCACACCCTCATCATGGAAAGTACATGAAGAAAAGCATATGATGCAGCTTTTAAGTTGAAAGCAATCGATCTGTCTATCCAGGAAGGAAATAGAGCTGCTGCACGTAAGCTTGGCATTAATGAATCAATGGTGAGACGTTGGAGACGGCAGCGTGAAGAACTGATTCAATGCCAAAGAACAACAAAGGCTTTCAGAGGTCATAAAAGCAGATGGCCTAAACTTGAAAATGTTCTTGAAGACTCGGTGAACACACAGAGAGCAGGCGGCCGAGGTGTATCCACCATGCAGATCCAACTGAAAGCTAAAACAATCGCCAGCGAAATGGGTATTGAAGATTTTAAAGGTGGACTGTCATGGTGTTGTAGATTTATGAGACAAAAAGATCTGTCCATTAGAGTGCGGACGACTGTCTGTCAGCAATTCCCTTCCGACTACGAGGAAAAAGTTGCAAACTTCCACAAATTTATTGAAACAAAACTAGCCGAGAGTTCCAGGCGACATCATAAATATGGATGAAGTACCTCGGACCAGACGACATCATAAATATGGATGAAGTAACCTTTAACGTTTGACCTGCCTCTAACTAGAACTGTTAACAAGACAGGAGCGTCATCCATTATGGTGAAAACAAGTATGGCGACATTTCGAGAGAACACATTTCACATGTGTTTTGAGCTGCACTGCATCCGGACAGAAGTTTCCACTGATGGTGATTTTCAAGTGGATGACTATGCCAAAAGAAAAACTCCCGAAAGGCATAGTCGTTAAAGTTAACAAAAAAGGGTGGGTGATAGAAAGCCTAATGACTGAATGGTTGACGGAATGCTACAGTAAGCGCTCGGGAGGACTTTTTCACCGGAAAAAAATCATTGCTTGTTTTGGACAGTATGAGGGCCCCTATAACAGATTCTGTGAAAGCAGCCATCAAGAGAACAAACTCAATTCCAGCTGTGATTCCTGGAGGTACAACTAAGTTTTTGCAGCCACTTGACATCAGTGTGAATCGTGCATTTAAAGCGGCATTCTGAGGTGAGTGGGAGACTTGGATGACCAGCGGCGAGAAATCATTCACAAAAACTGGCCGCGTGCGAAGAGCATTCTTTTCTGAGGTCTGCCAATGGATCCTAACAACGTGGAGCAGTGTGAAAGAATCACCAATCACCAAGGGGTTTCAAAAGGCTGAACTGCTGCGTGGAGAGAACAGCACAACTTCATCGTTAACTGTGCCTTGAGATGAAAGTGACACTGAGAGTGACACCAACAGAGAGACTGAAAAGGTGTGTGACAGAGATGTTCTGAGGCTCTTCAACTCCAACACTGAAGAAGACGACTTCAGTGGTTTCAGTGCACAGGAGGAGGATGAATAAAAACATTAATGACTTTTCTGTTTTGTTCGTTCAGCCGTTTTACTGCTGTGTTACAGGCACTGTTTAGAAACAATTAAGTATGTAAGTAAACATTTACAAAATCTTTCTGTGTAAATATCTCATTTCACAACGTGTATATCTGCAGCTTATAGTCTGGTGCGGCTAATATATGTAAAAATATATTTTTTAAAAAATTTAGTGAGTACAGCTTATATTCTGATGCGCTCTATAGTACGGAAAATACGGTATATGGAATTGGTAGAAGAAAATAATGGGCAGAAAGGAATGGAAAAACATCCTGGATGAAATCCTTGGTGAATATTAACTCATTTAGCTCCAGATGAGCCCTGTTTTTCCCAAAGGAATGCATGTAGAAGGGAAGATAGGAGCATACTTGAAACAAATAAGAAAATTAATTTTCAAGGGTAGTCAGCCGAAATAAGTCCATATTGATGCTTTGCCAATCTTGGCTGTTTTCAGAAAATCAAACAGTGTTGGATAGAATTGATAATTGGGATGGAACTCTTGCCACAAAATATCCAAATAATAAGCAGATTGGAGATAAAAGTAATCCTCTGTTTTCAACCACATGTGGGACAGAAATTTCCATCATAAGTTGTTGCAGGGTAGATCAAGTCAGATCCAATTTTACAGCCATGTTTACAGCAGTTACTAAGTGAATCATGCAGTTGTTAAGGAAATCCAACTTCCCCAATGGGAATTTTTTGCTGGAAAGTGGCAGAAAAAGTTGCAAATTATGATCATATGACTGCAAAAACATTGCAGCCAGTTGTAAATTTCCAACCATCTAAACTGTGTTCGTGTGATGACAGCAGCGGTGGAATGAGTAAATGAGTTGTAAATGATAATACTGGTCAAAAGTAACATTTCTCCAAGGCCATTGTAAATTTGACCTATTGTTAAACAGTTGTGAGTCAAAGACTATCTGTAGATAAATAGATAGACTGATAGATATTTTATGGAGGAAGGCATTTGGCAAATTACTTGTTGCCAAGAATTTATAAAAGGCTAACTTGAAGGAGATTTGTAAGGTCTATCTCCTATATATATTGTATACAGTGTATGTATGTATGTATGTATGTATGTATGTATGTATGTATGTATTGAGAGAGAGAGGGAGGGAGGGAGAGGGAGAGAGAAATGAATGTATTTACATGCATTTTTAGATCAACTTTTGGGTAACTTAATTCATTGATAAAAACAGGCCTCCTTAATACATTCAAACTAAAAAAGATATACTTTTAGGAAAGAGCCAAAGTATTTGAATTTGGATTGGGAGTTTCAGATCCAAGTATTCATTCAACCACAGAACTCACCAGGTTGTTTTAAGGCCTATCAGCCATGGTTGTGGTAGGAATAAAGCAGTGTGAAGGAAAGTCTCATGTTAAAGTGTCATAAACTCATGGGGGGGGGGGGGCAGGGGAGAAATAAGGTATAAAAACTAAAATAAACTTGGACTTATCCCAAAAACCAACATTTTACTCTAGTGACTATGAACAATAACTACGAAGTGCCCATGGCCATCTGTTTTGCCACGTGATTTCCCAGAGAACAATCTGTATATTTATCCTACATGATAGATATCTCTTGAAACAAGGTCATCTTTCCTAGTCTGGTGTCCTCCAATTTTTAGAAAATATAACTCCCAGCATCTGGCTATTTCGCCAACTCAGTTTTCTTAGTGTGTTGTGATTCTAACAGATCTGAAGGACATCAGATTGGGTTCTCTGGGCTCTTGACTCTGAACCATGTTTTCATTTACCAGTTTCCTGCCATAATAGGAAACAAGATCTAGCTCCCTCTACTACTCCTTTATAAATAAAAAATATCCTCACTTTCCCACAGGGCTTTGCACTGGAAATCTTTGAGGCACTTTCAGCCCACACAATTCTCTACCTCTTGTTTTAGTTCTATATTTGGCGCATCAACAGCTTTAAAAGAGTGTTATGAAACTGTACAAGGGCTTAACATTATTTAGCAGCAATATCCTACCCTAATAAAGCCCGAACTGCCATCATAACTCAACAACTGATAAACAAGAAGAAAATACTGATCATAGTGAAGTGTTGAGCATTTCGCAAATTATCAAAACAAATTTGCTCTTCATCCTCTTTATCTCCTTTGTTCTGAATAGTCACAATCAGAAAACTATTTATGCAGACCATTTACTCTAATGAATTTAACAAAGATCTGGCTCAGCCAATATTTTTTTTTTTAATTCAAGGATTCTATACTTTATGTCAGGGGTCTCCAATCTTGGTAACTTAAGACTTGTGGACTTTAACTCCCAGAATTCCTCAGCCTGCCATGTTGGCTGGAGAATTCTGGGAGTTGTAGTCCAAAGTCTTAAAAGGGCTATGTTTGGAGACCTCTGCTTTATGACCTCCAGATAAATTAGACTTCCATAATACCTCACTCAAAACTGAAAAGCATCCAATGTATTTCAGCTGTATTCAGTATTCAGCAATCTTGGTCCAGCAAAAAGATATGGCCAGACAGTTGTTAATTTCCTATGTATTAATTATTCCTAGGTATATGTTCCTTGAGGCTCTTTTGCTTTTATTTTCTGGTCTTTATTTTATTTTTTAAAATATGCTTTCTTCTGTGGCTTCTAATCAATGGAAGAGTGATTTATAATTAATACTCCATAAAATAAGAATTTGAATGATTTGTGTTAATTGGCTGCCCATTAAATTGAAACTTGACAATTGCTGAATTGGGCCTATTGGTTCTCTATGGATTTCAATTGTTGTTTGTGGTCGCTCACATTGGTGAGATTGAGTCCAATAAGCTGAGTAAGCCAAATTGGAGAAAGCTGAATTAATGTTCTCTAAAACCATCTAAAGGCTAGGTCCCACTGGCCGACGGGCGCAAAACGTATGCATAAAGGACACAGCAGACAAGCAAAATTTCGGGGGTGGCTCCATCCGTTGTCATCTGCTCCAAAAAGTGGTGAAAATTTGCATAAACAGAACGGAAAAGAACGGACGTGGGTAGTAAGTAGCAGGAATGTTAAGCAGATGTTCATAGGAAGCCTAGCGGATGAAAGCAGATGGAAGCGGATAACACCTCCGAAGGGGATCTGGGGGAGAATTGCGAAGCGGACGCATAGCGGAAGGGGCGATGCACAGCGGATGAAGCGGATGCATCACAGACACCTATAGGAAACAAAGCAGATGCCGCTCAGATGTACATCGGATGCAAAGCGTTCACTGCGCATGCAGGGAGTATGAATTGCATCAGCTCTGCGGATATAAAAGGATGCAGCATGCATGCAGTCAGCATTCAGGGGAAAGACGTGCTGCCACATACATCTAGCAGGAATAGCATGGTTCGTCAGTCAGGGAAGAAGAGGAAGCCCGTGCCTACTCGTTCCAGCCCTGGCAAGAAGGACAGAACCAGCATCCCACCCCCTGGTACTGACTCTGAAGCTGCTGCTGCTGATGATGATGATGATGATGATGCTGTGGTGGACCAACCCCAAGGCCCTCAAAGCCCTGCTGCTGAAGGCCCTGCTGCTCAAGCCCCTGAAGGCCCTGCTGCTCAAGCCCCTGAAGGCCCTGCTGCTCAAGCCTTGCCAGAGGGAGGAAGAGGCAAGGGAAGGAGAAGGGAGAGAGGAAACAGTACACCGTTTCCGAGGAGGATGAGGTGCTGGAATGGCTGAGGGAGAACGAGTACCTCTGGAGAAAGGGCCACAGACTCTATCGCGACACCAAGAAGAAGCAGGCAGCTTGGAGAGACGAGGCAGAGAGCCTGGGGTACACTGCAGAAGTACTCCTGGGATGGTGGAAGCACATGCACACCTGGTATGGCAAGCTACCTCAAAAAATCCAGGCAGGCCGCTGTCAAGCTCACTGACTGAGAGATGTATGCCATGGCCAAGTGCAGTTTCCTGGAGGGTGAGATCCGCCACCAAGGAGCAGCCCCTCTGAGACCCCTCTCCCTCAGACAGCCCACAGACAGCCAGTCCTCTTCCACCCAGGAGCCAGCTACCCTGTCCAGGCAAGTGTCTTCAGAGGGCCCCACGGCAGAGACCCCCCCGACAGCTGCACTCCCCATGCTGGTGGACTTGGAGGATCCCCTGTCACAAATGGAGGAAGAAGCAGCAGTCACCAGAGGCCAACCCACACCCAGCTCCAGAGGATGCAGGCAGAGAGGCAGACTGGAGGGCCAGAACCACAGTGTGCTGTTGGAGATCAGAGACACAATGAAGACCAGCACAGAACTTCTCTCTCAGCTGGTCCACTTGGACAGAGGATCCTCAAGCCGCCAAACCTTCATCACCTACATGAGCCACATCCTGAGGGACCTGCCCGAGGCCCAGTACCAGATGATGAAGGAGAAGATAGCAGCACTTCTCCACAACCACCAAGGCCCAGCTGAAGCTGCTCCGACCCAGTCCAGGTCTGCTCCTCCACCCCAGGCGATGTCACAGCCCTTCCACAGCTTTCAACAGTCCCTCACCTACCAAGGCTATGACTACCAGGTCTTCCCAAAGCAGAAGCAGAAATTCCCAGTCCAGGCCCAGGTTCATCGCACGCCACAGACGCCAGTCCTCACCCAGCTGCAGACCAGACAGCCCCACTACACTCCTCCTTCCTCTACCCCACAGCCAAGCCCGTCAATGGGCAATCTGTCATCAGTTTTGGGCCTGACATCTCAAGTCCATGATGAAGGGTGTCTCAACCTCACGGGACTGAGTCAGCTCTCGGACACCTTCCTGAACACACCAACCCCTGTTGTAACTTCGGGGCCAAGCACCCCAGTGGTGCCTCAGACCAGCATTCAAGCCACAGCCACCTCCACAGTCCCTGCCTGCTTAACAGCTGAGACCATGGACATGACTCAGAGTGACTGAGAATAGTGTCAGAGACTGAGTTGTTTACTTGTTCAGTTTATCTTTGCTTAAGACACTTTACTTGGTTCATTTTGCTTCTTTAATAAAGTCATAAAGTTTACCTAAGAAAGTTAACAATGGTTATCTTTGCTTAAGACACTTGGTTCATTTTTTTTACTTAATAAAGTGTTGGTGAAAACTTTGAAAAAATGGTTAAGCCTTTACATACTTGTGGGACAGATAAGGATAGTTGTGGGATAGATAAACCTCCAGTGCAAGCATAGTGGGACTGTATGGTCCACCATTCCAGCTGTCACACATATGGACCTTTATGATCAATAACAATTTATTCATTGATCAACACATTTTAAAATAAACAAAGCTCTTTATTAATGCCCTATTCATTGTAGGGCCACTCAACATACATGGCACAATCTCATCAGTGTTATGAGACAGGCTCAAGGAAGCATCCATTAAGCATCTATCATCCTGTCTTGCCACTCCACTGCTCCAGCTGGGGAGTTGCACCAGTGTTTCAAGAGGTTGCGCTGCTTCTTCCCTTCACGTGAAGCTCTGTTGGGGCCTTGTACATCCACAGTGTCTGTCAGGTTTCGTCCTTGCCTCCATTCCCCAGGCTCCATGTCCCTATGACGGTCCACAAGCCTGTTCTGCAACACTGGATAGCAGGTGTGCATGAGATTGTGCAGGATGCAGCAAGCTTCCACGATGCTCCTCACAGTCTGTGGCTTATGCTGCATGGTGGTGAGAAGTATCTGGAACCTGTTGGCCAGGATGCCAAAGGCGTTCTCCACCATCCGTCTTGCCCTGGACAGCCTGTAGTTGAAGATCCTCTCTTCACGGGTGAGGTATCTTGAACTGTACGGCTTCATGAGGTAGATTCTGAGGGAGAAGGCGTCATCACCAATGATGAAGTAGGGTACATCTTGTGTGTCATTTGGTAGGGGGTCTGGATCTGGAAAACCCATGATGAGGTTGCATTCCAGCCCATCCTTGAGGTGACTGGCGTTGTATACATGGCCATCTGAAGCTGACCCATTGCCTGAAGCATCGATGTAGATGAACTTGTAGTCAGCATCAACCATGGCAAAGAGGATGATACTGAAGAAGCCCTTGTAGTTGAAATAAGTGGACCCTGAGTTGGCTGGAGCTTTGCAGGCCACGTGCTTCCCATCTATGGCTCCAACGGTATGAGGAAGTTCCACCTCTGATACCACTCTTCTGAAGTTTCCTCCAGCCTTGTTCAGTGGTGGGGCACTGGAGGAGCTCCTCCATGTATTCTTCGATGATGGCCTGCACCATTTCTCTGACCACTTTGCTGATGCATGCTGTTGTGTGGCACTCTCCAGGCATACTGCATGTTTCTGTATGTGGTTCCAGAGGCCAGGTGCCGCAGAGTCAGTGCCACCTTCAGTCCAGGGTCTAGGTTGGGATGGGCGTTGGTGCTCGGCTTGGTCAACCTGGGTCTCAGACGCTCTACAAGTTCGTCAAATATGGCTGGTGGCATCCTCATGAAGAGATGGAATGCACGAGGGTCTTCATTCCTCAGCTCCACCATCAACTGTCCAAACTCCATTCTTCTCACGATCCATCCTCGGACCCACACAGCTCTTGGATGCCTCTTTCTTTTCCTTCTGTATAAAAGGTGAAACAGTCTGAACAGGTTTTGGTTCTGGTGATGAATGAGCACAGCTACCATACGGACTGTGTCATGATCCATGGTGGAGAACAATTGATGATGTGGAAGACCAAGACCAAGGGTGAAGAGGTCTGTATACCACGGGTGCTGGACTCATACTGAGATCCAGATGATTTTCTCCCCCTTTTTATATAAAATATCGGTTGTCTGCTTGGTGTCCTTCTCATACTCTAGACATATTGCAGACATCCTAAATATCTGAGATACATCCCAGATACAAACGTTTTGTCCATTTTAATCCTTTATATACGAGATGCATCCGCTTACATCCTTTCTATTTCCATGCTACTAACGCTGTGTAGACGTTCCATGCACCTTTCGTTTCCTCCCCCTTTCCGTTTTCAGCTGCAGCAGATGTGAGTTGAGGGGATGGTCAGAGGATGCAGAGAGGATACAGCAGACATTTAACGGATGATAACGGACATAGAACGTTTGTTGCCCTTATATGTTGCGGATGTACATTGTATGCGGCGGAAAGTTCATCCGTTCACAAAGTTTTTGTGCAGCTCAAAACTTCTTGCACGGATGAAATCACAGTGGACAGATGCTCGATGGATAGAGCATATGAAACACATATGCAGTGAGTGCACAACGGATGCATTGCGTTTTCCAACGGATGGCAAGTTTTTTTTGACATTTTACATCTTCTTTGCATCTGTAAGTGCAGTGGGACAGGGCCTTAAGTTAGGTGTAGGAGATATATTTGGAGCAAAAGTTTTCCAGGACAGAAATGTTGAAATCAAAATAGCCAACTGCTATATAGTACCGAATATGAGAAGCATCAGGTAGGCTGCTGCTGAGGCCGTGGAAACCTTATAATGAAAAGGTTCTGAATTTAAACTCAAACCAAAAGTGGTATTCAGCAGGTTCTGACCAGTTCTGGAGAACCAGTAGTGGAAATTTTGAGTAGTTCGGAGAACCAGTAAATACCACCTCTAACTAGCCCTGCCCCCCCATCTTTTCTCTGCCTCCTGAGTCCCAGTTGATTGGTTGTGTCTTTTTTTGTTGCCCTGCACAGGAGAACGGAACTGGAAATCAGGTACCTGGGGTGGGCAGGGAATGGGATTGTGCAGTAACCTTTCCCAAGGAATGGAGAGGGAATGGGGATTTTGCTGTAACCTTCCCCCAGGAGTGGGGAGGGAATGGGATTTTGGAGTATCCTTCCCCTGCCACGCCCACCAAGCAACGCCTACAGAACCAGTAGTAAAAAAATTTGAATCCCACCACTGACTGATAGGCATTTAGGATGTGGGCTGCAGCTCGGTATCAGAGAGCAATCAACTGCTTGTAAGAACTACATGTAGTTTTTGATTTACAAAAGTTTGCTTAAGTTGAAGTTACAATGGCACTGAAAAAAGTGACTTATGACTGTTTTTCACACTTTACAACTGTTGAGGCATTCCCATGGTCATGTGATCAAATTTCAGGTGATGATTGGCTCACAATTATGACAGTTGTAGGGTCTCAGGGTCATGTGATTCCCCTTTGGTTGCTTTTGACAAGCAAAGTTAATGGAAAAGCAAGATTCACTTAACAATCCTGTTACTAAATAAATAACTGCAGTGGTTCACTTAGTAAATGTGGCAAGAAAGCAAAACTTACTTAACAAATAACAAATGTCACTTAACAAATGTCTCACTTAGGAACAGAAATGTTGGGTTCAACTGTGGTCATAAGTTGAGGATTACCTGTACAGCATTCAGTAGAGTTCATTTGCTTAGTGATATCTTGCTGACTTTTTAGGAAGTCAAGCCAAGAGGAGTTTGGCAGCTAATAATCATCAGCTTGTGTTGTGCAGTGAATTTCATAAGTTATTGATGAATATTAAATTAATATTGAGAAAGCACCCCACCCTGGTGTTTTCTTAAAATAGTATTGCACCTACAGTAGATTTCAGATATGAAGAGTGAGGCACTATTGTTGTGGGATAGTCTGTGATTTAAATATTCATTTTATGAACTAATGTCACCTTTATTTTGTTAAACTGGGTAACTCTGATCCAAAATATTAAACATATTCTTGTCTTTGAATATACATTAATAATCTTTTGTGGAAGCCAAGGGGTTGCCTTATGATCTTGCACAAACTAGAGGGTGTCATGGAATTATAAGAAGCAATATTAATGGAAACTTAGAAGAGCAAGAGATTTACAGAATGAAAGGAGGAGTATCATATTGAATAGAATAGAATAGAGTAATATAGAATATTTACTTTATTGTCACTTTGAATGTATACTAATTGCCATACATTAAAAATGAAATTCCATTGCATACAGCTCTCAGAGGGTCACCATCTCCAATATACACTACATAAACATGAAAAAATAAGTAAATAAATAAATACAAAATTGCATATATACCCACACTTATGAAACAGAGAAACAACAGTCTAGTTCTGATGCATACATATAAATGGTGAGAAAAACAAATACCTAATACAGGTAGTCCTTGCTTACCAACCACAAAGTTATGAAAGTGCTGAAAAAATTAATGTATATGTCAGTATATGTTGTCCTGTGCCCGACCTTTATCACCTCACTCTATCATAGAGCAGACCAGACTGGGGAGGAAGAGATTTTAAGAGAACACTCTAAACTGTTGCACAGCAAGCCTGCAGCTACCAGCCCCAGGTGTGATTGTGTTGCTTTTGTGACTGTATGTACAAAGAGAAAAACAAATTTCTCTTACAAAGAGAAGTAAGCAGCACTCAACCACATTGCAAACAGGGGAGAGTAGTTAAGAGGCAAACAAAAGCCAAAGGTGTGAAATTGAACACAGTATCTCATCATCTTCCAAGCCAGAAAGCACATTCGGGTCATGTAATTTCCCATTTAGCAACCACTTTGCTTTGTGGTGGAGTTGCCAGTCCCAATTAAGGTTATTAAGCAAGGACTACCTATAAACATTTAGATTATGGTGCCCACACACTCGTGCAAGTATGGTTAACGATTAAAGGAAATTTACTTAGCCACATTTTGTTAGAACATTTCAGATGGTTTTTTTTCCTTGAATGAGTTTTGTCACTCAGGTAGTAAGTTTGTTTTTAAGGAAACATCTGACCCATAAAGTCACCAGTAATTTGAGACATTGATTTCACCCAACAATCAAATAATCCTTTTGAGATAAAAATTTACCCTTACTAAAATAAATTATCTTCTTTTCACAGGTATGTTCCCTAGTTGGTATTCCCAAACTTTTAGAGCTGCTGAATGTGCAGAATGAGGAAGTACAGAGAGCAGCATGTGGAGGTTTAAGGAACCTGGTATATGGAAACAACAACAACAAATTGGAAGTGTCCAAGCAGAAAGGCATTTTAATCCTGCTGAGATTACTGCAACAAACCAGAGATGTGGAGACTAAAAAGCAAATTACAGGTAACTAATGAGAAATGGTTTCATAGTGCATACAGATTCTAAAGCTGAC
This sequence comes from Laticauda colubrina, assembly GCA_015471245.1. NCBI lineage: Eukaryota > Metazoa > Chordata > Lepidosauria > Squamata > Elapidae > Laticauda > Laticauda colubrina. The sequence goes on along the minus strand of BLBF01000055.1, from coordinate 19,621,165 downwards.
ATCCTGGTTTATTAAACACACGTTGTGCTGGGTTAAGTACGGGTGGTTCTCCAGTATCTTATAAGGCTTGGGAGAACAATTCTTTATATCATGACTTATCCATCTTATTTGTATTTTTAAGTAGTTTATTATTTTAAAAAATACCCTACCTACATAACCATACAATGGATTTTAGCTTTTCAAAAACTCATCTGAAAATCATCTAATGCACATATATCTTGTGTATTTTATTCTGTAACTTTTATTCTGTTATAGTTATTTGGCAGTGAGCCACTTTATAAAATCAATGGAGTAGAATACCAAAATGCATGCTTAGCGTCAGTTCATTAAATGAACAGAATTGACACTTCCAGGGCGAATGTCTCTCTTACTGTTCATTTTTCTTGATCAAAAAACCACGAGATCCTATTTAGGCTGCTGTGATAATGGAAGACCGAAAGCTGTATCAGTTCCTCCTATTAAGCCTATTCTAGCTTGCCTTCGAGCTCTTTCCAGATGTGCAGGGGCTGCTGTTCCCATGGTCTTAATCCATCCTATCGAGTAATTCCTGGGGTTCCAGGAACAGAGGTGTGTATTCAGCAGGTTCAGACCAGTTCTGAAGAACCGGTAGCGGAAATATTGAGTAGTTTGGAGAACCAGCAAATACCACCTTTGACTGGTCCCCACTTCTATCTTTTCTCTGTCTCCTGAGTCCCAGCTGATCGGCTTATTTTGTTGCCCTGCACAGGAGAATGGAGCTGGAAAGCAGGTTAGTGAGGTAGGGAGGGAATGAAGATTTTACAGTAACCTTCCCCCCGGAGTGGGGAGGGAGTGGAGATTTTATCCTTCCCTTGCCATGCCCACCAAGCCATGTCCACCAAGCCACGCCCACAGAACCAATAGTAAAAAAATTTGAATCCCACCACTGATTCTGGAAATAATAACATGCTACCTTTGGGCAATCTACTGAACTGGGTGGAATTGATTGAAAGAAAGAAGGAGATGTCAGAGAAAAATTTAGACTATCACTTTTGGTTCTGGCTCCACACGCTGCTGATTTCAAGACCGTCCTCCTTTGGTATGCATTTTTCTCAGGGGAAACAAAATAGTATAAGAGAAGAAGTACCGTGAAAACAGAAAGGTCTCGTTATTGGCAGGCTAACAGCGGTCTTCCCTGAAATGACATTGTTTCTTTTGAAACTAAACCCAGCAAAGGCTCGAAGAACAATACCCTTACATGCCTTAGCCATCAAGCACGGACAATGAAAAGGGGTCTTATGACAGTGTAACGTCATGGTTTTGCAATGCAGCGATAACAAGCAGAGGGAAACTGCTGGGCTCAAACTTCATCCCACTCTCTGGAATGATGACAACCTCTCTTCAGCTTAATCACAACTGCAGCCTGTGATGGTGATGGGGTGGGCAGAAAGTTGTATAAAGGTTGTTGATAGCATTACCATTTGATTAACACCTCTATAGATTATATAGCTCTTATGTCACTGTTCAGGAACATTTGAAGACTGGCAAGCATGATATAAATCCTGTTGAGAGTTTGCTCTTTTTGCATTCTCAAACATTAGAGATGTTTTTAAGTCACGCTAAAATCTTATCGTTAGGAGGTGGGAAGAAGTCTCTTGTTATCTGAGACTCCGCATTTTAAGAGGTTTAGAAATAGAATTAAAATCTTGCACAATAAAAGTGCTCGAAATACAATGGTTGCTTATTCCCGGTTATCTAAACAGCCCTCAGTTTTTCTGGTGAAATTTCCTCCTCTAAACTGGATTGTTTCTCTTCTCAATGTTTCTTAATCATTTCTAGTGGGGAATTTTATCTCAACATTGTTATGTAAGAACATGAGGAAGAACTTATACAATCGTTGCTGAGTCCTAGAATCCACCATAATATTTCTCATTATGGTCAGTTAGACATCTAAGAAAGTTTCTGTTTTGGAATCCAGTCTCCAGCTTAGAATCCAGTCTCTAGCTTAGATGGAAGTCTGTGCACATTTCTTTGCCTTTCCACCTAATCTGTGCATTTTGTGGTATGTATTTTTGTTTCCTGACTTGCACCATTGTACACTGTACGTCTATGAACTACAATGCATTGCAAACTTTAAAAAGTGTAGATTTCAGCATTTGATGACACACAGATTCAGAAAGTGTCGTTGTCATTTATCCCACCATATTTAATCTGGGATAAATGCAGGTAGTCCTCGACTTACGATCACAATTGAATCCAAACTTTCTGTTGCTGAATGAAACATTTATTAAGTGAGTTTTGCCCCATTTTACAACTTTCCTTGCCATGGTTAATAAGTGAATTGCTGAAGCTGTTAAGTTAGCAACACGGTTGTTGAGTGAAGCTGGCTTCCCCCTTGACTTTGCTTGTCAGAGGGTTGCAAAAGGGAATCACTCGACACCTGGGACATTGCAACCATCATAAATACAATGGATGTAGCAAAACATCCGAATTTTGATCCCATGACCATGGGAATGCCTCAACAGTTGTAAGTGTGAAATATGGTCATCAGCAGTGGTGGAATTCAAATATTGTTGCCACTGGTTCGGTGGGCATGCTTTTCATGCATGCACATACTTTGAGTCATGTGCACACCAAACAAAGAGTGTTTGGCACAGAGGCATTTGCGCAGGCAGAGAGGCGTTCTAACTCGTGTCCTGCAAGCCTGCATGATCCCGGTCGCTTCAGCAGCTGTGCATGGCACTATTCTGTGCCGTGCAAAGCAACTGCACTTTAAATTCAGCAGATAACAGAGTATGGGAGCCTGGGCGGGCGGGTGGTTCCAACAGCAGAACTGGTTTGGTCTCTGCCACTCATCGCTCCTACCGGCTCGCGAGAACCAGGCCGAACTAATATCCACCACTGGAATATCACCACTGGTCATAAGTCACTTTTTTCAGTGCCATTGTCACTTCAAACAGCCACTAAATGAACTGTTGAAGTCAAGTTCTACTTGTACTTTCAAATCCCAAATAAAGAAAACTTGCTTTTCTGTGGATCTTTAAATAATGGCCACATGACCACGGAAATGTCTTCAGACAGTGCTGGCTAAGTGGCCTTGAAATGGAGATGATTATCCCTCACCTATAAATCGGCAATGACTAACAGAATAAAATCCAGAGGAATTCCTTTACTTTTTTAATTTATGGGATTGTTTAAGCATCTTTCCTAAACTCACATAGCTTTGTAAGAACTGGCTGCATTCAACTGTTCCTGTTTTATGACAGAGGTTGAAAGTCTCCCGAAAGAGAACTCTGAAAGAATAATTGCCAGATTTGATAGAAACCCACATTCTCTTTATATTATGGTGTAAAGGTGGTAGCGAGACAGAGAGCAGCAAAGCTCAGGCAGCCAAAACTAGCTTTTGAAGGTGAGCCAAAAAGCCTTTGGGGAACATCTAACCTGCACTTGATCTTGTCTCATAGAACATACATCTAAGAAATAAAAAAACATTCCTTCCGCAGGAAGGAATATAGGACAGGCAGGCAGGCAGGCCTGTCATGAGGAGAACATAAATATGAAAAGCAGCCACACCTCTCTTGCACTAGGATTCGATTACGGAAATATGTACAAGCCCAGCACAACTATTTCTAAGTTTGGTGTATATTAAGATTTGATAATTTCATTTTTTCTAAAGTATTGCCAGATTGGCTCTTTTTTTATCTCTTTATTTCAAAAAAAAAGTTTCTCTTCCACAGGAGAATAAATATGACAATAGTACTCAAATCATTCATATTGCTTATCCCCTGTCTTCCTAATATGACAATGCAACTACTATATTGGCAGTTTTCAAAAGGATGATTATTCAGGAGCCAAGAATGAAAAGAAAGGAGATTTAAATGCCATCTGCACTGAACTAAGATTTAAAAGATGAGTTCTGGGATTCAAACCAGTGAGCTGAACAATTGTTCTCTTTGTAGAACAGATCCAGTGTGCATGTGACATACTGTCAGATGACACTTACAAAACCTCTTTCAAAAAAAACTGGGGAAAATGATACTTTTAAACTCTTACTGTCAACTTTTACACATTCATCAAATTCCAAATTAAATCCAGATTTACCTTCTCTGGGCACACTTTTTTTTTAAACAAACTTTATTGATTACAAAACCAAAATATTAAACAAGCACAACACACATCTGGGCACACTTTTAATCTGAATTATTAAATCACCAAACTAGGGGTTTTTTTGGTACCATTTAAACTTGAAGGAAACAGATGACCACACTGTGAATAAATTCTTCATAGCCCCAAATGTCAGTTTACTTTTATCATAGTGCTAGCAAAAGTTTAGGGCTATAACTGGTATAATTATACAGATATATATATATATATATATATATATATATATATATATATATATATA